>CM028378.1:107742600-107877951 GCA_013146195.2 Codonopsis lanceolata | reverse complement strand
ATCTTATGTCATAGAGAAAGAATAAAATTTGCTCTGATCTTTGAGAGGATCTCTGTTCCTCGAACAAAAATCAAGAAGATCATTAGCAACATTTTATGAGCTTTAGCTTAAGTGTAAAAATATAGATACGGAATAAGTTTTTGAATAAATCCGTGGAATATAGGAAGAAGGATCCTTGAATATCTTATTCTCCCTTGATCTTAAATGCTCGTGAGAAAGGAAAAGACCAAATGAAAGGAGTGAGCACTAGACATGGGATTTACCTTATGCGACAGTCATGTTTGGATCGAGGTAGATATTTTTCAGAACGATGCTTGTGAATCTAAGCTAACATGTCTGTAATGCTTGACATATGTTTCTTAAAGAATAGATTTCCTTTGCAACAATTTATAAAGTCTTTTAATTTGTATTTCTTAGAAATTCATTGCAAATAATTCTTTGAAATGTAGGCCAAGTTCCCATAAACTAAATATCATATAACAAAGGGATCAATCAATGTTTCATGATATGGAGTTTTTGACTCTTAACCTTTTTCATAAGAAGAAATAAGAATCGTTAAAATTCTTTTCACTCTGAAGTTGCAGAATTTTTTACTAAGAAATTTCTCTCGAGAGGGTGTTGGATTTACAAAAATTGTTAGCCTTATGTCAAGAGAATTTGAATCAAAAAAAATTTTAATTTGAAATATTCATCGGAGTGTTATACATCTGAGAGAATTTTATTCATAGTGCTAATTGAAATGTACATCTGTCATATGAATAAGTCTCTCATAATCATCATGGTAATTGTCTAACTCAAGAGATTTTTGAAAACAAAATAATTTTTGAAAGTGATTATATTTTTCTGAAATATGTCTCTAGTGAAATCCTTGTCAAAAGATTTTTGAAGTAAGAATAAAAAAAAATCTTTTGACATGCATTTGGAGTGAGCAATCGAGGATCAAACTCTCAAGTGGTTAGACCTGACATACAGCTTATAGAGCTAGGCTCTGATGCCAATTGTTGGTCCACAATGATGCTCAATAGGCTAGTGGGGGGTAAATAGCCTATAAAGCCAATTAAAAACTTTTCTTTTTGTATTCATAAAGTGTAGGTTTTAACGGCATAGGAAGTTAACACGATGAGCATGTCTCCTGGTAACACGGAACAGCAGACTTGCTTTTAGCCGAGTAATGAACTCTGTTAGTGAACTTCCAGTAAATTAAAAGCCAGTTTGAAAGAGTTTAAGCAGCTGAAATTGTAAGGCTTAGATTTAGAGAAGTCTTAAGTGGCTGTAGACAAATATATGCTAAGAACAACAGCACACTTAATTCTTCTTCCAAATGTAGATTTAGGAAATCATTAGAGAATTGCTTTTCGAATAATATGTCAATTTATGAAAGTTCATAGAGAGGTAAAGACTGAATAATGAAAGATAAACCATTTGAAAGAACTTTTGAATTTATTCAAAGATAAATTACAGAATATATCAACCTAGACTCTCTATGATTTATTTATGTCCTCGTCGTTCCAAATCTTAATCTTTACTTAATCATTCGTAGAAAAATTCTTAAGTAAAGAAAGCAATAAGAGACGACAAAGAGGAACAGATATGAGAAGACAGTTTTCAAGGTTGTTCAGATAAAAATTATTTGAACGATTGAGTGTAGAGAACTTAATCTTCTATGATGATTGATTATTGCACAATCTACAGCATTTGTAATGGAATACAAATATGAAGATATGGATGCAATGTATACAGACAGCTCTTCATTTTCCTTGGGTACCATCTGAAAATCTATCTTCAAATCAATCCAAATAGATCCAAGAGCTTGACCTATAACTTCATGAATAAAGTCCTGAAGTACTGCTAAAGGCTGAGTTCTTCGAAGAAAAATGAAGAACTCAAATCAAGAACTGGGTTCTTGATCAAGACGTCGATCTCTGTCTATAGATATTTCTGATCCCTTCTTCTTCTTCAATACTTTTCTTCTTAGCAATCCACATAGAGTGTTTTGTTAAGGTCTGGGTTTGGTCGCTGCAATCTTCCGTGGAGATCTTATATGCGTTGATGAAGATGATCTCTTTGTAGATCTCACAGCTTTAACAAACAGGTTCTTGTTGTAGGTATCTTATTCATTCATCAATCTCACTTGTTGAAGAGGAGGAAGAATTTCTTTTATTGACCGGGGAGTTTTTTGATTGTTGAGATTTGTTGATAGATTTTATATCCGTTGAGTGATTTGTCTTTGAGGACTGATGGATAAAGATGTGGTTCGATAGATCTTTAGCTGTTGGGTAAAAGAGTTTGTTATTTAGATCTCTGAACTGTTACCCTGTCAGGCTGTATGATAAGTTTCTAAAGGATAGATCTCATTCATTGATGCACTATCAGGTGGTCTGTCCAATAAAATAGATTATTTTGACTTTTCAAAACCACGTTAATGGGAGAGAGTCTTGCAGCATCAGAGATGTCAGGCTTCGTGAACATTGGAATGACTTTTGAGGCTTAGACATTTTTGTCTTGTGTTGATCTACTGCAGTCTCGTCTCTTTGTAGCACGTGCAGGACCAAATCTGCTGGTGAGATGTTTAGTCCAGAGGAGTGAGTCTTCTGCAAGAGAGGACTGTTGGCTGCTGGTATAAACAATCAAACCGTAGCATGTCTGCTGGTGGCGAGTCTTCAAGGTATTTTTTGGTGCACATGACAAGTCTGCTGGTGACGAGTCTTTCGAAGACCTTTGACGCTACCGCAAGTCTGCTGGTTCTGTTGCATATGAATTGCTAGTCTGTTAATCATCATCAAGAAAGTAGAACTAGATTAGGAAAACCTAACCTAAGACCTATGTGTTGTCAAACAAGCTGCCACACTAACCGGTACGCAGACCTTTTAGCCACTTATTATGACACACGGTAATGAGAACAAGCAAATCAAAATATTTAGAATATGCAAAATGACAAATTATTCATCAATGAACATATTCCAACAGAACAAGCACCACCAGGGATGACAACCCATAGATGGGAAGGAATTAACCTCGTCAATCTTTGAGAGAGAATTTGGGTTCTATCTTATTGATTTGTTCATATTTGTTGCAATGGAGAATGAAAGAGTTTTTAAACTAATATCTCTTTCTAAACAATGTGTGATCCATCTCTTGTATTGATAATAACATTAAAAAAATTATTTAAAAACTTTTATAACCAATATATGTTTCTAGATAATGTGGATCTCTTTGTAACCAATGTGAGATACATTATCTAAAAAACATTTTAAACCGATATCACTTTCCTAACCATTGTGAAATACATATTTTTTCTATTGATATTAAATCCTTTATAAAAAGATTTTTAATACATACATCACTCTCTAATCAATGTGGAATATACCTTATCATTTGATAACAATGGTAGAAGTTTTTTATCTAAAAAAATTTAAAACCAACATCTCTTCTCTTCTCTTTTATTGATGATAAAAGTAGAAGTCTTTCTAATTATTTAAAGAATTTTAAAATCAACATCAATTTTTAACCAATGTAAGATTTATCTCTTTTATTGGTAATAATAGTAATTTAAAATCAACATCAATTTATAACAAATGTGTGATATATATCTTCTATTGCTAATAATAGTAAAATTCTTTTATATAATCTAAAATCTAAAATAATTAAAAATCAACATTATTTTTGAACTAATATGAGATATATATCTTCTATTGGTAATAACGGTTGAAGTATTTTATCAAAAGATTTTGAAAACAACATCACTTTCTAACCGATGTATGATACATCTCATCAATTGGTAATTAATAATAATAGTTTTAAAACAAACATCAAGTTCTAACCAATGTGGGATACATCTCTTCTATTGGTAATAATAATTTAATATTTTGTAACCAATGTGAGATACATCTCTTGTAAAACTAAAAGTCTTTAGTCTAAAGACTTTAAAATCTAACATTTTCTTTTTAAACAATGTGTTATACATCTCTTTTATTGATAATAATATAAAATTATTTAAAATTAACATCATTTTCTAACCAATGTGAGATATACATCTTCTATTGGTAATAATGGCAGAAGTCTTTTATCAATCAAATGACTTTAAAACCCAACATCACTTTCCAACCAATGAATGACACATCTCTTCTATTGATACTTAATAATAGTATTTTTAAAACCAATATCAATTTCTAACCAATGTGTGATACATCTCTTGTATTGTTGAAAAATTAATGTTTTTAGTTAAATAAATTGTGCAACTTGACGCACAAATTTATTTACGTGTAATTTGTTTGTTGGCGAATGTAATTACGCAAATATGTTCTACTCGGTGAATTTGGTTTTTGGATAAATAAGTTATGTGTAATTAAAGTGTCGTGTTGGAAGTAGGTTTGTCCCATGTTCTGAAAATAACAAGTCTACATATTGATTATAAATGTAAATTTTACGGGATTTGTTTTTAATTTTTTCTTCAATTTATGGATGATAAAATTGATCAAAGATGATAAGTTTTTATCATCCTTATACTTGATAAGATTTAACATCTTTTTTGGTAAGAAAAGTCTATTCACACAAATTTTAGGGATAAATGAATCTAGTGATGTTGTTATTCAAGTATATATAATTAGTCTACATGAGATGTGCTTCTAATATAACTCAATTACTCAATCGTGTTGGGTTTAGACATTAGACTTTAGGCTTTAGAGTGGTTTTTAAAAGTTTAACGTCATAATTAAAAAATATTATTTATTGGAGAAAGGGTTAACTTGTATTATTGGAACTTGGAAGATTCGTTGGAAAGCAAGTGGGATTAAATTTTCTCATCACACTTCATTTATTTACTAGTTATTTAGCATGTACTTTGTATGAGTATAATATGGGATATATATATTTTTTTATAATAATAATATAACTTTTGGACATTATAATTAGATTGTTAATCTTTTACATGATTATAATATTTTTTCTATTATTACTAATATTAAATGATATTTTTACCTAAATACTTTTAAAATTAATATAAGTTTCTAGCTAACATGAGATACATATTTTGTATTAATAATAATAGTAATTTTTTTATCTAAAAACTTTTAAAATTAACATTTAACATGATAATAATATTATAAGTCATTTTGTTAAAAAGTTTTAAAAATCATAATTCATTTTTAAACGAGATACTTATTTTATATTTTTATTAGTAATGAAAGTTTAAGACTTTTATCTAAAGACTTTAAAACCAACTCCGCATTCTAACCATGTGGTATACATATTTTCTATTAGTAATAATAGTAGTAGATAAAATACATTTTTTTTTATCATAACTTTTCATCTCTTTTTTTTTTTTAAACTAGATTTTTATAAATGGGAAAAAAGGAAAGCAAGCTTAAATGGGGACAACCAACCTTATCCTTGAAAGGGGGACAAAGGAGCCTTACCTTGGAGAAAGAAACATAAATTAAAGCTAGATAAAATAAAGAAAGAAATCTAATAATTACGATAACGACCCTTCGTACAACGCTTCGACCTTCTGAGACTTGGGGTGTCAAGATCAAGAGTTTCAAATTGGGCGTGATCGTTATCAGAATCTTCCTCTTCGATAGTTTGCAGAACGACAAATTTATTAGGGGAGACAATGTTCATAGGATGACAGGGCTGAGGAGGTGAATTGTGTTATATAGTGGCTTGGGGATTTATACAAGGACTGAAAGGGAGGGGGTTAGGGCTCAGGTTGGAAGAAAGATTTTTATGACTATGAGATGGAGATGTTTGAATTGGGGACCGGTTACCTTCTGTGGGGTCTAATGGAACAGCATTCGATGAAGAAGGTTGCACTTGCAAGGGAATATTATCATCATCATCTTCCTCATTGTCCAACGTATTTAGAGCTGCAAACCTGTTGGGAGAGATACAATCTTGCCGTTCAGAGGGCATAGGATCAACGGTCTGTTGTTCACAATCCCGAACCCTTGAAGGAGATGGAACTTTTGGGTCTTCTTGCAAATCTGAAGAATCAACTTGAGCAGGCAAAGAATTATTTCCCAAATTGGAGGCTCCCATCTCGGTTGAAGTGGTACCACTTTCCTGATTAGCAGGAGGCATAACAGGTTCATAGTTGTGAGTATCCTTCTCAGTAGAAGGCCGAGAATTGTTTCCCTTAATTGGAGGATCAGGAAGAGTTTGATCATCTTTTCCAACATTCTCAACAGGATCATCAATAGAGATAGGAATAGCACTACCCTCCTGTTGAACATTAACTGAGGGGTGGGGGACTTTTTTAGGGGTCCAACGCTGTCTAGGCTGGTTAGGAGCGGGGGCTTGATCATCAAAAACAAGTTGACTAGGGTTTTTGATTTTGCATGTAAGTTCATTATGTCCCTGCCGAAGAATGTGGATACATATTTTCTATTGATAATAACAAAAGATGTCTTTATCTAATAATTTTTATAACCAATATTATTTCTAAATAATATGAGATACATTTCTTTGTAACCAATGTGAGATATATCATCTAAAAACTATTTAAACCAATATCACTTTTTATAACCAATGTGAAATACTTATCTTCTATTGCTAATAATTGTAAACTTTTAAAATCAGTATCACTCTCTAACTAATGTGTAATACATATTCTTATTTGGTAATAATATTATAAGTCTTTTATTTTAAAAATTTTATAGTCAACATCTCTTCCTAAATAATGTGGGATACATCTCTTCTATTATATTGATGATAAAAGTAAAAGTCTTTTATCTAAAGACTTTTAAAAAAAACATCATTTTTCAACAAATGTATGATATCTCTCCTATTAGTAATAATAGTAAATTTCTTTTATCTAAAATTAAAATCAACATCACTTTCTAACCAATGTGTGATACATCTTTTCTATTGATAATAATAATAGAATATTTTGTAACCAATGTGAAATACATGCATCTATTCTATTTGTAACAAAAATTCTTAAATTTAAAAACTTTTTAAACCAACATTTATTTTTAAATAATGTGAGATACATATCTTTTATTGGTAATAAGAGTAAAAATATTTACTATAAGACTTTTAAAACTAACATCGTTTTCAAAACAATGTAAAATACACATTTTTCATATTCTAACAACGTGAGATACTTCTTTTTTATTTCTATTGGTAATAAAAGTTTAAGACTTTTATATAAGCACTTTTAAAACAAATATCTTTTTCTAACCATGTGGCATACATATTTTCTATTGGTAATAATAGTATTTCTAAAACCAAAATTCATTTCTAACAAATGTGAGATACATTATTCTACAGTGATAATAATAGTCTTTTATATAAAAACCTTTGAAATCAACGTCTCTTTCTAAACAATGTGTGACACATCTCTTCTATTGGTTATAACATAAAAATAATAATAGTAATCGTATTTTATCTAAATAGTTTTGAAATCAACATCTCTTTGTAAACAATGTGTGATACATCTTTTGTATCGATAATAACATGAAAATTAGTTTATCTAAGAATTTTATAACCAATATATATTTCTAAATAATGTGGATCTCTTTGTAACCGATGCGATGTACATTATCTAGAAGCATTTTAAACCAATATCACTTTCTTAACTAATGCTAAATACATATTTTTTCTATTGCTATTAACTTTTTTATAAAAAAACTTTTAATATCTATATCACTCTCTAACCAATATGTAATACATCTCATCATTTGGTAATAGTAGTAGATGTTTTTTACCTAAAAAAATATCTAAAACCAACATCTCTTTCTATATAATGATGAATGATTTATTAAATTTAGGGTTCTTTTTGTAATTATTCATGTAATTAGCTCATAACAAATTTACTTATTTGACTTTATTCAACGGTGAGTGATTTATTAAACTTAAAGTTATTTTTTTACAAACATTATCATTTATTATAATAAATTTACTTGTTTGTCCTTAAATAAATAGTGGATGATGATTTATTAGATAAAAGGTGATATGATATTGACAAGCCATAAAAGTGTTTCAAAGAGTTCATGGGTCTATTTGTTATGTTTGGAACCTTCTAGACAAATTTGAAAGCTTGGAAAGCTGTTTGGGCACTTCAAGGGGTTAAATTGGCAAGTTAGCAAAATAGAAGCAACTTGGGACGCAACCTTCTGTGAAGCTTGCGGCCGCAAAAGTCTCTGAGGTTTGCGGCCGCAAGATGCTAAAAAGTCGTCGTTTTGTTTTGTTTTACTGTTTTACTGTTTGGGTAATTTTTAGGGTTTTAGTTTCCTTTTTATTTAGGTTTCTTGTTCCTAAAGTTTAGGTTTAAGAGTTTCCTTTTATTTAATTTTCTTTTCCTACAACAATTAGGATTGATTTTGTAAGCCTATATAAAGGCATTATTAAACATTGTTTAGGAGTTGAATTTTGATTAATAAAATTGAGTTGATTTTCTGGTTAGAAAATTGTATTCTTATTTGAGTGTCTTGGATTGGAAGCTCGGATTATAAACATCGTGGATTCGTTGTTTATAATTGAATTTGACTTATCAGTTGGAGAATCATCCCAATTGTGGCGTCATTCACAATTCCAAGGTTCGCGTCATCTCGAAGGCGTTGGGTCGCGGAGTCATTCATCCTAAAGCTTTCTAGGAGATCTTGGGTTTCCTCATCATTTGGTATCAGAGCAATCCTAGTTACGGTAATTCCATTCTATCTTAATTTTGCGTATTATCGATCTAGTTGTTAAACCCTAATTTCCGCTAGGGTTCGTATTCGAACAAAAAAAAAGAGAAGAAACTGCTACTATTCACGGTTACTGTTCATCGTTACTGTTCACAGCTAATGTTCATCGCTACTGTTCACGGGTACTGTTCACGGGTACTGTTCACGCCTTATTCAAAAAATATATATATTGTGATTTTATTATCATTTTAGTTGTCTTGAACTTGGATCATCAATCCTTGTTTAATCGTGTTTTTTTTTTCAAGTTTGAAATCCTAATTGTTCTAGGATTTGTTACTTATAAAAATTTTAAAAAAAATTGTGACTTTGAGTGCATGCACGCAAGGTAGTGAATCACCAAAATAATCATCATGTCCGAACATCCTAAACCATTGGCTATTGATGATTGGACGAAGTTTTTTCGAGAGATAGCGGGTAGTGAATTCGTGATTGAGGGATTGAGAAGAATTGAAGAAAGATATGGCATCATTACTAATGTGCCTTCAACATCAAAATCATCTTTTATAAATACCACCAAGTTGCAAAAGAGCTTGAGTGAATGGAAGATTGAAAATGACATAATTGAAAAAGAGAAAATTGAAAAAGAAAATATTTAGAAAGAAAGGATTGAGAAAGAGAAAATGAAGAAGGAGGCGGAAGAGCGAGAAAGGGTGGAGATGGAAAAAAAAGAAATAAAATTAATAGTGATTCGAGAAAACTTGAAGCTATCGCAAGTATACGAAGACCCGTTTGATTTTGTAGCTTCAAATTTGTCTTGTTCTTGGTTAATCAAGCGGATGATCGATGACTACTTCTTCTGAACTCAATAGGCGGATTGGAAGGATCTAGTCTCACGGGCAGATCATCGGGTTCCGTGTGCGGATTTGAGGACAAATCCTTTTCAAGAGGAGGAGTATGATATGATATTGACAAGCCATAAAAGTGTTTCTAAGAGTCCAGGGGTCTATTTGTTAAGTTTGGAAACTTGTAGACAAATTTGGAAGCTTGGAAAGCTGTTTGGGCACTTCAAGGGATCAAATTGGCAAGTTAGCAAAATAGAAGCAACTTGGGACGCAACCTTCTGTGAAGCTTGCAGCGGCAAGGGTCTACAGGCTTATGACCGCAAGGTGCCCAGAAAAGCTGCCGTTTTGTTTTGTTTTACTGTTTTACTGTTTTGGTATTTTTTAGGATTTTAGTTTCCTTTTTATTTAGGTTTCTTGTTCCTAAAGTTTAGATTTAAGAGTTTCCTTTTATTTAGTTTTCTTTTTCTACAAGAATTAGGATTGATTTTGTAAGCCTATATAAAGGCATTATTAAACATTGTTTAGGAGTTGAATTTTGATTAATAAAATTGAGTTGATTTTCTGGTTAGAAAATTGTGTTCTTATTTGAGTGTCCTGGATTGGAAGCTTGGATTATAAACATCGTGGATTCGTTGTTTATAATTGAATTCGACTTATCAGTTGGAGAATCATCCCAATTGTGGCGTCATTCACAATTACAAGGTTCGCGTCATCTCGAAGGCGTTGAGTCGCGGAGTCATTCATCCTAAAACCTTTCTAGGAGATCTTGAGTTCCTTCATCAAAAGACTAATAAGCCAACTTGATTTTGATGTCTTGATTAGTTCATATATATATATATCGTGTTGGAAAAATTATATTTGTCAGTGAAATTATGCAAGCTTGTGCCTACAACTTCTTTGAGAGTCATTTGTGTAATGACAAGGATAATTGTAAAAATGTGTTCAACTCCATGAAAACATCAAAATCATATATTTAATTGTCCAATTTAATGTTTAGATAAATATTTTATTAGTGATTAAAGTGTGATAGTGGAAGTAGGTTTGTCCTCCGTTGTGAAAATAACAAGTCTACATATTGATTATAAGTGCATATCTTACGGGATTGGTTTTTATTTTCTTCAATTTATGGATGATAAAATTGATCAAAGATGACAAGTCTTTATAAGACTTGATATCTTTTTTGGCAAGAAAAGTCTACATAATTGATTATACACGCAAATTTTACGGATAAATAAATCTAGTGACCGTGATTAGTTGTATAATTAGTCTACATGAGATGTGTTTCTAATATAACTCAATTACTCAATGGTGTTGGGTTTAGACATTAGACTTTAGGCTTTAGAGTGGTTTTTAAAAGTTTAACATCATAATTAAAAAATATTATTTATTGGAGAAAGGGTTAACTTGTATTATTGGAACTTGGAAGATTCGTTGGAAAGCAAGTGGGATTAAATTTTCTCATCACACTTCATTTATTTATTTATTTATTCAAGTGGGTGGCTACAGAACCGATGGTGGTTTAGGGGGTCGCAATCTTTTCATGTGGGTTTTTCTTTCTTTTCTCAATTTAAAATTATAGTGGTTTTTTAAATTTAAGATTTATATTTTTATATAAAATTTTGTATTTTTAAACCTAAACTTGGTTCATTCGATATATTATACTCTCGGTTTTAGATTAAAAAAAAGTTTATTATTTTATTAAGGGATGTTTCAGACTCCACTTTTAACAGTTATTCTTAATAAATGTCATAAACTTTTATCTTTACCCTCCATTTGTGTTGTATGCATATCGGTTGTGCTAATGTTATAGTTATCACCAGCTCCATTGACATTAATATATTCCTTAATTACTAGATTTTTCAAACATAAACTTTTTGGATAAAACAATATGTTTATAATAAAAATAGTATTCCCAGTCAAACAGTCCATTATATTATTTTGAAATGTTTCATTTAAAAAGTGGATTTTAAAAAGTTATGTTTACAATATCCATAGTAATTCAACTGGAATTACCCTCCACATTTGATATTAACAAATTGATTATATATACTTTCGCATATTTTGTAGTCATAACCAAGGTTCTAAAAATCGTTAGGCGGCACACTAACGCCTAGCGCCTAGGGACTAGTCGGGACGTAATCGGGGCCTAGGCGGGGCCTAGAATTAAGACATAATTACAATTTTTTTGATAATTTACATCAAAGATCAAACACATTTAATACAAATTTAATTTTTTTAATGTTTGTCATTTTATCAAACACTTGTCTATATTTATAAAATGAACAAAAATATACAAACCTACCATTAATCTCAATTCTCAACAACCCCAAAGCAATAAACCAGCCAAATTTAGAACTAAAAACAAAAATAGATATTACTCCCGTTCGCTCCTCATTACCTCCCTCTCTGCCTCACCATTACAACTCCTCATTCCTTCTCCAGTTCACCCTCCCTTCCTTCTCTGGTCACCGCATGCCACAAAATCAAAGTTACAAAAATAAATTAAGGTCGACGAGGTTTGGCGTAGACGCCGACTTGGTCGATTAGGCGGCGACTAAGAAAGTCGCGACGGTAGAGTGGGGCCTGGCGCCTAAACGGGGCCTAGGCGGAGCTAGGCGGAGAGTTTTAGAACACTGGTCATAACAAACTCTCATCCTAGCTATATAGTACTCCCATCAGTTTTAAATCATTGTACTGCTTTCATTTTTCTTTCGTTTTAAAATATTTGATTTGTTTCCATCTTTCAATCTAAGAACAACATTTTTTTTTTACCATTTTTACTTTTAAATTTTTACTCATCAATTAGTGGGACTCGTTGCATGAGACCCACTCCTTAGCTATTTCGTTGTTACAAATTTCAAAATTTGATTGAAAAGAAAATTTTCAATCATTTCAAATTTCAAAAAGTTAATAGAGTACTATCTATACATATATAAAAGGAGAGAAGCAAATAATAGAAATATCCCGCCAAATGTGAATTTTCAAATTTAGAAACATTTATAGGTTGTATATTTTTCATAATTTGTTGGAAATTGAAATGAAAATCAATCAATGAAGTTGACAACAACTCTTCAGATACAAATAACTTTACAAATATCTTTAATGCATTTAATGTAAACAAATTGTATAACATTTAATATAGTTCAATATGATTTACGACATGACAAAAATAAAATATCAAAATAATATCAAATATTGAATAATTTATTTTATATCCGATTTTACATTTCTTTTTTTAATTCAATATTTTTTTTACATTTGTAAATAGCATATTGGCTTCTAAATCTTCACCACTGTAATATAAATTCCAAAAAATAATATTAAATGAAGAAACGGTCGATTCAATATATATTATTTTCCGCCATTATTAATAATAATTTTGACAAATAATTACAATGTAGTATTATTCAAATCAGTTTAAAACCATAAATCAAAATAACATAGTTACTTCTCATTACTAATGAATTAGTTAATGTTTTACTAAAGAAATATTTTTGATAAACATCCAAAATAATGATAATATTTTTTTCGTTTAATAAAAAACGAATTACATTAACGAACTTACTAAAAAATGTATTGTTCATGGAATATTATCATTACTTCATGATGGCTTTAATATATATATATATATATATATATATATATATATATATATATATATATATATATATATATATATATATATATATATATATATAAGGAGATGAGCAAATAATGGAAATATCTCACCAAAAGTGACTTTCCGAATTTAGAAGCACTTATAATTTGTATATTTGTTATATATTTTTGGAAATTAAAATGAAAATCAATTAATGAAGTTGACAACAACTCTTCAGATTAAAATAACTTTACAAATATCTTTAATGCATTTAATTTAAACAAATTGTATAACATTTAATACAGTTCCATATCATTTATGACATGACAAAAATAAAATATCAAAATAATACCAAATATTGAATAATTTATTTTATATCTTATTTCACATTTCTTTTTTTAAATTGAATATTTTTTTACATTTGTAATTGGCATATTGGCTTCTAAATCTTCACTACTATAATATAAACTCCAAAAAATAATATTAAATGATAAAACCGTCGATTCAATATAAATTATTTACAACCATTATTAAGAATAGTCTTGACAAATAATTACAATGTAGTATTATTAAAATCAGTTTAAAACCATAAATCAAAGTAACATAGTTACTTCTTATCAATAATGAATTAGTTAATGGTTTTCTAAAGAAATATTTTTGTTAAACGTAAAAAATAATGATAATATTTTTTTCGTTTAGTAAAAAACGAATTACATTAACGGGCTTACTAAATAATGTATCGTTCATGGAATATTATCATTACGTCATGATGGCTTTAATATCTATATCTATACATATATAAAAGGAGGGGAGCAAATAATTGAAATATCCCGCCAAAAGTTACTTTCAAAATTTAGAAACATTTATAATTTCTATATTTGTCATATTTTTTTGGTAATTGAAATGAAAATCAATTAATGAAGTTGACAACAACTTTTCAGATTCAAATAAATTTAAAAATATCTCTAATGCATTTAATGTAAACAAATTGTATAACATTTAATATAGTTCAATATGATTTACGACATGACAAAAATAAAATATCCAAATAATATCAGATATTGAATAATTTATTTTATATCCGATTTAACATTTCTTTTTTTAATTTAATATTTTTTTACATTTGTACTTAGCATATTGGCTTCTAAATCTTCACAACTGTAATATAAATTCCAAAAAATAATATTAAATGATGAAACGGTCGATTCAATACATATTATTTTCCACCATTATTAATAATAGTCTTGACAAATAATTACAATGTAGTCTTATTCAAATCAGTTTAAAACCATAAATCAAAGTAGCATAGTTACTTCTCATCACTAATGAATTAGTTATGAAAGGATGAAACCTTGAAAACCAACCTCGGCACAGTGGCAACCAACCTCGGCACAGTGACGCAACTCATACAAGATAAAAAGCCAATTTAAACTAGTACGGCAAGACAGCTGAGCCAGTACGAGCTCGCCAGGTAAAACACCGTAGAAACAATTGAGCCGAGATATGGAGCAAACGAGATCCCTGGTCCTCCACCCCCTTGTCCTCGGATACAGAGATCCACAACACTCAAGCGCTTATTGAAACTACCACATGCAATCACCAACTCTCTGACAGCGTCCAGCCCACTTATTCCTAATAAAGTCTGTAAACGCATTTAATGCCCGCCGCAACCTGTTCTGCTATGAGCAGCCGCCACCTCACTAAGTAAATCATGTATAAATAAGGAAGATTCCTCATTCTTAAAGAACAAGTCATTTTTCAGATATCCAAACCCTCTTATCAAAACCTCTTATCGGACCAATTATTATTACGACTCATTTATTACCCACTCCACCGGAAACCTTACTCTCACGCCGGAGGGTTCTAGTCGGGCTACCCTGACTCCTTAACGGCGTTTTCTTATTTGTCTTGTGCAGGTAACTAGGCAAGCACGAGCGAACAAAGACCGAACCACCTTTGCCTCATACGTGGATAACACGACAAGGTCACCACGAAAATTACATGATCAGTTTGGTTCTATTGCCGGGAAACGACTAGTTTTCTCAGTTACACCGTGTCCACAAACGAGCAGAGATGGTGAAATCAAAAACAAGCCTCCAAGAGCGTCACCGCGCATCTAACCACCGGAAAGGCCGAGAACACAACGAGGGAAGAGGCGCGAAGGGTCACCCTCTCTCAACGAGGCAGGACTCTGACCCCTCGGTACCCGAGTGTTAACAAGGGCTCAGAGGAGGATCGCAATGGCAAAGCGAATCTCCGGCGATAAGAACAAGGAGCCGGAGGCCGACCCCAGGGACGGTCGCTTCACAGACATCGAGTCTTCAAGAGCACATGGGGAGGAGGAGCAACCCCCTGTCAAAACAAAGAACCCTACTACCCAGGATCAAATCGACCGAGAATATGCATATTGGAAGCACCAGCGAACCCTCTACACCAAGATACAGGAGGCTGAGGCCAGGATGCACGAATTACGACCAATGGCTCGAGCCCCAGATCCAGAGCCCGCGATCAACATGCATAGTACACCAGTTCGCTCCAACTCGATCTGGCAAAGGGTGGGAACAACAAAACCCAAAAGGACGAGATTCACCACTAACGTCAAATCAAGGCTCCGCAAAAGAGTGGCCACCGAGGGGTCGAGGATGAGCATCCATTCTCGCCTAAGGTTCCCCAGAAGCAGATGGCTCGCAGCGAAGAAGGAGAGTCCCAACCTTGGGCTCAGGTTTCAACAAACAAAGGTGCCTCCAAATCACCACATCCCTCCCGTCAGCTCGCAATGGAACCTTGCCTGGGATCACCAGTAAGAAACACTGCCGAAGAGGAAATCGAGGAACCTCAGGCAGATAGGGGGGCCAAAGGGATACCTATGCCAGCGGTAGGCTCGGCACAAGGCGAGAAATCCATGATGGATGCCGAGATAAGGGTATTGATGGAAAAATTGGAAGCTCGACAGAGCACTGGGACGAACGCATGCATCAAAAAGATAGGAGGCCCTTTCATAAAACAAATCAGGGAGGTAGTCATGCCCTCAAAAGTAAAAATCCCATACTTTGAAGACTAAAATGGTACCACGACTACCCTGGTTCATGCATCAGGTTTCAAGCTGCAAATGATCATCGCAACCAGACTTGATGACATATGGTGTCTAGTGTTCACAGGAACCCTGAAGAAGCAGGCCCAACCGTGGTATAATGGATTACCACACGACTCTATCACCTGTTGGGATGACTTCAAAGGGTCCTTCCTGAAAAAGTTTGCTTTGGCAGGAGCCCTCCCCAAAAGCGAGACGGACCTATGCAGCGTGAAGCAAGAAATTTGAGAAACGATGCTCTCGTACATGTCCACGTTTTAAGGAAGTCCTGGATCAGATCCCGGACATCCCTGATACCTCGGTTCGAATGTGCGTCGGAGCTGGCCTACAGCGAGGAAATTGTCGAACCGAGCTCCTCATGAGACCTCGTGACACAATTGGCGAGATGTTCCTAGCAGCACAGAGAGTAGCTCTACTAGACGGCGAACAGCCTGCCACCATTACAAACTCGTGACCAATCACATCCTATTCAGGCGTAACTAACGTCGCCGAGCAGCCACTCAACGCAGAGAAGGGTCATAAAGGAAAAGACCAGAGTAGGACTCGACAGACCGAGATCCACCCCGCAAGAAAGAAGGAGGAAGAATGAGGTGCGAAGTTCACCGGCGAGATCAGGGGCCCGAGGCGATACAATGAGGTAGAAGACTTCACCCTCTCAATGCATCAAGGGAACACATCATGGACGTCCTTCTCACAGAAAATAAGATACGACCACCCTTCTCAATGAAGTCACCCCTCGAAACCCAAAATCCGAGAAAAAGATGCGCCTTCCACAACGAGATCGACCACATAACGGAAGAATGCATATAGCTCAAAAGAGCTATACAGCGGGTCATAAACGAAGGGGATCAAAGGTTCGAAGCAAGAGAGCCAAACCATCGTGCCCCCGGACCAAGGGCTCCGGGGGGCGATAATAGACAGCCAAATGATAGACCGGTGGTCAATAACATCTGAGAAGAGGCTCATAGTATCGCACAACTAAAAAATGCGATCAACAGCCTGAACCACTCGGTCGACAGCATGATGGAGGGGTAGTTGAGCATGAAATGGTGTTTAGAGATACCGAGCTAGCCGTTAACACATCCCCTCGGCAAAATCCTTTGACTTTGCAAATCGGGATCCACAACAACCTCGTAAAAAGAGTGCTGATAGATACAAGTGCGGGAAGATAATGCCAGAAGCGAAGAGGTCACCTTCCTAGTACTCGACCTCCCATCCCCATATAATGCCATCCTCGGTGCACCGTCCCAAGCAAAATTCCGAATGGTTGCCTCAATGGCATACCAGAGGGTCAAGTACATGACCTTAAGTGGGGTAGGAGTGCTAAAAAATGACGCTCGAACTACCCTGGAATACCTCATAAACAAGAAGAGAGAGGCGGAAATAAGAATGAAAAGGCTAGAGGAAGCCGGGGAAAAGGAAGAAGAACATGTGGTCAAGCGAGCTCGAGGGCTCGACGAGGAAAGCTCCGCCCCATAGCAATCAAGGTGAGCCGGGGAAACTAGTCCGGCTAAGGAAAAGGGGACTTCGACGGACGAGGCTGAAAAAACTAAGATTGACAACCTCGATATACGGGACCACCCAATATTACAGCCTATGGAGGACGTCGAAGAGGTCATCATCAACTTCAACTACCCTGACCAAAAAATCAAAATGGGTATGGAAATAGCGAGCGAGGAACGGAGAGCAATCATTGAGTTCTTAAGAAGCAACACAAACATCTTCGCATGGAAAGCCGAGGACATGGAAGGCATAGCCGAAGAGGTAGCGGTCCACAGACTAAGCATCGACCCAACATTCTCACCCATCTAGCAAAAGCCGAGATATTTCTCCCCCGAAAAGCAAGAGGCAATCAAAGAGGAGATAACCAAATTGCTACGGGCCAAAATCATAAAAGAAATCCATTACCCCACGTGGATCGCAAATGTGGTAATGGTAAAGAAGAACAACGGAAAGTGGAGAATGTGCGTTGATTTTACCAATCTAAACGAGGTATGCCCAAAATATTGGTACCCACTGCCGAGGATAGATTAACTGGTCGACTTTATCTCGGGCTACAAAATCTTGAGCTTCGTGGACGCCTATTCAGGATGCCACCAGATTAAAATGTGGAAGGAGGATCAGCAGAACACGACCTTTCGAGCAGCAGGTGCCCTTTACTGTTACAACCTGATGCCGTTCGGCCTCAAGAATGCAGGCGCCACCTATCAGTGAATGGTGAACAAGGTTTTTGGGGACCAGTTGGGGAGAAACGTCGAGGCATACATAGATGACATAGTAATCAAAACCAGGGAAGCCAGTCACATCGACGACCTTAGAGAAACATTTGCAAACCTCAGAAAAAACAGAATGAAGCTCAATCCTGCCAAATGTGCTTTCGGCGTAACAACGGGAAAATTTCTGGGGTATATGGTGAACGAGCGTGGAATAGAGGCAAACCCTGAAAAAATTAAAGCCTTAGCCAAAATGAAGGTTCCAAAATGCATCAAGCAAGTGCAACAGTTAAACGGGAGAATTGTGGCCCTGGGAAGAATCATCTCGAGATCTATAGAAAAAAGCCTCCCCTTCTTCAAAATCTTAAGAGGGGCAAAGAAATTTATGTGGGACAAAGAGTGCGACCTCGCCTTTGCCGAACTCAAAAAATACCTCGGTAGTCTACCCCTGCTCAGCTACCCCGTACCAGGAGAAAGACTCTATGTCTATCTCTCGGCTACAGATACAGCCATAACATCGGTCCTACTGCGAGAAGAGGGGGGATACCAGAGACCCATCTACTACGTGTCCCATTCACTCACCGGGGTCAAGACGAGGTATATAGAGATAGAAAAAGTGATACTCACCTTAATGATAATGGCGAGGAAGCTAAAGCCATACTTCAAAGCACATGAGATCGGAGTGTACACCGATTTACCCTTGCGGAGGATCCTACATAGACCTAACGCCAATGGAAGGAAGATGAGATGGGCCGTTGAATTAACGGAGTATGCAATCATCTACCTTCCGAGAAAATCAATTAGAGCCCAAGTCATGGCGGACTTCATTGTTGAAACCTCCTTCAACTCGGTAGAAGAAAAAAGTGCCACACCAGACCTGGAACCCTCCACAAGCGAGCAAGTGGCCAGGCAAGAGTTGTCTCGTAAAAAACGACCAGCTCAGCCCTGGACATTGTTCGTAGACGGGTCATCCAACAAAAACGAGAACGGAGCTGACATCCTACTCGTGACACCAGAAGGAACGGAGATCAGCAAAGCCCTTAAACTGAACTTTCCAGCATCAAATAACGTTGCCGAGTATGAAGCACTAATAGCAGGGGCCGAATTGGCTGTTGAAAAGGGAGCAGCTTAAATCTTAATCATCAGTGACTCCCAACTCGTCGTGAAGCAGATTTTGGGGGAATATGGGGTCAACCACCCAACACTGGACAAATACAAAGAGCTCGCCCTAAGCATCCTCACCCGATTCGAATACTGGGAACTAGAGCAAATTGGAAGGGCCAAGAACATAAAGGCTGATCACCTCTCCAAAATGGCCACTAGTGAGCTCGGCGAGCTCTAAAAACATGGATCGAGATCCTCAATACCCCAGCCATTGATAAAGAAAAAATGATGGTGCTAGAATAGGACAGAGAATGTTGGATCGACGACATCAAGAAATACATCGACCAAGGGGCATTACCCAGCGACAAAGAGCAAGGATGGACCATGGCGAGAAGATCGGTTAGATACACCGTAATAGGGGATGTGTTGTACATACGATCCTTCACAAAGCCTCTGCTAAGGTGTGTTCGCCCGGAATTCACACAAGGACTGCTAGCCGAGGTACACGGGGGGGGTATGTGGAAGCCACCTGGGAGCTCGAACGTTGGCCGACAGGATCATTTTTCACAGATACTACTAGCCCACATTGAGGAAAGATGCCGAGGTATATGCCTGAAAATGCGACAAAAGTCAAAAATTCGCAAACATCCCAAGATTGCCTTCGTCACCTCAAACCCCTGTAATAGCAGCATGGCCATTCGACATGTGCGGACTCGATCTGATTGGGCCATTCCCTCTAGCCAAGGGCAAGAACAAATTTGTAATAGTTGCAGTGGACTAATTTACAAAATGGATCGAGGCAAGGTCCTTGGCGAGCATCACCGAACAAAGGCCCATCGACTTTGTTCGAGACAATATCTGGTGCAGATATGGAATACCAAGGGCAATCGTGTCGGACCATGGCACACAATTTTCCAGCAGATTCACGACAGGTTGCGGGGAAAGAGGGGTTCGCCATTGGAAATCCTCGGTAACACACCCTCGAGGAAACGGCTAAGCAGAGGCAGGGAACAATCAAATTCTTTATGCCCTAAAACGAAGGCTAGACAAGAAGAAAGGCGCTTGGCTCGAGGAGATTCCCGCCGTTTTATGGGCTATCAGAACATCACGCCGGGGATCAACAGAAGAAACACCTTTTTCCCTGACCTATGGGACCGAGGCCATGACCCTAGTAGAAATGGCCCTACCCACGGCAAGGGTCATCCACTTTAATGAGGAAGAAAACACTGAGTCAAGGAGGCTGGACCTTGACTACCTTGAAGAAAGAAGGCTGGAAGCCAAGCTAAAAGCCATCAACTACAAAAAGCTCGCCAAGGTTCATCACGACAAACGAATGAATCCCCGCACATTTTCGGTCGGCGACCTAGTATTAAGGAAAATCGAGGGCACCGGAAACAGGCCAGGAAAAAACAAGCTCTCTCCCAACTGGGAAGGACCTTTCCAGGTCACAGACGTCATTCGGGCTGGAACCTACAGGCTCGCAAAACCTAACGGAACCCCACTAAAAAACCCCTGACACTCAGAACACTTGAAAATGTACTACCAGTAAATCTGCTTAGTTTTGTTCTAAAAAAGAAATCTTGATAAAAATATGTCTTCTTCACTCTACACCTAAAAACACTCAATGCTTTCAAATCCTCCTCGCCTAGCCAAGGAGAGGCCAGGCTCTAATGCCTTCAAATCCTCCTCGCCTAGCCGAGAAGAGGCCAGGCTCTAATGCTTTCAAATCCTCCTCGCCTAGCTAAGGAGAGGCCAGGCTCTAATGCTTTCAAATCCTCCTCGCCTAGCCGAGGAAAGGCCAGGCTCTAGTGCTTTCAAATCCTCCTCGCCTAGCCGAGGAGAGGCAAGGCTCTAACGCCTTCAAAACCTCCTCGCCTAGCCGAGGAGAGGCAAGGCTCTAACGCCTTCAAAACCTCCTCGCCTAGAGTTCGAGTCTTATTTTAATTATTCCTTGCAAGTGGACAAGACTATTGTAGAATAGCTTGGGAAGCAAGGGTCGAAGCACGGAGACAAAAAGATCACAAATAGTAAGACTATCGGAAGCAATATTATTAAACTAAGGGGGGTTTTTATATTGATTTTAATCTAAACTAATTATTATACTAAAGTTAACTAAATTAGCAGCAATTACAGTAGGAGAGATCTAATGAAGGAGGGAAATCTAGGGTTAGGGTTTCACTTGTATCTACTCTATAGCTTATTTGGATAAAGTATCATTCAATTTCTTGGTTTCGTTCACGAAGGATAGATATAGATTGTCGAATTACCGTTTAGTCTCCATCTCCAAATAATTCGTCCATTCTATATCCTAGGCACAAAAACATATGGATCCTAACTGTCACTTAGGTCATATATGGAACCTGATCCTAACTTATCACTCTCGTGTATCGATAGGTTCAATTTATCATAATGGTGAGCCAGTGTATGACATATGCATATTGGTCATGCAGTTATCCGCACCTCTAGGCCTTTATTACTCACGATTACATTCATTTGTTCAAAGCGAGATAATAAAGGGGTTGATAAACTTCATGATCAACAAGAATTAAATGAATAAAAATATAATTAAGTCATAGATTTGATACAAGTTACCTCCCAACTCCTAGATTAATGGATGTTTAGTTCATCCTTGAAGATGAACTGCACATGGAGATGAATGAATACATGGATCGATCTTCAAAACTGTAATTACAACAACTAAACTACGTAATACAAGCTAAATCCTACGCTAGAACTGTTTAAAACTATTTCTTGAACGACCTTTGGCTTTGGCTACCATCCTTTATTTATACCATGGAGTTGTCGGGATTAGGAGTTCCAATCTGGCTTGAAAACCCCGATAAGTCGGTTCTGGGCACCATGTGGTCGCAAGGGGTAATGACCTTGCGTCCGCAAGGTCTTGATTTCGGGAGTTCTCTTTTCTGTCCACCTTGCGAAGGCAAGGTCTAAACACCTTGCGGCCGCAAGGTCTTCAGAATATTTTTCTGCCGTTTTTCTTCAATTTACACTTTGGCCCCTTCTTCGAAATCTTCACTAAAAGCTTCATAATTCATATAAATTCACCTAAAACCCTGAAACTCATAAAACAACTCAAAAACACATATCAGTAGCCAAAAGCCTCGTGGAATTGCTCAATTTAAGTCATAAAAGTACATGATATCGACGTATAAAATACATCGATCAAATACCCCCAAACTTAAACTTTGCTCGTCCACGAGTAAACAATACTTATAAATACAAAAGTAAGCGAAAATCTTTTTGGAGGGTGACACTATTTACACTCCTCTAGAAACCCACAAACTCAAGGAGACTCATACGAGTGACTCGACTATGCAGATAAATACAAAAACTAATAAATACAAAAGCAAGTAAAAACTATACTAAAAACAATAAAACAAAAATCTTTTTGGATTCAACCTCAAGTCATAATATATGGCATAACAAAGTAGTCTCAGTCAGATGCTCACCACATATGTGCAGACTAATCACATAAAACAAACTGACTTATACTCAAACTGCTACTAGTCTTAATTTCTCTGTGTGTGTGTGATCACCAGTGATAGAGAATATCTTAACTAAAACAATTTTATTAAGCTAAGCACCACATTCATTTTGAAAATTATAGTTCAAATAAAACCAATGCAAAACAGAGTATGAGATCTACCATCCAAACCCGGTCTATTACAGAAAGAGAGGTCACCAAGGATTTTAAAAACTTATACATCCATCCCATGCACTTCTATGTATGACATACAATGCTCTCCTGACCAAATTACTTGTAATAGCTAAGATTATGTTAACACAGTGAGCTTGTGAATATTATGAATATGAAGTGGAGATCAATTTACATGCCTTACTATCAAATCAACAAACACAAGCATTGGCAAGAAGATCAATAGGTCTTTAATAGCTTGTAATGTAAGGCCATGGTGTAGGGGGATATGATGGAAAGGGAATAGAATACAAAGTGAGAGAGCAAGACTACCCTTTACCCCTAATACTTCCAAGCAAAAGGAAGTTTTTCCCAATTAGGCTAGGACCTGCAAAGACCACAAGTGGGGGTTTTTCTTTTTCTTTTTCTTTTCCCCCAAACTTGTTTTGTACAATATATCTAGCTAAAAATATCTCATCATCTTTTTCAGCAGAATTTTTCTATCATATTTTTCTCTTGAAAGCTATGCTTTCATTTGAATCTTCTTGCACTCTTCTTCTTTCGTTTCATTTTTTTCGTTGATCTATAATTTTTTTTTTCGATCAACGGGAAGAAAGAAGTTTTCGGAAAACTTTCTAAACTAAAAATTGGTCCCATAAAATTAATTCCCCATCCACATCCTACTCTCTCAAAGGGTAAGCTAAAAGTGTTTAGGCTTTTAGGGTTAAGTTAATGTGGGTAATATAAACGAAGTCGAATGGGGGCTCAATGTGTGCTTAGCACACTCCATTCTTTTTAATTAGGCTCAAAGGGGACACTAGGGATATTTTTAGTAAAGGTCGGGAAATATTTGGGCTCAAACGATCCAAAGATGGCCTATATCATTTCTTAATGCCAAATACTCATGCAATTGATAAAACAGTAAAACACATAAAATATCATATCAATTTATGGAAGTTGTGGAATCGAAGATTTAGCATCACTGGATTTCACATAAGCATTCGCTAAAACAGATGGTAGGGACAGTCGAGACTAACATGCAGACACGGTTCGAAAGTGTGCTTGAGACATATTAGTAAGAAAAATCCAAGGGATCTAACTTATCATGCAATTGACCCTAAGTTACAATTCAATGCAACAATTATGTTAAGACGGCTATTCATCATATTCTTGTGCATATCTTGTTATTAAAATGAAATGGGTGCTATAGACTTTATAAAAATGTTCTAATCAATCCATAATTATGACTTGTGTAGGTGCACAAAGATTTGGAGAAAATCAAGAATTTTGCAGAATCAAGTAAATTCCAGAATGATCTATGGAAAAGTTATGTGGTTCATTGCATTAACTCCTCATCGACTAGTACAACCATACAAAGACTTCGAGGATGAAAATTTTGAATTAAAATATTTTTTTAAATTTTTTCATTTTTTATAAAAAAATTGGAGATGATGATGACACAATTGATGATGGGTCCCCATAACGGGTACCCTCAAGAACCAAATAATATAGTATTCTGGTCACGGAAACATCTTCAAAAATAAGAAAAATTAAAAAGCAAGAAAGTCGGGTGAGGAGAAGACACGATAGAGGGAAAAGAAATTTTTCCCCACACTAAAAACGTAGCCCAACTCCACTCTTCCTTAGGCTGGGACCTGCAAGAACTCTGGTCTTAGAGTCCCCCCTCCCCCAAGCTTAATTTCTATTTTGTTCTCAAAATTGAGGAACTACCTATGAGAGGATTTATGGAGGAGAAATATCAAAAGGAAATAGCAGACCCACCTAACGAAAGAGGAAGAAACTTGGGCTTCGACTCACGGTGAGTCGGGAGGAAATAACGAAGGAGGACGAAACTCGGGGATCGTGCCATGTGGCATCCCAAAATATGTGGAGACATTATGCCCCACCTGGTTAACCCAACAAGAAAAGTAAGTCTGGTCGGCACGCACTTGTGCCAACTGCTGACTCACCATCTCATTTTGGAGCATAAACTCCTCCTGCCTGTTGGAGATCGCCTCCAACGGATCCTCCTCCTCGGGCACCTCCTCACGTGGGCCTCTCTCTCGAGGCTGTCGAGCATGCTCAAACAGTAGAGCCTTCGAAATGTCGGGTATCTCCCGAACTCTCTCCGCATCTGGAGTCACACGACTCCAGCCCTACTACACAGTCCGGTAATCAAACTCGAACGCGAATCCCGAGTTTGTAGTACCTCTAATAAGGGTCCGTATTTGGCCGTTGATCAGACGGCCAACATCGACAGACCCATCCGTAAGGATGGTGTAGATCAAAACAACCTTATTCCAAGTCACCGTGTGTTGGTGACTGGAAGGCATGAGTCGTGAACAAATAAATTTGAACACGGCCTTGGCCGTGTTCGTGAGATAGGTCTCTTCCATGGTGCGGGCACGGAATGGTGGGTTTTGGTTGTAGGTCCAAACCACACCAGGTGTTGCGATATCGCATTTACCACCTCGAGAGAAACGGGGGCAGAAAGGTTGAGGCTGTACCGGTCGGCATCCCTCACAAAGTTGGAGGTGCCAAAATAAAGGTTAATGTTTTGGGACGTAAAACTAACGTTTCTATCCCTAACATTCACGGTCTCTAAAACTCTGCCATCTATGCCGATTTGGCCATTGGCGTAAAACTCTCGGACTAAGGCCACGACGGCCACGCCCGGAGCAGCAATAAGACTAGCCCACCTACGGCAATAAAAGTGGTCAGGGAGGTCAAAGTCTTGAGCTTGAAATCCCCTCTCAGGGATTATGCTCTTGGAGAGCTTTCTGGTATAGTTCTCCGACGCCTCAAAATAGATGAAACGGTGGGCATCGTAATGTTGCTCCTCCTCTTCTTGGGAGCGGGATGTGGATGGTCCGGTGTTTCTACGCTTTGGGGCCATTTTAATTTAAAGCACAAAAATATCTACTCTCTAAAAAAAATTAAAATTATCACCACCTAACTAAACAAATAAAGCATGCAAAAATAAGATTTTAAGCAAAATAAATCTAACACCCTAACATGCAAACATTTTGACACGTAAAAATTTAGATGAAGAGGGGTAGAAAAATACTTGGATTGCGAGCTTTAGTTGAAGAAGGAGGTTGGTGAAGCTTGATGGAGTCTTCAAAGACTTGAGATGAGGGTGGAAGAGGTGATGAAGCTTGAAGGAGGAAGACTTGAGTTGTGAAAGGTTTTAGGAGAGAGAGAGGCTTGAGGAGATGGAGGTGGCGGTCACTTATTGCATTTAATAGGGCCTTGCGGCCGCAAGGTGTTTAGGCCTTGCGTCCGCAAGGTCACTAGAAAGTTTGATCCGTTTTCTGCTTTCAGACTTGTGGCAGTTTTGCAGTTTAGTCCTTCCGTTATGTTCCGTTACGTTCCGTTTGGTCCATTTCTTTCCTGCACTCTAAAAACTCTACACAAACTCTAAACTAAAATATTAGCAAAATATAAATACAACACTACGATGCTTTTCTCCCCCAAACTTGAATTATGGCATATTCAATTTTAAATTAAATGTCCAAAATTAAATAAGACGGAGAACAACATATTTAAATTATACTACGAAAGCATTTAAAATTCATCAAAGTGGGTTGCCTCCCACCTAGCACACTTGTTTAACGTCTTTGGCTCGACCCAACCGGGTTCAAACCTAATCTCTGGGGGTTCATTGTCGAGAGATGAATGAGTTCTATTGTTTTCTTTAAATATTTCTTTTCTTTGAATATCATCGCTCCTATTAAATTCTATATGAATACCAATAGAAATAATCTTCTAGAATTAAATCTTTTAATCTTTGATTTTGTTAGCTAATCCCATATCATGGTATATAAGTTTTAGCATTCTCATTGAATTCATAAAATCTTTATTAAATTTTCACAACCATTTGATAAGCTGGAAATTCGATATGGAGCCCAATCTTTAAAATTTTCAATACCCCAACATCAAAAATTTCAACAACTATATTTTAACATATGCAAGGGCATTTCAAACATTCAACTTTTACCAATTCCACCAGTTCTTTGACATTTATCACAAGTTTTGTAAAATATGTCACGCTCTAAAAACAAGAGGCCAATATAATCCGATTGCAAATTTTTCTAGCGTTTTATTACCACTAAAATGACCACCACAAGAGTATTCATGACAAAATGCCATAATACTTTGTTGGTCTTGTTCTGAACACATCTCCTAATTATAGAGTCGAACACATTTTATACAAATGAGGTTCTTCCCAAAAATAATTTTTGCATCTGTTAAAAATTTCTTTCTTTGATAAAAATCAAAGTCGGGGTTGATGAGATCGATACATAATAATTGACATAATCAGCATACCAAGGATCCAAATCTTTAACTGCTAATAATTGTTCATCATGGAAGTCTTCATTCACAGGAATTTTATTATCAAGAAATTGACGTTCAAGTAAAGGTAAAAATTCCAACCTAGACAAATGGTCGGCTACGACGTTTTCTGGTTCCTTTTTATCTTTAATAGTGAATGTCAAATTCTTGCAATAATAACATCCAACTTATGAGTCTAGGATTTTCTTACTCAAAAGATATTTTAGGGCTGCATGATCAGAAAATATAATAACTTTTGATCCTAACAAGTATGGTCTAAACTTTTCTAATGCATACACAACTGCTAAGAACTCTTTTTTTGTGGTTGTATAATTTAGTTGTGCATCATTCAATGTCCTACTAGCATAATGAATTACATGTGGTTTCTTATCTACTCTTTGACCTAACACAACTCCAATTGCAAAGTCGAAGCATCGCACATGATCTCGAAAGGGAGAGACCAATCGGGGCCGGTTAAAATTGGGGCTGATGTTAATCGTTCTTTTAATAAATTAAATGCATTCAAGCATTCTTGATCAAAAATGAATTCGGTATCTTTTGCCAACAGATTGCATAAAGGTTTACAGATTTTTGAAAAATCTTTTATAAATCTTCTATAAAAACCTGCATGTCCTAGAAAACTTCTAACACCTTTGACAGAAGTTGGAGGAGGTAGTTGTGATATAACTTCAATTTTTGCCTTATCGACTTCAATTCCTTTGTTAGACACAACATGACCTAAGACAATTCCATGTTTAACCATGAAATGGCTTTTCTCCCAACTTAGGGTCAAATTAGTTTCACAACATCTTTTCAAAACCGATGTAAGATTTTCTAGGCAATGGTCAAAAGAATTCCCAAATACTGAAAAATCATCCATAAATACTTCAACACATCTTTCCACTAAATCCGAAAATATAGAAATCATGCATCTTTGAAAAGTAGCTGGGGCATTACAAAGTCCAAAGGGCATTCTCCTAAATGCAAAGGTACCAAAGGGACATGTAAAAGTGGTTTTCTCTTGGTCTTCGGGTGCTACTGGGATTTGATTGTAGCCAGAGAAACCGTCAAGAAAACAATAATATTCATGACCAGCTAGTCTTTCAAGGATTTGATCAATAAATGGCAAGGGAAAGTGGTCTTTCCTAGTTGCCGCATTTAATTTCCTCAAATCTATGCACATTCTATAACCAGTGATAGTTCGTGTGGGAACTAACTCATCTTTATCATTTTTAACAACTGTAATTCCTGATTTCTTAGGAACTACTTGGACTGGACTAACCCATTTACTATCAGATATCGGGTAAATTATACCCGCATCAAGAAGCTTAAGTACTTCTTTTCTTACTGCTTCTTCCATGTGAGGGTTAAGTCTTCTTTGTCTTTCTCTAGAAGGTTTACTACCTTCTTCTAAATGAATTTTATGCATACACATAGATGGACTAATTCCTTTTAAATCTGCTAAGGACCAACCTATAGCTTCTCTATGTGTCCATAAAACTTTTAATAGGCTTGCTTCTTGTTCTTCTGTTAAATCTGCAGCAATTATAACAGGTAAAGTTTTTCCTTCCCCTAAAAATGCATATTTTAGATGGGGTGGTAATGACTTTAATTCTACTTCAGGAGGGGATTTGATAGACAGAATAAATTCCGGAATTTCAGGTTTAACTGTCTCTTCTTTCACTTCCTCCTTAGAGTTTTCTACTTTTTCTTCATCTATTTTTATTTCATCAAAAATAGATTTTGGAATTTCCACATCTTCTTCTTTATTATTTTCATCTTCCTCTATTTCTATTTTATCATAACTATTTTCTGATTCAGACTCTTCCATTTTGTTCTCATTTTTATTCTTAAGAGCTTCAAGTCTTTCTCTCTCTTTTCTCTCATCAGTCTCTCGGAGTTCTCTTTCTAACTCTTCAATGTCGAATTTTATATGGGAGAAAGTTCTATCATCATGACTTACATACACATCTTTCTCATAATCATCATCCTCACAATTTTCTTCAAAGGTTTGGGCTGTCAGTTTTTCAATTTCATCAATTGAGAAACATGCATTCATGTCACTCGGTCTATTCATTGCATCGAAAACTGAAATTTCTACAGTTTCACCCATTACTGACATTGTGAGTTTACCATTCTTAACATTGATCATTGTGTTGGCAGTGGCCATAAAAGGTCTACCTAACAAGATAGGGACTTCATTGTTTGTGCATATTTTCCTTTCCATCTCTAGAACCACAAAATCAACCGGAATGATTAATTTGTCTACCTGAACTAGAATGTCCTCTACTATACCCAAAGGATGTTTAACTGATCGATCAGCTAACTGTAAAGACATATTAGTGGGTTTCAGTTCTCCCAACCCCAATTGTTTATAGACTGCGAAAGGCATCAAATTAATACTTGCTCCTAAATCTAACATAGCCTTCATCTTTTTAGAACTACCCAATGAGACTTGGATATTAAAACTACCAGGATCTTTCAATTTAGGGGGAAGTTCGGGATGTAAAGCTGCGCTTACGTTTTCTGAAACAATAATTTTTTCATTATTTTCAAATTTGTGTTTCTTAGAGTGAAGATCTTTGAAAAACTTAGCATAAGCTGGAATATTTTTAATAACATTAAGCAAAGGAAGATTAATATTCACTTTGGATAACATGTTATAAATTTCCGAAAATTGCTTATCCATTCTATTTTTCATAAGTCTTCTAGGGAATGGTATTAGAGGAACATATGGTGGTGGTGCCACATAAGGTTCCTCAAGAGGATGTGCCTCTTGTTCTTTTTCTTTACTTACTTATTTTTGATTATCTTTTTCTACTTCTTTCTCTTGATTATCTTTACTTTTATCCTTTTCAACTTCATTATCAGAATTATCTACTTTATCAGGCACGTCAGATGATTGAATAGGATCACTTACCTCTTCTCCAATTACTCTACCACTTCGCAGAGTAGTGATAGATTTTGCATGTTTTGTCTGACTAGGGAACTTTCCTTCTTCTCTTTTCTCATATACAACTTTTGCAAGTTTATCCCTTAAATTTTCTATTTCTTCTAGCAAATATTTGTTAAGAGCAACTTGACCTTTGCTTGCTCCATCTGACTTTGAAACTTCTTCAATTCGCAGTTGTCCTTGATTTGGGAATTGTTGAGGTTGTAGTGGTTTATTTCCTCCCCATGAAAAATTATGATGATTCCTCCAACCAGGATTATATGAATTTGAGTAGGGATCATTCCTTTGTCTTTAAGGGTACATGTTCATGGCATTAACCTGCTCAGAATATACAGCACTAGATGGACAAAAATTAGTAGCATGAGAATTTAATCCACACATAGCACATGCTTCTTGAATTTGCCAATTCTCATATTGAGCTTGCATATCTGGTTTTTCTTGAACTTGGAATAAACTTCTACTTTTACCTCTTGCACTTTTCTGTTGAGAATTTGCACTTAACATCTCAAGTAATTCTTCTAGTGCAACTGGTGTCATTCTATTAATAGAACCACCGGCCGCACTATCAACCATAGTTTGTAAAGCAGGCGAAAGAGCATGATAGAATTGAAGTACTAACACATCTTGAGATAGATTATGATGAGGACACATGATAAGTAAATTTTTAAATCTATCTCATGCTTCATGGAATGTTTCTCCTAGTTCATTTTGAAAAGACATGATTTGTTTTCTGTACTCTGTAAGAGATGCATGTTTATAAAATTTACCCATAAATCAAATCATATAATTGAGTCCAAGTATAAACACTTCTAGGTGTTAGATTCATAAACCATCTTTTCGCCAATTCTTTTAATGCACTTGGAAAATATTTCATTTTTACTTGATCTTCAGTAAAACCACCTAACGGAAAAGTTTCTATCATATATTCATATTCTTTAATGAAACTTACTGGATCTTCAGCTGGCATTCCATGAAATGAAGGTATCATATTAAAATAATGACATTTAAGTTCGAAATTACTTACTGCTTCCGGTAAGATTAAACATGATGTTGTTGCATTCAACAAAGGTTGACTATAATCATTTATAGTTCTTTGATTAATTATTACTTCCATATTTCTTTCAGCAGGTTCTTCCACTCTTTGATTCACATTTACCGGATGAACCGGATTTTGATTATTGTTATCCATTGGAGGATCAACCAGAGGATCCTCTTGATTCAATTGTTCTTGATTATCAGACTGGTTTCCTAGATTATCAGGATCTTCCTGATTCTTTCCAAGATTATTTATGTTTTGATTTAATTCTACCAGTTTTAGATTTAGAGATCTACGACCGTGCATAAAATAAATAAAGCAAATAAAACAATTAAAAGCTAACAACTAAGAATAAATAAAATCTTTTTGTATTTTTATTTTTATAAAAAACTGAATTTAAAACTACGCTACCAACAAACTAACTATGCAAATTAGCTTGTCCCCGGCAACAGCACCAAACACTTAATCGTGTCTTATTTTAATTATTTCCTTGCAAGTGGACAAGACTATTGTAGAATAGCTTGGGAAGCAAGGGTCGAACCACAGAGACAAGAAGATCACAAATAGTAAGACTATTAGTAGCAATATTATTAAACTAAAGGGGTTTTTATATTGATTTAATCTAAACTAATTATTATACTAAAGCAGTAAATTTAACTAGATTAGCAGCAATTACAGTAATTAAGAAAGATCTGATGGTGGAGGGAAATCTAGGATTAGAGGTTTCACTTGTATCTACTCTATAGCTTATTTGGATAAAGTATCATTCAATAACTTGGGTTCGTTCACAAAAGATAGATGTAGCCTGTCGAATTACCGTTCAGTCTCCATCTCCAAATAATTCGTCCATTCTATATCCTAGGCATAAGAACATATGGATCCTAACTGTCACTTAGGTCATATATGAAACATGACCCTAACTTATCACTCTCGTGCATCGATATGTTCAATTTATCATGATGGTGAGCCAGTGTACGACATATGCATATTGGTCATGCAGTTATCCGCACCTTTAGGCCTTTATCACTTGCGATTACATTCATTTGTTCAAAGCGAGATAATAAAGGGGTTGATAAACATCATGATCAACAAGAATTGAATGAATAAAAATATAATTAAGCCATAAATTCGATACAAGTTACCTCCCAACTCCTAGATTAATGGATGTTTAATTCATCTTTGAAGATGAACTGCACACGGAGATGAATGAATACATGGATCGATCTTCAAAACTGTAATTACAACAACTAATCTATGTAATACAATCTAAATCCTACCTAAAACTGTTTAAAAATACTTCTTGGACGTCCTTTGGCATCGGCTACCATCCTTTATTTATACCAAGGAGTTGTAGGGGAATAGGAGGTTCAATCCAGCTCGAAAACCTCAAAAAGGTCGGTTCTGGGCACCTTGCAGTCGCAAGGGGTAATGACCTTGCGTCCGCAAGGTCTTGATTTTGGGAGCCCTCTATTCTGCCTACCTTGCAAAGGCAAGGTATTTCTACCTTACGGCCGCAAGGTAGTCAGATTGTTATTTTGCCGTTTTTCTTCAATTTTACACTTTGGCCCCTTCCTCGAAATCTTCACCAAAAGCCTCATAATTCATATAAATCCACCTAAAACCCTGAAACTCATAAAACAACTCAAAAACACATATCAGTAGCCAAAAGCCTCGTGGAATTGCTCAATTTAAGTCATAAAAGTACCTAATATCGACGTATAAAATACATCGATCACTCAGTAAACATTTCAGCCTTGTGATACACTCCTTCTGCTCTTCATTTACCTTCTTTAGCATATCATTTGTCTTTCCAAACAATGTAACTTGGAGAGACCTCTTTTCCCAATCCTTATACAACTCTTTGTAACCTTCCAGCAGGTCTGATTCTGATTCTCCACCGTCTTCTGTGACAGAGGAGTTAAAACAGCAAAGATCTTCCCAGCTCCTGTCCAATGTAGCTTCTGATGTAGTTTCTGAAGAAGCTACATTCAGAGGTACATTGGCCGAAGGACCTGCACAGTCAGATTCAGAGTCATACACATCAGTGAGAGTGATGAGATCTCCTGGATCTTCACCATCACTATCACTTAAAGTTGCAGAAAAGTTTAAACCCTTCTTTCTCAAGGTATTTGCACATTGATTTGCATAATGACCAAATCCTTGACACTCCCTACACTGAATGGAATCAATATTTTTTCCATTGTAAGAAGGTTTTGAAGCAAAAGGATTGGTAAAAGGTTTTTATGGTGTTTGAAAAGAATTTTCATTAGGAGCAAATTTACCAGAATCAGGCTTAAAAGAGGTTTTGGAGCTTGATGATGGAAATCTGTTTTGGCTCTTGGCTTTCAATTTTTTTTAAAAAATTTAGTAGTCAACAGAGCCATGGAATCTTCTCCAAAATCAAACTCATCAATTTCCTTTTGTAATGCAAGCAAATCAAAAGAGACATCAACAGCAGAAGGCAAAACAATGTTTTTCACAGGAGGGGTAGAAGATGATGCACCTTTATCCTTTTGTTTGAGTTGATCATTTAGATTTAATTCAAAATTTTGAAGGATATCAGCCAATCTTTCAAAACCCATTTTGTCAATATCATGTGCTTCCTCAATAGCACATATTTTAACATTAAACCTTTCAGGCAAAGTACGCATCATTTTACTAACAAGGCGATCATTAGTGATAGGATCACCTAAAGCTAAAGCAGAGTTAGACATATCAAGAAGCCTACCATAATATGACATGATATCCTCAGATTCATTCATTCTTGTGTTTTCAAACTGTGTGGTAAGCAATCTTAATTTGGAAGCATAAACACTGGCAGGACCTTTACACAGGGTTTGAAGGGCCTCCCATACATCTTTAGCAGACTCATAATTGGATATAACCCTAAAGGTGTTGGCATCTAAGGCTTTGTATATGGCAGACAAGGCTTTAGAATTGAAAGCAACAGTATTCCTATCTTCATTAGACCAATCAGCTTCTTTAGTGATCTTAACATCACCGTGAGTATCAATTGTTTTAGGAGGACTCCAACTATTTAGAACAGCAAGTCACGCTCTTTCATCAATTGATTTGATGAAGATACGCATCTTTAATTTCCAAATAGAATAATTTGCATTAGTCAAAGTTGGAGGACGAATAACATTCTCACACTGAGAATCCATCACAGCTACAACCAGAATCAACTCTTAGTGGCGTCAAGAAAAGTCTCTGATACCAATTGTAAAATCAATAGTAGCTAGGATTCTTTGAAACAACCAATGCAGTTTCCAATGTAACTTCTGATGAAGCTACAATGGAAGTAACAATGGTGAAAAAAAATGAAAACAGTGGAAGACTTGATTATAAACCTGGAAATTAAACACAAAGGTTTACCAAACAATCTACAAGCCTATGCTTGTAGATCTTGCCTCATGGTCAAAAAGATTTCACTAAATAATATGATTTGTTTTAAAAGAACTATCTGAAATCACCAAACAAAACACTCTCAAAAGACAACAAGTCTTGGAGAGTAAAAAGCCCACAGAAAAACAAGTACAACAAACGTGGGAAGAAACAAACAGCTTCCTAAAACAGTTAGGAAGACAAAACAGCACCATCACTCAATGTAGCCGAATGATATAACATTCGAAGCTACAATCGAAATTCTGCACAACTTCTGGAAACTGAAATTGCTTCTGGATCTGAATTTTTCTGCTTTCTCTCTTAATACACACCTTCAGCCGTTCCTCATGTTTTCTATTTATAATGTGGAGAAAACCTACACACAAAAAGGAAACCAACTCTAATATGGAAAAAGATTAGAATTAGTAATTAAATCAACTTCCTTAATTACTAGATTCACTTACCATAATGTCAATGACTTAAAGGCACGATATTTAGAAGGATTTTGACATAGATTTTGTTTCCAAAAACAACTCTTAAGATTTATGACCAAGAAACCACAAATCTATAGGAATATTTTGTTTCCAAAAACAACTCCTAAGATTTATGACCAAAAACCCACAAATCTATAGGAATATTTTGTTTCCAAAATTGCCCAACCTTAGGGACCAAGAAAGGAGAAACAAAACTAAAATAAGTCATGCCTATTTTACCCTTACAGGACTAAGATAAGGCACTAAAGGAATTAACTACTGAGAAAGTAGACCGCCTTGCAATTATCTCTTTCAACTTCAACTAGGTTCTCTTGAGCTTAGAACTTATACACATGGGCTATCCATTATTCGGATCCGATTTCCCAAATCCTAGGGGAAGGCTAGAAGGGAATGCAAGCAAGCCTTTTGATTGGTGCATATATGTGTGACATTGTTAGTGGGTTTTTGTGCTTAATTATCAAGTAAATATTACACTTTTGTTTGTTTTGTGCTTATTTGTTGATTGTAGGTGTGAAGGAAGCTAACTAAAGAAAAGTGAAGGAAAAAAGTTGTGTTGAAGACAAAATGACATCAGTGATCGTCGTGTGGGCATGTGCTAGCTAAAAAGCAATGTTAGATCTGAAGACAAACATCGAATAGACACGCGCTAGCTAATGTGCGGATGCAAGTTTGACTTTTAAGACCCAAGGACTACCCAATAGATATTTTGGGGAATTTAAGGAATTGTGTATGTCCTTAAATTGAAGAGACTTTCTTCTATTATCATATTTTCTCCTTTTTTTCTTGTAAAGAAAAATGGTAGGATAGTTATTAGGTAGTTTTAGGAAGTTGAAGGCAGTTCTCTTTAGTAAAAATTGATTGAGTAGTGGACTGAGTGGGGGAGAAAGAGATCAAAAGGGGCTGAGAATTGTTGGAGAAGGGATTCACACAAGGAGTAGAAAGAAATCACATTCTGTAGAGAGAAAAGTTGAAGTCTTCTGTTAGAGATCAATAACACCTACTGAAACAATTTATCTTTTGGTATTGTAAGTTCTTTTTAGTATGTTTAGTAGTTAATTTTTTTCCTTCCAGTCAATGAACAATTAAGTCTCAAACATCTTTATTGCCGTGAGATCTAATGAAATTAAATCTAGTTTAGTTATAAATATGTGTTTGTTCTCCATTTAAAACGTTGTATGATTATTGTGTTTAATTGATGTTCATGACCAAAATTTTAATTAACATAATAGTTTATTGCTAGTTAGATATGTTGATCCGTAATTGTCCTCGAGTTCTAATGAAGTGGCAAGTAACACAACTTTTACGCATCAGAAGCATAATCGGATCGTGTTGTGGGAACAAAATTAAATGATATTCCTTCAATATGCATTGTTTAGAACCGAGTCTCTTTCTTAGTAATGTAATCAAGATTACTAAATCTTAAGAGTGTCTCGGAGGGTTATATTTTGGTTAGACGATAGTTAACAAGCTTCTCTTAATTATCAATACGGTAAGGAGAGATTTGAAGTTAGGCGCTTGTCGACACCTATAACCGGTCTATTTATAACTGAGTAAGACATTTTTGCATCAATGATCGGTAGTAAAATGCGAGATGAAAATTGGTTCATTGATTGGACGTTTATTTACTGCATTTTATCAAATAGTAATCCGTTCAGTTTCATTAATTCTTTCATTTTAGCTTTAATTATGTAGGAACAATAGTAGCTACGATTCACCAAACTATCAATGCAGTTCCCAATGTAGCTTGTGCAAAGCTACACCGGAAGGTGCATTGGTCAGAAAATTAATAAACAACGGAACACTTTAATTATAAAGCAGGAATTAAGGACAAACGATTACCAAACAATCTACAAGCCTATGCTTGTAGATCTAGCCTCATGGCCAAAAAGATTTCATTAAAAAGGATGAATTGTTTTACAAAAATTATGTGAACTCACAAACCAAACACTCTCACAAGACAACAAGTCTTGGAGAGCAAAAACCCACAGAAAAATACGTAAAGAAAACGTGGGAAGAAAAAAATCAGCTTCCTAGAAACCCTAGAAAGACAAACTATTCCAGTAGCCTTCAATGTAGTTCCGAATGTTATAACATTCGGAGCTGCATTCAAATACTGCCAAAGCTGGAATTCCAAACTCTCTGAATATGCTACCTTCTTCTCTGCTCTGCTCTCTCTGGTTCTCAACATATTCAGCCTCTGCCCATGTCTCTTTATTTATACCTTAAATGAGACTTACATATAAAGAAGGAAACAAACTCTAATATGGAAAAAAAGATTAAAATTAGTAATTAAATACACTACCATAATTACTAGATTCTATTACCAAATGGACAAGGACTCTAGGATACGATTTTAGGAAATGATTTTTGCAAATATTTTGTTCCCAAAATTATTCCTAAGTTTTAGGACTAAGAAACCCAAAATATAATGAATATTTTGTTTCTAAAAATGTCAAAAACTTAAGAACCAAGAAAGGAGAAACAAAACCAAAATAAGTCATGCCTATTTTACCCTTACAAATTAATCTGATAGTTAGCTCTTAGTTTTGTTAAAAACTTCATATCAAGTTTTTTTTTATGGTTCAATAAAATTCTAAAAGAAATAAGTACAACGTTCCTTGTAGATACAATCCCGAGTTACCTTATAATAATTACTCCCTCCGTCCCTAAATTATCGTCTTCCTTTCCTTTTTCGTCCGTAAAATAATTGTTCAGTTTGAAACTTACCTTTTTAGAACATCACTTTTACCACTTTACCCTTACTTTTTTCACCCTACTTTAATTATGGGCCACATACACATGGGCTTTAAAGGAAACTACATATTAAACCAATATAAATAATCAAGTCAATTGTTTTTTCTAATCTGTGCGCCGGGTCAACTAGGACGATAATTTAGGGACAAATGGAGTATTAGGGAAGTAGGAGAATTAATTTTGACGATTTGACACACGCCACCATCCCCTTTCCAAATCCCTCCTTTTGAGTGCAACATGAACATGTGAATCTCCAAGTCTTGAACGACCCACAAGTTTACTGATTAATAATGGTTGCCTAAGAGCAGGTACAGCGGAGGTTTTTGATGAAATCTTCCACCGATCTTTCCATGCAACGGAGGTTTATAAGAAATCACAACTAAATCAATGGATGATTTATTGCCAAAAGAATCAACAGAAGAACCCGTGAGTTTGGCAAATCGTCAAAACAGTCCCTGCCCAAACGGTTGTGTTTTGACTTGACGACCCATCAAAAGCGGCGTCGTTTGATGGGCCAAATGTGAAAAAAATCTACTGCAGCCCCTTTACACGTGTCATTAAAGTAACGGTTTGGGAGATTTTTTGATTATCTGCTGTTCAAGGGCAGTTTGGGCATTCAAAAAAGTTTTTTTTTAAAAAAAACTATATATTTTTATCTATAAATAGAGACTTGGTTTGCCTCATTTGGATACCAAATGCATTTTTGGCAAAATTTGAATTTATTTGTAAGTTTTCTCTCTCTTCTCTTTCTCTCCAAATTTCATTTTTTTAATTAATCCATTTTTAAGTTGTGTATTTTTTATTATTAATATTATTATTATTTACTACTTAAATATTTTAAATGGATGCAGATTATTACATATAATTGTCTTTATTGTTAATTGTTTATTATTACCATTATTATTGTTAAATTTCATATTATTATTGTAATTAGTTGTTATTATTATTGTCAATATTATCATTAAGTAATATTAGTTGTCATCAATGTATAATTTTTTTGCTAATTTTGTTTTATTTTCAGCTATTGTCATCAATGTCTTCACGCCCAGTTTCTCGTAAAAGCAAAAACCCTCAAAATCGAACTAATCAACGTTTGAATACACCAAATGAACCTTCTCCTCGTCAGAATCATCAACCCACTCCACAAAGCCAACCATCACATTACCATAATTTTTTTGAAACACAAAATATTCCAAATTTTGGAGTTCATCCGAATTTTCAAAACCTAAACTCTATGCAGTATGGAAACACACCAATATTTCCCCATGTGTCATTGTCGATGCCACAACAAACTTTCCCGTGGAATACTCCATTACCTTCAAATTTGTCTCATTCTTCAACACAACAATCACACTTAAATCAAGGGTATTTCCCCATGGGAGTTCCAGGTGGCTCTTCATCTGAATATACTCCAAGTAGTCCCATAGCTTCAAATATACCTTTTTTTCAACACAACCAGAACCGGACAATGAAGAAGAGATTGATATTCAAGATGATATGGTTGATGAAACCACTCCTCAGAGTGGAAAAATAATAAGAACTAGGTGGGCGACGTACGAGACTGTTACCTTGTGTAAATCGTGGGAGAACGTGACTACCGATAGTTTCGTTGGAACAAACCAAACATCAACACAATTCTGGCAAAAAGTGACAAACACTTACAACGAGCATCGTGGGAATGGTATGATCAGAACTTTGGGTCAAATTAAGAATCATTTTCAGAAATTGTCTAGGGCAGTTTCAAAATTTTATGGCGCTTTTAATCAAGCATTAGCTTGCAAAGAAAGTGGCTGGAATGATGATGATGTAATTATGAAGGCACATACGATTTATGAAGCTGATGAAGGGAAACATTTTATGTCAATAAAGGCGTGGCAAATACTTCGTAATATTCCCAAGTGGTGGGCAAAATATGTTGAAGTGGGAAAACATGCAACAAAAAATTCAACAAGCAGTGGCTCAAAACGATCTCAAAATGAAGCTTTTGATGTTCAAAACTCCTCAAATGCTGAAACACCTTCAATGACATATCCAACTCGACCTCCTGGAAAGAAAGCTTCAAAAAATAAGGGAAAAATGTGAATACTGAAAAAATTTCTGAAGACTTACGTGAATCAAACCGTATCGAATCAGAGCTTAGTGAGAAAATTGAGCGATATTTCACTATCGAACATGAAAAGCTGGAGGAGACCAAGAAGAAACGTATGTTCAAACAATGGGAGGTCTTGAAAAACATGGAAAACAAATCTGTTGAAGAAGAAGATGATTGCACAAGGTTGTATCGTGCACTGTTTAAGTAGATGATATTTTACTGCAAAATATTGTATTGTACTGTTATTTTATCAACGTTTGTAACATATTGTATTGTATTGTATTGTATTGTGCTTTCTTTAATTTGACAATTTTGTCAAAATAAATCAATGTGTTGTCAACATCATCCTAACAAAATAAAAAGACAAAATAAAATCTTCAAGATATCCATAAATGGATGGAAATCCATGTTTCACGGTATTGGGAATGATTTCCATATCCATCTTCCTTTAACAAAGATAACAAATAAAAGGCATTGTCTTGTCACAATCACCCAAAGGTGATTGTGACAAGACATTGTTTCTTTTATATTCAATTGAATAACAATTGAATTTTCTCATCTCCCGTGACTTTTTATAAATGTGGTTAATGATGCATTTGTTTAACAATTGAAGAAACCATCACAAATGTATGTAAATGCTTCTTTCATTGTATTGTGCTTTCTTTAATTTGACAATTTTGTCAAAATAAATCAATGTGTTGTCAACATCATCCTAACAAAATAAAAAGACAAAATAAAATCTTCAAGATATCCATAAATGGATGGAAATCCATGTTTCACGGTATTTGGAATGGTTTCCATATCCATCTTCCTTTAACAATTAAGATAACAAATAAAATGCATTGTCTTGTCACAATCACCCAAAGGTGATTGTGACAAGACATTGTTTCTTTTATATTCAATTGAATGACAATTGAATTTTCTCATCTCCCGTGACTTTTTATAAATGTGGTTAATGATGCATTTGTTTAACAATTGAAGAAACCATCACAAATGTATGTAAATACTTCTTTCATTGTATTGTGCTTTCTTTAATTTAACAATTTTGTCAAAATAAATCAATGTGTTGTCACCATCATCTAAACAAAATAAAAAGACAAAACAAAATCTTTAAGATATCCATAAATGGATGGAAATCCATGTTTCACGGTATTGGGAATGGTTTCCATATCCATCTTCCTTTAACAATTAAGATAACAAATAAAATGCATTAGGTAATTGTGACAAGACATTGTTTCTTTTATATTCAATTGAATGACAATTGAATTTTCTCATCTCCCGTGACTTTTTATAAATGTGGTTAATGATGCATTTGTTTAACAATTGAAGAAACCATCACAAATGTATGTAAATGCTTCTTTCATTGTATTGTGCTTTCTTTAATTTGACAATTTTGTCAAAATAAATCAATGTGTTGTCACCATCATCCAAACAAAATAAAAAGACAAAACAAAATCTTCAAGATATCCATAAATGGATGGAAATCCATGTTTCACGGTATTGAGAATGATTTCCATATCCATCTTCCTTTAACAATTAAGATAACAAATAAAAGGCATTGTCTTGTCACAATCACCCAAAGGTGATTGTGACAAGACATTGTTTCTTTTTATTCAATTGAATGACAATTGAATTTTCTCATCTCCCGTGACTTTCTATAAATGTGGTTAATGATGCATTTGTTTAGCAATTGAAGAAACCATCACATGTTCTAATACACTTAAAAATTATGTCTTCTTCAAGTTCTAGTTGGAATTCAAACACCGACAATGAATATGAAGATGATTTACAGAATGACATTCAACGAAGTGTGAATGAATATATATTTGACCTTAATGGTCGCCGACGGCGTCAAGCGCCAAATTTGTAGAGAACTAATACGATCTCTACAAGATGAAAGAGAAGTTCGTGAACGTATATACATTGATAGAAATCGTCTTTGAGGGCCATCAACGCGTATTCGACTATTTTGCGAGAATTCAACATACACCGACCAACAATTTCGCACTGATTTGGATGCGAAGACATGTCTTCCTTCGTAGTGGAAGCTCTTGGTGCTCATAGTCCATATTTTCAACAACGATTTGAAGCATGTGGGAGACCTGGTTTATCACCAATACAAAAATGCACTGCTTCTGTAAGAATGCTTGCTTACGGAATGTTCGGTGATGCATGTGATGACTATATTCGTATCGGAAAAAGCACAGCAATTGAATGCTTGAAGAAATTTTCTGAATGTGTGGTTAATGTTTTTGGAGAACAGTACTTGCGAAAGCCAACGGAGGAGGACCTCCAACGCTTGCTTCATGTTGGGGAGACACGTGGTTTTCCTGGTATGTTAGGTAGCATAGACTGCATGCATCGGGAATGGAAGAATTGCCCGGTGGCTTGGCAAGGTCGGCAGACGCTCGAGGGATGGAAAGGCATCAGTAGTTCTTGAAGCAGTCGCTTCCTACGATTTGTGGATATGACATGCTTTCTTTGGCACTCCAGGTACTTGTAATGATATAAATGTCCTTGATCGATCTCCGTATTTAACGATATTTATAATGGTGTAGCCCCGACAGTAGGCTTTACTGTTAACGGTAATCAGTATAACTTGGGTTATTATTTAACCGATGGTATATATCCTCCATGGGCTACATTCATCCAGTCCATTCGATTGCCGCAAAGTGATAAACATAAGCTCTTTGCTCAACACCAAGCGGCAAGAAAAGGATGTTGGCGTGCCTTTGGGGTATTGCAGCACGATTTGCTATTATACGAGGACCAAGACTTATGTGGGAGGTATATGCGCTGGAAAAATTATGAAAGCTTGTATCATATTACATAATATGATTGTCGAAGATGAACGAGATACTTACACACGCTTGCCAAATGCTTCAGACTATGAACAGACTGACATTACTGATGGTAGCTTAGCATGACAATATTTTAACGAGCGTATTCCCGAACACGCAAGATATCTTAAACGAAGGTGTACCGTTCGAGATAAAGAATCACATCGCCGCCTACTCCATGATTTAATTGAAAATATTTGGAGACTTTTTGGTAATCAGTAATTTTTATTGTAGTTGTATTATTTTCGGATATTGTTGTGAGTTTCTTTGAATTGTTTATTTAATGAATTTAATTATTGTACTTTTTTAAATTTATTAATGAATATTAATATAAATATTATTAGACTTATAATAAATTGATAATATTATTATATTATTATATTAATTAATTATAATAATATTATATTATAAATAATATTGAATTATTCTGGTTATACTAAATTAATAATATTAAAAATAAATAATATCAAATTATAATAAATATTATTCAAATTATAATAAATAAATATTATTTTAATAATGACTATATAATTTCGAAATTATTTATTTATGCAATATCAAATTTATTTATTAGTATAAATTGAAAGAAAATATTAAATTAATAGAGATAAAGATGGTGGGGTAGATAAAGTTGTTGGAAATAAAGATGGTGGGGTATATAAATGTGTTGGATTTTGTGCCACCATTGGGAGGGTTTTTTTGTTTTAAATCAAATGAGTATCTAATGGATTAGTTTATTGATTTTTAATGAGTTTGATTTTGTTTGATTTTTAATAAACCATTGTACCTGCTCTAAAACTTGTGTTATTTTTTCTGTTCTGACTATATTTTGCAATCTTATTTTCAGTTGGATCCACTCCAATTAATAATAAATTTTACGAGACGTTCTTAAATACTAAAAAAATCAAGTAATAATAATATTGACATTGCCTGTGTAGTACTGTTTGTAACTTTATGATTTTAATTTGTTATATATAAAAATTTATTTATTTTTTTGGAATTGTATAATTGTTAGCGAAGGGTGTGATTCGAATACGATATGGGGAGGTACTTCCCAAAAGAGAGGGAAAAAGATTTGGAGAATAAATTGGGTAGTCAATTCAGCGGCTCCTTTCCGTTACTCCTCCCTTAGGTTATTGCGGTGTGATTCAAATACGATATGGGTTTTGATTTGGAGGTAATTCCCAAAAGAGGGGAAATAAGATTTGGAGAATAATTAGGTTAGTCACTTCAGTGATGGATTCGGCTCCTTTCCGTCACTCCTCCCTTAGGTTATGGCGACTCGATGTCCATATTTGGATCCATTGCCTCTCTCTCTCTCTCACTCCTAGTAATTTAAAGTAGGGGTTTATATATATACACCGATATACTCCTTCTATTCCAGGCAAATAGTCTATTATTTCATTTTGAAATGTTTCACATTTAAAGAGTTCATTTTAAAAAATTAAGGAATAAAAATGTTATTTTATTATTAATAAACTAATAAAAGTATCATTTTCTAAAAAAATTGACTTTCAAACGAGAAATTTTTGCTCAAAACTGAGGGAGTAGCTGATAAAATTAGAGACCGTTAATTTAAATTTGTCCACATGTCCTAGAAGCACCTCCGCGATGATGGAATTGAGGAAAGAGTTTGTAGAGATCAGTTCTCCTCCCGCTGCAGCTAGATAGTGCTCCAATAGCTTTCGAGCCAGAATGACCATAGGTGTTACGAGTTAGTAATTGTTACCTTATAGTTTAGGATGTCTCAATTGATTTATTTTCATTTCAGTAAAGAAGTGGCATTCGTTTAATTTTTGTTCCCTCACTACTTCATCTAGTGACAACTGACAAGCAGATTTGGTATATATGGACTATGGAGTATATATGTTATATTGCTATTGCGCTTGAATTTTCAATCAAAGCACTCCTTTGTGCCTTGCAGTAAACATCATGTACAAGTAAAATAAAATATTACGAGTAATGGTCTGTCGATAAAAAAAGGGTGATAATTAAGAGTATAGCTCACATGCATGGTATATTGCATTAACATAAGAAGTTAAGAGTATAGCTCTCTCTAACCTTTTCTCTTTTTAGTAAGATAAGAAAATAATTATCCATGCACAAAACAGTAATAAAAATACATAAACACAGAATGAGAAGAAGCATTTCAATGCAAGAATTCAGACACTATCCTTAATAAAGAACCATGCATAGCATACAACTGAAGGGAAGGTGGAAATGGAAACAAAGACATGAAAAACAAATTAGTTGACCCTTGGCAATGCTTCAATCAAGAACATATAGTTCTATGCACAGATGAAGTCAGATGGGAGTTGCTTGCCACAAGTGTTAATAAGCAAGCTGAGTGAGATTGGAATATTAATGTTGATCCCAAGAACATTAGCTTTCAAGGCTGTACATAGGCAAACTGCAGCTTCAAGATCAAGAAGCCCACCAAGTGCAGAGCAACAAGGGGCATCTGGTGGGGTCCCAACCACTGTCCCTACTGAACCATTTAGCAAATTAGCACATACTCCTAGTTTTAGGGCATCCCTTGGGCAAGAGCCCTTGGGAGTGATCGGCGTTGGGGGATTTGGAGGGTGGCAGCTAGGGAAGCATGCATTAGCAGCCACAAAGAGGAGGAGGTTGGTGGCTAGGAAGAGGGAGGCTGATGAAGATCTCTTTGAATCCATTTCTTGCTTAATTAGCTACTAAATGGTGTTTGTTGAGATGGTGTCAAGACTAGGACAATGTTGGCTATTTATAGATGGAAAGGTGTACGGTCACATGAGTTGGCATTCCAATTCTTTTTTGTATTGTCTCCTAGAAAAGAGATGGTAGCGGACCCTTTTAAAAATATATCTCAAAATAGAACAACGAACCATTTGTTCAGAACGGAGGGAGTATTAATCTTTCAACTTAACAGTATCTCGGGAACAAAAACTTATAGGCTTGGATTCAATTCGTTTCACTTGGGTGGACCATTACCATATCCATTGAGAGAGTTCATTTTCAAAATATGCAATGGACTGTGAATACAAGATTTTGAAGTACATCAATACTATGTAGATACAAAAATTGATAAGATATAAAATCTTATAACCTATAATCATGAATCTAAGCCTTGAGTCAGATTTCTCACTTGTCACTTATCACTTATCACTTATCACTTGGTTTTGAAATAGACGCGGATGTACAATTTGTTATAAAAACCGACTCATTCGCATCTCTAAGCCCAAAAATCCACGTATTCGCTCTATTTCATCAATATTGTATATCCACAAACCACGTCGTAACGAGTTGGATATGTATGCAAGGTATGCTAACTGACATATATAATCTCCACATCAACTAAATTGATTAGTCTTAATTCATAAAGGTCTTATTTCCAAATTGTGGATGCCCACCTTTCAAGCCATTGATGTTATGATGAATCCCCAAATTCAATGAAGTTGAGGCTTCCATTGTAAGAGCATCCATCTCAAAACAGTTGGATTGATAATTTGATTTTCAGTTTGTTGTTTACTCCATAAACGGATAGAATCCGAATTTGAGTAAACGTTGAGGTTAGATAGGACAAAAGAATTTGGGTAGTGAATAAGGAGACATGTGAAGCAAGGCTGGCAATGAAACTGATTGGCTAAACAAAGAGATTCAGGCCATAATTTCAGAGAGTTTTTTTGGTTTTATGCTTTATTAAAATACTTGATTCTTTCAATCACAAGATTAACCAATGTCCAGAAAGTACTCCCGTGACTATCATTGTCGAGAATATGTAGAAGTTTGTGTCATTCTATCTATTGGAAATGAGTGATTTATTGACTTGTACACTGCACTCACTTCTTGTTGTCGACATAATATACATAATATACTTTTTCTATGCACCATGCAAAAATTTACTATGTATTGCTAATTTTTTGTGCTATTTATAGTAACGTGTTATGGTACGATGAGTTAGAGTCGCGCACTAGCGTGACTAGTAATGTTTTATGGTATATAGGTTAGAGTTACTTACGATTAAATAAGTTTTGTACCATATGTTATCTATAGAAATTCGAAACTGATTTTTACTCCCTTCATCTTTAGTCTCACTTGAACATGTTTGTACCGTCTTTCAACCGTACTACATGTTGGAAACTTGGTTTCTAATAGCTTGAATAAACTAAGTTATGTAAGTATAAAATGTGGGAATCCCACATTGGGAACAAAATGAAACAAGCTCTACCTTATAAGGTAGAGCTTTGAGGCTTTACTTTCAGGCCCTTGGGCCACTACACTTTTGTGTAGGAGGGAAGACCTACCTAGGTGTAGGTCCAAACACGCCGCCGCGGTTGGTTGGTTGGTTGGTCGTAGGCTTGCTGCCCGAACCTATCTTTTGCTACCGTTCATTTGGCGTGTGAACCTTTTGAAAAGGTTCAAAAGTTCAGCCGCCAGGAGGTTAATCGATTCGAAGGTTACAAACCATAATCGCTTGTTTGATTCGACAACGTAGCTTGTTTGAAGCGGTTGTGTCTTCGATTCTGTTCCAACGGTTGTGTCTCTTCAGACAGCCAACCGCCTCCAACTGCTCCCAACCGTCATCCTAACTGACATTTAAATACTCCTTCAAACAGATTTTTAGCTATCGAAAATTGCGCTCTTTCTATACTACTCCCTTACGCCTACAGAGATTCAAACGAATTGCATTCGTTGGTGATTGAAGCATTGAAGATGCGCCATCATTCAATCACGGTAAGGTCGATATCCCGGGAGACTCACTAGAATCACGCAGTGCGGATCTAGAACACGGCTTCTAGTTTTTGTCTTAAGGGCGACGAGATATAATCTCGTTGATCTTAATACAAAACCTACCAACATTGCCGAGCCACTATAACAATCTTAAGACAAAAATCCTTACGGCTTTGGTTATCGTAACTTGTTTATTTGCAGATTCTGGAAAGGTTTTACACCATATTCTGCATGCTATTTTAGTAACCTGTTAATTTACAGATCACAGAATCTGCACATAATCCAGATTCTACAAGCTTAGTGAAACAGATTCTACCTTAATCTGCTTCCAATCTGTGATTGTAACATATTATGCTTTCTGCTAAACCTGTTTAATCTGTTATTAAATTCTGCATCGATTGGTTGTGCGGCACTTAACGATATCTTGCATTCTACATCGGTTACGCGCCTCAATGCATTCGCCTTAGCGGTATGATACGATTCAATGCGCTTAGAATTTTAGCACATGCATTACGAGTAACTTATTCATTTCAGATTACATGATCCTGCATAGAACCTGGTTTATGTACCAAAACTCAAATTCTGCATATAATCTGTACAACTTTGCTTCTGTTATAATCTGTACAAGTTTGCTTCTGTTATAATGCACAATTCGCCTTGATAAAGTACGAGAACTTTGTTTATGAAATTGCATATAATCTGCATGCGAGAAAATTATTGCAACTGCAAACTGGTTATAACCTGTTTATATTACAAGCTTGTTTTCTATACAGCCAAACCTGATTATGCATACTTCCAGAACACAATCTGTTTAGCAACCTGTTTAAAACTTGCTTAGTTACTGAACAGACCTTATAACACTGTCATAATCTGAACAGTTTTACTGCATTAATCTGATTGTGCATCGGTTTTTGCATAAATACGCATTCGACCTCGGTTTAAGCGATTATAGAACTCGTTCATTCTGGACTATGATCTTGCATATTACCGAACATTATTATGCATAGCATCTGTTTTAAAAATACAGCGCAAATCTTACGGTTACACCAAAACGCAATCTCATAATCTGCTTGTTTCAAATTCGGTGTTTGCTTCACGAAATGCGCTCTCGCATATAACTTGTTTATGCAAACAATTACTAACTCATGCTTTTAATTACATAGTTAGGTCGCTCATGCTTCCATTTTTGCATCAATTTAATGCGATGCATGATATGATTACAAATTCAGCCACAAGTGAAGTGTTCCGCATTGTTCATTCGAAATTCAACTGCGGTGTTTAATTTCGCATACTTGTCTCGTGATCTATTTCGGTTACAACTTTGTTTATGCATGTTGTTTCAAACTGCTTAGTTACATAATCGATCTTATAACATTGTCATAACCCGAATAGTTTAACTGTTACTACTTTCATCGATTGGCAACGGTTTGCATACCGATCGTCATTTAAAATACGCGCAAACATTTCGTTTAGAATCGCCTTGATAAAACCTGTTCTTGCTTCAGTTTTATTAAAACTACAACCTGATTCTGCATAATTCCAGAACACAACTTCTGGATACAAATTCTGGTTTTACGCTTTTAGGTCATAATACTGCTTAAAAACAGTATTTCTCTTGGTTCTCGCAATGATTAAAAACTCTTGCATTGAAACCATTCTGTTGACATTACAAAACCAGATTTCATAGCTTTGATTCTATTATAGTTTTAGCTTTTGTTTCTGTTAAATCAGCCTCTATTTCAGTTCTGTTTCCTGCTTATACAAACAGACTCATACCTGTTTCTGCTTCTGTTTACTCTAAAAACAGCAATGACTACTTCTGAAAGTGGAAAGGAAACCGTTGTTGTAGTCGAGCGACCCATTGTTGTTGCAACTCCGGCCTACCGCCAACGATTCATAGCGGCGACCGAAAGTTCAATGGCACGAATTCAAGCGATGGCAACAAAGGCAAATGCTATTCTACTTGACCACCTTGAATCGTCCAAATGCTTGAAAGAAACAGGCCCCGTCCTAGACCACTAACGAGGCAGACCAGATTGCGCCAGAGTCGTGGAAGCACTCGGATTTCTTATGTCGCAATTACATTCTAAATGGACTTATTAATTCCTTGTATAAAATTTATAGTCCATTTAAGAGTGCTAAGGCATTGTGGGAGTCCTTGGAGAAAAAGTACAAAACCGAGGACGCCGGGCATAAGAAATTTGTGGTTGCTCGCTTTCTTGATTTTGCTATGGTAGATACTAAGCCTGTTGTCTCTCAGGTTCAGCTGCTTCAAGTTTTGTTGCATGAATTGGAAGCCGAGGGTATGCAACTCCCCGAGTCTTTCCAAGTTGCATGTCGAGAAGCTCCCTCCGGTTGGAAGGACTTCAAAACTACCTTAAGCTAAGCGAAAAGACATGTCTCTCGAAGACTTGATCCTAAGGCTACTGGATTGAACAAGACAACAAGGTAGCGGATAAAAGGAACAACCGCACTATGGACGGGGCCAACGTTGTTGAGCAAGAACCGAGGGGCAACAAGCGCAAGCACGCCGCCGAAAGCTCCAAGAAGCACAAGCAATCCTCGGCCGAAGAGCCCAAAAAGCACAAGAACTACAAGTTCAAAGGGAAGTGCTTGAACTGCGACAAGGTCGGCCACAAAGCCGCTGAATGCCGCGGGAAGAAGCGGGTCAAGCGTGAAGCAAACATGGTTGATGAGGAGATCGGCATGATATGTGTCGCCTCTCAGAGACAAACATGGTTGGCACGGCCGCGAGTGGTTCGTGGACACCGGCGCGGCAGCGTCATATTTAAGGCGATGCCAAGATGTTCTCCGCTTACAACAAGGTGACGCCCGGGGAGAAGCTTTTCTGGGCCATTCATCTACTTCGGGGGGTGGAAGGCAAAGGCCAAGTGACCCTGAAAATGACGAGTGGGCGGGAATTGGTGCTAACCAATGTCCTTCATGTTCCCGACATTCGCAAAAATTTGATCTCGGGTTCTCTTTTGGTTAAACATGGGTTTAAGTTGGCTTTTGAGTCGGACAAGTTTATCCTAAGTAAGAGTGGGGTTTTTATTGGTAAAGGTTACCTCGATGAGGGCCTTTTTAAGTGTAATGTAATGGTGGTTAACACCGCATACAATGTTGATAATAAAAGTGCTACAGCACCATCTTCTTCTTACTTGCTTGAGCATTTTGATCTTTGGCATTATCGATTAGGTCATGTTAACTATGACTCTATGAGACGATTAATGAAAATGGAATTAATTCCTCCAAGTCGCATTAATAAAAATAACAAATGCCATACTTGCGTTGAAGCTAAGCAAACAAAACGTCGTTTAAGACAATCGGCGTGACACAACACCATTAGCTTTGGTTCATAGTGATCTATGTGACTTAAAATCCATAGAATCTTATGGCGGAAACAAATACTTCATCACCTTTATTGATGATTGTACCGGTTTTGTCATCTCTATCTCTTAAAAAGTAAAGTTGAAGCCTTGAAGCTTTTAAACTTTACAAAAAGCGAAGTCGAGAATCAACTTTCAAAGAAGATAAAAATTCTTAAGTCGATCGAGGAGGCGAATATGTGTTTCCTTCAAAGACTTACGTGTGACCACGGGATTATTCACAAAGTTACACCCCCATATAGCCCACAATCCAATGGGATTGCCGAAAGAAAAAATCGAACCTTAAAGGAAATGATGAATGCATTATTGCTTCAATCCGGTCTACAGACGAAATGTGGGGGAGTGCTCTCACTTGCCAATTACTTGTTAAACAAGCTTCCCCACAAGAAATTGGACAAAACACCCTATGAATTATGGCATGGTCGAAAACCATCCTACAAATACCTCAAAGTGTGGGGGTGCCTAGCTAAAGTAGGCGTCCCACCACCTAAAAAGGTTAAAATCGGTTCCAAAACCGTGGATTGTACTTTTATTGGTTATGCAACCCATAGCGGCGCCTATCGGTTCTTAGTCCATAAATCGATAATCCGGAAATCGAGGTGAATACCGTTATGGAATCAAGAAATGCCACGTTTTTTGAAGCTATCTTTCCTCTAAAAGATGATACTTGATAAAAGCGCTCATTTCCTTGGTCAATTGACGAACAAGATAACACCTCACAAGCAATAGTCCCTATGGCTATTGATCAAGGTATTCATCAAGATGAAGACATTGATGAACCTCGTCGAAGCAAGCGAGCTCGCCGAGTAAGACCTTTGGACCAGACTTTGTGACCACGTTTCTCGTGGATAATGAACCACGTGCGTTCAAGGAAGCAATGTCTACTCAGAGGCTCCACAATGGAAGGAAGCCGTCAACGGCGAAATATCTTCCATTATGCAAAACCACACACGGGAGCTCGTCGACCTTCCCAGGTTGCAAACCCCTAGGGTGTAAATGGGTCTTCAAGCGAAAATTGAAACGATGGGTCCATTGATAAATACAAGGCCGGCTAGTCGCGCCAGGGTTTTAATCAAAAGGAGGGTGTTGATTATTTTGACACCTATGCTCCAAGATTACTCGAATTACTTCAATTCGCCTACTTGATTGCCTTCGGCACTACACGGTCTCGAGATACATCAAATGGATGTCAAGACCGCTTTCCTCAACGGTGAACTTGAAGAAGAAATTTATATGAAACACGAGAAGGCTTTATTGCTCCGAGCAATGAAACTAAGGTCCGTGGTCAAATCTTTATACGGTCTAAAGCAAGCACCAAAACAATGGCATAAGCGTTTTGATGACGTTATACTTGCTAATGGCTTCAAGACTAATGAATGTGATAAGTGTGTATACGCTAAGAATACACAACAAGGTTACATCATTATATCGTCTTTACGTTGATGACATGTTAATTATTGGTAGCAATAATAACATGATCAAAGACACCAAAAGATGTTGGCCAGAGATTTGACATGAAAGATTTAGGGTTAGGCGATGTCATCCTAGGTATTAAAATATCTAGAACATCCGAGGAGATAGTTTTATCACAATCTCATTATATTGAGAAATTGCTAGAGAAATTTAGCAACGGTGATACAAGCATTGCTAAGACTCCAATCGACCCTAACTTTCATCTCAAAAGAACCTACACGAGGCGTATCTCAAATTGAATACTCTCGAATCATTGGAAGTCTTATGTATCTTCTGAGCGCCGACCTCGCGCAAGCAGTTAACCGATTGAGTCGGTTTACAAGTAATCCGGCCATGATCAATGGAAAGCCATTGTTAGAACTCTTAGATATCTTCGATACACTAAGGACTACGGGTTGCATTACTCCAAGTATCCGGCAGTTATTGAAGGATACAGTGATGCTAACTGGATTTCTGATACTAACGACTCCAAGTCAACAAGTGGATTTGTATTCACTCTTGGTGGCGGTGCCATTGCATGGAAATCTTCCAAACAGACTTGCATTGCAAGGTCTACTATGGAATCCGAATTTATCGCCTTAGATAAAGCGGTGAGGAAGCTGAATGGTTACGTAACTTCCTTGAAAATATTCCAGCATGGCCACAGCCAGTGCCAGCTATATGCATCCATTGCGACAGTCAAGCCGCAATTGGAAGGGCACAAAATAACATGTATAATGGTAAGTCCCGCCATATAAGGCGACGAGGCGACACAATACCATTAGGCAACTACTCTCCAATGGCGTGATCACCATCGATTATATTCGATCTAAGGACAACCTAGCGGATCCATTAACTAAAGGATTGTCCAGAGAGTTAGTATGCAGTTCATCGAAGGGAATGGGTCTAAAGCCTATGAAATAAAGAGAACCTTTAGCGGAAAACCCCACCTAGTTGATTGGCAACCCCATGGTCTAGGTTCAAAGGGACAACCAAACTAATTGATCTCACTGTTAACACTAACGGACTCACACTCCTACTCATTCCTATGGTGAAAACACTAGTGTTACCTGTCACGGTTTAGGATAAGCACTGCTTTTAATGATTCTTGTGACTTGATTTGATCAAGCGGGGTACTGACAGGATACACCCTTATAAGAAATCACCTATGTGAATGTAAGACTGGCCGATCTTATGGAAATTTCGAGGCAAAATTTTCTAACAACATTCACAGAACCAGGAAGCGTTCAGGGCCAAAATGAACACAAACGTAGAATCAAACGTTGTTTGAGGGCAGCTATGTGAATACTATTGTCTTGGTTGACATCAAACACCAGTCAGTTCAAGACACTCCAGTCACTGATTAGTAAGTCTTCCCGATAGTAACTCATAAGGAAAGGTTCAAAGCCAAAAGCCACCTCTTCCACTCTAGCTACTCTCAGTTGTATCTCTGTAAATATCAATATGTCATCAACTTACATGATATCTTATTCAATGTGGGGGATTGTTGGAAACTTGGTTTCCAATAGCTTGAATAAACTAAGTTATGTAAGTGTAAAATGTGGGAATCCCACATTGGGAACAAAATGAAACAAGCTCTACCTTATAAGGTAGAGCTTTGAGGCTTTACTTTCAGGCCCTTGGGCCACTACACTTTTGTGTAGGAGGGAAGACCTACCTAGGTGTAGGTCCAAAACACGCGCGCGCGCTGCCGCCGCCCGGCTCGGCTCGGCTGGCTGGTTGGTTGGTTGGTCGGCCGGCTTGCCTGCCTGAACCTATCTTTTTGCTACCAGTTCATTTGGCGTGTGACCCTTTTCAGTGTGAACCTTTTGAAAAGGTTCAAAAGTTCAGCCGCCAGGAGGTTAATCGATTACGAAGGTTACAACCATAGCTTTTGATTGACAACAATGCTTGAAAGCTTGTCTGTTGATTGTCCAACGGTTGTGTCTCTTCAGACAGCCAACCGCCTCCAACTGCTCCCAACCGTCATCCTAACTGACATTTAAATACTCCTTCAAACAGATTTTTAGCTATCGAAAATTCTGCTCTTTCTATACTACTCCCTTACGCCTACGAGATTACAACGGTTGCATTCGTTGGTGATTGAAGCATTGAAGATCTGCCATCATTCAATCACGGTAAGGTCAATATCCTGGGAGACTCACTAGAATCACGCCGTGCAGATCTAGAACACGGCTTCTAGTTTTTGTCTTAAGGACAGAGATATAATCTCGTTGATCTTAATACAAAAACCAACCCAACATTGCCAGGCCACTATAACACTACATAATTCCTCTTTTAGAAATTTAACTATTTTCATGGGACAAACCAAAGAGGAAAGGCGAACTATGACTTTAAACGGATGGAAGATTTTTCACTATTGATTCATAGATGTTTTGCCAATGAATTGTACGTGAATTGGATCATAGTCCGTTTCAATGGTAAAATACTTGAACGTAATCATTTAAATTTAGCAATATTGTCAAAACTTAGTATAAGTATAAGTTATCAGCATGTTATTAAGACAATAACCTTATAAGCAATATTTCATAAACCTTGAGATGGGTGTGGATGATATCCCAATGTCTTTTCTCGGAGTTTATTCCTAGAATGCTTCATTAGAGATTTATTAAGCTGATTCAATATAATTGAGACAAAGACTTGATTAAGTTAATTTAAGTGCCCTTGCAGATCACATGGACCCAAATTGGCATGTTATAATTTTTCAATTTAAAACCCCTAATAAAAGTACCTACGTTTTTGTTGGAAAAAATAAGTACATATGTTAATGCATAAAGAAAGTTTAAGTACATATGCTACCCTAGGGCAGCCCTTTCCTTAAATAAACCCCTGCGAGCTGCGATTGACTGACTTAATATCATTTATTTGTTGGTAGGGGAATATTACATTTGTAGGGATCAAACTTGTCCTTGTGAACCCTAAAAGAAAAACCTCGTTAGGAGATAGACCATTCTCTTAAAGAATAATTGCGGATCGATCCCATTTTATGATATTGTAACCTCTTTAGTATTTTTTTTTAAACCGCAAAAGTATTTTTCTATTTTTACCTTCCTAAAATACTCACGCTACCTCTCTTCATCATCGTCATCATCACTGTCTTCGATAATAAGCTTTATGAACTACTTTCTTATATCCCGAGTCCATTTATTAATTTTTTTACAATAAACCTCACGAATCTCCCGTGATAACAACGGCCAGACTACTCCTCAACAGAAGCAAGCTCAAAACTTGTTCAACATGGGAAGTTCGAAAATTCGAAACTGGCTTTGCAAGGTAGGTTGGATTGACATCTCCGGGTATGATAATTTTTTGCTCCATTTCTGACTGCAATACGTGAACAATCATGCTCGATGTTAGTGGAGGAGATGCGCGAAAACTATGATGTGGGTGTCGAAAACTACGATGTGGGAGTCGTTGCCTATTATTTGGGTGTCGTTGCCTATGATTAGAGGCAACAACGTCCAAATTGGAGGCAACGATATCCAAATTAGAGGTAACGGCGCCCAATGTTTTGAGCTCCACAAAAAATGAATGAAGCCCAATCATGCCCGGTGTTATTAATTAGGCATCGTTTCTTCCAATCAAGCCTCAGTGTTATTAATTAGGCGTCGTTTCTTTAATATAGTGACAGACTTCGCCAAGATTAGAGGCAACGACGCCCAAATTTGAGGCAACGACGTCCAAATTTGAGACAATGACACCTAAATTTGAGGTAACGACGCCCAATGTTTTGACCCCACAAAAATGAATGACACTCAATCATGCATCGGTTTTATTAATTAGGCTTCGTTTCTTTAATATATGGTGACAGACTCGCCCAAATTTGAGGCAACGATGCCCAAATTTGAAGCAACAACGCCTAAATTGGAGGCAACGACACCCAATGTTTTAAGCCCCACAAAATTGAACGATACCCAATCATGTCTCGGTGTTATTAATTAGGCGTCGTTTTTTAATATGGTGACAAACTTCGCCAAATTTGACACAACGACGCCCAAATTAGAGGCAATGAGATCCAAATTAGAGGCAACGATGCCCAAATTAGAGGCAACGAGGCGTAATGTTTTGAGCCCCACAAAAATGAATGACGCCAAATCATGCCAAGGTGTTATTAATTCGGCATCGTTTCTTCTAGTCATGTCTCGGTGTTATTAATTAGGCATCCTTTCTTCCACAAAAATGAACGACGCCCAAATTTTTTTACCGATGCACAAATTGAGACAATGGCTTTGTGTGTGCGTTTTTCCTTCATTAAAGGTATTTTCATTGTCCCCCCCCCCAAAGTACACTGTAGCGGTTTAAAAACATAATTATGGATTTTTACAGTTATATTTCCACCGCATGGTACCGTCTCGATTATCACCCTTCTCTTAACGAGGAATTATACAAGCAAAATTGTGGGCTTACAGACCTTGGCTTCATGGGCGGGATATTTAGGGTGATAACTGGGCTGGTCCCATGTGATGGAATTATAATCAGAAAAGTTTCCTAAATTTGTTTTAAACCGCTAAACTACACTTTTTGAGGGAAAATGACGAAGATACTCATAATGATGAAAAGGCACGCGGACAAAGCCACAATCCAAATTTGGATGTTGTAAAAATAAATAAATTAGGCGTCGTTCAAAATTTTGAACATCGCTCAAAATTTTGGGTATCACAATGCAAAAGTCACTGCCCAAATTTGGGCATCGCTCATAATTTTGAGTGTCGTTCATTTTGGGCAACACAACCTGACTTTATTGAAATTAGAATGACTCATCATAGGCAACGATATGCTCACTTCATAGGCAACGATGCCCACATCGAAAGCAAGTCTGGAAACTAATCATCTTAGTATCAAAACATTGGACATCATAGTATCAAAACATTGGGCATCGCTCAAAACATTGCCCAAATCACAGGTACCTCTACATCTTCTGGAGCATTTGAAGCGCATCCAAAATGGTAGGTAACGAGACCCACATTGGAGGCAACGACGCACACATCATAGGTAGTGATGTCCACTTCATAGGCAACGACGCCCACTTCATAGGAAACGACACCACATCATAGGCAATGACACCCACATCGAAGGCAACGACGCCCACATCAGAGTCATTGCTATTGGCGTCAGAATGAATAATTAAACACTCCCACCAAATATCAACAAAGGTGGGCCTCGAAATGGACAAATTGAATATTGTCCCTAAATCTATGTGTAAAATTTGAGCATCAGAAAATTTTTGAAGCCTAAAACAATGCTTAAACATAGTTTTTTAACCTTAAAACGAAGACATCACTTGGTAAAACCTTGTGAGTTTGTAGATTTCGTCGAGAGCTTCGATTTGATATGTGGTGGGTCTGATGGTTTTTCCGGGATCAAAAGTTATGGAGAAAATGATCAAAGATGATGAAAAAAAGTCAACAATTGAGAAAAGAAAGATAAAGACGAAACTGAAGGAAGAAGAGAAAAAGAATATTGTTGAAACATGAATATTTATAATTACTTAAACACATTAATTAGACCTTAGAACATAAAACAAGTAGTAACCGCAGTAAGGATTCATAGAAACTCACCTAATAAATTAAGATCACTCTAATAGATACATCTTTGTGAAATTCAATAGGTTGAGTTAATTATAATCTTGCATGTTTAGAACATTAGCTAGTTGTTAACTAAAATTAAATTGATTAGACTTTAGCAAGTCTAAATTAGGTTCTTCATGTTGAAGTTCATTAGATAGACCTACAACTAATGTTTTACCACTTTAAGCAAAGATAAAATAAACTTAGACTAAGGTAGACAGCTCTCACATGTCTTATTCATTTATCTGTCGTGATTTAGTCATCAGTAGCTAGCTAGCTAGCTTGCGGCTAATCCCCTTATTTAACAGCTGCAGTTTTCTAAAAAGTTTTTTTACACCTCAAAAATAATATTTTCGAAAATGCGTGGACTTTTCCTTCATTTAGAACACTTAGTTAAAAACAACATTTCGTTAAAAGATAAACTCATCTGTTGTAGCTAAAGTGATAAGCAGATAGCATTTACTGATAATCAGTGTAAGTCAACTCCTTAAAAGTTACTATATCTACTTACACTCTTTTGATTAAAATGCTTAAACAATTTCTTATATATATTTTGTCAAACAATATTTTAAACAAATGTTTTTGAAAAACACTTTCAGCCATTCTCATGTATTTAATTCTTGGTCATCTAATTTCAAACGTTAAAATGTTCAAAAATAAGACTTTTTGTAAATTCATTCAAGGTTCTAAAAATCATTAGACGTGCGCTAGGCACCAGACCAGTACCTAGCGTCTAGGCGAGATATAGGCGAGGCCTAGAAATAAGACATAATATCTTATTTTTAATATATTTTTATTATAACCTAATTATTAAACATAAATTTTTTAAATATATTAATACTAAATATCACCTAATAATTTAAAAAGAATAATTACATTATGATGTTAAATTGTAAAAGTAAAACTAGAAATTTAATATCATATAAGGTTCAAAATATTATAAAAATAGTCAACAGTTCAATTATCCATAGATCCGTTGACAATTACAAATTTACAAATATAATTTAATAATTTGAAATTGATATTTATTATTATTATTATAAAAAACCAAAATGACATTATTTAGGGCCAAAATAAAAAAAAAACTTAAAAAATATGAAAAATCAGCAGTTGATCGCCTAGCCTGCCTAGTCGGGTGCCTAGAGTGCCTAGGCGCCGCCTAGCCGATGTTTTCGCCGATTTGCCAAATTTCTAGGCACCGGGGTGGCGCCTAGGTCGATTTTTAGAACACTTAATTCATTATATTGTTCAACAGTTTATCATTGCATTAAATATTCAACAGTGTATCATATATATTTTCTAGTTAAGCAACCTTCTTTATTACTACATGCTAGAGATATCGACTCTCCTTATTTTATGCAAAAAATATCTAACCTCTATCTATGAAATTATGATCTTATGATAGGTGATATCTTCCATTTCAGAAATCATCTTCAAGATCTTCATGATTTAAAAGATATATTTGATCATCACCTTTCAAAGATTATCACTGCTCTTTCAAACGGCTACTTTTAAGGATCTCTATATAAAGCTTTTTGAGCAAGGATTAAAGTACATGAAGGACTAGGTAAAAATATTTCACTTATCCATTTAAGCTACTCTTTCCTTGAAATATTTCGGTTCTAATGATAGAAGATATAGAGAACAGAGAGATTGAAGGGCTGAAGAAATCATTCATGTCTCAAAAGTCAAAACATATTCCTATTTTGATTTGCTTTATAATTCTGGATTGGATACTCAAAATATACCTTCAAGCTATTCCTTCTTTGATGTGTTCCAGTCCTTAAACATTTACTAGATATTATTTCACATATTATTCATTTCTAGTTTTTGTTTAAACAATCATTGTATTATTCCTTACTTCTTCCTAATCTTAAAAGAATACTTTATTGTTGCACGAGTATGATTGTTGCTCAATCATACTCCTCAAATCCTAGTTTTTGTTGTGCACAAATCCATTAGTGATCACTTAGAATTTCAATATATTTAGTGCACTTCAAAGTCCAAGTTTGACCAACTTGGTAGTGGATGTAGCAGCTTTAACACTGTGAACCACTCCAAATACTTTGTTCTGCATATCTGTTGTTTTTCTTATTGTTCATACACTTCAGCAGCTTACATCTACTTAAGTGTTTAACTGTTGCATTCCTAAATTATTTACATAAATGATCTTATAAATAGTCATTCAATTTAGTCTGTATACGTAAGTGATCAAAAAAAAACCAAACCTAAATGTTTTAAATTTAGCAGCTACTATCTGTTGATTTCACATTTTTTTGCTACAACGTTTAAATGTTTTCAAAATAAACCTCGAATTTTTTAAAAGGCTATTCACCCTTAGCATTATTTCGTTGCCAACTGGACTTACAAGTGTGACAGAGAGAAAAGAAAGAAGTAGCAGGAGGAAGAATAAGAGAGAAAACTCTGTTAGAGAGAAAGGACGGTGTATGCTTTGGTATTTTTATACGAAATTAACGAAAATGGACTTTAGAGGTTTAAAAAAGGGCAAATTTCAAGTTGGTACAATTTTAGATTGTCAAGACAAAAAAAATCCAATAATAATGTCAATGAAGCATGATGATTAACACGCTATTTTCAAGATAAAAATCAATATAATGCCGATGCAATGGCTGATATTGATTTTTTTCCAAAAAAAAAAAATTCAATGTTGATGTCAATGCTAGGCATCAGAACTGTTAACATAGTTTTTTCAAAACAAAAAAAAAATCCAATAATGATGATGTCAATGCTAGGCATCAGAACTGTTAACACAATTTTTTCAAGACAAAAAAATCCAATAGTACTGATGCCAATGCTAGCTAGGCATCAGAACTGTAAACACGGTTTTTTTCAAGACAAAAAAATTCAATAATACTGATGTCAATGCTAGCTAGGCATCAGAACTGTTAACACAGTTTTTTCAAGACAAAGAAATCCAATAATGTTAATGTCAATGCTAGGCATCAGAACTGTTAACATAGTTTTTTCAAGACAAAAAAAATCAAATAGTGCTAATGCCAAGGACAGACATCAGAACTGTTAACACAGTTTTTTCAAGACAAAAAAAAAATCCAATAATACTGATGCCAAGGACAATCATCAGAATTGTTAACACAAGAAACCAGAACTGTTACAGTTTAGATTGAACATAACATAATGGCTTCCAGCACAATGATGATGAAAACGATCAATGATATAGTGTGCCAGAAATACATACACATCTTCGGATTTATGTGAACATAAAATCAGTTCAAATTTGTAAGACATGAATGAGAATAACTTCTCAACAAAACCAATATCTGACAGGAGATCTAGAAATTGGTTCCTCATATCCTCAGTCATTTGCAAGGTTTGTGGTGATAAGAAATTTTCCCAATAAAAAGCTTTTTCATTTCTGGAACGTTTTGCCTCCTTCCATCCTTCAAAAGCTTTGAGAAGTGCTATATGGTCACTGTATTAAAAAAGAAGGAATAACTTTTTCTTCTTGAAACTATTGCTTAATGTTGAGAGCAAAAGTTGCCGACACTGTTTAAAAAAAACAAACCAAATCTAACATGCAAGAATCACCAACAAAAGATCTTTTAGCATCACCAGCTTCCTCTTTTCGATTAATGGGAAGTACAAATGGGTCACGATGTACAAGGGTCGAGGCAATTATTAGTTCATGATCAAGACATTGAAAGATGGAACCCATGAGAAGCATCTTTCCAATATTTGGCTCCACCGGCAAAGTGCATAGATGGCGTCCTGTTAAGTAACATGGATTTATACTACAAACCAATTCTAAACCTTGATCTGGATGAGAAAGAGAAAATTTTATCATCATACCAAGTGGAGTAAACTCTTATGTTTCATTTAGAGCCCCAATTGCTTTGAGAAGATCAATGGCATTTTGAACGAAACGAGAATCTAGAGGCTGAAGCGCCTTAGCCAAAAAGGTTCCAATTGCCCCAAGTTGCAAGCTCTTGATATGCAGGCATAGCCCTTGCAGGGGTGTTCGAAGGATTTCAGGTCGTTGATACTGGGGCATAACATCATGGATGATTTTCAGATATAATCTATAATTAACAAACTACATGTTGTACACAACCAGCACGACCACATCTCTGTAATACGACATAAAGGGTAGTGACATACTTTCGCCTCCAAAATTATACCTAAAAGATATGTCCAAAAAATAATTGGATTCATTTGAAAACATGTTTTAAAAGATGTACCGACTTGTAATTTGTCCATTAAAAAGAAGGGTAGCTGAGCGGTTACAATTTTCACCAAATGGTATCAACCCGCAATTATTATGGATATTCACTTGGAAAACGGAAGTGTTGAAATTTGATTCGCGAAAGAGTAGACGAATAGTTAAGGAACATTGATTGGGCCAATCAATTTCCTAGTATCCAAGTAACACCTGCTAATTTGTTACCTCAAATCACTATTCTGTATTGATAGATACTCATCCTTACTGGCCCAAATTTCATAAACAATTTTGTGTTAATTGCTAACCGGTAACTTTTCCCAAACAATTAACCCATTCATTCCCTCGTTCTTTTTTTAAACCACTAAAGTTTATTTTCGTGATTTTTTTTCTTTCTAAAATGCCAGTATAAGAGAATTTACGGTTAGAATTCGCACGGTTTGAGAGGAATAGAATGGGTAGGTCGGGTTTGTGAAGAACACTTGTGTTTTTCATCTTAGATTTGATTAATCCAGCACCCTAACTTCTTATTTCCTTTCCTCCTCTCCGATGGATCTTCAATTTCAACAACGTGTTCTTTTTCTTCACCGGTCCTTCTTCTTCTCCCTCGTTCGCTCGAATACGCAAAAAAAAAAGTATGAAGTGGTAAGAGAGTGGGAATTAAGTGGCGATGAAGAACATTAGTTACTACATATTGTTTCTTCGCCACTTGAACTTCCCACTTTTTTACTAATTCATATCATGTTTTTCTTCTTCATCTTCTTCTTCTTTCGTTATTTGTGTTTGTGTGATTCAAAATAGATTTAAAGTGTTTTGTGTTGATATGCATGTAAAGTGTTCAATGAAATGCTTGAATATAATTTTTTTTTTTCATTGTTGGACACATTTCCGATCACAATGTATCGTAATGCATCGAATTTAGATTTTGGGATGTAGGAAATGTACATATATATTTTGAATCATTTGTTGATTGTGTACTAAAAAAAAAGTAGATAAGGTCTGGTAATTTAAAATTTATGCATCGCGTTACAAAATTGAATAAGATATTTAAATTAATATAATGCATCACGGTGCTACAAAGTTTTGCATCGCGATGCAAAATTCAATTAGGTAATTTTAAACTAATGCATCGCGGTGCAATTGATGCAGCACGATACAAAATTGAATCAGGTAAATAATTTGATGCGTCATGATGCAATAACTGAATGCATCGCGTTACAAATTTTGATGTGGCGCGGTGCATTTGAATGAGTGATCTGTAGCGCGCCTCAGGCTCATTAAGGGCATCATAGTTTTTTGCCCCAAAAATAACTTTTTTCAATTAAAAAAATAATGATGGACTAGAACTATTACAAACTTTTTAAAAGAGACCAACCAATTATTCCCCAACGATTTTCTAGGAAACTTACTAGAGGCTCATAAGGAATCTTACGCTACTTTAATCACAAATGGCATGGGTTCAATTTACTCGCTTTATGGGCTTTAACCATTCCAATTGTTACAGAGCAAAATTGCTCACTAAACAGTCTGTATGTTGAAAGGCCCAAGTCTTTGTAATTGGCAGAAAACATTTATAAAAAATTGTGAGTCGGTCTACTTTTTGAAACTTTTAATCTCTAAAGTACATTTTTTTTTATTTTCAACTGAAAAAAGTCACTTTTGGTGGCAAAATGACTACAATACTAAGGGCTTGTTTGGTAGTCAGACAAGGATAAGCAGTATTATTACTCCCATTACTATTAGTGCCCTCGCTATTAATCCACACTTGTATATCGGGGGTAATTTTGAGATTACAAATGTTAATCTCAATTCTTTTTAGTGAGGGCGCTAATAATACCACCCTCTTCCTTGGTATTAATAGTGAGGCAATAATGGCTTAATCCGGATAACTCGTGTTATTAGTCCCGACCACCTATTGCGTATCAAACATCAGGTAACTCGGCTTATTAATCCTATAAGTCTTTAACCCTGACTACCAAACGACACCTTAATGAACTGTAGATGTGCTATGAATGCCATTATTTTTGAACCGTGGTTCATCAATTCTATCATATTATTTTTTACACCGCGGTTTAATAATGTAACTGCTAGTCTATTTTTGTTACGTAATTCATCAATTTTAGTGCATTAGTTTTTGTACCACGATTCAATAGTCTAATTGTTAGTCTATTTTTGAACCGCGATTCATAAATTTTAGTGTATTAATTTTTGTACCGCGGTTTAATAGTGTAATTATTTGTCTATTTTTGAATCGAGATTCATCAATTTTAGTGCATTAATTTTTACACCGTGGTTCAATACTGTAATTGCTAGTCTATTTTTGAACCACAATTTATCAATTTTAGTGCATAAATTTTTGAACCGCGATATAAAATTATAAAGAACCAGATCACGTCCTCCACCTGCTTCTTTCATCTCCTCCGTCGTAAGCCTTCTTCTTCCTCCTTTTTCTCTGCCTTTGTCCCAATTGAAAAATTCTTCGTCGCAATCGTGATTTTCAAATCCAAAGTGTGTTGCTGAAGTTGTTGAAGAAGACAATGACATTTTTGGAATAATATTTCGAAAAATGGTCTTTTGCAGTCAGAATTTTCTCCAAACATTTTAGAAGAATTTAGGAAAAATTGCGGGGCAATCCCCTTTTCCAAGAATTTAATCACTCAAGTCTCGTGTTTTTATTTTCAACCACAAAATGTCACTTTTATGAGCAAATTGACTATGTTGCCCTTAATGAACGCGTAACGGATGATTAGCCGTGTGAATCACGGTGCATCGATGTATCTCAGATACGATAATAGTTTCACGAACTTTAACCACACAATTTTTGTATCGCGGTTCACGAAAAAAGAAATATATAAAATGTCGTAGTTATTCATTTTTATATTACGGCTTCAAACATTTATATATTACGTTGTAACTACTTTATATGAATATTTATTACGCTTATTATAAGTTTTGAAATCATGGTTAAATTGTTTATATATCGCAGTGCAACTATTTTCTATGAATTTTTTATTACGCTTATGATAAATTTTGAATCGCGGTATGGTGCAAAACTTATACTTCAAATTTCATTTGTACCACGATATATAAAAACTATGAACCGCGATACAAAAAGGAACATTGGTGAACCGCGGTGCAAAATATGTGCACCGTGATAGATTTTTTCAAAAAATTTACCATAAATAAATAAAATTGATAGTTTGCATCGCGATATATAAATTTGTGAACCGCGGTGCATTCCGTTGTTATTCGTAGCGCGTCTCTTGTTCATTAAGGGTATCGTAGTCTTTTGGCATCCAAAAGTGACTTTTTCCGGTTAAAAAAAGAGAGAGTGTACTTTAGTGGTTATAAACTTTTAAAAAGGGACCGCAAAAGTGACATCAAATTTTGCATTGTGGTACATCAACTTTTGTATCGCGATTCATCAATTTAATTATATAATCCAAATTCGCACCGCGATGAAACATTTTTTTTTGCATCATGATATATAAGTTTTAACTATGTCATCTAATTTTTCACCACGATATAAAATCGTAATGAAGCAGACCATGTCCTCCACCTTCTTCTTCCATCTCCTCCGTAGTAAGCTTTGTTTTCTTCTTCCTCCTCCCCCGCCTTCGTCCTATTGAAAAAGCATTCAACCAACCACAGATCTATTACAGTTTCGTACCTAATTGGTTCAGAAAAATCCTTCAACCCAACATAAGTTGATCCCTGTTTCGTTGCGCAACAATGGTGATTTTCGAATCCAATGTGTTTGTCGAGTTGTTAAATGATACGATGACATTTTTGGAACAATATTTCGAAAAATGGACTTTTGCTGTTAAAATAAGAACGGTGGAGTGGATACAAATTTTGGAAAAGGGACCGACCATAAATTCACCCAACTTTTAATCATTTAACTACCTCGTTTTTTTTTCAACCGCTAAAGTCATTTAGGTAAAATCATTCCTAAAATGTCCGTAGAAGATAAAGAAAGGTTAGAATTCGTAGGGATGTAGAGTAAGGAGGCTGAGGAGGTAGGGTGATGAAGAAGAATATTTATGTGTTTCACCTTAAATTTGATTAATCTGCCACCTTAACTTCCCAATTTCTTTCCTCTTAATGTAACTATCTTCAGTTTCACATGTATCTTTCTTTTTCTTTATTGTGTTTGTGTGTTTCATTAAATAGATTCAATTTATGTGTTATGTTGTTATGCATGTAAAATGTTCGATGAAAGGCCCGAATAGAAAATTTGTTCGTTATCAGACACTCTTTTTCAATCTGGATTACATCAATTTTGAATCACATTGCATCATTTGTCAATCATGATGCATTAATTTCGATTTGGGATGCAGGAAAGATGGATCAATGGTTCACTTTGATACACTTAGGTTCATTAAAGGTATCGTAGTCTTTTCACCCCCAAAAGTGTCTTTCTCGGTTTTAAAAAAAGATCTAAGCTGTTAAAAACTTATAAAAGGAGATGGACCTGAATTTCATCCCAACATTTAAAAGGGAGAAATTCAGACCGGTTTACTTTGGAAAGTTTTTAGAACAAATTGCAGGCCGGTCCACTTTACAAAATTTCTAACCGTTTAAATCCCTTTTTTAAAACAACTAAAGTCCATTTTATAAAATTATTCATAACCTGCTGTCTAGGGTAGCCATTCGTTATACTCTTCATACATAAGGCTTGGTTCATATGTGAGTTCACTTTCTTAATTCTTGCTGTCAGGATAGGGAAAAAGCTTAGTAGATTGAGATGGAGGTCCTTTTTCAGGTTTGGTTTCCCTCTTTCCTTAGGTTAGATAGTTCGGTCCAACTAATGCATAAACCTCCCAGATTCAACAACCAACATCCCACGCGGCTAGGGAAATGCAAATACATCACATCAACACCGCCTAATTCACTGAACCAGAGGGTCATTCTTAACTCCATCTTTTATTCTAACCCAAAAAGTTATTACCTTCCACGGAGCAGGGTAAGAACTTGGAAGAGGCATTACTAAAAAAGGGTCATCTTCGAATTACTGATGGAAAATGGAATGTTATCTTTCTGGAGATTGTCTTCCGCATAGAAGAAAGTTTCTTGACCATGGTAATCTCGTTCATAACCTCCCAACTGTCTTTCTAATTTGAATTCTCTTCCTTCTTTGTTTGTACCATTTTGTCATCGAACTTGAAGCATCAATGTCACACTCAAGCTGAATTGCAATATGTAATTTTCATCTTTGGCTATCTGTATTGCAATTTCAATTTGTGTATCGAGATGCATGATTTTGAATTGCGATTAACGGCTTTTTCAATGCTTGGTTGTGTGCATCGCAATTCGCATCACCTTATCAAATAATGCATCACGATGCAACAATTTTTTTTTCGGTTTCAAAAAAATGTCAAAATATAAATCAGTTGAGAACTTTTATGTGAACTATCTAGTAAATTTTCTCATTTAGAAGTATTCACACACAACAAGAAATTCTTCGAGCCCATATTAATAAGAAACCCAGTATCTTTTTATTTAATCGGTAAAGTGATTTTTCATAAATTTGTTCTAAAAATACACTCTTCTTTGTCATTCTCTCTCTCACCCTACGATGAATTCAACCTTCTGCAGTTTTCTCTCTCTCTTCTACACTTTCTCTCTCCTCGAAATTAATCATTTCCAATTCAAAGAAGTGAAGGTGGGTTCTCGTATTAGTATAGTTCTCGTATATGTAGTAAATGTTTTTCCCTTTCCAAGCTTTAATGCTCACCCAGTTGCGTCATAATGAGAGTTGGCTTTCCTATTCTTTTCTCTCTTTTTTTAATGAAAATTTATTATTGGATATCCTTCGAACCATGGTTTTTTTTTAAATCCAAATCAACACTAGATTTCAATGTTAACAAGGACATATAGTAATGACGGATCACGACCGTCTTTACCCCAGCTAATGCCACAGGTTGATTCAAGGTACTGTTGAACAAGGTGATGACACTTTTGAAGGTGGTTGACACCTTCAATGTGGTAGCACCACTGGCATGGAGCCTCTCTCGAATGATTCTGGAAGTACGTCTTAATGTCGATCCATTTCTCTCACCAAATGTTTTCATATAGGGTCAGCAAAGTTTGGTTGTTTATTTTCAAAAAGCTTCCAAATGCCACCTTATAATCAAATGTTGGTGGAACATCCTTATGCATTTAGCTTGCAGGTGCAAACTTCAATATGAAACAAACTTCAATTCCTTGTAAACGTGGGCGTCGGAGCTTACGATGTGGGCATCGTAACTGGCTAGGGGTGACAATTGGGTGCTAATGGATAGCTTTGGGTTAGACCATTATCCATCAGGCCAATGACTAATGGCCTAACCCAAAGTTATCCATTAACACCCAATTGCATGCCACCCCTAATTGTAGCGTACGACGGGGGTATCGTAGGTTGAGTGTGGGGAAAGGATTGTCCTTTTTGAAAAACAAACGAGCGTGTCATTTTGGCTTACATATAAGAGCACCTCCTCAACATCAATGAAGAAGATTAGAACCTTATCTAGAGGCAGCGACAAAGCCTTTGATCCTTGGTTATCCCATAACTCTTTCAAGCCTTGAGAAATTCGACAAAAAAGAAGTGAAAATGGAGTGTAAAATGAAGCAAAAAATGAAAGGAGGAATTGTTATAGTGCAAATCTCACCTTTCGCGCCAAAATTGGACAAATGCATCAAGTTGTCCGACAACGATCTATTGTGCACATTCATTACTTAGATGGCCTAACAAGGGGTCGAAAATCGGTCTTGCCAAGTGGTTATCGGCCGCCACGATAACAACATGGCACGATACCCATGTCCCCCTTAGGGGAAAAAAAACAAAAAAAACAACATGGCACGATAAGCCCAAACACATTTGAGGGTTAAACAATATTACCGAAAATCAGAATCCATGCTAGCATATTTTTTATAATCCTAATGCATTAGATGAAGTTCATCTGACAATTATAGCCTCAAAATTACACAAAATTGGTGCTTTCATCGACTAAACATCCCATGGCGAGTAAAGACTCTAACACGAGTCCAGCTGAATTAGCTAGCCTACAATATGACTCAGATAAAAGTACATTTTTATCACAACATATAAAGAAAAACACAAAAATTGACTAGGCAATGGTTCATTGGTTCTAAAACCAACCCCTTAGGCAAAAGCAACTTTATCAAGTTAATGACTAAATGGAGTCAAAAACTGAACTGGAAAGAGAAAAAAATGAGGAAGAAATAAAAAAGGAACAACTCAAACCTATATGACCAAGCAATTTGATCGAGAAGACCTGTAACGTTCGGCCTTTGAGAAAGTTACAGATTAATTAGATGAGTTTTATTATTTGATAATTAGAAAGTTACATATTAATTTAGGCATCGTAAAAACTATGATTCTGCATTTCCACGAGTCAATGAATGCAATTCATTTTGCATCCAACAAATCTTTCACTCGGCTCATTCCAAACACTAGCAGAAACTTCTTTGCATCCTATTCGACAATGCTCGTCGAAGTTTTGGTCGGAAGGGTATGATTGGGTAATGTTGCGTTGATGATGGATCTCGAGGAAACCGTCGGGAGATTAGTAGTGGGAGTTGTTGTACGGAATGGAAGAGATGAATAAACTTGGAGAGGAATCGCCATTGCTAATTATTTTAGTGAGAAAAGTCTATGAATGTAAAGTAATTGTGAAAGCGTCTCAATGCTTGGTGGCTCCTTTTAACTGCAGGCACCGTAAGAGATCTTTCTTCCCCACCAGCCTTTCATCTATCGGGTTATCATGGAAAAATCAGGAGGCTTGTTAACGAGGAAGAGATAGCAATGTGGAAAATCCTCTTGCCGCCCCAATTTCCATTCCCTCTCACTTTTGACAATTGTGTCTTTGAAACCTTTCATTCAATCAAAAGAGAGGATGCTAATTCAAATCTAATGAGAAACAATTGTGTGAGAGAGAGTGCGTGAGAGAAAGAAGTAGAAAGTCATAGAGAAAATTTTCATTCCCAAGTGTAATAATGACCGGTGAGAGAGAGAGAAACTATTCGGTCATTAGGCGTCATGATCGTTCACGTTAACTTAGCTGGATCTCATTTCGTATACATTTTCATAATTTCTCTCTCTTAAGAATTTTCTTCTACAATGGTTTTGATTCTTCAACAATTCTTACATGAGTCCCACTACCACATCATTCACTTTATTTACACTACTTTTTATTTTTATATTTTGCAAATAAATTAATTAATACGTATATTCAATATAAATAAATTAATTCGTTTATAATTTTTATTAATATATTGAATATTCAAATATGTAATATAAATAAATAAATTCGTTTATAATTTTTATTAATATATTGAATATTCAAATATGCAATATAAATAAATTAATTCATTTATAATTTTTATTAATATATTGAATATTCAAATATGCAATATAAATAAATTAATTTGTTTATAATTTTTATTAATATATTGAATATTCAAATATGCAATATAAATAAATTATTTCGTTTATAATTTTTATTAATATATTGAATACTCAAATATGTAATATAAATAAATTATTTCGTTTATAATTTTTATTAATATATTGAATATTCAAATATGCAATATAAATAAATTATTTCGTTTATAATTTTTATTAATATATTGAATATTCAAATATGCAATATAAATAAATTATTTCGTTTATAATTTTTATTTATATATTGCATATTCAAATATGCAATATATAAATAAATTAATCAGTTTATATTTTTTTATTAATATATTGCATAACAAATACATTTATATAAAACAAAGGTATTAATTTATTATTTTCATTAAAATATTACATAAAAACAAAGACCTCATACAAATAACAAATACTTCAAACAAACAACAATTTTAAAAATTACAAATATAGAAATTTAGCCATAACATTCTTAAAATTGCATGCCATCACTAATTGTCACGGCAACGAGCCCATATATCTTTGAACCAAGTCATCGAAGTTCATGATGTCGATTGCTATCACGTAGCTCATTATTTCGCTGCAAATATTCTTGGAATGTTTGGGTTGAGCCATGGTTTGCTTGTGTAGAGGACTCTCCTGTATCATCGACCCAATTCATAACGTGATCACCCTCATCCTCGACAATCATGTTGTGTAGAATAATGCATGTTAGCATAATTTCTTTCAAGTTATCTCTATACCATAATCGAGCAGGACCTTTTATAATGGCCCACCTCGATTGGAGCACTCAAAATGCTCGTTCTACGTCTTTTCTTGCTGTCTCTTGTCTTTCCTTGAATTTCTTTCTTTTAGCATCCGCCGGGCATGAAACGGAGGGAGTATTAATATATTGCATAAAAATGTTAATAATTAAAATTATATAAAAACGTGAATAATTAAAATTAACTACAAACATTGCATAATTAAAATTACATAAAAATATTACATAATTAAAATTAAATAAAAAACATTACATTTTCAAAAAAAAGGTAAAAGACATTTTCAAATGGTTGAAAAAATCAAAAAAAAGAATCAAAATCCCATGGCCGGCCGGCCACGGCCCCCTTCACGCCCTCGCCCTCCCGGCCACGCTGGCCAGCGCTCATTTGCTTGCTCTCTCTCTCTCTCTTGCCCGGTTGATTATTATTTGAGAATTTTGGTGAGGAATTCCCAAATAGGAATTGTTGGGGAATGGCTTGCAATGGGGAAATGCCAATTCTTAATGGGGAATTCTTGAGGAATTCCCCCATTACTGATGCTCTTAAGGAGGGAAGACAAACGTAAAAATAATGATGCCCTACTCTTGCATTGTCATGCCAAATTTTGCATTGCGATGCCTCAACTTTGCATTGCGATGCACAATTTTGGGCTGGGGCTTTGTGTGCGTGCCTTTTATTCATTAAGAGTATCTTCCACATTTAACCTCAAAAGTGTATTTTACCGATTGAATATAAATAAAGTGGACTAGAAAGGTTATAATATCTCTCAAAGGTAACGGCTCGGTTATCACCTTAAAATAAAAAATGTTCTTATTCAAGAGTGGCAAGTTCGTTCTAAGGCACCGTTGCTCAAAATTAATGATGCAAATACTAAATACTTCAATTTAGATATGATAATTACAACCCAAAATCCGCTAACCGACTCAACACGTCCCATTAATTTTTGGGTCGAAATGGGTTACCCATTCCTACCTAAAAAAATTACCTAGTCAATTGGGGTCGGGTTAAAGTGAGTCAAACAGCTCGCTACCAATTTCAGCAGTTATTTTTTTGCTATATAAATATATGTTTTTTGATGAAAATTTGTGGGTCGAAACGGGGTGACCTGTCACGTAACATTACCCATTTCGTACCGACCCGTTTAATTTTGGGTTGTAACGGGTCACGACTCATTTTGACATGTTACCCGTTTCGACCCAACACATACCCGACCCAACCACCCAATTGCCGGCCCTGCTTCCATTCATATATTAAAGGTAGACGCCATGAAAGCCATATTCATGTTTAAGGGCTCGTTTGTTGTAGCTGATAGCTTATGCCTTATAGCTAATAGCTTAAGCTAGTGGATGAATGACTTGTGGGCTGATTGTATGATAAATTGTTTGTTACAATTGTTGAAAAGCTGTTTATAAGTTGTTATAATTATTTGTTAAAAAAAATTGAAAATTAGTAGTCATATTTTTATGTATATTTCATAAAATGATGAAATGAGGATAATCAAATATTTATTAATGAATAGTTGTCTTCATGTTTTTTAAAAAAAAAAAACTTATAATTTTGGTTTTTTGGCTTTGGCTTTTCAATGCATAAAGGGTGTTGTACCTTAATTACTGGCTTTTGACTTATAAGCTGAAACAAATACTCTAAATATGAATTTTCAAAAGTCAAAAGCCAAAAATCACTCCAAATAAACTGCAACAAACGAACACTGAGTTTACCAACATCAAGGGAAATGAGTCTCTTCGGCCTACCAAAAGTCTTTCATTATATTTTTTTGCAATTCATAAAACACGTAACTGGGAGTATATGTTTTATGATTTTTGAAATAAAAAAAACAAAATACATGTCATATTTTCATTTAAAACAATTTATTTGACTTTAAAAATTAAATGCAAGACACATATGGTTGTGTAGTATATTTTCGAAACTATATATTTTTCAAGGACGGAATAGTCCCTTGGTGATTTCATTGGTATACTTCATCCACAAATATGCCGTCGGTGATTACCGAAGAAAGTGAGCAGAACATTCCACAGGTATTTAGAGATGGAATTTTTTTGTGTCGGTAATGATGTTTTTCTAATAGTGAAGCTAGACAGCTAGTGCACTTGGCTTTCTCTAACAGGAAGGGAAATTTCACCCAAAAGTGAAAAAGTGTAGCATTTGGGGTAGAGTGTGGTGAATTCGTTTTCGTGATTCTTCATTACTCCGGGTCCGGGTCCGGGTCTTGTGATTTGGTGTGTGGAAAGTGATTTTTTCCGTAAAACATCTCAAAATTAAATAGTGGTCTTTTTATGCGGAACGGATGAAGTATTTATTAGACCCCAAAATACAATTAACTCTAGTAGATTAATTTTTCAAAGACCTAATTCCGTTGACAATTTCAAAACCAGTATAAATAGAGTCCAAAAGGAGTAGAATCCCATTGATTTTTCTTTTAACCCCTAGATAGATCATTTACACGGAAATTAAACCAATTTAATAGTATTGATAGTATTGAGATTTCACATAAATAGATGAGAAGGTGATTAAATTTTTTTTTTATAACATAAGGAATGCGATTATATACTAATATGGTACAAATTTATATTATATTATTTGGTCAAAAACAAAATAATTTGGAATACAATGATAAAATTGAGGTAAATGACAACATTACCCACAAGTGGAGAAATACTTGTTAACAACTTTTATGACTAAAAACTAAACATTTACGTTATTACTGCTCTCATATAATACCAAGTTAAAAAATATCAATTTTAGTGAAAATTTTAAATTATGTGACTCAATAAAGTAAGAAAAATTCATTAAAAAGAATCTTTTTTAAAAAAACAAGCTAATATTATTGTGAAACTATTTCGTAAAAATAACTTAAACATTTGAAACAATTTGAGAAAAATATGTATTATTATTTAGCTAAAAATATTTACTATTTTGTTCTTTTATGTAAAATAGATACTTGACCTAATAATGAATATAATTGTTCTTTTTTATTGATTCCAACTATTAGGAATTCAAATCCCACCTCGTTGATCATATTGTGACTTCTTTAAATTTTAGTAATCAACTACAATATTTCAAAAATTCATTTATATTCCAAATATCATTCTGGCAAAACCAAATGCTTTCGATTGATTGATTCAATTTCCATAAACCTATGGATCAGTCTTAATGTAATTTCTTTTTATAACCCCTCTACCAAATGGTTTTAAGCACAAAATTAAAAAGCATCTATTGCTGAATCCCCCTTCACTTCACATTGAAGTAACTAATTTTGTGGTTAGTTATTTTTTTCATTATTTTTTTTTATATTGTCAACTTGTGTTAAGTTGATGGTGGCTCAAAATTGGAATTTTGTATAAAGGGTCAACTAATCCAATCCATCTATGGAGACCTCCAGGCTCCAACTATGCCGACTTGGAAACATACCTAATGACAATAACAAGTGTCTGCAGATATTTAACGACCAATTAATCAAATCTATCGAATCAAACCAATCCGCAAAGATAATTACTCTAAGAATGGCTGAAATTAAGAATGGCTCCACAGATGGGACCTATATTATGGGCCTAAGTGTGAATTGAAGAAATTAATCGTACAAATCATGACAATAATTGACATTTTTCGGTCGAATCCCACAGATTGGGTATCAAACATTCTTGTGGACCCCATCAGAAGGTTCTAATCGTGCTCGTGACACTCCAGTGAACCATTGGAACTTTCGATATTTCCATTACAAACGCGTTAAATTTTTATTATATTAATTTCCCCCTGAAATATAGTCCCTGTCATAACTATTTTTTTCTCCTTTAAGTTAGTGAAATTGAGATGGTATATTAGAACTAGGGGTGTAAATCGGAACCACCGAATCATGGAACCGAACTGAACCAAACCAAATCAGCCGGTTTGGTTCGATTTTGGTCGAAGACGGTTCGGTTTCGGTTTCAAAAATTGAAAAACCACGCGGTTCGGTTCACGGTTTTTAGTATCGAACCAAACTAAACCGAACCGAACCAAACCATCATATATATTTTTATTTATTTATTATATAATATATATTATATTAAATTTATTAACTATTTTGAACATTTGATTTATTCATTATATATATATATATATATATATATATATATATATATATATATATATATATATATATATATATATATATGGATACTAAACCAAACAAAATCTTGATTATTGGAGAACTATTATTTCTTCCATTGTTTGTGTTTATTTTAGAATTTGTATTGTTTTATTTATGATAATTTGTTGTTAGTAGGTTATTTCCTAATTTTGATGTTTATTCCAAATTAAAATCTTATTTTTATTGTTATTTTTAATGTTGGTTAATTTCATTAAACATAATTTATATAAACCACAAAACCGAACCAAACCAAACCAAACTGAGTGGTTCGGTTCGGTTCGGTTCCAAGTCTTACTCGGTTCGGTTCAGTTTGAGATTTTTGGAACCACTAGGAGGCGGTTCGGTTTGTGGTTTTGGCATAAACCAAACCAAACCGAACCACTTACACCCCTAATTAGAACTACTTTCTATGGAGTCAAATAGTCTTATTTCAGATCTCAATAGAGAGTGGGAAGACTGGATGGAGAAGGCTATCCTTCGAGCCAACTCTAACGGTGCTCCCAAATCCTTATTTAGGAGGTTTTTCCAACTCCAACTCATCCCCAAACTAAATTTGGAGATGTGAACAGTGCTACCCTAAATTTGGGGTTGCATTATCCATCTACCGAAAATTTGGTATTGGTAGGATCCATGGTATATTTTATTTTTAATAAATTATTAAATACTCAAAATTATTAATAATATGATATTATTAATTTAAATATACTAAAAACTAATAAATATATAATATTAGATAATATAAAGAATAAATAAATAATAATATTATTATATTTCCTCAATTTAATTATAAAATTACTAATGTTTAAATATTATTAATGATGAAAAATAATATTATAAACATAAAACTATTAAATATACTAAAATTATTAATTGTGCAATCTTAATAATTACTCCATTCGTTTCATGAAAAGAGTTCACCATACTATTTTTTGAGATGTTTCACATAAAGAGTCCACTTTATAAAAATGTGCTTATATTTTTTATTATCTTTCATCTTTAACCTCCACTTGTATTGTAAACATACTAGATTTCGTACAAGTATAGACGTGATTAATGTATGAAGCGAGCATGATGCGGAAAAATTAATAAAGGACGATATCCCAAAAATTTTAAAAATTGTGTAACTCATCTAAAAATAGTATAATTAAGCATCCAAAAGCATTATCTCTCTCGTACACACCAACCCTACAAATGTTAATTAAAATAAAGTTAAATATGAAAATCTTAGCAAACAAAAACCATAAAATAAATTGAATTAGACAGAGTGAACTAACAAAATATTGTTTTGAAATCGAAATCATAAAGATTTTAGACCAATAAGGGAAACTTAGCAAAAGAAATTTTAAAAAGAAAGAAATTAAAATACAAATATTTAAAATTACAAAACTTACGAACAAACTTTTTTAAAAAAATTAAATCTAAATTGGAAAAAAATTAAATTGAGATTCAGTTGATTACGATAACAACCAATTAAGAAACTATAAACTAAATATTTGTAAACAATAAATCTACGTCGGACAAAACCAACCAGGCTGGAAAAAAATTAAATTGATTGTTTTTTTTTAAAAAAATCTATGTTGGACATAAAAAAATCCAAATATAACCACACGTTTGTGGAGAAGAAACTTGATAAATAATAAATCTAATATCTCCGTAAAACAATAACTATAAAACCGTAAAGATAAACAATAAATATAACTGTAAAAAGCCACAAAACAATAACTGTAAAATCGTAATATAGGAGGTGAATAAATCAAAGGGAAGGGAAGGTTGTTTGCACGCTTGAAAACCCAAATAAATCACTATCGTAAGATATCGTTAAAAAATTAAATCCTGGCCTCTAAATAGCCCTAGTCAATTACATATGTGCGAAGCTAGCTGTTTTATAATATAGATTTATTGTGCTTAAATATTTTTGTAATTATGATCAACTCCACTGCTACTTATGTATCCCTTAATTAATTATTAGACTTTTCAAACGTGAACTATTTGTGTGGAACAAAAAGAGCATTATTTAAAATGTTAATAACAAATTAATATACACGTTAATAAATAAAGTAAAAAAATAAAATAAAATATGTTAAGAAATATTTTATTTGTAATGAAATTTTGAAGTTATTGGATGGAGTTGGAATAATAATTGATGCTGAAATAAATCAAGTTGAGGTAAAATCCGAGCAAATTTGGACTTTAGAATTGAAGTTGCTCTCATTGAAAAAAACATTCCAACAACATCTACTAATATAATATTGAAGTAACGTACCTTGACCGGGAAATTGGAATGGAGTCGTTATAAAAGAGTAATTCTAGTCACTCAATATGTACTTAATTGTTTTGTATTAAATGATGTTATTTTTAATTTGTAATTATATTAGATATTTTATGGACTCTATTATAAGTTAAAAAGTTATGTTAATTATATAACAATAAAATACCACATCATTTGATGTACAATTTTAAATACACATTGAGTGGCTATAGTATTGTGCGTTATAAAAAAAAGTTGAAATACTTCCTCCTTCCATTAAAAAAAAAAAGAAGAGCTACACCTTATATTTTCATTTGTCAAAAAAAAAAAAAAAGTCTCGTATCTAAATTTCAAGCTTCATATGTTCTTCTTTTTTTCTTAATTTTTGTTTTTATCTCACATGTCATACAAAAAATTATTTATGGCATCTACAATTATGGATCTTTCAAAAGGTTTATACATTCCGTCAGGTCATCAACTTATAAATTTTTTCTCCATAAATTTATTATTCACTATACATAAACTCATAAAAGATTTATAGCATGAACTCACTACTAAATATTATATTCTTTGATAATATATATTTGAAAGTAATAAATTTATTTTCAAAAATAAATATATTTTGGTGGAGCTTGAAAATTCGGCGGACTTTAAGATTTTTAGTAGTTTTGCATTCGCAGAATCTTCGACATTAGAATAGTTCAATAAATTTGTAAAAAATTGTTATTCATAACTAAATAAGTGAAAAGAAAATTTTGTATAGTCTAATAAGAATGAAAAAGTATAAAAATAATGTATGTTTGAAAAAATATAATGATTTTTATTTTGAAAACCTAATTATAGGAAAACTTATAGAATAAATATTAAAAATAAATAAATTAACGATTATATATTGTACGGTTGCAAAAGCAAAATCATGCACTGTTGCAAAACCTTTTCTTTTTTTGGATTTTGCAGGAGGAATCATTGGTGACTTAGTGGAGTGTTAGAGTAAAAACGTTTTTTTTTTTTTTTGTTTTTTGGATGACTCAGCCTCCTTGAAACAGTCCATAATCTTAAACCAGTTACCATCCACCTTTTCAAAATGGGCTGCACTCCAAACCTCTCCGATGACAAAAGGCTTTAGTAAAGTTTTTTCGACTTCCCGTTGGAGGTGCTCTTAGCAGGAGTACAAGTGTTTTTGTATAACATTAGTGTAATTAAAAGAAATATAAAGAACTAAAAGTAAAATATTAAAAAAATTAATTCGTCAAATATTACGTTTTTGTGTTTGTGTGTACGATATTTACTAGCAGATGGGGCAAGTAAAATCTAGAGTGTCACTGTTACATGCTTCAAAATAAAGTTTTGCTCACTGTAATCAGGAGCTTGATCTGATGTCATAAGTCATAACTAATCTATGGTTTTCTTGTGTTGATTTTGGGAATTTAAGAGTTCCAACTCAACTATCATCCAATCATTTCTTATATTTTGAAAATTTACTACTTATATATGTAAGGAGATGCGTTAGGGTTCGAATAAGTAGGTGATTCATAAACTCTTCAATTATGCTCTCTTAAAAGGTTAGGTTATACTCTGACAAAATATCTTAAAATTTAATTGAAGAGTTTATTATTTTATTTTGAAATTAATATTTTATTTAAAAAATCTATCTTAAAAAATTGAGTTATAAAATTATTATTTTATTATTAATCTAGAAAAAAAAGGTTTTATTTTTAAACCGAGACTTTTTGATATTTGAAACGACGGACGGAGTAGGTGAGAAGAGTTTCTAAACCCAGCACTGTACCCTGCATCCGCCAACACTTTGTCCTCTCTATAATATGCTATTGCCACCGAGAAACTTCAAACTTATCTAAATCCACTGTTTTAGATCTCAGTACAAATTAGCATATTTTACAGATATTGTCTGAATGGTAGCTTGATAGACGATAGATCCTCGTACGCAAACTTCTCCGAAGAACATGGCAATTTGCATTTCCTTCTTCACATGAATCCAAAACTTTCCAGTCTTTCCCTGCCAGCTAGAATCCCCAAGTCGAACATGGGTATTGTTTGCTTCATTTCAAGAAAAATGGTCTTTCGGATAATATTAATATTATTTCTTTTGGATAAATATTCTTATTTTCTATTTTGAGATATCTCACTCAACTAATGTTTTTAAAGACTTTTGGTATATAACTTTTCTACTATCCTTCCTAATATATCCATTCATTTAATACTATAATTACACATTTTAGAGAGAGAATGTGTGTAAGAGAATGTGTGTAAGGGTAAATATTTAATGAGAGAGAGTGTGTATGATGGATATTATTGTCACAAAATATTTTACAACCATCATTAATTACACTTCTTAATTCTTGTATTTTGTCTACAAGAAACATTTGTTCATACCTCTTACACTGAATACCTATTTATTGGGTAATGCTAGGGCCACTCTAATATCACTTAATTTTTGGTATCAAATGATGTGACATCTTATGTGTCATATTGTTAACATAACTTTTTAACTTATAATGGAACCCATAAAATGTCAAATAAGATGACACATTAGAAACCACATCATTTGATGCATAAATTTGAGTACTCATTGAGTGGCTCTAACATTACTCCTATTTATTATGGACGAAACCAGAAAACAAACTGATCAGATTATTTCTTGGGACAAAGAGAGTCTGTATATACATATTGTTTAGCATCAATTCCGAAAATACCCTCCCTCTTTTGAATTCTATAAAAACCCCACTCCCTAACTACAAATCTCACATCTACACAAAACCGTTTCTACCTACTATCATTACATATCCAAACAACAGTTACGGTTTTATTATGGCTTCCAAAAGCACTGCTTCACTAGCTCTCTTTCTCGCTCTCAACCTTCTCTTCTTTGCCCTTGTAAGTGGATGTGGCACTTGTCCTAGCCCTAAGCCAAAGCCAAAGCCGAAGCCGAAGCCAAAGCCAACTCCAACTCCAAGCCCTTCACAGGGCAAATGCCCAAGAGACGCCCTAAAACTCGGTGTTTGCGCTGACTTGCTAGGTAGCTTGCTCGGTTTAATCATCGGTAACCCTCCAAAAAAACCATGCTGCAGTCTCATCGAAGGCCTTGTTGACCTCGAGGCAGCGGTCTGCCTTTGCACTGCCATTAAGGCAAATCTTTTGGGCATCAACCTCGATATACCTGTTTCACTCAGCTTGCTTCTTAATGTTTGTGGAAAGAAAGTCCCAAGTGGCTTTCAGTGTTAAGCTACTGCCATTTCCCAAATTTACTTACTATTACATATATATTTGCTTTCGTTCTATGTACCGGAAGAATGTGGTACGAAAAGTGCATGCATGGTAACTTCTTGCTGCCATGTTGAATACAAGGATGTGTGTGTGTGTGTGTGTGTGAAAAATTAGTGATCCGCTTTGGTGGACTCTACTTTTGGGTAATGATTGAAATAAAAGATGAAGTACTGTATTGTACCATTGTTATGTTCTTGTGTTTTGCTATGATTTTATACTCAGTTCTTCCCAAATGAAATCTTATTACTTGCAAAAAATAGTTTGCCCAAGACTTGTATTCGGTTATTCAACTTCCTGTAATCCAAAAGATTAAACGCGTCGCTCAACTGAAAATAATGGGGATGTCATAGCTTTACTGGATTAGATTCACCATATCACTCTTGACTCTCCCCCTCAGTCTGTTAATTAGAAGTCTCAAGCCCAGTGTTCTAAAACTCTCCGCCTAGGCGCTAGACCCCTCTCTATCGCCACGACTTTCTTAGTCGCCGCCTAATCGACCAAGTTGGCGTCTATGTCAAACCTAGCCGACCTTAATTTATTTTTGTAGCTTTGATTTTGTGGCATGTGGTGACCGGAGAAGGAAAGGGGACAAACTGAAGAAGGAAGGGGGAGTGGTAATGGTGAGGCAGAGAGGGAGGTAATGGGGGACGAACTGGAGTAATATCTTCTTTTGTTTTTAGTTCTAAACTTGGTTAGTTTATTGCTTTGGGGTTGTTGAGAATTGAGATTAATGGTAGGTTTGTATATTTTTGTTTATTTTACAAATATAGACAAGTGTTTGATAAAATAACAAATATAAAAAAATTAAATTTGTATTCAATGTGTTTGATATTTGATGTAAATTATAAAAAAAAAAGTAATTATGCCTTAATTCTAGACCCCGCCTTACGGCTAGTCCCTAGGCTAAGCTGCCCGGCCGCCTAACGATTTTTAGAACTTTGCTCAAGCCCACAAGGATATGGCCAAAAGCCTCCAAGCTACTTATTTTGTTCCGGAGGATCCTTTTTCAGTATGGGGAACAGTCATATTGTATGAGCAGATATTTTTGATAAAAAGTCTGTCATATAGTTGATTAGACCAAGGAACTGCACAAAGAACTCATTATTCTATTTTGGTATGTTTCTTAAAAAGTTCATTTTCAAAAATTAAGATATAAAAATATCATTTTATTAATAATGATCTACTAAAAGTGTTATCTTCATAAAAGAATTGTTTTTCCTTTTCAAAAGAGGACTCTATGTTACGTACTTGATAACTTGATAACGCTCTTTTAATTGAGATCAACTCTGAATTTTTATGTTTCAAATTCAACATTATTTCATACTCCAAGTAGTAAATGGTACATATATCTTTATCAACTTGGAACTCCCATCAAAATAGTGGTCCTTTGGCCGATCACCTGGATAGATCAATGAGGTAAATCCAAACTTATATGTGATGACGAATTCAAGCTTTTTAAAGATAGGTTTAGGTGAGGAGCGAGCTACAAAAAGGCAATGATATAACAACTTGATTAATTTATGAGAGTCATGGTAAGATTTTGATCAAAAATTGGAAGATGGTTTCATCATCAACTGGTCCTTTCTCGCAAGTAACTACTTGCATGTTTAAAGTAAAGGTCACTATCTTGAGACATGACTTTTTTGTTTTAAGTGTCTTTAATGTAATATGTTAAACTAGTAAATTAAGAATGACCGACCACTTTTAAAATTATTTGCACGATTCATTTGTCCTAATCATACTGTGTTACTCCCTCCGTCCTTAAATTATCGTCTTCTTTTTTTATTCGTCTGTTCCTAAATAATTATCAATTTTGAAACTTAAAAAGAACATCACTTTCATAACTTTTATCCTTACTTTTTCACTTTACTTTAATTATGGGCCACATACACATAAACTTTAAAGAAACTACACATTAAACCAATATTAATAATCCAGTCAAATAGGTTTTCTTAAACGGTGCGCCAGATCAACCAGACAATAAATTAGAGACGAAGGGAGTATTACCTAACATTATTCCTGTGAATGATCTTCACCTCATTCAAACCGCGGTATTAAAAGTTACTACATCATTCCGATAAAAGATTTCATTTGAAAGTCAAGTTTTATAAGAAAATAATATTTTTAGTAACTTATTAGTAAGAAAATAATATTTTTAGTAACTTATTAGTAATAAAATAACATTTTTATGTTAATTTTGTAAAATAAATATTTTAAATAAAACATTTTAAAATAAAAATAGTGTGAAATTTTTACCCAGAACGAAGGAAGTAAAACACACGCAACTATGGATATAAAGCCACAATAAAAATAAAAAATAAAAACTATAAGGATAGGAAGAGCAGAACCCTCAATTTGAGGGTTCAATTTCTTCAAATTTTATATCTTCCGACCGTGGAGTATGCCAAAACATAAATGACACTTCATCTAATAGTGCAAAATCTACTAAGAAAAAGACTAATTTCCAAATTCTTTGCCAAAACATAAATGACACTTCATCTAATAGTGCAAAATCTACTAAGAAAAAGACTAATTTCACATTAAAGAATTTGATAGGATTCTCAAATTCAGAGGTTCAACGCCCGCCTTAGGGTTTAGGTATAATTTTTCATTATCACCAAAAGTAACTATATGTCATTAATAATACACCAAATTAAACTCCCCAAAAACACCAGCTTGAAATCTTCTGTCCCACTTCTTATTACATTTTCTGTTATATTGAATCTTAGGCATATATATAACCTTGTTATTTTATCTGATCTTTTTTAAACAAAGACATGTGTAAGATTAAGATTCAATGTTACATAAAATTTCACGGCAAGTGAGATAGACAATTTGGATGAGTAATAACTGATGATGTTTGATATTTAGCTTTTTTAAAAGTACTGATAATTTATGATTTATGATTGATAACTTATGACTTATAACTTATAACTGATGACTAATAACTGGTGATGTTTGATTTAGTTTTTTAAAAGTGTTGGTTAGCTTTCATAAGTTAGTGTGTTTATTTGATTAATAAGTTGAAATATTGCTGAAATCAAATATAAAGACTAAAATAGCATCATCACAAAATGTGATTTACATTATTATTATTATTATTATTATTATTATTATTATTATTATTATTATTATTATTATTATTATTATTATTACAATTTTTATCACTATTAATAATTATTATTATCATTTTTATTGCCTTTATTATTATTATTATTTTATTAAAATTAAGATTACTTTTATTATTATTATTACTTGTTAATTTTAGTATTTATTTTATTATATTAATAATATTATTAATTTTATTTATATTATTATGTATATTATTTATATTATTGATTTTATTATTGTTAATATTATATTTTATTATTATTATATTGATATTAATATTACTTTTATTATTGTTATTACTTATTATTATTACAATTATTTTTACTATATTATTATTAATGTTACTTTTTAGTAATAATAATTATTATTATTATTATATTTATCATTATTAATACTATATTTATTATTATTATTATAACAATTATCATTATTCATATTATTATTTATTAATATTATTATTTATTAATATTATTATAATTCCTTTTATTATTATTTATTATTATAATTATTATTATTATTATTACTTTTGTTTTTATTATTATTATTAAGAAGGGTAATCTTGGAATATATAAAATTTCAATAAAGAAGAGGACTCACATGCTTTTTGAAAAGTAGAATTAAGCACTAGGCTTAGTGTTCGTTTGTTGCAGCTTATTTGAAGTGACTTTTGGCTTTTGGCTTTTGAAAAGTCATATTTGGATTGTTTGTTTCAACTTATAAGTTAAAAGTCAATAAGTAAGGTACACCACCCTTTATGCATTGAAAAGCCAAATAGCCAAAATTTTAAGGGCTCGTTTGTTGTGGCTGATGGCTTATGACTTATAGGCGATAACTTTTTCGATTGCATGATATTTGTTCGGATGTTGAAAAGCTGTTTATGAGTTATTATATTTTTTTGTTAAAAAAAAAACTTCAAAATTAGTATTCATATTTTTGTGTATATTTCATAAAAGGATGAGATGGGGATAATCAAATATTTATTAATAAATAATTATCTTCATCTTTTAAAAAAAAAAAACCAAAAAAACTCAAAATTTTGGCTTTTTGGCTTTGGCTTTTCCATGCATAAATGGTGTTGTACCTCACTTATTGGCTTTTGGCTTATAAGCTGAAACAAACACTCTAAATATGGCTTTTTAAAAGCCAAAAGCCAGAAGTCACTCCAAATAAGCTGCAACAAACGAGCACTAAGCCTTTTTTGTTTTTTTTTTTCAACATAAAGACAACTATTCATTAATAAATATTTGATTATCCACATTTCATCCTTTTATGAAATATACATAAAAATATGAATATTAATTTTCAAGTTTTTTTTAACAAATAATTATAACAACTCATAAGCAGCTTTTCAACAGCTGTAGCAAACAGACTATCATACAATCACCCACAAGTCATTCAGCCACCAGTTTAAGCTATCAACCATAAGTTATAAGTCATCAGCCACAAAAAACGAGCCCTTAGTATTTACAACTTATGGCCTTACATGTGCTTTAAGTAGTTTATACATGACTTATGACTTATCTTACAATAAGTGAAATCAAATACTTTAAAAACAACCTATGATAAATTATAAGTTATAAGTACTTTCAGATAAATCAAATCAAACATGTCTTTATCCAATACTTAAAACGACTCCAGAGTCCAATGGTACAAATAGATGTATGATGCCTTTGGTGTGGCTATAACAAATGGTGCCTCTAGTGAGGCTTTGAACACCCGACCTCTCGGATGAGAGTAGTGATGTACCAGGGTGCCTCTGGTAGGGCTTGAACACTCGACCTCTCCTTTAAGATAAACGAACAGTTAAATGGGGCCTTTGGGTAAGGCTTGAACAACAACGTTGCCTCTAAAGAGGCTTGAACACCCGACCTTTCTATTGAAAGTTATAAAGTCGATCCAGGGTGTCTCTAATGGGACTTGAACATTCGACCTCTCCGTTAGGAGAAGTGAGCAGTACTAGTTGAGCTAGAGCTCGTTGGTGTCCAATGGTAACCATTCACCCAACAAAACAAAGGCAATTCGATGAAGCCGAAGAACCCTTCAGATCTACATCACAAATGACGGTAACCCTAAAAAACTCCAGATTTCACTACCCGAAACCCTAAAAAGAAAAAAACACGAAGAATCTACCATAGAGAATATGGACTCCATATAAACTTTTATGTTGGCGAAGATCGGGGGCAACGCAAGGAAGGAAGAAGCTTAATTGCGTCAGATCTGTGAGATGGATTTAGGATGAGGAAATAAGAGACAAAAACATAATCTACCCACCGCCCAGTGCCGTTCCTGGGCATAGGCCAAAGGGGCGACCGCCTAGGGCCCAAAAAAATTAGGGGCCCAAATTTTATTTATATGCATAGTATATATATAATATATAAATATAATATTAATAAATATAAATATAGAATATGAAAAATTGTCTGAAAACAAGAAACGGAAGCGGAAGTTTGATGCGGTGATGCCGACAGACGAAAGGTTGATTAGTTGGAAGGGCGGACAGCGGAACAGTCAGATAGAAGGATCAAGGAGATGGAACGATCAACGATGGCCCTCGACCTCGAGATTCACTCTTCAATCTTCCCTATGCATCTATGGCCGTCAGATTAATTTCCACTCCACCTTCAGGCTCTGCTTCAGTTCGATTTCAAAGGCTCAAAGCAAGAAAAACTCTCACAGTCTCACTCACTTAGTCACTCTGCCGTTTCTCATCCACGAACTCGAAGCCGCCGACGTCGGTGAAGGACTGATGATGTAGGTACTCGTCCAATTTTCCTTATTTCAATTTCAATTTTCAAAATTTTTCCCCTCTTCATGCCCTTCTCTGCTTCAGACGAATCAAACATTCAGACCCTAAATCCTCAAAGACTCAACCTCATATTTCTTTTGGTTTAAGGTTTTTAGGGCTCGTAAATTAATTTTTTTGTTGATCCACAATTTCTTTTCAAAATCACATAGTCTAAAAATTGTTTAAGTAGATAATAGATTAGAAATTTACAAATTATTTCTTATATGTTGGTGCAACATTCCAACAAGCAATCAAGCTTGGGGCCCTAATTCATTATTTTGCCCCGAACCTTTGAAATGTCAGGAACGGCCCTCCACGGTCGATAGCACAAGCCACCTTCGAAATCAAGAAGTCAAAGGGCTTCATAATAGAGATCTGGAAGCGATAGAAAGAAATAGTTTTTAGAGAAACAAAGATATGAGTTCCTTTACACAAACAATAATTAGATACCATCTATTACATTTACATGTCCTCTATAAAAGGTCTGTTTGATTTAGTTTATTAATATGTGCTGATGACTTATTATTTATGACTGATGACTTATTACTATAATTTATGACCGATGACTAATAATTGTTGATGTTTGATTTAGTTTTTTAAAAGTGCTGATTAGTTTTCATAAGTTAGTGTGTGTGTGTTTAATTAATAAGTTGATATAATGTTGAAATCAAATACAAAGAGTAAAATAACATCATCAAAAAATGTGATTTACATCATTAGTATGATTATTAACATTAAAATTAAAATTAATATTAATATTACTTTTAATCGTATTATTATCATTATTATTTAATTAATTTATTATTATTATCAATGTTTATTATTTTATTAATATTAATACAAATTTTATCACTAATAATAATAATTATTATTATTATCATTATAATTGCCTTTATTATTATTGCCTTTATTATTATTATTATTATTGTATTAACATTAATATTAGTTTTATTATTATTATTAGTATTATTTTACTATTATTAATATTATATTTTATTATTATAATATTGATATTAATATTACTCATTATTATTACGATTATTTTTAATATATTATTATTAATATTAATTTTTAGTATTATTATTATTATTATTAGCATCATTATTAATTATTATTATTATTATATTTATCATTATTAATACTATATTTATTATTTTTATTATTATTATTACTTTTTGTTTTTATTACTATTATTAAGAAGGGTAATATTGGAATATATAAAATTTCAATAAAAAAGAAGACTCATATGTTTTTGAAAAGTAGAATTAAGCACTAGGCTTAGTGCTTACAACTTATGACCTTACATGTGCTTTAAGTGAAATCAAATCCTTCAAAAACAACTTATGATAAGTCATAAGTCATAAGCACTTCCAGATAAGTCAAATCAAACAGGCCAAAATCATTTATATTACTAATGATGCAAAAATATCATCATATCGGGGGTGTCTTAAATCATTGTCGTATGTGAATCGTCTATTGACTGGATTGGTTGTAGAATCCTCATCTGAATTGAATATCTAGCTATTTGTAGGTTTGTAAAATGAATCCATCGTGAGTCGGTGAGGAGGGTCCACGTCAAAAACCCTGCAACGTATTTATCAGTTAAGTGTATAAAATATGATAAAATAGAAGGGCGCGTAGCTAGCCCCCATGTGTTGACTGAAAACTGTAAAATTAAGAGAGATCTTGTACTATGAGTTAGTAGGGTTTATATATATCGAAGGGGTTAGAGTTGGTTTGTCACGCATGGATCCAACCCCTGCGTTAAGTAGACATGTATAGCATAGTGTGTCAGGTGTAGTAAAGAGCCTCATTGCCTAAACAAGGCACAAATGTCTTTTGAGACAGATTAAATATACACTTCCGTAGCTCCTAGTCTTTATATATTGGGATTTATCTTAAGGGTAAGGAATATAATTTTCTGACAAGTAGAACATTTACTGTAACACCTGTGATTTTTGAGATTTATATTAAGATTTATTAGTAATGTTTAAATATTGTTTTGGATCCAACCCCTGCGTTAAGTAGACATGTATAGCATAGTGTGTCAGGTGTAGTAAAGAGCCTCATTGCCTAAACAAGGCACAAATGTCTTTTGAGGCAGATTAAATATACACTTTCGTAGCTCCTAGTCTTTATTTATTGGGATTTATCTCAAGGGTAAGGAGTATAATTTTCTGATAAGTAGAATATCTACTGTAACACCCGTGATTTTTGAGATTTATATTAAGATTTATTAGTAATGTTTAAATATTGTTTTTGTCTAGTTTGACTTTCTTAATTGATTTGACTGGTCAGCTTGTTGGAGTAATCCTAATTAAGATGGATTGATTTTATGTTTGATTAATTTGATTAATTAATTAATTAAAAGCTTAAAATATTCAACCTTTGACCAACAAATGGTTGACTATCACTTCGTTAATGATTTAGTATGCAAATCTTTTCTATACATTTTGTTGAGTAAGCAAGGGAGTAATATTTAATATTTTATTTCCTTTTTTCTCTTCTACCATGCCGAACGAGAGACACGTTTAAGCGTTTTAAAATATCTCCGTAACTGGGTTGCCACCTCATGCTAGAGTGATGGCTCACTCTTGGCTGACTCCATTTCTTTTCTTCCAAAGTGGGCCGAAACGTATGATAAAAAGATACACGTCAACTTGATGGTGTCTTCATTAGACGCCACCCACTTATTAATTTACTAGGACCAAGTGACTTTACTGGAGGAGAAGTTTAATAACAACAGGTACAAAGAAAAGAAGTGTGAGACCATGTATGTGCATGATGGGTTTCATCACCTTGAGTTAAGTCGGTTGAAGCCTCGAGGTCGTGCCATGGACTATTATTGGAGGTAGTAGACAATAATAAATCGATGGAGATTCATCAGATTAGTAAGTTATTAATCCCCTTATTTACTTATGTATGTAATAATATGTGCTACATAAGATGTTTCTACGGTAATATATTAGCTAATAGATAAAAAATATACTACTTGTTAATTGTTTTGGGCAGGTAATTAGTACACGTGCTTGTAGTAAATAACTACTCAGTTTAATCGGCAGAATAGCCGATAAGAATGAAATAGGGTGATATTACAAAATGTCAGTTATGACCCGAAAATTATGGAGTTATAATTATTACCGCTCCGCAATTTGATTCGTTAATAATTGACTTTATGGAGTCAAGTTTGGTGAAATAAATTATATGTGGGTAATGTTAATGACTCTTATGAGATTTGTAATTTATATAGGGGATAATTTTACCCTTATAGAAATTTCGATTTGATAATAAGAAATTGTTGATAATGTTTGTGGACAAATAAATAACTAGCGGTTGTGGCCCAAAAGTGTTATAGTATTATAATTGACTCTACCGGATTAATTTATATGACAGTAAAGTATTAAATTAGGGAATGATATATTAGTCCCTACGTGTTAAAAATATTATTGTGGTATTGTAATTGATTTTGCGGAGTCAAATTGGAGTTGACTAATAGTTAAGTCAACTGAGAAGTTTAGTTCCTGTAAGGAATTAAAGTAATTTAAATGATATTATTCTTATACTAAGCTTATTAAGTTTTGGGAATAAATAGCAATGAGTTAATTAATGTTAAAATAGATGCTATAAGATATAAAAATAGTACCTGAATTTCAATTACGTGAAATTGTAACAATTAATGGACGTTCGTTTTCTTGTACTGAATAACGCGGGTAGATTCATACTAGTTATAAGAATAAATAATTATATGTCATGGATGGATATTACAACTATTTAATACTCCCTACGTCCCTAAATTATCGTTCTCTTTTTTTTTTAGTTTGAAACTTACCTTTTTAGAATATACTTTTATCACTTTACCTTTACTTTTTCACCCTACTTTAATTATGTGCCACATACACATGGGCTTTAAAGGAAACTACACATTAAATCAATATAAATAATCAAATTAATTGTTTTTTCCTAATCGGTGCGTCGGGTCAACTAGGACGATAATTTAGAGACAGAGGGAATAGTAATAACTTTTGGGTTTGTAATTCAGCAGAATCCGTATTTAAGATAACTAAGTTATCTGAATTAAGTAATTGATTCATATGCTTAAAGAGAAGTGACTGGGTTTCATTGTCGAACTATTACGAGATATTGTAACTGCAAGTCAGTTACGAGACAATATTAGGTGGATCAAATACTTGTAAATTGTGCATGGTACTCTGTTGGGTAGTAGACATTTATGGTCTGCTCCTATGATTGATTTGAAACACATGACTTGTAAGCTTGGGGTGTACTATTGACTATGCGGTGAATTGATCATGATGTCCAGTATTTACGGACTCATCAATTGTCTCTTGGTTTGAGTGGTATAGCTAGAGGACTACCCTGTGTTGATATTGGTGTCTAGTAGCTTTTTTTTTTTTTTTTATGAAATAGGGGCGGCACCCTGCAGGGTTTTATTTATATAAAAGAGAAATATAACAAACTTGAGGAAGACAACCAGCCTTGCCCTTATATATGGGAGGACAAAGGAGCCTGACCTCGAAAAAGAAACAATACATAGAGACTATGAGATTCTAAAGTAGGATGTGTGATTCTTGTCAAGCGTGATAAGACCGCGGATACGAGCAGGAAGCAAGGACACTGAATCAAAAATGAAGTTAGAGCCTTGATCACAACCATAATTAGCAATAGCATCTGCCACTGAATTAACTTCACGAAATATGTGCCTGATGGAAATATGCAAGTCTCGATAATATCTGAAATAGCCCGAATCAAATAAACATTTCTCCACGGAGGGCGAGAATTACCCAAAACGCAATCCAGAAGATACTTAGAATCAATTTCAACTAAGGCATGCTGAATATGATTAGTTTGCAACCAAAGGATGCCTTGATACAAGGCTCGACATTCAGCCTGAAAACTGTTGGCAGTACCATAATAGGAAGCATAAGCATAGAAAAAGGAACCCGAGTTATCACGAACTATCCCGCCTCCGGCATTTTGGCCCGGATTGCCTCTATTAGCACCATCACAATTTAATTTGACACAGCCAAATGGAGGAATTTCCCATGAAACAGATTGGATACGTTTAGAAGAGGTGAAGCCTAATCGAGATGAAAAGAGGGAATCCAAGCCCAACCTTGGAGATAGACCTGCCCCCATGAGAATAGAAGAGAGCAGCTGCTTGATACGATCAACAATGAGCCAGGGAGGAGAACGGATTCCTTCATGAAGATGGGAGTTTCTAGACTTCCAAAGTTCCCAAAGGATTACTACAGGAACAATAATATGCAGGCTGGAATGTTTGTTTTGATACCACCAAGCGAAACAGCTCTGAGCAATAGTGGAAGCCGAGTGAGAAATTCCACCGAAACGATTAAAAGCATCCCAAACCGAACGGGTTGTAGCACAATCCAAGAAAACATAAGAATAAGTCTCTATATTTCCAGAATCACAACAATGGCAGCGCAAAGCGAGAAGAACCCCTTTCTTGATAATACTTTCATCAATGGGTAGTTTGCGGAGCCAAAGTCGCCACATAAAAACACTGATATGATAAGGAATAAGTTTATGCCAAATGAAACTAGCCGAAGAAATAAGGGGCCAGTGAGTACGGGAAATCTGCCAGGCGGAAGAAAACCCAAATTTACCATTTTCTGAAAGGCGGCAGCAAGTTGTATCTGGGCAGTTGGAGATCGATATTCTGTGAGCTGAAATCAAGGCAGCTATGTCTGGGCCCAAAGAAGAACGAGCTGCATGAGAAAGACTGGAAGGAGATGCAAACAGGTCCTTGACACAAGTAAGTCACGACCAATGGTAGCCGGGGGGAAAATTTCTTGAGACAGCCAATGATCAAGTAAAGCAGAACAGTTTCTTTGCCCAATAATCCAAATAATTTGGTCCTCAGCTTTCTTACGAACACGGGTCATTCTATGCCAAATATGGGAGCCCTTAGAATAATTAGCAAGAGTCGGGTGAGAGGAAGCACAATATTTCTTGAGCATAAAATTACTCCACAGGTTATTTGAGTACCGAAAGCGCCACCAAAGCTGGACGAAAAAGGCACTAATAATGTTGGTAGTAGAGCGAATGCCTAGACCGCCTTCTAAAACAGGCTTGCAGCATTTATCCCATGATACCTAGTGAGCTTTAAGTTTGCCATCCACCGAGCCCCAGAAAAAATTAGCAAGAATCCTGTTGATATGTTGAACTACCGAAACAGGAGGATCTAATGTAGCTATCTAATACATGACAATGGAGTGCAAGACTGAATTAATAAGGGTCACCCTTCCAGCCTGATTGAGAAAAACCCCCATCCAGGAGGTGATTTTTGCTTGAAGCTTTTCAATGAGAGGGTCAAATAAACTCTTCTTCTTTCTGCCTTCAAAAAGAGGACAACTTAGGTAAGTGACTGGGAATATTCTATGGTTAAACCCAACATGTCTTCGAATGGAGATAATTCTAGAAGCCGGAATATTTTGAGAGACCATGAAGCTGCTTTTGCCTTGATTGATTAATTGCCCCGAACAGAGCTCATACTGGGAAAGAAGATTCCGATGTTGAAGGAGAGAGTTCTTGGACCCATTACAGAAAATAACAACGTCGTCCGCAAAAGCGAGATGAGAAATAATGGGGCACCCCCTTGCGGTGGAATACACGTAATTAGGATGACCAGTCTGAAGTTTATTCAAACTTCGGCTAAGAACTTCTGCAGCGATAATGAATAAGCTCGAAGAAAGTGGGTCTCCTTGCCGAAGGCCTCGCGATGAGTGAAAAAAACCAGCCGAGGAGCCATTGATTGAAACTGAGAACCAGTTATTTGAAATAACTCTCCATATAATGTCTATGAAAGTTTCACTGAAGCCAAAATTTTGTAAGACATCTATAAAAAAGAACCAGGAGACCCTATCAAAGGCTTTGGCCATGTCTAACTTAAGAATTACATTGGTTCCATTGACCTTTTTCTTGAGATGATGGGTCAGCTCATGATTAATCTTTCTTTGGTGAAAGCGCTTTGGTTTTCCGAAATTATATGAGGAAGGACAAGAGAAAGCCGAGAAGACAAAATTTTGGTAATGATTTTATTACAGAAATTGCAAAGACTGATCGGTCGAAGATCCTTGAAAGATTCAACATGGCTGATTTTTGGGATAGTAATAATAAGGGTGCTTGTCCAGGATTTTGGCATTTCAAAGCCTGCAAAGAATTCCGAAACAGCAAGAAAGAGATATGAAGCAATAATCTCCCAACAAACTGTATAGAACTTACCAGAAAAGCCATCTGGACCTGCTGCACTATCACCACTTAGATCAAAAACAGCTTTCCTGATTTCTTCGATGGAGGGGGTTTCAGTGAGCAGATTATTCTGGGCTGCAGTTACAAGATCAGGAATGGCTGAGATGATGGAGCTCTTGTCAATTGGGTAGGCAGTAAGTTGATCTTGAAAAAATTCAATGGCAACCGACTTGATGGCAGATTATGTAGTCACCGTAGATCCGTGCATATCAATGATGCGATGAATGGCTAATTTGTTACGGGATTGCTTAACCGAAGAGTGGAATAATTTAGTGTTCCCATCCCCCTCCTTCAACCAACGAAGATAGGATTTTTGTCTCCAGTAATCCTCCTCTAATTTCAGTTTTTGCTTTAACTTAGCTTGAGCCAAATGAAGAGCGGCGCGATTAGAATCATTGTGAATGTTTTCATACATAATCTCCCTTTTTAGCACTTCATCTTCTGCAATCTTAATAGCCTAAAAAACTTTCCCAAACACATTTTTATTCCAATGTTTGAGCATAGCCCTGGTAGCTTTAAGCTTATTAGCAAAATGGACCATCGGTCTACCCGCAACATTAGTCTGCCAAGCACTTTTAATTGTATCAAGGAATGAATGATGAGACGTCCAGATGTTAAGAAATTTGAACTGATAGGGCCTGGAATCAGCAGTCAGATCAATAGAAATAAGAAGTGGAGAGTGGTCTAAACAAGTCCGATTAAGGTGATCTACGAAGTATGATGAAAAGTCGAAAGCCAAGCATGGTTGCAAAGAACACGATCCAGTCTTTGATAGATGGTCACTTGTCCATCCCTATTATTACTCCATGTATATTTGCTTCCTTGGTACCCAAGATTAGAGAGACCCGCAGCATTGAGACAGGCGTGAAAATCTGAAGCACCTTGCCTATCCCAGCCATCACCACCAATTTTTTCATGCGGAGCTAAGATAATATTGAAGTCCCCAAGAACAAGCCAAGGAGAGTTGCCAAAATCCGAACTCAAATTAATAAGGTCAGCCTAAAGATCATGTCTCTCAAAATTAGAGCATTTAGCATAAACCATAGAGACATAAGCTGAATGTTCCCAAGAATAATGTCGGATGCTAAGAATGAGATGCTGGACTGAATCATGAACAATTTGACAATGAAAAGCAGACTTTGCGAGAATCCATATAGAGTTCACCATATTGTAAAAGTAGAAAAAAAATTTGAGTTTTTTTTTTTTTTGCGATAACAGGAAGATTAGAGCTATCAATCATAGGCTCACATAAAGCAAGAAAGGTAATTTGATGCATCGAGACAAGATTTTTAAGGCGGGAAATAGTAGAATTATTACCCACACCTCGTAAATTCCAACATAGGGCCTTAATTAACATGAGAAGAAGTAGAGGAGTTACCATTATTGGGCTTGTCAAGCGATTGGGATCGAGTGGTTCTTACTGGAGCTGGCACAATAGGGGGATTTCTATTCTTTTTCTTCCTGGTGGCTGATTCCAGATTGAGGGCATCCAATGAAGAGAAGGGTTGAAGAGGATCCTCGTCATCAAATGATTCAGGAACAGTGAATTTATTTGGAGAAAAAAAGAAAAAAACCCACCTTGTTAATCCCTCTTCTTGACAGCCCAACAATTAAGTGGGGCGAACTGACCAAAGACCTCGCATGGCCTTTCGTGTTTAGACCAATTCACAATAAAAGAATCATTGTCTGTAGTTGTACACATCTCTTAATTGCTTTGATTGGCATCTTGAACCCCCTATATATGTTGGTGCACCCTCAAACATAAACTTTGTTGAATCTAGAAAAACAAGAATTGGAGAGATTTTTTGTTCATCCTTCATTCTATCTCATTGTTCTGTCTTCTATACAAAAAAACCCCCCAAATTAGGATATATACGTGACACAGACAGATTCACATCTAACAATCTAACATTAAGTTTGTACAAGAAAACCCTCCATCTATGTCAAACATACACTCGATAACCCTAAAGATCTCTCAGAACTTTAGGCTTAATACACCTTGATCCCCTATGTATTCTCAACACCCCCCCTCTCAAGTTGGGAGTGGTAAACAGGTTGAACGCACATAACTTGGATAAGAGATGCACAAGCTGAGATTGAGGAAGAGCCTTGGTGAAGAGATCTGCAGGTTGTTCCTTGGAAGGAACATGAGAAGTAGCAATTAGACCCTACTCCACCTTCTCACGAATGATATGGCAATCAATGTCAATATGCTTTGTCCGTTCATGATATACAGGATTGGAAGCAATATGTAAAGTCGCCTTGTTGTCACAATAGAGAGATATATAGGAGACTGAAGATAAACCTTGAGATCTCGCAGCAGATTCTTGAGCCAAACTAACTCACAACATGTAGAAGCCATCGATCTGTATTCAGACTCAACTGAGGATCGAGAGACTGTAGTCTGTTTCTTACTCTTCCAGGAGATTAAGGAAGAACCCGAGAAAGATGCGTGCTGATCGGTGATCTCCTAGTACTTGGGCAAGCAGCCCAGTCTGCATCACAATAAGCTGACATGACTAAGGTAGAGGAGGCAGAGAAGAATAAACCTTGACCAGGAGCCTATTTCAGAAACCTAACCACTCTGAGAGCAGCCTGAAGATGTGGTTGTCTGGGTTGAGCAAGAAATTGACTAAGCACATGGACAACATAGGCAATTTCAGGCCTAGTAATTGTAAGATAGATTAATCTTCCAACTAGTCGTCTGTATTGATCAGGATTAGGAAGTAAAGAACCAATGTCAACATGATTTGTGTGAATAGGAATAGGAGACACCTTGGCGAGAGTGAGACCAGTTTCCTTTATAATATCCATAACATACTTCCTTTGATGAAGACATATACCTGTGGAATTTCTAGCAAGTTCAAGGCCTAGAAAGTATTTCAACTGACCCAAGTCCTTAATGGAGAATTGAGTGTGTAGATACTCCTATAACTGAGCAATAGTAGAGGAGGAAGAACCTGTAATGACTATGTCATCTACATAGACTAGAAGGCGATATAAGATGTGTCGGACTTCTTAGTGAACAATATGTGATCACTAGCGGCCTAAATATAACCAAGCCTTGAGGGCTAAAGATAACTTGTGAAACCAGCCTAGGGGCTGTTTTAAGCCATCTGAGGTTTGACAAGTTTACATACAAGATTAGAACCACTCACAGAAGAAGGTAGAAAGTAACCAGGAGGCAGGGTCATGAAAACCTCTTCTTGTAAGTCCCCATGCAAGAATGCATTGGAGACATCCATTTGATGTAATGGCCACTTATTCATAGCAGCAACAGCCAATAAAACTCTGACTGTAGTCATCTTGGCTACTGGGGCAAATGTCTTAAAATAATCCAAGCCTTCGATTTGAGTGAACCCCTTAGCAACCAACTTTGCCTTGTATTTATCTACTGAACCATCTGGCTTAAACTTGACTTTGTATATCCATTTACACCCCACAGCCTTTTTACTGATAGGAAGAGGCTGAACCACCCAAGTGTTGTTTCTCTCAAGGGCCTCCAACTCTGTGGCCATGGATTTACACCAGTGAGGATGTTTAACAGCTTAAAGATATGTCTTAGGTTCATAGGTTGTGTCAATATTAGCAATGAATGCTTGATAGGAGGGAGAGAGATGACCATAAGACATAACATTATGGACAAAGTGTACAAGATACGTTGTCTTACAAGAGGCAATAGAAGCTGGTACAATGGATGGTAAACCAGTATAATCCTTGTACTTAGAAGGTAAGACTCTGGTTCTAACAGGTCTTGCTTCCATATGTGGAGGAGGAATAGGAGAGGGTATGGAAGGAGGACTGGCAGAAGTAGGTGTGACAGCAGGTGTGATAGGAGGTGTTGAAGGAAACCGTTCTTCTTCAAGAGGGGCAGGCATCTCAGAAGAAGTAGATGAGGAAGGACATGAAGATGAAGGGTTGACTGCAGATGGTTGAAATGGGAACTGAGTTTCATGAAAGACCACATCTCTACTATAGAAAACCTGTTTGGTATCCAAATCATAGAGTTTATAGACACCCAAATATTTTCAGATGAGAATAAGTAGGTTTGTGACCAAGAAGAACCTTATAGGGTGTTTGGAACTGAAGAATTGAACTTGGCAATCTGTTAATCAAGTAGGTAGCCGTTAACAGAAAATCACCCCAAAAGGAAATGGGAAGCACACTACAAGAAAATTGGGTATTTGGGACGACCAAAAACCGTCCCAAATATTGTCAAAACCGTCACAAAAGGTATTTGGGACGGTATTTGGATGGTTTTGGCTCCCTCCCAAATACAAGGGTGCCAAATACATTTGTCTCGGGCCAAAACCGTCCCAAAAAGTATTTGGCACGGCAAAGGTGACGGTTGGATAGGGTGGTGCCATTTAACAAACATTTGGAACGGTTTTTTATGAAACGTGGCAAATAGTATTTGGCACGGTTTTGATGTCGTCCCAAATAGTATTTTGGCACGGCTGGGTTGCCCTCCTAAATAATAATTGGCACAGTTTTTGTTGCCCTCCCAAATAGTATTGGGGATGGTTGGCGTGCCCTCCCAAAAAGGTTTTGGCACGGTTAGGTTTGCCCTCCCAATAGTAAATTGGTACGGTTTTGTTACCCTCCCAAATAGTATTTGGGACGGTTGTGTTTGGCCTCCCACGTAGTATTTGGCACGATTGATGCCCTCCCAAATATCATTTGTGACTGATTATTTTTGTATTTGATATAATTTTAATATGAGATGGCCACCATTTTTTTTCAAGTTTTTATTATTATGCCAACCATTTCTTGGAGTCAAACATATGCTAATTATCAAATGAAAAACAATTACATTTTATATAAATGAATTGAAGTCATAACGCAAACTAATTATATAGATATGTTTCTAATTGGTACCCAATTAGTCAAAAGCATAACCTAAAAAACATTCAAAATTACATAAAAATACAATTAAAAAAAAGGTTGTATATAGATCAACTACCCTTCAAAAACTAAAGTTAATTTCAATAAGTGTCTTTCCTATCCAAAAGTGTTTATTGAAATAGACAGATCAAGTCGTCCATCATTGAAATAGCTAGCTCAAGTCGCCCATCGGTGAGTTGGTCCGAGCCTACAACAAAAATTATATAATTAGCACGAGATGTATCCTCATTATTTGTTTTCATCTAATTACTATACAGACCAATTATATTCAATTACACAAAACACCAAGTAAAGACAATTACACAACATAAACACCAAGTAAAGACAACTATTTGGGAGAAATATCTTTCGAAAAATGACCTGTTCAATTCAAATCCCTTTAATAGGTCCCTTATTAATTACACACTTTTTAACACCCACACACGCTATCACCCTGCCATCTACGTACATAACTCTAATTTTTTTTTTTTGCATGCATGGCAAACATATAGGTGTGGTATATGTGTGTGTATCTAATACTGACATAAAGAGAGAGAGAGAGAGAGAGAGAGAGAGAGAGAGAGAGAGTACATATACATTAATAAGGGTCTTGGTTCGGTAATGGGGCTGTTAAGAAGGTGGTTACGGGAATGGGGCTGGGTATTAATAAGGGCCTTGGTTCGGCAATAAAGACCAAGATGATACAAGGCAGTGTGGGCTTCACAAATAGTTGGGTTCGGGGCAGGCTTGGAATAAAGAGCAGGCTATGGGCTTGGAATTAAGAAAATGTTTTGCTTAGGGTTTGCATGGTTCGGTATGTATGGGAGCACTATGAAGGTTATCCGTGTGCGTGAAGCTAGGAAGGAGGGCAACATCAATACAACGGAATGAAGACTCTTCCTGTCAAAGTTCTAGTTTAAGTTTACTTGTTTAAAATAAAGGTCCTTAAAGGATTGTAGATTAGTTTCTTTACTTCCCTAGATAGATTAGATGTTTGATGTTAGTTTCCTTAAAGGGTTATCCGTGTGTGATTGTGGTTGACCTGCTATTCTTACTTTTTCATTTGCAAGCATTGAAGATGTTTTCTCGAGAAAAAGTAGAGCTAGCTACAAACTTTGGTGTTACCTAACGGAGGATGCTCAATTTTGGGTCAAGGATAGCCCAGGATATGTTTGGGAGTGTGAAGCTAGTCTTAAGTGGCTTTATGTGAACTACACTGACCAAAATTATCAGCATCATGTGATGTTTTAGTGCCGATCAAAACTTACTAAGAGTAAACATGATACAATTTGTTCTATTTCCTTGGCTTTTTTCATTCAAATAAATGACTTGAGCTTATTTTGTTCTTATGCAACACCTCAGGGACATGAGCAGAATGGTGTAGGTTTCACTCGCGCTTCACAAAGTTCTGCTAACCTGACCGAATTTCGAGACACAATACAGAGGAAACACATTGGGGCTCGAATTGGTATGGGAAGATTACAAGGAAGTCATAAAATTGCAAAAGCCATGAATGTTTTGACAATTGAACTACAAAACACACTGAAGAAGGTCCTATCATGATACATATGGGGATGCCAATATTCCTAATTGGAAAGAAGTCATAATGAAGTTGTTGGAGAAGGAGGATACGGGTTGGATTGATAAGACAACAGGGCTGGAATTTCAAGGTAGGAGGGCTGGACCATCAGTTGGCAAGATTATAAGTTGGACATAATTTTTACTTTCCTTTTACTTGTTCATGAGACAAAAGGAAAGTATCAAACGGGGTTGTTACAAACAAAGTCATAAAGTTCAGGACTGTTGTGGTTCGAAAAGGACATCATGGGACTATTTTAACAAGCAACGAAGATGCAAAGTCGAAAAAGGAAATGGCAGCGGGTATCACAAGAGTTAGATTCATGCTAGTCCTTTCCAATGCACTCCTGGATGCATTTTTCACTTCTCTTTCAAAGACACTAGAAAAGCTACATGTCTCATTTCTCGCTCACTTTTTATTAAATGGAGTTTTAACAAATTATTTAAGCCAAAACATTTACGTACAACAACAAAACAATGGTGCACACCCATCAAATGAGCGCACCCCAACAAAGCATTTACGTTCAACAAAAAAACAATGGTGCACACCCATCAAGCGAGGGCACCCCAACAAAGCATTTATTTACGTGCAGCAACAAAACAATGGTGCACACCCATCAAATGTGGGCACCCCAACAAGCATTTTAGTTATGTAGCTTACCTCTGCTCGAATATTAGCGCGTGAAGTCCTTCCTGTCCTATGTGGGAACTCGAGTTGCTTACAATTTGCAGAATTATGTTGAGCTTCAGCCTAAAATACAAATCATATTCACATCACATAAGCTTATACATTATATAAGCTTGAGTACATCAGCCATGCAAAGACCTGAATTGGACGTACCTATAGTACTTGAGGAAGCATTTAGCCTTTACTAGTACTGTAATATTGTGGGCAAATAACTTTCCATAACCTTCATTTTCTGACATACTGAACAAGTGAGAATGTTTTGGTACTTGAGTTTTTCGTTGTATTGTTTTAGACTAGTTTCCCATGATGGCATTTAAGGACAAAAAGAGTGTAACTCCAAGGGAATAGAAATCAAATAAAGGAGGAAAATCGCAGGAAAAACTTTATTATAATCTTGAAAATATTGAAAACAACAAGTGTTGGCATACAATGAAGAATCCTATAAAGGAAGAAAGGATAAGGAGATCACAAGACATACTCAATAGAACACACACACACATACACACATAAGGAGTTTAGTTTATTTTAGTTGGATCATAATATGTACTAGTTAAAGATTGAAACTAATAGGAGAGAATTGCTAAAAATGGTGATTAACACAAAAAAAAGTCCGGTCCCCAAAGTATGCAAGGGTTGCTTTTAACATACAAGTGTCGTGTCTCGCCTTTTGTTACAGGAGCAGGGAGGATGAGTACACATCTCATAATGGAGTACTTGTCGACATACCTCGCAATTCACTTAGAGCTTGCAACAACAATCATTCAACAAAATAAAAATTTTGATCAACAGTAACAAACCGAACACTCAATAGAATTCAAAAATCAAACTTTCAACTTAAAATTGACAGATGGGTCAGGAAAGACCAGCTTAATCTCTAGAACAAGGACCTTGAAAGTCTTCCTTTTAGTGATCAAATGGTTATAGGTGAGAGGAGAATCAATTTAAGTGGTGGTCAGAAGGAAAGTGTACAAATTGCATGTGCATAAGATCATGTAAGTTGTCCTGAAAGCAGAACCTAAAAGAGAAAACAACTAAGTTTTCCTGTTAATTAGAAGCAAGAATCTTCAAATGCTATATATGGTGATATTTAGTTGTTAATTAGAAAGGGAAGAAAATGGTACCTGCCGGTCCTTTGGTAGTGAGTATTTTCTTTCTCATGATTTGAAAGAGATTGCTCTTGGGCTAGAGCTGAGTAATGTTTACTTCATGTGGGTTGTGAGGTTTCCAAAGGGAGGGGAAAAGATTAGGCTGAAGAGAAACTGCCTAAGGGTTATTGAGAAGCTGGGAGAGGGGGGAATGATTAGAGTAAATTTGAAGATGATAATAAGGCTGTAAGGTATAAAAATGTCATTTTATTAATAATGGGCTGCTAAAAGAGTAATTTTCTTATAAAAAAATTAACTTTCAAACGGGGACTTTTGCCCGCAACGGAAGGAGTAGTTATTAGTTACTTCCACGGTTTGATACAAGAAATTATTTGACTACATATTAGTAGTTGGCACACAATGACCCTCTAATAACCTCGATAATTTCTTGTATCAAACCTCGTATTTATCACTATAACTCTAGTTGATTTAGTCCAATTTTATATAGTAATTCCTCTACCCAACCCTTATAAGTAAGAACTAGAGAGACCCAAAAAAAAAGATGAGGATAAGTTTGTAGTCCATTTTGCAGAAAAATTAGATGGGGTTTTCGCCTGTCTAAGTCAACAAGATGACAGAGCTCTTGGGAAATGCATAGTAAGGCAAATCCAACATGGGTATAGTAATGGCGATTCAAATAGCAGCTAGCTAGGAGAAAAGAAAGTTAAAAGGATGAAAATGCAAATTAAGATTACTGCACGAATGACTATAAGCAAGCCGAGCCAGGCGCTTGAATATTCAAGTTTGTGTCAGATAACACTCAAAAGTAAAAAAAGTGTTCAAGTTTGGCTCGATATGTTCTCTAGCTGATCTCAAATGGCATTTTAATCATACCAAGTTTGAGTAGCTTGACATTTTTTCAATGAAATAGCATGTTTGTGATCTCATTGAGCCAATCTTTATATTCTAGTGGGCTTGAACATATGAGAAAACTTGATTTGATTATCTCATTAACGTTTGTTCAAGCTTGGTTTGATTATCCCATGAACTCAAACTCAAACAAACTTTAATGGAAACAAACACGACTCAAGCTCGAGTGGCTTGGTTCATTATGAGCGAACCTAATAGCAAAAAGTACCAAGAGAGAAGAACATCGCCACGAGTGATATGGAACCGAGGTAAGAAAATGTTAGAAATCGTAACGAGTCCTGAACATGAAATATATAAGCCAAGATATATTGTCTGCCATAAATATATATCAAAGAACAAACCTAAGAGGCCACCAAAAAACAATCTGAGTTGTTATATTGTATAGAAAGTCACTTCTTCTAGCATATACAAAGACATTGCTACCAAAGGAGAGAAAAGCAAAAGGAAGTTAGAACCCACCTATGTTTATTATGCACAATCTTAGTTATTTCATGTTTTGGTCACACATAATTTTGGCTAAATGAAATGCAGAAACTATTAAGAATTTCTTACATGAAGCATGACCACTTGGGAAGATTTTATGTCCTTCCCTTATATCTTTATCATTACCATAGCATATTACGTCACCAAAACTATCATAATTCTGCAAGTAACAACAACGAAAGAAACACAACAAATATTAATAGCACATCATTACTCCAAGTGAACAGAAATTCTAACAATGACTCGTTTCGTAAACTAATTTTATAGTGCATTTTCCACGTCGGTCAGCGCTAGCAAACTCTGCCAATCATAGAACTCATACAATTCTCAATGTGTTTCCATAGATATTAAACAAGTAATACTAGGTGTTTCCATATATACAACTAATTTTAACTTCCTTAATCATTAAAAACGGGTGGGTACTCAAATGAGAATTATGCAGATGAAATACAATTCACATATTTGACAACATATTTGAAATGCCACTATTGGCTTGAATTGAAAAGAAACAAACTTAGGAGTTAGGACCAGCCTCCTTAGTCCTTCCCTAATTAGTAATTACCACTGCTGACTACTGAAAATATTTATTAAAGATATAAAAGTAGAGTTAAAGAAAGTGTGCTAGACTTAAATTGTGAAAGTAAAGAAAAGAAAAGACTGTCTAAATCATGAAACTGTTCAGACCATCTTTCTAACAACTTAAGCGAAACTTGGAGTCCAATGGACTCTTAATGCTTTCTTTTGAGTTGCTTCATGTTGTAGACATAATTTGCTGCACTGAAATGTTTCCTGGATGGACTATCATGAGTTTGAAACATAACCAAATTGGTTGCATCTCGATAATAGATCAGTAGTTGCCTAGTGCTAAGGCCAATGATGTCTTCAGACGGAGACCAATATGAAAATTCTAATCAGGCACTTTAATAGTTTTTTTCTTGGTTTTGAATGAGAGCGAATGGACAGTGATCGAACCCCTACCATCATATGGCCAATGACGGGACACGGAAGGTGGAATATATATCAGTCTTATCTTTGGAATCAACCTCACTAATGTTGTAGTAACAGGTACATAGCACATAAAATTAAGACTAAATCCTTCTTTATCCTTCAATGCATATAATTATTTTGGTTTTTACAGGGGATAATGGCACTATTGATGGCCAAGGGGCTATCTGGTGGGACAAATTCAGACCCACGCTTAGATTTAAAAGGTAACATAATAGACAAGTACGAAGGAGTAGTCATAATTTACACAACCTTGTAATAGTAGCAGAACTAATTGCACGGGAATGCCAAGATCTCTAACCCTACCATCACATCATAAATACAATAAGTAAATTGCTAGCTAGGAAAGAAATTGAGAACAAATATAGAGTTGAGGAGAAATTCAAAATCTTACCTGTATCCCTATATTTGTTGCAAAGATGAGTGAGTTGTGTGTAGTTTGTATTTGAAAAACCAATGTACCATTGTTGCCATCAATTCAAAACAAACCTATGTGAGCAACAGGGGAATAACATATACATATCAATATATATTAGTGACAATGACTTGTTACATTTCATTCTATTTAAGTTTTAACTTAACAACGATATGATACAATAGTTCAACATTATGGGTTATAGGGCTACAACAACAATCTCATGGGTGGTTCTAAGGCCCCAAGACCCTGCAAGTGGAGAATTAGCACAGAGTTAAAAGCTAAACAAGAGTTCTATCACATTGAGCGTTAGATCTCAAAAACAAAAACATCAGCATTTTCCCTCTATTGTTCAGTCCTCTATAGGAATCAAACAAGTTATCTTGTGGAAAAAATCCACAAAGTGAAATCTTAGAAATTGTTAAGGCCTAAGACACTGGAATAACCAATGAACATGGTTATATAGAAACTCAAACCACAAACATAAAATAAATAGACCGGCTTCAAGAATCAATCGAAATAAAAAGGAAACAAACGGTTTCCAACTTGCAGTTACTGAAGAATACAATTAGGAAAGCCTATAAAGAAAAGTCATAAACAACACGAAAAATAAAATAAAATCATAAATCATCATTATCACCATCATCACAAGCAGCAGAAGCAGGAGCAACAATCGAATCAAGAGGCATGATGATGAAAGGAAAGAAATGCCAACTTTACTAAGCTTTAAAATCAATCAGTTGCAACCCATAAGACATTACAAAAGTTTAATACTTATCCTATAACAAACATTGCAAAAGTTAAGGTACCTGTTTTCTTATAATATGTACTGTTGCCATTTGCGTGTTTAAGAACCTAACTCTCAGTCCCCTCAATCTAAAATTCAGTACACTAACTAACAGAACACATCAAAACCTAAGAAATAACAAAAATAAGTATACAAATTAATCACTAAATGATATAGATTTAAAGTAAATGTATAGCTAAATGAGCAAATAGAGTAAATATAGAAAGAAGGCTAACCTCTTCGCAATGAATTTGACATTATTGAAAAAAAATACTCTTCGAATCTAATTTGGGTTACGAATTTGTATGAGTTCTCATTATAATAGGGTTTGGGTAACATACTTTTTGATCATCGGAAGGAAATCGTCCAATGAAGTTTAGGTTCAGGGTTAGGGAAAGCTCGTCAAATGGAAGTCCATACTACGGCCGTCATCTGCTACTAGCTCGGTTGTTAGAGAATAATATCTTTTAATTATTCTTGTTGATTTGTAATAAGTAATTAGTGGTAATTACCTTGTAGAGTTCTTTCCTAATTGTGTTACCTTCCTTGTATAGGTTTCTTGTATCCTACTCCTAGTGTAACCCTAATTGTAAATCCCCCTATAAATATGTGATTTATTCAATGGAAAGGTTATGCCATTATTCCAAAACTTTATCAGTTTCTACATGGTATCAGAGCTCTGCTCCTAAAACCTTCTTCCTCTTCCTCTATCCGCCGCCCTAAACCCACCCTACAATGGCTAATGGAAATCACTCTCTCACCGTCAAAAACCCTCTTGATCCCACCCAAACCTTCGACCTCATCAATATCTCCCATCACAACATCACCAAACTCACCTCTACCAATTACATAGCTTGGAAACTCCAAGTTGAGGCCACCCTCATTGGCTATGACCTCTACAAGTTTGTAGACGGTTCACATCCATGCCCGCCTCCCACTGTCCTCACCAAGGATGCCCAAACATCCAAGGACGCTCCCACCCCAAACCTCACTACCGCCTTTGGATTCGCCAAGACAAACTCCTCTGGAGCTCTTGTTGGCTTCCTGCGCTCTCCCCGTTCCTCTCGATCCAACAGCCGCCATCGCTCGTGAAGCCCTGGACATCTGGCTCATACCTATGCTCGCCCAACTCATGGTCACATTAAGCGATCAAAGATTACCTCAAGCGAGCAACCAAGGGTACTCACCGATCACCGACTACATGCAATGTCAAAAGTTGGCCGATGAACTCGCCGCCTGGGCAAACCTCTTGACCACGAGGATCTCATTGAGACCATCCTCGGTGGTTTGATGATGACTACCGCCACATCGTGGATGTGGTTGAAGGACGGATACTCCCATATCGCTTGATGAGCTTCATGAAAAACTCATCAATCGCGAGCCAAGCGCCTCACTGGCCCTCTCGCACCCTACTTCTGCCAACCCCGCCGCACCAAGGAGCAATAGCTCGACAGCTCGGCAATCCTCCTCGCAAGCTCGGATCACCGCCTCGCAACCTCGGCCACCTTCCCAACCCCAGATCCGCTCCTGGCCACAACGACCGTGATTCCGGGCAAGTGTCAAGCATGTCGCCAACAGGCCACTGGTTACTCGCGCCCAAACTTTCAACCGATCGCCACCACCTCTATGCCCGCTTACCCCAACTCGGCAAGTGGCTCCAAGTGGCAACCACGGCTCACCTTGCAACCACGGCAGACACGGGACACCGAGTCGGCTACTCGATAGTGGTGCCTCTCATCATGTCACTAGCGACCTCGGCAATCTCGCTACACCCAACTACACTGCATGGATGACATGGTCATTGGTGATGGTACCGGGTTAACTATCTCCAAAACCGGTTTCTCCTCCCTTCATACACCCTCACACACTTTTTCCCTTCATAATGTTCTCTTTGTTCCCGACATGAAAAAGAATCTTATATCTATATCTCAATTTTGCATCTCTAATAACAACCTCTATTGAGTTCTTACCAACTTCTTTTCATGTGAAGGATCTGGAGAATACTTGACCTGACAGCCTAAGGATGGTGTGTATGAATGGCCGACCACGCCTCCCCGCCCCACCCCCTCTCGCTGTCGCCCAAAGTCTCTCATCGATCGCATCATCGTCTTGGCCATCCGTCTGCCCCATCCAAAGTCGATATTATCTAGCCTAGGTTTAGCATTAGACACCGCCGCACTCCTATTCATTGTAATGATTGCCTTTCTAATAAAAGTCATAAAATTCCTTTCATCAAAATACTATTGTGTCTACTCTCCTCTTCAAACTATTTATACCGATGTTTGACCTCCCCTCTCCCTCTTCAAACTATTTATACTGATGTTTGGACCTCCCTTCCCTCTATTGATGGGTTCAAATACTATGTGATCTTTGTTGATCACTATACCCATTACATCCGGCTTTACCCGCCGACTCAAATGAGGTTGCCACCATCTTTCCCAAATTCAAAGCCTTAGTGGAAAATTATTTTAAAACAACCATAGTCACCCTTTACTCTGGACAATGGTGGCGAGTATATGGGCTTGCTCCTGACTCGCTTGGCCGCCACCGTCGCCTCATGGCATCTCTCACCTTACCTCCCCCTCACACCCCGAACACAATGGGTTCTCTGAACGCCGCCATCGCCACATTGTTGAGACCGGTCTCTCCCTTCTCTCTGGCTTCTTCCGCTCTTCTCGTCGCTTGCTTTCCAAACCGCGACCTATCTCATAAATCGACTACCTACACCCACCCTTGCTCGCCGCCTCCCTACCATAAACTTTTTGGCTCTTCCGAACTACGCCAAGCTTCGTGCTTTTGGTTGTCTCGTTATCCTTGGCTTCGCCCTTACTCCGCCCACAAACTCGATGCTCGCCCCACTACGTGTGTCTTCCTTGGTTACTTTCACTCGTAGTGCCTATCTCTACTATGATCCGAGCACCACCAAGTGTACATATCGCGCCATGTTCGCTTTGTCGAGTCCACCTTTCCCATGTCCACCCCGGCCACCACTGCCGCACAAACACCTATGATAGTGAGTCTTGGCTACCCCCTCATGAACCGCTCGGTCTCTTATACACACCGGCTCTGGCCGCCGCTCCAAGATTCTCCGTCCGTGGCTCCCCGCCACTAATCGAATTTGGTTGATCTCGCCGCCCACGCCCCAACTTCCCACATCGGCTACTGCCCGAGGATACCATCGCACTCGCCTCCTTGTCCCGTGCCCGGCCTGCCCATCCTCCTCGGCCACCGCCTCCTCGGCTGGATTGCACTTTATCCGTGCTCAACCCACCTCGGCAACCAGCATCGTGTCTCGAGGATCACCCAAAGGCTCGCAAGTCATGTGCCCGCTACATTGGTTCACATGCCTGCTCCAGCCTATCGGCTTCACCGCCTCCGCCTCCGGGTTGGCACATCCTCCATAGTCACTGCTCCAAAAACAACATCTTCAAACCGAAGATCAAAATGAGTCTTTCTCGCCTAGCAAAGGGATGCTGAACCCACATGTGTTACTCGCTCAAGGATGTGAAGTGGCGTCAGCCATGTCTAAAGAGTTTGATGCCCTTGCTCGTAATGGGACTTGGGATCTTGTCCCTTCCGAAGATGCTCGCAATATAGTTGGTCGTAAGTGGATCTACCGCTTCAAGAGACATGCCGATGGTACCGTTGATCGCTACAAAGCTCGCCTAGTAGCCAAGGGATTTCACCAACGACTGGGTTGACTACCACGAGACTTTTTCACCAGCTGGTTAAACCGACCATCGCTCGGCCTTGTTCTCTCACTAGTCGCCGCTTGTCAAGGATGGGCTCTTCGTCAACCGGATGTGAACAATGCCTTTCTTCAAGGCAACCCGTCCGAGGAGGTATTCATGGCTCAACCGCCTGGGTTTACTGATAAGGACAAACCTCAACATGTGTGCCGACTTCGCAAGGCTATTTATGGTCTCAAATAGGCTCCCCGAGCATGGTATAATGAGTCGCGCTTTTCTTCTTGCCTCCGCTTCCAAAACTCTGGGTCGACACATCGCTGCTCATCCTTCGCATCGCGGCATCATCCTCTATCTCCTCAGATATGTGGATGACATCATTGTCACTGAAACCACTGGGGTTCGACTTTCATCTCTATGCTCGCTACTCGCTTTCTCTCAAGGACCTTGGTGATCTTCACTACTTTCTTGGGGTTGAAGTGGTTAAGCGCCCAAGTGGTCTTCTCGCTTCTCCCAATGAGGGTATATAGCCGATCTCCTTGCTCGCATTGCATGACCGATGCTCGCCCGAGCTACGCCTCTTGCTACCTCGCCTACATTGACTCTTCACACGCACTACCCTCTCGATCCAAGAATTTCGAGCAATGGTCGGCAGCTTCAAGATCTGCTCTCACTCTTACGATGTTGTTTGCTGCCAACAAACTCTCCCAATTCATGCATAGGCCGACCATCGAGCACCGGATTGCGGTCAAACGAGTTCTTCGGGATCTCTGTGGCACAATTGATGCGGGCATCCTCCTTCATCGCGAGTCTCCTCCTGCTCTCCATGCCTTTACTGATGCCGACTGGGCTGGAAACAAGGATGACTACACATCCACCGGTGCTTACATTGTCTATCTTGGCAAAGAACCCGATCTCCTGAGCTCCAAGAAACAACGCACAGTAGCTCGCCCTCGACCGGAAGTCAATACCGAAGGTTGGCGCCATCATGTCAAGTCGTGGATTGCTTCTCTCTTAGCGAACTCGCCTCGCCTCGACTCAACCACCATTTATCAGGACAATGTGGGCGCTACGAGTCTTTGCTCTAACCCGGTTTTTCATACTCGCATGAAGCATGTGGCTCTAGACTTTCATTTCATTCGGCAACAAGTTCAGGATGGGCTTATGCGAGTTTGTCATGTCTCCTCGGCCGATCAACAGGCTGATGCTTTGACCAAGCCTCTTGCTCGCCAACGGTTTCATCACTTACTTCACAAGATTGGTCTCTCCTCTCTGACGTCCATCTTATGGGCATGTTAGAGAATAATATCTTTTAATTATTCTTGTTGATTTGTAATAAGTAATTAGTGGTAATTACCTTGTAGAGTTCTTTCCTAATTGTGTTACCTTCCTTGTATAGGTTTCTTGTATCCTACTCCTAGTGTAACCCTAATTGTAAATCCCCCTATAAATATGTGATTTATTCAATGGAAAGGTTATGCCATTATTCCAAAACTTTATCAGTTTCTACATCGGTGCCGTCACCATGGTGTCCTACACCGTCAACTAAGCTGTTGGAGTCACGAGTTTGAGCCAAGTAAACTACAGAGGAAAAAGAGATATAAGTGGTGGGAGGGGATAATACGGAGAAGACGAAGACATAGGCTTACCATGTCTACTGCAATGCCAAGAGAGAGAGAGAAAGAGAGATCGAGATAGGGAGGGAGGGAGTGAGAGCGCGAGAGCAAGAGTACGTGTGCTAAGATTAGCCGCTCTATCCACTCAATTCTGGGAAGGAAAACCGTGGGGGGAAATTTTTGGGGAAAACCTATATATGTGGAGGGAATTTTGGGGAAAAACATGTGGGCGGGAGAGGAACACAGGAGAGTAAAATAAGATGTTTCCAAAAATATTTTTACGCTCTCTTTAATTTGCAACCGGAGAGAGGAATTTAGTACGGGCTTTGCACAAGTGTCCTAAAAACACTAGTATTTGGGCCGGCTATTACAAAACCGTATCAAACACCAAGTAATTGTGACAGCTAACTCTCTCTTCCCGAAAAAAAATATTTGGGACCGTTTTTTGGCCCTCCCAAATAACGGGGGTCACAAATAGTCCTTTTACTTGTAGTAAGATGGGCTTGAAACCTGAGGGCCCTGGCTAATTCCAGAAGATGCCTATGTTTTCTCTCCACTCTCCCATTCTGCTGGGGAGTGGCAACACAAGAACTCTGATGTATGATACCAAGAGAATCTAAGAGAAGTGTTACAGAGTCATTGAAGAACTCTGTGCCATTATCAGATCTAATCTCTTTAACATTGGCATTATATTGGGTTTTAATGTAGGCTAGAAAGTTGGTAAGGTATGAACCAACTTGAGATTTGGATTGAAGAAGAAATGTCCAGGTGGTTCTAGACTTGTCCTCAACAATGGTTAGAAAGGAGTTGCAATTATTGTGAGTGTTATGTCTATATGGCCTCCACATATCACAATGTAAAAGTGAGAAGAGAACATCAGAATGAGAAGAATTGTGGGGAAAAGATTGTTTCACTTGTCTAGCAAAATGGCATACATCACAAGGATCAATAGTATAATTACTGTCAATTTTACAAAGACTCGGATGTTTCAGAGAATTAAGAGGTACATACCCTAATCTCAAATGCCACAATGAAATGTCTTTAGTACTACTACTGGAACAAACTGAAGGATTACAAGGAGTTTGAGAATTATGACAAACTGAAGGATTACAATCGGGAGTACAAATGCATACGTAATTTGGGACCGAGAGTACACAGTTTATACATGCCATCTACCATCCTACCAGTCCCTATTATCTACGTGTGATCCTGGCCCTACAGAATACACATGGATGCAAAAAAAAAAAACAAGAGTAATCTGATTATCAAGAGTGATTTTACTTCCTGCTAATAGGTTGTATCTGAAAGTAGGGGCATACGGAACATCTTTGAAAATAATATCTTTGGTCAAATAAACAAAACCTTTAAGAGTGATTTTAGAAGTATGACCATTAGGAAGATAGATGGGTAAATCAACAGCTACAAGATTGACAAGAAGGTCAAAGAATGCAGTAATATGATATGTAGCTCCAGTGTCCTTTATCCATTCTTTAGTGTTATATCCATAACTAGACAAACACTTAGAATTAACAGAACAGGAATAACTGATAGTATTACCTGCAATATGAGATTCTGGACTTTCCATGGAAGTTTCAGTCATGGATAGGAGAGACAGTAATTATTGACATTGGGCAGGTGTGAATCCATGAAATTGATCAGAAGAACTCCCCGCTGTGTTGAAGTTACTGGAATTCCCTTCCTTGTGAAACACACTAGCCACCATTCCTTTTGGCTTGTTCTTTGGAATTTTAGAAATATCAGGCTTAGTTCCATGAAGTGTATGCCACTCTGGATAGCCATGCAAGTAAAAACACTTTTCTTTGGTGTGAGTTTCACCATGACGGTAATCACACCAAACTTTCTTCCTTTGCACATTAGCCCCAGTGTTGAATCCTTTCTGCATACTTTCTCCATTGTTATTATTATTACCACCCCTACCCTTAAAGGATTTGTAGTTGATATTACTTAACAAGGCTGTTGAGACATTCTCTGTATTGGTTCCTCCTCCTGAACTATGAGTCCTTTGACTCTCTTCTTGACTTAATAGGTTTGCAGCCTTAGTTAGACTAGGTAGCGGAGTCATGATCATTATTTGGCCTCTAGTAATAGTGAATGAGTCGTTTAAACCCATTAAAAACTGAATTAACATCTGCTAATGTTCATATTCTTTTTGTTTTTGTACACCTCCACAAGAGCAATTACAAGTACATTAGGTAGACTAGCCTGACTTGCAAGCTCATCCCACTGAGCCCTAAACTTGGTGTAATATGCAGATATACTCAAATTCTCAAACTCTTCCTAATTTGAAACACCTTAGGCAAATTGCTGTGAGAGAACCTTGTATTTAGATCTTCCCAAATGGCTCTAACAGTATCCAAATAAACAACACTAGACTTAATATCAGAAGAGACTACATTTAGTAACCAAGAAATGTCTATATGATTGCATCTTTCCCATTGACCTAGATATTTGGATTTAGATGTAGGTTTCTGGTTACTACCATTGATTAACCCAAGCTTATTTTTGGCAGAAAAAGTTATAATCACAGATCTTCTCCATTGACCAAAGTTAATTGTGCCAGTAAGGACTTGCAAAATTAAAATCATACCAGGGTGATCATTCAGATGTAGAAACAGAGGATGTGATGGATGAAGTTGGATTGTTGACACATCTATGTCATACTCGTCTACAAATTCATCTTCATCTGATTCATCAAGAGGTTCATGATGAGCTTCGTGTTCATCCTTCGACGATTCGTTTTCATCCATCGAAGCTCTTCAAATCAACACTGCAGCTAGCACGAACAAACCCTAAGAACACGCACGAACAAGCCCTAAGCATTCATCCTTGAACCAATAGAGCATCAGCGGAAATTAGTTACGAATTTTGCTCTGATACCATGTTGAATCTAGAAAAACAAGAATTGGAGAGAATTTTTGTTCATCCTTCATTCAATCTCATTGTTCTGTCTTCTATACCACTACAACAACAATGACTTTTTACAACATTTGTTTCACAACGTTTTTACACAAACGTTGTTAAAAGTTCATTTTAGACAACATTTTTGTAATTGAACGTTGTCTATTTGTTTTTCACAACGTTTTCAAAAGTAAACGCTGTGTTAACTATTTTTTTTACAACGTTTTAAAATAAATGTTGCATTGTTTACAACGTTTTTTTTCTGTAAACGTTGTGTTGTTTACAGCTTATATGGGGGGTTTTTTTAACAAAAACGAAGTGATAAAAAATTTTCCCCTCCCGCGCGTGCGCTTACAGCAATTGAGCGGTAAATAAGTGTAGAAAACCAAAATCCCAAAACCCTTTCTCTCTTAACCTCTCACGGCTTTCAACATGTTCGTTGCTCTCTAAACCTTTCCAGGATCGACCACAGAGATTTCACTCATCTCAAATTAGGGATTGTTTATTGGAGGAGATCTATAGGCGCGTTCTCTCCATCTCTCTTTCTCTTTCTCACAATCTCTCTCCTCCAAAAATTCTCTCTCACTCTCACGTCTTATTAAGGATTTTCACTCCAAAATTTAGGGTTCTTAACAAAGTTCATCAGTTTGGGTTGTTAGCAAAGAGGGAGCAGCAACAATCGTTCGTTGTTATTGGTACTTACTCCCTCATTTCTCTCTCTTCAGATTTGTGAATACATGTGGAATTTGTTGTATGTTTCTCAATGTTCATAATTTCTTGAAATACCAGCTTGTGACGATTTTCTGATGGTGCCCTTGCATTTGGCGTTGTGTGAGCTTTTGGGATTTTACTTTTGAACCATATTTTGTTTCCTCTAAGCTTGTCTAGGATTGACCCGTTTGTTTTCAAAGATTTTAATAGTGACATTGGAATTTCAGGAACAAAAATATTCATTTTCTTGCTAATATTCTAGAAAAACAATGTAAAACCTTAGTATGGATTAGTTAATTAATATTGGAAACAATTAACAGTAGTGCCTTCCGAAAAAATAATTTCATCATTAACTTTGGTTTTGGGTGCCCTTCTTGAGATAGGATCAGTTAATTAATAATTTTCTATACAGTCTTCCCCATCATCTTTCTGTCTATTCTAATGTATAGTTTATGTGCACTTGTGGATTCACTCTAATTTTGAAATTCTTGTCTATTATTGTCTATTGGAGCTCAGCATTGCAGCCGTACTCAGGTTGTACACCACGCTTATCTAGCGAAGACCCCATTTGATAACTTGAGTAAGAAGATTGTGAAGACAGTGGAGCTCAATGCAAGAAGGAATTTGTATATATTACGCTGGAGATAAGAGGTAAGAGCTCATTCTCGAGCTAATCTCTTTGTTAATATAGGATATCATAGACTATGAGACATTTTCATCCACTTGATTTAAAATAGTTTAGTTGCTGATGAGTCTACATTTCTTTTAAAGTATCATACTAGTCTGGGCCAAACATTAGATGCTTGCAGGGGATTTGGGGGAGGCTAACCTGTAGAAGGATAATATATATTTCAAAGCTTTAGAGATAGAGCTAGTGGCTAACAGTTTTGGGAAAGTTGGTGGTGCGGCGGTGAGTTCCTTCTTTTGACGAACACTCTAAGAAGTAAGCAGAGTCCAGTCAGCCAAGGCAGAGAAAGAGAACCGTGAACAAGCAGATATGCCCATGTTTCTAGAGTTCTGCTCGTTTGACTAGCTAGCTTTAGGTTCTAAATCTTTTCAAGGGCATGGGGATTATTGACCAAATGTCAATAGCTAATAGCTCTTGTAAGCTTTGTGTTAATTAGGTATTTTAACCAAGGAATGTCTTTACAAGAAAAATAAAGGAAATAGAAATAGAAAATTCAGTTGATCTATGGTGACCGTCACAGAGTAGACATAAAATACAGGATGGAATCAAGAGTTTTTGGGAGATGTAGACCGTGTAAGAAACTTGATCCAATATTAATTTGCAAGTTTGGGCCTGAATCTATGCATGCTCCTATTGGAGGTCAGTTGTATTGTCAATCCTTCCTTCCATGGAAAGCTTTTTATCATAGAGCAAGAAACACAAATCGGAATCAACTACTGGGTAGAGACAAATACTCTCTAGCAGATTTAACTTTTGGATCCCCCAAGCCTTCTAAATATCATGTACAAAAAGGGGCAATGAAGGCTACCTTCTAAAAGTCGAATAATAGGAAGAGGAAAAATAATTCTCAACGAAGAGGGACTAACCAGGACTGTATTTGTAATTTCGAAACATCCACCTCGTAAGCCACTGAAAGGATCATATGAATGCGAAACAATCAAGTAACCTAAGCAGATTATTTTCTTGCATAGCTAGAACTTGAAAAGTGAACAATGGAAGCCTATAAGGTACAGGTGCTAACAGAAGTTAAAGCAACATGGTCTGTTCATCTATGAAAAAATATGACGGTTTTCTATTGAAATGATTTATTTAAACTATGCTTGTTGTATTGCTTTTGTAAATAGTCACACATATAATTAAGATTTACGACGAATGAATTATTCCAAATATTAGACTTTAACCTGCATATTCCTGAGGTGAAACACAACAATATCAAGAGCTTTGCGTTACTATAGAACCGCAAAGCTTCACCACTTTGTGTAGAAAAGATACAATTGGCTAAAATGTTTGGCATAGATATCTCTGACAGCTACACAGAAAATAAAATTAAGCTCAACTGATGGATGTTCAGGAAAACAAATAAGAAAACTCAAAGAGCTTGAAAAAGTGCATGCAAAGAAAAGTGAACTCATGGTAGAACATCTCAAAATAACAAGTTTTTATTAATAGTAGAGCGTGATCATGTAGCTCTAAAAATAAAAGTTACGCGTCATATGAAATGCAGGAGATGCCAGCGGTTTGATACAAGTACAACAATGCTAACCCTTGACCTAACCTTGCAGTAGATCAATATTTAAACCTAATCAAACTCATTGTAGTTTCGGCTTCCTAATTGAATTCATATAGGCCTATACTAAAAGAACAGAGCTTAACTTGGATCATAGTACAATGCCTTCTTCAGCTCTAAACCAAATTCAAGGCACGGTTATCTTCAACATCCAAAATCATTCAAGCAAAAGCCTTTAGTCTAACACAAATAGTGTCTTCTTCAACTCTGCTCAGCCTAAGTTCAATTACCTGGGATCGCCTACCCAAATCTTTTCCACAGTTATGTTCACAGCTATGCAAGATCATCATTCAAACCACACTCATTCATATCCTTCTTAAATACTATCAGTGTGTAACTTGTATTAAGATTCTCTCTTCCCCTACCTTACTATGATACAACACTTTCTTCATGCAAGCTTAACATCTACATCATTTTGACTGGCTGCATACAGTATCTAATCTCAACAGTTGAGTGTGGAACAAAATACTGAGATACAAGGAAGTAGACACACTGCAGCAATGGTTAGGGAACTGACTGCAATGTATGTAGCCCATCTATCATGTTGTAGACACTCCAATTTCGTACCCCTGGTATGTGACATGACATAAAATATCAAGACCTGTTAAAAACATTAATAAATATCAAGTTACATGGTCAAAAGTGCATAAAGACAAAGCAGGATGCGCAAAAGAGTGAAATGCAGGGTTCAAAACGTCAAAAATCAAAAGATGGAATAGTACTGGCACCACCCACATGAAGAATGGGCATGGCGCCCAGTTTGGGCTTGGTGGCGCCCAGAACAGGCTTCCCAGCTCCCCGTTTGTTCACACTGCACTGTTCCTTCGCCGTAATGTCCAATTCTGTTCGCGGCTGGTACAAGCGACTGTTACATAATGAAGAAAATTAAATTCCTTCGATGTCCCTTATCTAGCCTATAAATAGAGGCTTCTGGGTCGACCTTCGGTACACCAATTCATCGATAAAAATTCTCTGCATCCTCGTTACGCTGAAGAAATAGAGAGCAAAGTGAGATAGTGAGCGATCACCTCAAAGCCTCGAAACCCTGCCAAACCTCCTCCAAACACAAAACCAACCGGTAGAAGTGAGCCTTAGCCCCCTAGCTAGGTATCCACCCTATTTCCCCGATCCAAAAATCGTGGAAAGAGCAGTTGGTCTGCTCGATTTAAAAGGCTAAATCAGCCAGAAATAAGTTGTTATTCTGCCTGATTTTAGCCTACCTCAAGCAAACACAACAACCAAAATAAACAGTTACTCTGCCCAAATCCTGAGGCCCAAAGTAACTTTCAGAAGCAGTCACTCTGCCCGAATCCACACAACATACAACAACAACAAAAAAGACTCCCTCTCCCTGAAGGACAGAGCGGGCACACCCTAGGCCGGCATTAGTAGGTAAGTTTTAAAGTTTTATTTGTAAAAGTGTTATTTCCAATCCGGCCCAATGTAGATATATAAGCAGTTGTGCTGCCCGGATTTAGTTAGAAAATAGCACTAAAAAGAGCCATTATTATGGCTAAATATTTTCAAGTATATTTGTAATTATTTGTAAAGAGACAGTTGCAAGTCTGTAAATAATGTAGACAAATGGATGTATTTGTAGGCAGTTAATGCTTTATTTATCTGCTAAATAAATATAACAAAAAGCATACTTTAGCCAAAAACTGTTTTGAGGCCGAAAGGGCGAGTTGGGTGCCTAGCACCTTCCCAACTCGTAACTTAGCCTCCGGACCCGCTTTCTATTATCTATGGTTTTCTTTTTGGTTTTGCTTTATTTATTCCTCAAAATAAAGATGGCGACTCTAAAACATTTGGATCCAATGGGGCCTCGCAACATCTTTCCTTGCACTTTTTCGTTTTCCCCTAAAAAAGGGAAAATGGGAATGGAAAGGTGATGCATTCCTATATCCTGGTATCCCCTAAACAAGGGATAACTTGATGTAGAAACCCCAAAGAACCCATAGTGACCCGAAATAGGCCATAAGACTATTTTCATAAAATCCATAGTGGGGGCGCCGCAACATTCCTTCCTTGCACTTTCCCGCTCTCTCCTAAAAAAAGGAGAATTGGAATGGAAGGGTGATGCATTCCTATATCCTGGTATCCCCTAAAAAAGGGATAACTTGACATAGAAAACCCAAAGCTCCCATATTGGATCAAAATCCACTAAAGGCAACCGAGGCGTATTCAAACGCGCTATTCTGACAGCACTCCTCTCGCACTTTTGATTTCGCCATCCCCTATAAAAGGGAGGGTGGAACGAGAGCAGTAGATGTCACCGCATCCGAACGTATGCGCACCACTATCCAAGGGCGCGCGGGGCGCGGGAGCACGTTTCCCAGGAACCCACACATGTTCAACCAATGCCCATATTCGACTAAGGGCATCTAAAACAGTAACAGGCTCAGCTGCAATCACTTTAGAATTTATGTATGGATCACTTTAGTTGTGCGGTTACTGTGCGTTTTGAATCGTTATAACTTCTTTCGTCGGTGGGGGAAAGATACTTGAAGCAAGTCCTGCATTATATGCACAGCATAATGCATATTGATTTTTTTATACCTAAATAGAAGGCTTCTACTCAAAAATTTTCTTGCAGATATCATTCGAGTAGCTCCCTCCCTGTTGCTCCAACTAGTTCCTACTTGTTTTGGTTGAATAGTGTACATTCGTTGCTTGATTGTTTTGGTCTCTTATGTTCATTCCAAGCCCAATATTACTTTCCATTGCTAGTGATAATCTAAACTCTCAACTTAGCCAGGAAACATAGATAATAACCTTGGCAGAGCAATGAGTTTGGTTTGAGCGAAAATTGTAATCCTGTGGTGTGATGAAATGTTAGTGTTTAAGATTTACTGTAGGGTGGCTGTTTTTTGAGCCTAGGCAAACCGCGGGTGTTGTTTTTGTGTCTAGGGGGTGGTTGTTATTTGTATCTAGGCCTACCACTGGTCTCTAGCGCCGCCGTTGTCACCTATGCTTCTGGGCTTGTAACTTGTAAGGGTTTTAATTGCTTTATTTGATCCCCCTTGTCTCATGTTAAATTCAAGTAATAGGAACTTTTAGGCTTTTTTCCAAAATTTTGTCACCCAACTGAACTTAAAAACTGGGGGGCTCTGCAAGAATGGGAGGGGAAGAATATGTTCAATATTGTAATTTTGAATTGAAAATATTACCTTCTAATATACAGTATTAATTTTTTTGGATTCTAGTGGAATTGAGTTTAACCTGATCAATTTTCTTGGATTCTTCAGGAACTATATACAACTCTTCTCTTTTTCTTAATCGAGCGCCATTGGGAAGGATTCTGCTTCTGAATTATATTGGAAGGGCAACCAATCTTGGAATTTGAGCAAAGGTATTTGATTCTTTATTTACGTTTTTTTAAAGTTTATCAGTTCTCAATAAAGAAAAAGAAGAAAGTAAAAAAGACAATAAGAGAGAGAATTCTTTGGTTCATTTGATGTTAACTAAGACAATCCTTGTCCCCTTGCCCACTTTTAGAAGGAAAAAGAAAAAAATTGAAAATGTTTATATGATCACCTCATAAATTCTACCTAGACTTAGGTAGGTAAACTAAGTAGTTGTCTATGTTTAGTTCAAGTGTTAAGTGTTGAATGCTGAATCAAATTTCTGAATGGGCTAAATGAATCTATTAGGAAGTTAAGCTGTTTGGTAAGTGAAGCGAATATGTAAAGTTACCTATTTAATTGAAGTAACACCATCCTTAGATTGCCCGGTCAACAGTAAGTGAAGTGAAATTAGACTGATAACCTAAATGGTTGTGATTATTATATGTTTTTAGTTTAAAATTATATTCACTTTGCATGTAGCATTGGGAAATTAGAAGGGTACGGGTGATCATTTTGGAAGCTGAATCAGTCATTGTTGATGCATTCAGGTCGAATTCGTGGAGGAGCCAATTAAACAAGTCGGGGTCGTGGCTGTTCCTTGATGCGGGTTTTTTCATAAGAATCAATCTTCAAACATAGATGAGCTTTCTTGGCGCTGCTCAATTGCGATCGCCGTTGGATCGGTAACTTTTGTCATTCCTTCATTACAAAAAATCATCACTTAAGAATTTGAGATTAGGAGAAGTAAAAGGGTTGTATCTTGAATGAAACTGTGATAACAAGTATGGCCAAGTTGTTATAGTGTCTATATGTTTTGTGGTCTCTTATTCGATTGAGCAAACAGAGCCGACTGTATTGATAGTACCATCTGAAGATCCGGTGAGCTAGTTGTTGTCTATTTCTTGAAAAAGTTGCTGGTAATGCAATGTGCAATACGTGTTTAGTACAATCGGACACCTGGATTTGAGATGTACATTATTCATATTTCCCCATATCAGAACCTCTCAGTTTGAGGTCCAAGCCATGTCCTGTATTGCCACTCTACTAGATGGGTATATGTTTAGCAAAATGCCCAGTTTGGATGTTATTTGGACTTTGTAATGAGATGGGTTCTTTCTAGTTTCTAGCCTGAAACTCCACCACCAAATTGAAACATAAACGTGTCTCCTGTGATAGCTTTGAGAATTTCTAATTCTTTTGTTGAAAGATATGCTAGCTTTTATATATATGCAACTCAGTTCTGTGAACTTGTAAATTGTATAAGTAACTTAGAGTACTAGTTACTTATTATACTTGTGCAGCCTGCGGCCTGCAGCTTTGGTGGCTTAATATACCATGCGCTCTGTAATGTTTCAGGTTAGAGTGAGAGCATGTTTAGTAGAAAGTAGAAACCCCACTTTTTTTTCTTTTTTAATTATTAATTAAATAAAAAAATGCTTCCTTTTTAATCATAGTTTTAATCATCACCATTCTTTTCAACTTTTGAGCTTGACAAAGTAATAACATCTTAATTGTAGCACTTGGTGAAGTGATCTGAAGACTCATGACTGTCACAAATCATACCCTTCTTGATTACTAAATAATTGCATATATTTATTTTTAATAAACAAATTGGCAGTACAAAGGAATTTTACTTTGAGCAGGAATATATATATATATATATATATATATATATATATACATACAGTAGGATTTAGATAAAAACATAAGGAAGAACCTTCTAGATCCACTGGTTGGGGAGGAACTGAATCTGCGAAAGACATTGATCAACCTGGGTCAAGTACTTCTTGGGGGAAGAAAGTTGTTAATGACCGTTAACCTTTGGTGGACCGAAGTGAGCAGACCACTAGTTGGACTGCAGCAGAATCTGAGAAAAATCCAGACCAGCCAGCATCATGGGGAACTTCTTGGGGGCAACAAGGTTAAAGAAGCTAGACGAAGTTCCTGGAATAGCAAGAATGACAATGACAAATGGGCAAGCGACAAAAAACAGAATGCCGAGGCCACTACAGCAGGGCCAAAATCTAGTGTTTGGGGACAAGAAGTTTCAAGATCTTTGGATTGGGGTGCAATAGCTTCTAAGAAAGAGGACTAGCAGTCCCAGCAAGAACCTGAAGGTGATTCAGTGTGAACATATTCTAACTGAACATTACATTTTTCAACATAATCTTTAAGAAAATGATATCTAATGTCAATATGTTTGGTTTTAGAAAGTATGATAGGATTTTTAGACAAAGATATGACAAATGTATTATCACAAAACATGGGACATGTTCACATTTGCATCTCATAGTCCATCAGTTGTTTTTTCATCCAAAGGATTTATGAACAGCAGCTTCCAACAACTATATACTCAGCTTCAGTAGTTGATGTAGAAACTGATGCTTGCTTTTTGCTGGCCATGATATGAGTCTATTTCCAAGGAGCTGACATAGTCCACTTGTGTTTTTCCTATTGACTCTACATGCTGCAAGATCAATACCTGAATATCCCATTAGATTAAAAGATGAATCTCTTAGATACTAAATGCCAAATTTTTCAGTGTTAATCAAATATCTAATGATTCTTTTAGCAGCTATCATGTGAGGTTCTTTAGAATCGGCTTGAAATCTTACATATACACATACAGCAAACATAATATCTGGCCTACTAGTAGTTAGAAATAGAAGAGATCCAACAATACCTCTGTATAGCAAATCTAGCTACAACTCCTAGCTACAGGCTCTCGCTTCTTATAACATAGGAGAAAATAGTCGTATATCAAAACAAGCACCCAATGACTATCTACGCACGATCTCCTCTCGGTCTCTCGCATCTTATCCTATAATTCTAGTGATCATCTAATCGTTCGCTACGCCATTAAAAGCATGAAGAACACACAATATTAACCAAACACATGGGTAATACTTTGCGAAAATAAATTCTCTATATTTTTCTACATATCATGTTGGTAGCTGAGACAAATAAAATTGGTTAACTACTGGCTCTCGCATCTTATAGTAAACCCTAACCTCCCCGACCTTACGAATGGCTGAGGTGGTTCGATCGCGTGTCAAACCTAGTCTCACAATGGCTATTAGTGTGTGTCACAAAACACCAACTATTAAATTGATTGGTCCAAAATATGAAGGTAGCTCTCGCGGATCCTAAATATTTCTAAAATCATTTAATTATTGGTAAATTAATTAAAAGCATTAAGTTCACAAAATAATAACCTAACATGAATGTGCACTAATTAAATAAAGAGATAGATTAAATTAAAGCACTACATTGGACATAGAAAAATAATTGCATTTCCATAAATAATTTAAGCATAAACCAATTCATCATTTACAAAATTAATTAACCCAAGAAATTATAACAATTATCTCAAAAAATAGCTTGAAAGAATTAAACCAAATGAATAAAGAATCCCGGGTTGAAATTATTTGTAGATGCTTCATTGGCTCTTGATTTGAAGCTTCAAACCTTCAATGGTGATCAATCAATGGAGGAAAGGAGGAATTTTGGAAGAAAATGGCGCTAGTGCCCCATTTAGGAGCAATGTCCCGAAATGGGGACTTTTTCTGAAAAAAATGAAGGCTGCTGTGTATTAAAAATGAGAAGTCAAATGAGTCACAATGAAGGCAGGGGTATTTTTGGAAGAGCAAGGGAGGAAAGAGGGCTGAATTGGAAAGAAAAGATGAAGTGGGTCACGGCAGGGGCGGGTTGGACCAGTAAAGGGACATGCTGGTTAGCCCATGGGTTGGCAGGTGAGGTTGTGAGATGAAATGGGCTAGAAGAAGGGATGGTGGGCTGGAATGAGTGCGGGTCTGGAGTGGGTCTGGGCTGATCCACCAAGAAGACGCGGGTCATGCACTTGGTGGCTGGGCTTGGCAAACGGTGACACGCGGCTGCACGGATGGGTCAACAACACACAAGGGACTTTCCAGCAATTGCTCCGGTACCCATGTGCTTCCTGAAGTTGGCGCCGCTTTCCCTCCTTGCCCAGCTCTTGTAGATTGGTCCAAAGTTAGCCTAGTTACCCTCCGTTAGCCTTAATTGGCCTTGGAACTCTTAACGGACGTTGACCAAATAATTTCCAATTCAACTTTTGAGCTTGGGATTGCCTCGAACTTCATGCTAAACACCATATAACTACTTGATAATGTTTGGAAACCTACATTAAGCACAAATACACAAATAATAATATTTCAAAGGCATAATTAACTCAAAAATAGCACAAAATATAAGAAAATTATCGGGAAAATTCGTGAAAATCTTGGGTTTATCACACCCTCAAACTTAAACTTTGATCGTCCCGAGCAAAGAAAATGAATTATGAAAAAGCTCGAGAACAATATAAATGAAGGCGACGCTCAATTAAGATCTCGTAAGAATTACCATTAAAGAGATCAACCCAAGATTATAAATATGTATAATTGAGGTATGAATTGATTCATATGCTAGCAAACAATCCTCAAACAATCATTAAACTCATAAAACATATTTTTACCCAAAGTAGCAATGCTTTAGTTTAGATCGAATAATGACCAACTGAGATACCAAATGCGAGTCAAACCAAAAGTGTCATCAACTATTTTTTTGTCAATGCAAGGCAAGAACACATGGAATGACAATATCAATAGGACTTTATAAGGCTTGTAATGTCCGGCCAAGGTTTGGACTACAAATGAAGGATAGGATAGCAAGTCAAGAGAGCAAAGAATTTGAAGTCTTCACATTAAACTTTAAACTTTGGGCTGAAGAAAGTGTCTCAACCACCACAAACAATTAAGCTCCAACTCTTATCTCTCCTTGAGAAAATGAAGAACAATGGCATATATTTTTTTTTTCTTTTGTGGCCACCCTTGACTTTTTTTTTCTTTTCTTTCTTTCTTTTTCATTGCTTTCCAAGGGGGATCTTTTCTTTTCTTTTTTTTCACCACCATTCAACAACAATTTTCAAATTCCCAACATAAACAACAATAAGCACAAAACCTTTCATGAAGCATACACTTCCCAACAAGAATACAAAAATAAAATAAGTCATTCCAAATCATGCTCTCGTGAAGGGTGATAGCAAAAGTGTATAGGTTCACGGGATAAGATAATACATGTATAAGAAAGGAAGTTGAATGGAGGTCATTGTGTGCTCTAGGCACACGCCATTCTTTATATGAACTCAACGTATGTTAAATAAATGGGTAGGATAGAGAAAGACTCAAATAGTCCAAAGATGACCTATATCATGCTCTTGTCATACACACATGCTCAAACCAAGCTTTTAATCATCAAAATATAACTCTCGGCATTTAGACTCACAATATGGTACTCTTAGACATGCACAACCCTCACTAAAGCAAAGCATACAAATATTTCAATCAACAACTTGGGCATTATCCATCATGAATGAGGTGATGCTACCACGTGAATCACAAACATATCCTCAACTATGCATATAATAATCTCAAAATTGAATCCAAGAAAATAATGCAAGAAAAACTCAAAGAGCGCCAAAAGGGAGAGATGAGTGATCAAAGCATAAATAATTTGGGATGTATAAAGCACAAAATTTTCAGAATTTTCAAAGTTCAACAACCAAACCATACTCCCTAAACTTTAAAGTAAAAGGAGAAGGGAAGGAAAAAAAACTCCCTCAAAGTTGATTTCTTATGAAGTCTGGGTCGAAAAGATCCACTCCAAAAATCTCAACAAGCAACCTACTATGAAGCGCTGAACCCCTGCATCAAATCAAGCTCAAAAGAAAAAAAAGTAGGAACGGAATTATCGAATAAAAAAAAGAAAAGAACATATTTTTATGTGGGAACACTATATATACCTCCCTACAAACCCACAAACTTGGGAAGGCTTTGAAAAGCGACTCAATATACAAAACATATAAATACAAAAGCAAGTAAACTAACTAAAAAAACATGCTCAAAATACAATCAACTTCGCTTGGTATCGATAGTAGCATATAGGAGCAAAAATTAAATCATTCTTCGGCAACGGTGCCAAAAACTTGATGTGTGAAAAAAACACAACTCGGGCAAGGATACCCAACCGTATCAAGTAATAAAGTGTACCTAAGTACGAGTTATCGATTCAACAGGGAATATATGTAATTCTCACTCCGACTAAGTACCGAAATTAGGCTAACTAATTATATTTGAGCAAAAAGAAAATGAATTAAAATCTAAAAATATAAACAACCTAAGAAAGTAATAAAATCTACACTACTACGGAGGTGGTTTGGCAACAACAAATCAAGATAAAAATATAGGAGTGCATTATTTCTAGTCTGCCCGATGTTTAATTTTAATAATCTTTTTGCTTTTCTTTAACTCAAGTCTTCGTAGTCGAGCGCACTATAGTATTCACTACGGGCTCTCGCAACGTATAGCAAATCTAGCTCTAACTCCTAGCTACGGGCTCTCGCTTCTTATAACATAGGAGAAAATAGATACATATCAAAACAAGCACCCAACGACTATCTACGCACGATCTCCTCTCGATCTCTCGCATCTTATCCTATAATTCTAGTGATCATCTAATGGTTCGCTACGCCATTAAAAGCATGAAGAACACACAATATTAACCAAGCACATGGGTAATACTTTACGAAAAGAAATTCTCTATATTTTTCTACATATCATGTTGGTAGCCAAGACAAATAAAATTGATTAACTACGGGCTCTAACATCTTATAATCAACCCTAACCTCCTCGACCTTACGTGTGGCGACCCCGACCCCGAACCCGGGATGGGAACGCGGACCGGAGCGCCAAACAAGACAAGAGGGACAAGAAAGGAACGAACATGCAAGGACTCAAAATTATTTTAAAACTGACGTGACGCAACATTTCAGTCGCGGCAGAACTCGACACTAAAGGTCGGTATGCCAAAATCATTTCACCTGATAAAACAGTTAAGCAATTAATCCAAGTCTACGGCGACACTACAGCCGGAACCCAAGCTAAGCAGTATATACGACAAGGAAATAAATAAGAGCTAATGGGATGCTCAGCGGAAGTCTATACGTAGTGAACAACACACGATATACAAGGCACGGCGAATACAATTGCCGGCATCAAGAGAAGTACACATACTACAAGAGTTAATACTTCAAGTAGCCAACAGGAATACACGAGTACAAGTCTATACAATCCCAAGCATAGTCTAGATGACTAGCTTAAACCCATCGTCCTTGCAAAATACAAAAGCATAGAAGAGGACTTCTAAAACCACCTCTTCAATCGCAAAAGCCTGATCAAAAGGGAACTAAGGTGAACGAGCACCGCGAGCCTCAACGAGACGGTCCTGTCCTGCTAGGATCTAAAAAAAAGTACAGGGGAACGGGTAAGTCATAATGACTTGTAAGCTATCAATCATGCATGACATGACATTATGCAACACGTTAGGCAAGACAATATTACAATCATGTAGATCAAATATTTAAGATGCACATTATTGCACATAGTTCATATAATATGAGGATATAGAGCTGGGCCGCTTCGTAGACATGCAAAACAGACACCTTCGGTAGTGTGCGGTTATCGATGGGTGTGATAACACATCGATCTTCCGAGGATATGCTCGGGATAACAGTAGTCAATCTCAATGGGCACGTATTGGTTGGCCATAGAGAGCTCTTCCCCACGGTGGCCGGCAGTGGAGGGTGTGTGCGGTAACAAGTATGCCAACTGGACTTATGCAATGCCAAGTAGTATTTACTCAACAATCAATCAGTATGGAACGAGTCCGACAAGAGCGTCCTCGTTCAAGATTAGTATATAATCTCATCAATAAACAATCAAGATTGAGCTCGACAAGAGCGAACTCAATATATCAAGTATGCATTTATTATGTCATAAAGATACAAGCATGACAGTCAATCCATTTCAAGAGTCTAGAATTAGTTTTCTAGTGGAACGTATGTAATAACGTCGTAGGGATTAATCATTGAGCCGGTATTGTTCAATAGCTCACTAATGTCGACTCCGTTGAGTCATTTCTATAATCAAACCAAATAGAGTTAAAACACCATTTGCATTTCAACACTTTTCTAAATTATCGCATCAATTAATCTAGGTCATTAATCCAATTAATAACCATAACCAATAATAATCTCAAGTTCCCAAATTCATGGAACCCTAGAATCACGTTTTTCCCAAATAATGGTCGAAAGTCTATGACCCAATAATAATAGTTATTCCTAATGTAGTATAGAACACTTTTACTTCTAGGCTTAATGTCCAAATCGAAACATTTGCATTCATAGTCTATAATCCCAGATTTTCGTACTCTCAAAATTACTCCAATATCATGGTAGAAATCAAGGAGAGCATGATTTAGACATGAAAGAAAGGAAGTAAGAGGAGGTAGCATGTTATCTTTAACATGGACCTAAGGGAAATCGATAGCTTACCTCAAGCCAAGCAAAAGACGAAAGCACGAAAAACTGATCGGTGACAATCGCTCGTCTTGACGGCGGCTTCGTAACGGCGGTCACGGAATTGCAAGCGGGTCTCGAATCTCTTGGAAGCCAAACCCTCACGGACGTATCTCACCGAGACTCTCACGCACAAGTTCGCCCTAGACTAGAGAAGACAGAGTGAAGAAAATAGATCGTAACAGGGAGGTCTCCAACTGATGTAGTAGAATCAGCTTGATTAGTTGTTAGTGGAGTACACATGTCATTAGATGAATGATGGAAATATGTTTAGAAATCTTAATTAGACTTAGATTAGGCTAATAAGACTCTAATACAAGTGGTTAAAGTCACTAATGATAGAGGTTTAGTAAAGGTAAGATCGTAATCAACCAACAATGTAGAAAATCCTCGTTTTGCTGGAAATGAGCTCTGTTCGGTTGTGGAGGCCGAACCTCCTTCATAATGTTCGGTTCTCATGGCCGAACAATTCCCAAGATGTTCGGTTGGCATGGTGGAACGATTCCTCAGGCCATACGTTAGGTCAAACAGGTCCAGATTTGCACGTATAACGCATACAAGGCATATACAACTCAAAGAAGCATTAGAATGTGTATCAAGGGTTCTTATAATAATGATAAAAGTCTCTCAAGGTCTTGGCTAAGTCCAAAAGATCAAAGCCCGAGCAAGAACAAGTCAATCTAGGGCATGCAAGGCAATAGGCGTTCGATACGACAATTACGGTTCGATCAAGGAATGCTATCAAGTCAAACATGTTAGGGATACTACTAGCATGTTAAAAACATATTCTAATCATGTTGAACAAGTATAGGAGACAAGTTATACAAGTAGGTTTCGGGTTCTCACATCCTCCCCCACTTAAAGGAATTTAGTCCCTAAATTCTTACCATAATCATCAAATAGGAAAAGGTATCTCTCTTTCATATCGAGCTCGGTTTCCCAAGTAGCTTCCTCAATGTCATTGTTCTTCCACAAGACTTTGACTAACGGGATCCATTTCGTCCTCAAGATTTGCTCCTTGGTATCAAGAATCCTCACCGGTCTTTCATCATAAGAAAGATCAGGTTCGAATGAAATCTCATCATAAACAAGGACATGCGATTCATCTTGCAAGTACTTGCGTAGCATTGAGACATGTAATACATCATGAACATCTGATAACGAAGGTGGCAATGCTAACCGATACGCCAAGGATCCAATCCTTTCTAAGATCTCAAATGGTCCAATAAATCTAGGTGAAAGTTTGCCTTTCTTCCCAAATCGCTTAGTATCGCGTAGGGGCGATACTTTCAAGAATACATAATCACCGACCTGAAACTCTAAGTCACGTCTCTGGTTGTCTGCGTAGCTTTTTTGTCTACTCTGAGCTGTAAGCAATCTGTCTCTAATTAGTTTCACACTCTCAGCTGACTGTTGCACCATCTCTGAACCCCATAGCTTAGCTTCACCAACTTCATCCCAGCAAATCGGTGAACGACACTTACGCCCATATAAAGCTTCATACGGCGCCATTTCAATACTGGACTGGTAACTGTTATTATAAGCAAATTCAGCTAATGGCAAATGAGAATCCCAACTACCTTTAAAATCCATGGCACAAGCACGTAGCAAATCCTCTAGCACTTGGATCAATCTCTCAGACTGACCATCAGTCTGTGGGTGAAAAGCCGTACTAAAATTCAACTTCGTCCCCAAAGCCTCTTGTAAAGCATGCCAAAATCGAGAAGTAAACCTGGGATCTCTATCCGATACAATGCTCACCGGAACACCATGTAATCTCACGATATCCTGAACATACAATGCTGCCAACTGACTCAAGCTATAAGTCATCGCAATAGGAATAGAATGTGATGATTTAGTCAATCTATCCACAACAACCCATACTGCATCAAAACCTCGACGAGTACGTGGCAATCCTGTCACAAAATCCATGGTGATATGCTCCCATTTCCACTCCGGTATCTCAAGTGGCTATAATAAACCGGCAGGTCTCTGGTGTTCAGCTTTCACCTGTTGACATGTCAAACATCTAGAGACATACTCTGCGATCTCTCTCTTCATTCCATTCCACCAAAACCGTCTCTTCAAATCCCTATACATTTTAGTACTCCCTGGATGTATAGTGTACTTGGCCTTGTGAGCCTCATCAAGAACCATACGCTTAACTCCATCGGTGGCAGGAACGCAAACTCTACCCCAAAAAGTTAAAATCCCATCGGTGTTCATAGCAAACTCCGGTGTCTTACTATCACCCAAACCATCAGTAATCTTCCTCAACTCCGGATCAGTAGCCTGAGCTTCCTTAATCAACCCAAATAAAGCAGGCGTAGCACGTACACTAGCAAAGATAACACTATGCTCATTCACAACTGGACTCCATTCGCGGACATCCTCAAGCATCTTCCACTCTCTCATCATCAAGCAAGACATATACACTTTCCTACTCAAGGCATCGGCAACAACATTAGCCTTCCCCGGATGATACAAGATAGTACAGTCGTGATCTTTAAGCTTCTCCATCCATCGCCTCTGTCGCATGTTCAACTCCTTCTGCGAAAAGAGATACTTTAAACTCTTATGATCAGTGAATATCTCAAACTTAGCTCCATAAAAATAATGCTTCCACTTGTGAAGTGCAAATATGATGGCGGCCAACTCGAGATCATGCGTCGGATAATTCTGCTCATGAGGTGATAGCTTCCTCGAAGCATAAGCAATGACTCTCCCATTCTGCATAAGCACGCAACCCAAACCTTCTAGTGAAGCGTCGCTATAAATAACAAAGTTCTCCGAACCATTAGGCAATGCTAAGATAGGAGCTGTAGTCAACCTTCTCTTCAATTCCTGAAAACTAGCCTCGCACTTATCACTCCAAATAAAAGAAGAATTCTTCTGTGCCAATTTAGTCATCGGAGTAGCGATCTTCGAAAACCCCTCGATAAACCTACGGTAATAACCTGCCAAGCCCAAGAAACTACAGACTTCGATCAATGTACTAGGCGTCTTCCACTTAGTAATCGCCTCAACCTTAGATGGATCCACAGCTATACCATCACTAGACACTACGTGTCCTAGAAAAGCAACATGTTCCAGCCAGAAAGCACACTTACTGAACTTAGCATAAAGTTTCTTCTCACGCAAGATCGAAAGAACCTCTCTCAAGTGAATCTCATGCTCCTCTCGCGATTTCGAGTACACGAGGATATCATCAATAAACACAACCACAAAGCAATCAAGATATTCACGAAACACCCTATTCATTAAATCCATAAAGACTGCATGTGCATTCGTCAAACCAAAAGGCATAACCACGAACTCATAATGGCCATAACGTGTACGAAAGGTCGTCTTAGGAACATCCTCCTCTCAAACTCTCAACTGATAATAGCCACTCCTCAAGTCAAACTTGGAATAAACAACTGAGCCTCGAAGTTGATCAAAGAGATCATCAATGTGTGGCAAGGGATACCGATTCTTAATAGTAACCTGGTTCAACTGTCGATAGTCTATACAAAGCCGTAAACTACCATCCTTCTTTCTCACGAATAACACCGGTGCACCCCATAGAGACACACTCGGTTTAATGAACTCTCTATCTAGAAGTTCTTGCAACTGCTCCTTCAATTCTCTTAACTCCGCTGGAGCCATTCTGTAAGGCGCTCTAGATATAGGCGAAGTCCCTGGTAAAAGCTCAATGCAAAACTCTAACTCTCGGTCGGGAGGCAAAGCATAATCGGTAGAAAAGACATCTGGAAATTCACTAACTACCGGAACATCTTCTAATTTAGCAGTCGAGATACTAGTGTCAAGCACGCAAGCTAAATACCCCGTACAACCCCGAGATAAGAGTTTTCTAGCACGTAAAGCAGAAATGACATGTATACCTTTCATAGCATGATCACCCATGAACACAAACTCCGGAATACCGGGCATGGCAAAAGTGACTCTCTTACGACGGCAATCTACTAAAGCATGATTCGCACAAAGCCAGTCCATACCAAGAATCACATCAAAGTCTCGAATAGGCAATACTACCAAATCATCATGCAAGACTCGATCATTAACAAGCACGTCACAATCTCTATAAACCTCAGACGCCAATAAGCATTCACCCAACGGTGTAGACACCTCAAGCACATAAGGCAACTGAGCAGGCAATACACATAAATGCTCTATGAAATGCGATGCGACATAAGAATGAGTAGAAGGGATCAATAAGAACTCGAGCTCTATGACCAAAGAGAGAATACCTCCGATCACGAGGAGTAGACTCAGAACACCTTGTGATCAAGTGCAAAAACACGAGCCTACGCTTTTAGGCGCCCATCACTATCTCTCTTGGATCCGGATTGTTGAACAGAACCTACGGACTGTGTCACTCTCGACTTAGGACAGTCTCTGAGCTGATGAGTAAGGTCTCCACAAGCAAGACAAGTGCCAAGCCTATACTTGCACTGCTCGATCGAATGCCCAATCCTATGGCAATGAGAACAAGTCAAAGGTCCACTACCCTGAGTCGGCTTGGGGAGTAAAAGAACCACTACCACGACTCTCCGACTATCGTCTAAAGCGTCCACCGTAATGTCGCTATTCTCGACTATTAAAAGCGACAATTTCCACGATGGCCGAGATCGATTCCCTCGAAGACCGACCTCTCCCCGAATGCCGTGGAGGTCACTTGCGACCGCTAAGACCGGCGAGAAGACTTGCATTTCTCAATGTCTCGCTCGCCTATCTCATATGCACGATCTATCTCAAGGGCTCGATAATCCTCCAACCGAAGAGATAACAATTGTCTCTAAACTCGCTTTAACCCCTTTACGAACTTATGAGTCCCGTGTCTCTCATCTCGCACCGATATGCCATGACAATAGCGGATAATTCGAACTTAGCGAAAGTCGAGCTGCTGACATGGTTCCTCGCTCCGCATCTTGGAACTCTTTCTCTCTGCCGTCCGCCGTCCCAACCACAACAGCACGTAAGAAGCCCTAAACTCCATCTCAAAGTTAGGCCATACTTGAGCCACTCTGGCTCAACTCCCAACTAGCTCAGTAACCTCCCACCATTCAACATTGGCGGCTCCTCTAAGCTTATACACACGCCTAACACATGACCTTCTCCTCATCCCACATCAATCCAGCCGCAAAGATCTTCTTCACATCCTCTAGCCATAACTCGGCCATACTAGCATCCGATTCTCTTCATATGATGGAGGCTTCATTTTCAAGAACCTCTCCAAAAAAGTATTATTCCTCGCACTCTTGCTTCAAGTATAACTTCATTCCTTTGTGGCGATACTCTCGCATTCTGTTCGGCTCGGCGGTGGCGGTGGAGGACATTCTCGACCTACTATCGAGCCATTTCGCCATAAACTTTCATGCGGCGATACAAATCGCCATCCGAGCATTCATGCCTCCGGATTCGGTGGTGGAGGTGGCAACACCGCCTCAGTTCATCAGAACTCTCCCTGGTCCGCTTCTACCACCTCGGCTACACGATCGCTCTAGGATTCACCATCAAACACCTATAAAATTCACTTAACGACGTTAGAATATCACACAAGAAACAACCCACCTAGGCCAGGGAACCTATCCCGACCAATAGCTAACAGAGCTAACTAATAACGAGAGCTAACGAGCTCGATAATCGTAGGCGACCTCGACCTCGAACCCTGGATGAACGCAGACCGAGCGCCCAAACAAGACAAGAGGGACAAGAAAGGAACGAACATGCAAGGACTCAAAATTATTTTAAAACCGACGTGACGCAACATTTCAAATACAGCTAACTCGACACTAAAGGCCTGTGATGCCAAAATCATTTCACGACAAAAACAAGTATAATTAATCCAAGTCTTGGCGACAGCCGGAACAGCTTAACGATATATACGACAAGGAAATAAATAAGAGCTAATGGGATGCTCGGCGGAAGTATACGTAGTGAACAACACACGATATACAAGGCACGGCGAATACAATTGCGGCATCAAGAAAAAGTACACATACTGAGTTAATACTACAGTTAGCCAACGAGGAATACATGAGTACAAGTCTATACAATCCCAAGCATAGTCTAGATGACTAGCTTAAACCCATCGTCCTTGCAAAATACAAAAGCATAG
>CM028378.1:107710156-107742500 GCA_013146195.2 Codonopsis lanceolata | reverse complement strand
CACATACTACAAGAGTTAATACTTCCAAGTAGCCAACAGAATACACGAGTACAAGTCTATACAATCCCAAGCATAGTCTAGATGACTAGCTTAAACCCATCGCCTTGCAAAATACAAAAGCATAGAAGAGGACTTCTAAACCACCTCTTCAATCGCAAAAGCCTGATCAAAAAGGGAACTAAGGTGAACGAGCAATCACAGCCTCAACGAGACTCGGCCCGGCCCCCGCTAGGATCTAAAAAAGTACAGGGAACGTAAGTCATAATGACTTGTAAGCTATCAATCATGCATGACATGACATTATGCAACACGTTAGGCAAGACAATATTACAATCATGTAGATCAAATATTTAAGATGCACATTATTGCACATAGTTCATATAATATGAGGATATAGAGTCCGCCAGAGACATGCAAAACGACACCTTCTGTAGTGTGCGGTTATCGATGGGTGTGATAACACATCGATCTTCCGAGGATATGCTCGATAACAGAGTCAATCTCAATGGGCATTGGTTGGCCATAGAGAGCTCTTCCCCACCTGGCCGGGGAGGTGTGTGGTAACAAGTATGCCAACCGACTTATGCAATGCCAAGTAGTATTTACTCAACAATCATCAAGATGGAACGAGTCCGACAAGAGCGCCCTCGCTCAAGATTAGTATATAATCTCATCAATAAACAATCAAGATTGAGCTCGACAAGAGCGAACTCAATATATCAAGTATGCATTTATTATGTCATAAAGATACAAGCATGACAGTCAATCCATTTCAAGAGTCTAGAATTAGTTTTCTAGTGAACATGTATGTAATAACGTCGTAGGGATTAATCATTGAGCCGGTATTGTTCAATAGCTCACTAATGTCGACTCGTTGAGTCATTTCTATAATCAAACCAAATAGAGTTAAAACACCATTTGCATTTCAACACTTTTCTAAATTATCGCATCAATTAATCTAGGTCATTAATCCAATTAATAACCATAGCCAATAATAATCTCAAGTTCCCAAATTCATGGAACCCTAGAATCACGTTTTTCCCAAATAATGGTCGAAAGTCTATGACCCAATAATAATAGTTATTCTAATGTAGTATAGAACACTTTTACTTCTAGGCTTAATGTCCAAATCGAAACATTTGCATTCATAGTCTATAATCCCAGATTTTCGTACTCTCAAAATTACTCCAATATCATGGTAGAAATCAAGGAGAGCATGATTTAGACATGAAAGAAAGGAAGTAAGAGGAGGTAGCATGTTATCTTTAACATGGACCTAAGGAAATCGATAGCTTACCTCAAGCCAAGCAAAGACGCGAAAGCAGTGATCGGTGACAATCGCTCGTATTACGGCGGCCAGCGGCGGTCGGCGGAATTGCAAGCGGGTCTCGAATCTCTTGAAGCCAAACCCTCACGGACGTATCTCACCGAGACTCTCACGCAAGTTCGCCCTAGACTAGAGAAGAAGTGAAGAAAATAGATCGTAAAGGGAGGTCTCCAAAGGCGATGTAGTAGAATCGGGCTTGATTAGTTGTTAAGTGGAGTACACATGTCATTAGATGAATGATGGAAATATGTTTAGAAATCTTAATTAGACTTAGATTAGGCTAATAAGACTCTAATACAAGTGGTTAAAGTCACTAATGATAGAGGTTTAGTAAAGGTAAGATCGTAATCAACCAACAATGTAGAAAATCCTCGTTTTCTTTGGAAATGAGCTCGTTCGGTTGTGGAGGCCGAACCTCCTTCATAATGTTCGGTTCTCATGGCGAACAATTCCCAAGATGTTCGGTTGGCATGGTGGAACGATTCCTCGGGCCATACGTTAGGTCAAACAGGTCATTTGCACGTATAACGCACTAAGGCATATACAACTCAAGCAGATTAGAATGAGTATCAAGGGTTCTTATAATAATGATAAAAGTCTCTCAAGGTCTTGGCTAAGTCCAAAAGATCAAAGCCCGAGCAAGAACAAGTCAATCTAGGGCATGCAAGGCAATAGGCGTTCGATCACGACAATTACGGTTCGATCAAGGAATGCTATCAAGTCAAACATGTTAGGGATACTACTAGCATGTTAAAACATATTCTAATCATGTTGAACAAGTATAGGAGACAAGTTATACAAGTAGGTTTCGGGTTCTCACATCCTCCCCCACTTAAAGGAATTTAGTCCCTAAATTCATACCATAATCATCAAATAGGAAAGGTATCTCTCTTTCATATCGAGCTCGGTTTCCCAGTAGCTTCCTCAATGTCATGGTTCTTCCACAAGACTTTGACTAACGGGATCCATTTTAGTTCCTCAAGATTTGCTCCTTGGTATCAAGAATCCTCACCGGTCTTTCATCATAAGAAAGATCGGGTTCGAATGAAATCTCATCATAAACAAGGACATGCGATTCATCTTTCAAGTACTTGCGTAGCATCGAGACATGGAATACATCATGAACATCCGATAACGAAGGTGGCAATGCTAACCGATGCGCCAAGGATCCAATCCTTTCTAAGATCTCAAATGGTCCAATAAATCTAGGTGAAAGTTTGCCTTTCTTCCCAAATCGCTTAGTATCGCGTAGAGGCGATACTTTCAAGAATACATGATCACCACCACGAAACTCTAAGTCACGTCTCTCGGTTGTCTGCGTAGCTTTTTTGTCTACTATTTGTAAGCAATGTCTCTAATCGGTTTAGCTTCACACTCTCGGTGTTGCACCATCTACGAACCCCATAGCTTAGCTTCACCAACTTCATCGACAAATCGGTGAGCGACACTTACGCCCATATAAAGCTTCATACGGCGCCATTTCAATCTTGGGTAAGCTTGTTATTATAAGCAAATTCGGCTAATGGCAAATGAGAATCCCAACTACCTTTAAAATCCATGGCACAAGCACGTAGCAAATCCTCTAGTACTTGGATCAATCTCGGGCCGACCATCGATGCGTGGGTGAAAAATCTTGTACTAAAATTCAACCGTCCCCAAAGCCTCTTGTAAAGCATGCCAAAATCGAGAAGTAAACACAGGATCTCTATCGATACAATGCTCACGGAACACCATGTAATCTCACGATATCTGAACATACAATCTTTGCCGCTAAACTCAAACTATAAGTCATCGCAATAGGAATAAAATGTGATGATTTAGTCAATCTATCCACAACAACCCATCTTGCATCAAAACCTCGGCAGTGCGTGGCAATCTGTCACGAAATCCATGGTGATATGCTCCCATTTCCACTCCAGTATCTCAAGTGGTTATAATAAACCGGCAGGTCTCTGGTGTTCAGCTTTCACCTGTTGACATGTCAAGCATCTAGAGACATACTCTGCGATCTCTCTCTTCATTCCATTCCACCAAAACTGTCTCTTCAAGTCCCTATACATTTTAGTACTCCCTGGATGTATAGTGTACTTGGCCTTGTGAGCCTCGTCAAGAACCATACGCTTAACTCCATCGGTGGCGAGAACGCATAAACTCTACCTCAAAAGTTAAAATCCCATCGGTGTTCATAGCAAACTCCGGTGTCTTACTATCACCCAAACCATCAATAATCTTCCTCAACTCGGATCGAGCTTTGAGCTTCCTTAATCAACCCAAACAAAGCGGCGTAGCACGTACACTAGCAAAGATAACACTATGCTCATTCACAAGCTGGACTCCATTCGCGGACATCCTCAAGCATCTTCCACTCTCTCATCATCAAGCAAGACATATACACTTTCCTACTCAAGGCATCGGCAACAACATTAGCCTTCCCCGGATGATACAAGATAGTACAGTCGTGATCTTTAAGCTTCTCCATCCATCGCCTCATCGCATGTTCAACTCCTTGCGAAAAGAGATACTTTAAACTCTTGTGATCAGTGAATATCTCAAACTTAGCTCCATAAAGATAATGCTTCCACTTATGAAGTGCAAATATGATGGCGGCCAACTCGAGATCATGCGTCGGATAATTTTGCTCATGAGGTGATAGCTTCCTCGAAGCATAGGCAATGACTCTCCCATTGCATAAGTGCACGCAGCCCAAACCTTCTAGTGAAGCGTCGCTATAAATAACAAAGTTCTCTCAGAACCATTAGGCAATGCTAAGATAGGAGGCGTAGTCAACCTTCTCTTCAATTCTCGAAAACTAGCCTCGCACTTATCACTCCATATAAAAGAAGAATTCTTACGTGTCAATTTAGTCATCGGAGTAGCGATCTTGAAAACCCTCGATAAACCTACGGTAATAACACCGCCAAGCCCAGAAACTACGGACTTCGGTCAATGTACTAGGCGTCTTCCACTTAGTAATCGCCTCAACCTTAGATGGATCCACTGCTATACCATCACTAGACACCACGTGTCCTAGAAAAGCAACATGTTCCAGCCAGAAAGCACACTTACTGAACTTAGCATAAAGTTTCTTCTCACGCAAGATCGAAAGAACCTCTCTCAAGTGAATCTCATGCTCCTCTCGCGATTTCGAGTACACGAGGATATCATCAATAAACACAACCACAAAGCAATCAAGATATTCACGAAACACCCTATTCATTAAATCCATAAAAAGACGCATGTGCATTCGTCAAACCAAAAGCATAACCACGAACTCATAATGGCCATAACGTTATGCGAAAGGTCGTCTTAGGAACATCCTCCTCTCAAACTCTCAAGCGATAATAGCCACTCCTCAAGTCAAACTTGGAATAAACAAGCGAGCCTCGAAGTTGATCAAAGAGATCATCAATGTGTGGCAAGGGATACCGATTCTTGATAGTAACTTTGGTTCAACTGTCGATAGTCTATACAAAGCCGTAAACTACCATCCTTCTTTCTCACGAATAACACCGTGCACCCATGTAGACACACTCGGTTTAATGAACTCTCTATCTAGAAGTTCTTGCAAGCTGCTCTTTCAATTCTCTTAACTCATTGGAGCCATTACGTAAGGCGCTCTAGATATAGGCGAAGTCCTGCAAAAGCTCAATGCAAAACTCTAACTCTCGGTCGGGAGGCAAAGCATAATCGGTAGAAAAGACATCTGGAAATTCACTAACTACCGGAACATCTTCTAATTTAGCAGTCGAGACACTAGTATCAAGCACGCAAGCTAAATACCCCGTACAACCCCGAGATAAGAGTTTTCTAGCACGTAAGCGAAATAACATGTATACCTTTCATAGCATGATCACCCATAAACACGAACTCCGGAATACCGGGCATGGCAAAAGTGACTCTCTTACGACGGCAATCTACTAAAGCATGATTCACACAAAGCCAGTCCATACCAAGAATCACATCAAAGTCTCGAATAGGCAATACTACCAAATCGGCATGCAAGACTCGATCATTAACAAGCACGTCACAATCTCTATAAACCTCAGACGCCAATAAGCATTCACCCAACGGTGTAGACACCTCAAGCACGTAAAGCAAGCAACCGGGCAATACACATAAATGCTCATGAAATGCGATGCGACATAAGAATGAGTAGAACCGGGATCAATAAGAACTCGAGCTCTATGACCGAAGACAGAGAGAATACCTCCGATCACAGGAGTAGACTCGGGAACACCTTGCTGATCAAGTGCAAAAACACGAGCCTACGCTTTAGGACGCCCATCACTATCTCTCTTGGATCCGGATTGCTGAACAGAACCTACGGACTGTGTCACTCTCGACTTAGGACTCGAGGCCGATGAGTAAGGTCTCCACAAGCAAGACAAGTGCCAAGCCTATCACACTTGCTCGATCGAATGCCCAATCCTATGGCAATGAGAACAAGTCAAAGGTCCACTACCCTGAGTCGGCTTGGGGAGTAAAAGAACCACTACCACGACTCTCCGACTATCGTCTAAACTGCGTCCACCGTATCGTCTATTCGATATTAAAGCGGACGATTGCCGATGGCCGGATCGATTCCTCGAAGACCGACCTCTCCCGAATCTTTGTGAGGTCACTGCGAAGCTGGCCGAGAAGACTTATGTGCTCCTCAATGTCTCGCTCTATCTCATATGCACGATCTACTGCGCTCTGATAATCCTCCAACTGAAGAGATAACAATTGTCTCCTAAACTCAGTCTTTAACCCCTTTACGAACTTATGAGTCCTGTGTCTCTCATCTGGCACCAGATGCGCACAATAACGGGATAATTCAGTGAACTTAGCCGATATTGAGCTACAAGACATGGTTCCCTGCCTCCAGATCTTGGAACTCTTTCTCTCGTCGTCGTCTAACCACAACAGGCACGTAAGAAGCCCTAAACTCCATCTCAAAGTTAGGCCATACTTGAGCCACTCGGTTCAACTCCCAACTAGCCTGTAGAACCTCCCACCAATGATTGGCGGCTCCTCTAAGCTTATACACAGCTAACACGACCTTCTCCTCATCCGTACAATCCGGAACTGCAAAGATCTTCTTCACATCCTCTAGCCATAACTCGGCCATACTAGCATCCGATTCTCCTTCATATGATGGAGGCTTCATTTTCAAGAACCTCTCCAAAAAAGTATTATTCCGCACTCTTGCTTCAAGTATAACTTCATTCCTTTGTGGCGATACTCTCGCATTCGGTTCTGGCGGTGGCGGTGGAGGTACATTCTGACCCTGACCTATCTGAGCCATTTCAGTCATAAACTCGTCATGCGGCGATACAAATCGCCATCGAGCATTCATGCCTACTTGGATTCGGTGGTGGAGGTGGCAACGCGCCTCGGTTCATCAGAACTCTCCAGTGGTTCCGCTTCTACCTCGGCCTACACGATGCGCTCTAGGATTCACCATCAAGCACCTATAAGAATTCACTCGGCGTTAGAATATCACACAAGAAACAACCCACCTAGGCCATGGAACCTATCGACCAATAGCTAACGAGAGCTAACCAATAACGAGTAACGACCGATATTAAGCGTGGCGACCCGACCTCGAAGCAGGGATGGGAGCAGCGGACCGGAGCGCCAAACAAGACAAGAGGGACAAGAAAGGAACGAACATGCAAGGACTCAAAATTATTTTAAAACTGACGTGACGCAACATTTCAGTCACAGCAGAACTCGACACTAAAGGTCGGTATGCCAAAATCATTTCACCTGATAAAACAGTTAAGCAATTAATCCAAGTCTTCGGCGACACTACAGCCGGAACCCAAGCTAAGCAGTATATACGACAAGGAAATAAATAAGAGCTAATGGGATGCTCAGCGGAAGTCTATACGTAGTGAACAACACACGATATACAAGGCACGGCGAATACAATTGCCGGCATCAAGAAAAGTACACATACTACAAGAGTTAATACTACAAGTAGCCAACAGGAATACATGAGTACAAGTCTATACAATCCCAAGCATAGTCTAGATGACTAGCTTAAACCCATCGTCCTTGCAAAATACAAAAGCATAGAAGAGGACTTCTAAAACCACCTCTTCAATCGCAAAAGCCCGATCAAAGGAACTAAGGTGAGCGAGCACCGCGAGCCTCAGCGAGGCAGTCTGTCTGCTAGGATCTAAAAAAAGTCTGAGGGGAACGGGTAAGTCATAATGACTTGTAAGCTATCAATCATGCATGACATGGCATTATGCAACACGTTAGGCAAGACAATATTACAATCATGTATATCAAATATTTAAGATGCACATTATTGCTCATAGTTCACATAATATGAGGATATAGAGCTGGGCCGCTTCGTAGACCTGCAAAACAGACACCTTCGGTAGCGTGCGGTTATCGATGGGTGTGATAATACATCGATCTTCCGAGGATATGCTCGGGATAACAGTAGTCAATCTCAATGGGCACGTATTGGTTGGCCATAGAGAGCTCTTCCCAGGTGGCCCGGTGGAGGTGTGTGCGGTAACAAGTATGTCAATTTGGACTTATGCAATGCCAAGTAGTATTTACTCAACAATCAATCAGTATGGAACGAGTCCGACAAGAGCGTCCTCGTTCAAGATTAGTATATAATCTCATCAATAAACAATCAAGATTGAGCTCGACAAGAGCGAACTCAATATATCAAGTATGCATTTATTATGTCATAAAGATACAAACATGACAGTCAATCCATTTCAAGAGTCTAGAATTAGTTTTCTAGTGGAACGTATGTAATAACGTCGTAGGGATTAATCATTGAGCCGGTATTGTTCAATAGCTCACTAATGTCGACTCCGTTGAGTTATTTCTATAATCAAACCAAATAGAGTTAAAACACCATTTGCATTTCAACTCTTTTTCTAAATTATCGCATCAATTAATCTAGGTCATTAATCCAATTAATAACCATAACCAATAATAATCTTAAGTTCTCAAATTCATGGAACCCTAGAATCACGTTTTTCCCAAATAATGGTCGAAAGTCTATGACCCAAGAATAATAGTTATTCCTAATGTAGTATAGAACACTTTTACTTCTAGGCTTAGTGTCCAAATCGAAACATTTGCATTCATAGTCTATAATCCCATATTTTCGTACTCTCAAAATTACTCCAATATCATGGTAGAAATCAAGGAGAGCATGATTTAGACGTGAAAGAAAGGAAGTAAGAGGAGGTAGCATGTTATCTCTAACATGGACCTAAGGGAAATCGATAGCTTACCTCAAGCCAAGCAAAAGACGAAAGCACGAAAAACTGATCGGTGACAATCGCTCGTCTCGACGGCGGCTTCGTAACGGCGGTCACGGAATCGCAAGCGGGTCTCGAATCTCTTGGAAGCCAAACCCTCACGGACGTATCTCACCGAGACTCTCACGCACAAGTTCGCCCTAGACCAGAGAAGACGGAGTGAAGAAAATAGATCGTAACAGGGAGGTCTCCAACTGATGTAGTAGAATCAGCTTGATTAGTTGTTAGTGGAGTACACATGTCATTAGATGAATGATGGAAATAGGTTTAGCAATCTTAATTAGACTTAGATTAGGCTAATAAGACTCTAATACAAGTGGTTAAAGTCACTAATGATAGAGGTTTAGTAAGGATAAGATCGTAATCAACCAACAATGTAGAAAATCCTCGTTTTGCTGGAAATGAGCTATGTTCGGTTGTGGAGGCCGAACCTCCTTCATAATGTTCGGTTCTCATGTCCGAACAATGCCCAATATGTTCGGTTGGCATGGTGGAACGATTCCTCAGGCCATACGTTAGGTCAAACAGGTCCAGATTTGCACGTATAACGCATACAAGGCATATACAACTCAAAGAAGCATTAGAATGTGTATCAAGGGTTCTTATAATAATGATAAAAGTCTCTCAAGGTCTTGGCTAAGTCCAAAAGATCAAAGCCCGAGCAAGAACAAGTCAATCTAGTGCATGCAAGGCAATAGGCGTTCGATACGACAATTACGGTTCGATCAAGGAATGCAATCAAGTCAAACATGTTAGGGATACTACTAGCATGTTAAAAACATATTCTAATCATGTTGAACAAGTATAGGAGATAAGTTATACAAGTAGGTTTCGGGTTCTCACATTACGAATAGCAAAGGTTGTTCGATCGCGTGTCAAACCTAGTCTCACAATGGCTATCGGTGTGTGTCACAAAACACCAACTATTAAATTGATTGGTCTGAAATATAAAAGTATCTCTCGTGGATCCTAAATATTTCTAAAATCATTTAATTATTGGAAAATTAATTAAAAGCATTAAGTTCACAAAATAATAACATAACATGAATGTGTACTAGATAAAGAGATAGATTAAATTAAAGCACTACACTGGATATAGAAAAATAATTGCATTTCCATAAATGATTTAAGCATAAACCAAGTCATCATTTATAAAATTAATCAACCTAATAAATTATAACAATCATCACAAAAAATAGGTTGAAAGAATTAAACTGAATGAAGAACGAATCCTGGGTTTAAATCATTTGTAGATGCTTCGTTGGTTCTTGATTTAAAGCTCCAAACCTTCAATGGTGATCAATCAATGTTGGAAAGGAGGAATTTTGGAAGAAAATGGGGCTGGTGCCCCATTTGGACATTTGGGAGCAATGTCCCGAAATGGGGACTTCTTCTGAAAAAATAAAGGCTGTTGTGTATTAAAAATGTGAAGGCAAATGAGTCACAATGAAGTCAGGGGTATTTTTGGAAGAACAAGGGAGAGGGCTGAATTGGAAAGAAAAGATGAAGTGGGTCACGACAGGGACAGGTTGGACCAGCAAAGGGACATGCTGGTTAGCCTATGGGTTGGCAGGTGAGGTTGTGAGATGAAACGGGCTGGAAGAAGGGATGGTGGGCTGGAATGAGCGTGGGTCTGGAGCGGGTCTGGGCTGATCCACCAAAAAGACACGGGTCACACACTTGGTGGCTGGGCGTGGCAGATGGTGACACCTGGCTCCACGGATGGGCCGACAACACATAATGGACTTTCCAGCAATTGCTCTGGTACCCCTGGGCTTCTTGAAGTTGGCGCCACTTTCCCTCCTTGCCCAGCTCTTGTAGATTGGTCCAAAGTTAGCCCAGTTAGCCTCCGTTAGCCCTAATTTACCTTGGAACTCTTAACGGACTTAACAGACGTTGACTAAATAATTTCTAATTCAATTTTTGAGCCTGGAATTGTCTCGAACTTCGTGCTAAACACCATATAACTACGTGACTATGCATGGAAACCTACATTAAGCACAAATACAGAAATAATAATATTTCCAAGGTATAATTAACTCAAAAATAACACAAAATATAAGAAAATTCATGGGAAAATTCGTGGAAATCTTGGGCTCATCATGTTAGCTTTCTTAGGTAGCCAGACCTGCCTGAGCTTATGTAGTTTGGCTTTATCAGCAGGATTAAATATAAACAAGCATTCATAAGATTGATGACCAAGAGTAGAACAAATTCTGTATTTATGAAAACTATGTAGGTCAGTCATTGTGGGTGATTTTTTGTTTGTTCATCTTGAGTCCGCCCAAATGTCTTAGCAGCAACAAAATTGATATGCTTGAACATGATAACTTCCTTCCTTCTGATCCATCCTCTTATTGCAGTTGACTAATGTATGACAGCAGGTGGATGTGCATTAGTTGTTTTACTAGCTGATACAGCTTGAGGGGTTTGAGTAGAAGACTGAGAGTTGTCATTGTTCAGCTTCTCATTTTTGTTCAGAGACTTTTTGAGGTAATTCTTAGGATAAGCATAACTAACTTTACCATAAATGAGTCATTTATCCTTTTTTTAGCATAACATTTAAATCACTTTTTGACTGTCTGATCTCACATTATTCATTAGCTTATGAAAATCCAGGCTCATGTTTATCTTCATGATCTTTCTGCTGACTGATGATGGTTTCAACAGTAACTTTTGATTTTGAGTAGGTATCAACGACATTGGTCAAATGTTGATTCATGTTTACAAGATCAACTATTTGAGTTGTTAAGACTCTAGCTTGAGTTTCATACTACTCATTTAAGTTTTTAAGTTGTAGCAATTCATTATGCTGAACTTTACATAGCTCATTGATCTTTTGTAACTCAGTGTTCTTACCAGAAACTCTTTTAAAATCAGTAGACAAAGATGTGTGTATTCTTTGGAGAGTTTCAAACTTTGAATACATATTTTGCATTTGATCCATGAGATCATCAACCTTTTTGTTTGAAGTTTTCTCCTCCTGTTGTTTTGACAGATTGACCTTAACAGTTTCAGCAGTCCTTGGAGAATTTGACTTTACTTTTATGTCAGGTTGACTACTAATGCTTTGTTTATAGAAATAATTTCATATTTTCTTAATCACAAACTGGTCAGGTTGAATGACCTTGGGAAGTTTATGATTAGTAATAAGTGAGCATAGAGGCTCATCATCGGAATCACTAAAAGAATTTGAATGCTCATTTTCTGAATCATATATAGCTGATCCTGCAACAAAACAAAGATTTGCTTCTTGCTCAAAATCAGCAGATTCATCCTTTGAATCTATTTCAATCCAAGTTGCTAATTTTTTATCTTCAGTAACTAACCCTTTTTCCCTCTCAAAGTTTCTGTGAGCTCTTTATAATACTCATTTCTTGTAGTTGGACAGTTTGAAGCATAATGTCCAAGTTTTCTACAGTTGAAGCATAAGAGTTTTTCATTTTCATCATTTTCTTCATTGGATTTGAAGTAAGACTTTTGATAGTTTAAAGAAGAGGGTCTTTGGAAGTTTGGGGAAGATTTATGAAAACTATAAGAAGGTTTTTGAAAATATCTTTTGAAAGATTTAAACTTTCTAAATTGTTTGGCAAAGGCAGCAAACTCATCCTCATCAAAGTCATCGTCTAAGTGAGATGTGGAGGCTTCTGGTTTTTCAAATTGAGCATGCAAATAGATGCCTTTAAAACGTTTCTCTATTTCTTGAGTTTTTGCAATTTTCTTCTAATACATTTTGAGACTGGCAACATTACTACGTATGTGAGTTTTGTTCAAGTCTCTTTCTTCCTTTATGGTAGTTACCTTGATATGGCATGAATTTCCTAAACTGTTAAGAAATCTCATATTTAAATCTTTCATGATGTAGACTTTACCAAGAGAAGAACATCTATTACTTACCTCAAGAAACTTGTCATAGGCATTCTTGAGTGATTCCTTTGGATCTTTTTTGAAAGCATCAAACTCTTGTATGCAGTCATACAACTTGGTGTCCTTAGTATTTTGATGTCCTTCAACATATTCAACAAGAGCTTCCCATATATCTTAGGCTGTTTTGCAATCATATATTTGTTTGTAGTTCTCATCTGGAACAACACTTGAAAGAGTGTGTATTGCCTTGGCATCTAACCCATCTTGTACTTTATCTTTCTCAGTCCATTCAGACTGAGGTTTAAGTACATATTCTTTTTCATCAGCAACAAGTGGATTTATAGTATCATCATATGTAGAAGAAGATTTATCCAGATTAATTTTTTACTTTCATGGGTAGTATGGGGTCATTTTTAATACATTCCATCAATCTTTTTATCAATGTTGTTCATATGTCTTGTAATCATTTCTTTCCAATATCAAAGTGATCTTCATCAAAAGTAGGTACTTGAGTGACATTGTTCGATTGAAAAGCTTTTAAAGTTGCCATGATCGAACTTTCAAGTTGTTAGACTTAGAAAAATCGATTTTTCAAAAAGTGTAGCTTTGATACCAATTATAAGTCCAGTTGGCAACGAAATAAGACTAGAGGGGGGGGTGAATAGCATTTTAAAAACTTTAAGGGTTGTTTTGAAAAATCTTAAAAGATGCAGCGGAAAATAGAAGTTTTCAGCAGATAGCATCTGCTGAACTAAAAAAAGAACAGTTTGGTTTGTTTTCTTTCGATCACTTAAGTATAGGACTGAATTGCAAAACAGTATATAAGATCAACTAAGTAAAGAACTCAGGACTATAGTTGTCAAACACTTAAGTAGATAAAATGTGCTTAAGTGTATGAACAGTAAAAACAGCAGGTAGACTGAGCACATTATTTGGAGTGGTTCACAGTGTTAAAATTGCTACGTCCGCTACCAAGTTGGTAAAACTTGGATTTTGAAGTACATTAAGATTATGTAAATGCTAAGTGATCACTAACGGATCAGTGTACAACAAAAACCAGTGTTTGAGGAGTTTGATATAGCAAGAATCAAACTCGTGTAACAATCTGTAGTCCTTTAAGGATTGAAAAAATAAAGGAACATAGAATCAGAAATTGTTCAAAACAGAAACTAGAAAGGAATAACTATAAAGGAAACTTTCTAGTAATGTTTTGGAGAAGAAGCTCTTCAAGGAAAGATTTGAAGTTCTTGGTTTGACTGAGAGCTTCGACTAGTCTGTCTCTTTTGAAAGGTGTAGAAAGAGTTTGATTTATGAAAGATTGAGCACGTAATATTGCAAGGGTGTGCCTTCTTCAATCCTTGCTTCAAACATTTTATAGATGAATCCAGAATTGTAGTCGTTTGAGAGAGCAAAGTTGAATCTTGAATTTCTTGATGAGATGGTGTTCCATTGAATGCCCAGAAATCCAGAAAGACTGTAAGAGACAAAGAGTATTTCCTAGCATGAAATATTAAAGAGAATGGTTAGCTAGGTATGGGTATACAAAGAACATTTATAACATGCACGAAAGTCTTCTATTGAAGTGACATGTGAATAATTCTTTTGTTTGAAAAAGTTTACCAAAATAATATATTATACTAAGTGCGTGAATGTTAGATCTTTTTCAAATAACTACAATGTTTTCAGCATGTAGAAATTTAGAGTATAAGCAGACGTTGACATAGTATGTATACTAGCAGATGTTGACATAGTATTAATGCTTTAGGCAGATATAATGAAACTGAAATGTAGGTTGTCAAGCAAAGTCAAAAGGTATTTACAGTTTAAACAACAGAGAAAAACTTATCTGCTGAATGTTTTAGCAGATAGATTTAGACTTGTTACAAAGTTTAAGTTTAAAATCGAATTTAGGGATTTTGGGAAAGTATTTATACTAGTTGATTTTAACTTAATGATTTTAAATAAATCTAAGGTACATGAGTTTTTACAATAATAATCTATTTATTTAGTAACTCATTTTGCTCGAGCTAAGAGTAGACAAGGTCAGTTAGGTTACAATATCAATTTGCTAGGGTATAAGGCTGGACGAAACCGATGGGGCATCCCTATTAATAACTTTACTTTTATACCTATTCCACCAAGTACCTTTTTAGGTTGTAACATAGATAACAAAATTAAAATATGTTTCATTGATTTTATACTACTTAAGAATACGTAATAATTTAATAAAAAATTAAAAATGCACATAATATTCCGGCAAGTCATTTATAAGAAATTAACCCTGTCCTCTTTCCCACTTTACTCTACTTATCTTTTAGAAAAATTACTAGTTTGGGTGGCAAAACGGTCGTGTCTAACTGTTATCGGGTCAGGATGATAAACATGTAGAAACTAATAAAGTTTAGGAATAACGGTATAGCCTTTCCATTGATTGAATCACCTATTTATAGGGAGAGTTACAATTAGGATTACACTTGGAGTAGGGTATAAGAAATATATACAAGGAAGGTAACATAATAAAGAAAGAACTATACAAGGTAATTACAACTAATTAATAATGACAAATAAACAAGAATAATAATAAATATATTATTCTCTAATAAGCCCCCGCAAGATGGACGTCTGAGAAGAGAGACCAATCTTTTGAAGTAATTGATGAAACCGCTGGCGAGCAAGAGGCTTGGTCAAGGCATCGACCAACTAATCGGCCGAGGAGACAGGGCAAACTTGCATAAGCTCATCCTGAACTTGTTTCCGAATGAAATGAAATTCAGGACCATATGCTTCATGCGAGTATGAAAAACCGAGAAGCAGAGACTCGTGGTACCCACATTATCACAATAAATGACTGATTGAGTCAAAGAGGTTAGAACGAGTTCGCCAAGAAGAGATACAATCCACCTGACTTGAGCTGCAGTGGCAGTCACTGCCCGGTATTCAACTCAGTCGAGGAGCGAGCAACCATGTGTTGTTTCTTGGAGCTCCAAGAGATCAAGTTGCTTCTAAGATAGACAATGTAGGCACTGGTGGATGTGTAGTCATACTTGTTGCCAGCCCAGTCAACATCAGTGAAGACCGTGTAGAGCAGGAGGACACTAGCTATGAAGGAAGATGCCCGCATTAATAGAGCCATAGAGATACCGAAGAACTCGCTTGACCATATTCTAGTGCTCAGTGGTCGGCCTATGCATGAATTGAGACAGTTTGTTGACAGTGAAGGCATCATCATGCTGAGTAAGAGACAGATATTGAAGACTCTTGACCATTGATCGAAATTCTGTCGTATCTGTGAGAGAAGTGCACGTATGAAGAGTCAAAGTAGGCGAGGTAGCAAGGGGCGTAACTATTGGGCGAGCATCAGTCATGCATGTGTGAGCAAGGAGATCAGCTATGCACCCGCGCTGGGAGAGCAGAAGACCACTTGGGCGCTTAACAACTTCAACCCCAAGAAAATAATAAAAATCATCAAGGTCTTTGAACAAGAAACGATTAGCGAACAGAGATATGAAAGTCTGAACTGCAGTGGGCTGGTTCCCAGTGACGATGATATCATCAACATAGACAAGGAGATAGATGATGTTGCCCGTAGTATAAAGGATGAACATTGATGTGTCGGCCACCGAGTTTTTGAAGCTGAAGGCATGTATAACTAACGCAGCTCACTATACCATGCTCGGGGAGCCTGCTTGAGACCATAAATAACCTTGTGAAGCCGACACACATGTTGAGGTTTGTTCTTGTCTGTGAAACTAGGTGATTGAGCCATGAATACCTTCTCGGAAAGATTGCCTTGAAAAAAGGCATTGTTCACATCCAGTTGTCGAAGATCTCATCCTTGACAAACAGCCAGCAAGAGAACAAGACGAACAATGGTCGGTATAACCACCGGGCTAAAAGTCTCGTGATAGTCAACCCTTGGTCACTGGTGAAATCCCTTGGCCACTAGGCAAGCTTTGTAGCGATCAATAGTGCCATCAACATGTCTTTTGATGCACTAAATCCACTTAAAGCCAACAATATTGGGAGCACCTGCCGAAAGGACCATATCCCAGGTTCCATTGCGAGCCAGTGCATCAAACTCCTCAGACATGGCCTGACGCCACTTCTCATCTTTTAGAGCCTGAGTGACACATGTTGGTTCACTGTCCGCTACCAGTTGAGCCGAAAGACTCAATTTGGGGATGGGTTTGTAGATATTGTTGTTAGTCCCAAAGGGCACAATAATAAGCTAGAAGGGGGGTTGAATAGCTTATTATACACTTAAAAACTTTCCGTATAAATTCCTAAAACAAGCACTTGAAATCTATTAAGGAGATTGAAGTAGCGGAAGTCTTGTAAGGAAGACAGTTCAAGTTTGCCGATTAAGGACTACCGGTAGACTTGACTGAATACTCAAGTCTGCAGTTGAAGAGATAAGTAAAGGAAATAAGAAAAACTCAAGCAAGAATCAACAAGATAAAGGAAGAACACAAGTATTTGAGATGGTTCACACTATGAAGAGTGCTACGTCCACCACCAAGGCAGTCAACCTTGGATTTAAAATGTGCACTATATTTTCCACTAGTTATATTACAAGGAATATATCTAATGGATCGTGTACAAAATATTTGACTTGTGTTTGGGGGTTTGGGAATTGAATATCTGGATAAACAAGATATTCAATTGTGCAGAAGAATAGTTAAAGGGAACAACAATAAGAAGCTTAAGATAAATGTTGATGCAGATCTTCTTGATTGTTGTCGAGGACTTCTTGATCAGTTTATGATCTCTTGAATGCACTGAGTATAAAGACTTTATGTTGTTGGAAAAAATCAGAGCATTGTCTTCTTCAGTCTTTAATGGCAGTATTTATAACTGGGGCATTCTTGAGATCCGTTGGAGAAGATGAAGTGTAACAGCTCTATTAGGTTGAATGCATTAAATGCATGGAGCTGTCTTGTAGATTTCATCTTCACTGATTCTCAGCAGGGAGTGGTGCAGAGTTGTTGCGACAAGAATCGGCAGGTAAGAAAGTCGAGTTGCGGCGTGATAGTTGGTACGGGCGCAAGAGACCTCATTCCTGCCACTATTCAGAAGGCGAAAGTCTTCCTGCTTTTCGGAAAGCTGGTCAGGCGTGTCTGAGAAGTCAGGGAATGTCTTAATTCAAATTCAAACTGATAAAGGATGAATTTAATTAATCCACTAAGACTTGGTGATTTGACACGTCATGCTTGAACACGTGCGAGACAAGATGCGGTTGGATCTTGTTGAAGGTCTTCAGGTGAAGCATGGTGAAGTCTTTCCGAACTGAAGCCTATAAGAAACTATTCTATGGCAAAGTTCTATACACATTTGCCACGCTAATTGATACGCAGCCCAATTAGCCACTAATGTATAAAACTAATGTAATGCATAAACAGATGTAAATCAAAAATACAAATGAGAAACAACAATTGTTCTTAGAGCGAGTCACTATGGATGAAGTTTTAGAAGCAGCGGGCACATGAAATGGGTCAACGGTCATAGGGAAAGTGGGCATAGTGCTATCCTCGGGCATGGAGCTAGTTTCCAAGGAAGGTTGAGCAGCCAACAAAGGACTAGTAACGGGCAGTAGTGATGGTGGTTGAGGCTGGTGTATGGGCGAGCTGAGATCAACCACATTCTGATTAGTGCGAGGAGAAACTAGCGGGGAGGCACTAGAGCGAGCAGTCGACGGTGTGTGTGAGTGGCCGAGCAGTTCATGAAGAGGTAGCCAATAGACACTAGCGTAGGTATCTGGGTGATAAGGGCGGGTGGCTGGGGTGGACATTGGAAAGGTAGACTCGACAAACTGAACATGACGTGAAATGTACAGTTTGGTGGTGCTCGAATCATAACAAATATAGGCACTCTGAGTGAGCGAGTTATCAAGGAAGACACACGGAGTGGAGCGAGCAGCGAGTTTGTGAACGGATTAAGGGCGGAGCCAAAGGTAGTAAAAACAACCAAAGGCACGAAGTTTGGAGTAGTTGGACGGAGAGACAAGAAGTTTGTGGTAGGGAGACTAGTGAGCAAGAGTTGATGTTGGTAGCTGATTTATGAGGTAGGCCGCTATTTGGAAGGTAAACGACCAGAAAAGCAGCAGAAGAGATGCACGAGAGAGGGGGGAGAGACTAGTTTCGACAATGTGGCGATGACGACATTCCAAGAACCCATTGTGTTTCGGGGTGTGAAGGGGTGAGGTGAGGTGAGAGATGCCATGGGCGGATAGGTAGGCGGCCAAGCCAGAATCCCGGGCAAGCCCCATGTACTCACCTCCATTGTCTGAGCAAAGAGTGATAATGGTTGTTTTTAAATAGTTTTCGACCAAGGCCTTAAACTTGGGAAAGATGGTGGCGACCTCAGATTTGAGTCTGAGCGGGTAAAGCCAAATGTAATGGGTATAGTGATCAATAAAGATCACATAGTATTTGAACTCATCAATAGAGGGAAGGGGGAGGTCCAAACATCAATATAAATAGTTTGTAGAGGGAGAGTAGACACAATAGTATTTTGATGAAAAGGAAGTTTATTACTTTTATTAGAAAGACAATCATTACAATGAATATGAGTGCGAATAGTGTCTAATGCTAAACCTAAACTATAGTGTATCTGACTTTGGACGGGGCCAGACGGATGGCCAAGGCGATGATGCCAATCTTGGTGAAAGACTTTGGAGCTAACACAAGTAGAGGGGCGAGGAGAGGGAGTTGTGGTCGGCCTTTCATATATACACACCATCCTTAGACTGTTCGGTCAGCAGTATTCTCCCTGTCAGTATATCTTTCACAGGAAAAGAAGATGGTAAGAACTCAATAGACATGTTATTGGATATGGAGAATTGAGATATGGATATGAGATTACGCTTCATGCTAGGAACAAACAGGACATTTTGTAGAGTAAAGATGTGTGCAGGTGTGGGGAGGATAGAAGAACCAATTTTGGAGATATGTAGGCATGTACTATCACCAATGACCATGTCATCTGTGCCCAGATAGTTAAAGTGAATAAGGAGGTTGCCAAGATCGTTGGTAACATGGTGAGAAGCACCACTATCGAAAAGCCAGCCCGGAGTCCCGGTGTCGTTGTGGTCGTAAGGTGTGCCCATGGGTGTCTTGTGTAGTTACTAGCCGAGTTGGAGTCAGCGGGTAGAGATGTGGTGGCGACCAATTGAAAGTTGGGGCAGACAACCATGTGTCCCTGTTGGCAAGAGCCCTGACACTTACCAAGATAAGGTCCTTATTGGCGAGGAGCAGAAGCTGAGGAATGCTGGGAGGGTTGCCGAGGTTGAACGAGAGCTGCCCAAGCTTGCGAGGAGGAGTGTCAAGAATGCAAGCTGTGGTTCCTCGAGGTAGCATCACTGGCAGTGAAAGAATACGAGAAGGATGCGGGCTGTGACTGTTTCAGAAGCAGTTCGTGATTGATGAGTTTTTCATAGAGCTCATCAAACGATATGGGAGTGTCCCGGCCTGCCACCACATCCACGATGTGGTGGTAGTCATCATCCAAACCACTAAGGATGGTCTCAATAAGATCCTCGTGGTCAAGCGATTTGCCCAGAGCCGCGAGTTCATCTGCCCGACTTTTGACAGACCACATGTAGTCGGAGACCGACTACGTGTCCTTGGATGCCCGCTTGAGGTAGTCTTCAATCTGCTTGATGTGGCCGCGAGTCGGGCGAGCATAGGTGTGAGCCAGAGTTTCCCATGCTTCTCTAGTAGTGGCGGCCTGCTGGATCATAGGAACCAGGGGAGCAAAGAGGAAACCAACAAGAGCTCCTACCAAGAGTTTGTCTTACCGGATCCAGGGTTGGTAGTGTGGGTTTGGGACGGGAACATCCTTCGATGATTGTGCATCCTTGGTTAGGACGGTGGAAGGCAGGCATGGGTGTGAGCCATTTACAAACTTGTAGAGGTCATAGCCAATGAGAGTGGCCGAAGGTTTGTGTGGGGTGGAGGGGTTTTTAATGGTAAGGGAGTAATTTTCGCTAGCCATGGCAGAGGGTGGCAGGGGCGGCGGCTAGAGGAAGAAGATGAAGGTTTTAATAACAAAGCTCTGATACCATGTAGAAACTAATAAAATTTAGGAATAACGGCATAGTCTTTCCATTAATTGAATCACCTATTTATAGGGAGAGTTATAATTTGGGTTACACTTGGACTAGGGTACAAGAAACATATACAATGAAGGTAACATAATAAAGAAAGAACTATACAAGGTAATTACCACTAATTAATAATTACAAATAAAAAAGAATAGGAATAAATATATTATTTTCTAATAAAACAAGCATATATGATTTATTTAGTCAACCTCATTAGACTCGTTAACCTCAATAAACATAAACAAAAACTTAGAAAATTATGTTTTAGGTGTAAGACGGATTTTGATCATGACCCAACCTATCGAGTGTTAGTGGGCAGAGCTATAAAACAAATACTCCCTCAGCCTCTAAATTATCGTCCTCCTTTCTTTTTTTGTCTTTCCCAAAATAATTGTTCAGTTTGAAACTTACCTTTTTAGAACATAACTTTTACCACTTTACCCTAACTTTTTCACAATACTTTAATTATAGGACACATACACATGAGCTTTAAAGGAAACTACACATTAAACCAATATAAATAATCAAGTAAATTGTTTTCTTAATCTGTGTGTCAGATCAACTAAGACGGTAATTTAGGGACGGAGGGAGTAACTTTTATTTGTTAATATATATGATAATAAATTATCATTAGTATTCAAGTCACAAATGTACAAGTGATAAAATATGGAAAAATCAATAACAGTAAATAAATTGAACAACTGTCAATAAGCCCTAGTAATTTTTTATTAAAAAATCCATTTTATAACTTTTTTTAACTATTATGTCTTATCGTGTTTATCGGGTACTTTATTAATCCAATTTTTATCGTGTCTTAACGTGTTGATCGGATAACAACCTGAACCTAATAAACTCTAACTCAAACCCCATAATTTTGTATCGTATCGTGTTCGTATCAGTTAGTCTTCATCCCCTACTATGAGTAGGTACTTTTCTTCATTTATTATTATTTTATTGTAAATGACTTTCATGAGAAAATTCAACCAATTTACAGTATATTAACAAAAGAATGAAAGAAATAGTATCATTGTTTTAAGTGAAGAAAATATTTTTCTACTCTTTATTTTATTTTCTGCAAATTATTGTAATTGAGATAAGCTGAGTGCATTTATCCAGTCGGAAGCAAAATGAACATAACACAAACCCTAAGAAACACTGAGGACTAAATGCAGCAACAACAAACCCACGCTGGAAAGTACAAACAAGCAAGTGCTCACTCATAAGATATGAGCAGGCACACTTAATTTGTTCGACAGGTTTAGAGAAGAGGAGGGCATACAAAACCAGGAGGAGGGGTCATCCCACAGGTTATTAGGACTTGAAGTGCCAGTGGAATAAATATGTTCAGATTAAGCAGTTTGAGCCTTATGGTTGTGCAAAGACAAATAGCTGCTTCTAGCTCAAGCAACCCTTGAATCACTGGGCAACACACATTTTCTACTGGATCACCTAGTCCAATGTGCACCAATCCTCCAAGAACATCCACACAAGCACCAAGTTTAAGTGCGTTTATTGGACATGTAGCACTACCACCACCACCTCCAATGCCTCCACCTTTGCCACCACCACCACCACCTCCACCGCCACCACCATATCCTGGTGTCCCGCTACCACCTCTGCCACCCGGACTACCACTACCACCACTTCCTCCACCACCACCACCGTGACCGCCACTGCCACCACTACCACCATGACTGCCACTACCACCACTACCACCACCTCCTCCACCATGACCGCCACTGCCACCGTGACCGCCACTTCCACCATGACCACCACTACCACCACCTCCGCCACCTGGAGGAGTATAAGGTGGGTAAGAAGATCCCGGTGGCGTGATTATCACTGGAGGTGAAATGATTGGAGGGTTCACAATCGGTGGCAAAATGATTGGTGGGGGTGTGATAATAGGAGGTGATATTACTGGTGGAGGGAAGACGATTGGTGGGAGAACGATTGGTGGCCTAGTTGTAGGCGGTGCCTTTTGGCTTCCTTTGTGGTGAGGTGGTTGTTTCGTAGACGGTGGGTGTGGACGAGGTGTTGAAGGTGTAGACGGTGAAGATGGTGGGCTAGGGTTTTGGTAAGGCGGAGGACAGTATCCACAAGCGTAAATGGGTTGTAGTGTCAAGGACATGCAAATCAAGAAAATCAAAAACATTGCTGGAACCTTAGAGCCCATGGCTAATTAGGGTTTCTCTAGAGTTTCAATTGTTGGGTATTGCTAAGGTTTGATTCTCGTAACGCTTTTGTAGGAGAATTATATGGGTAGTCCGTGAATTGTATTCCAAGAAATGTAAGTGATGAGAAGGACAGGGAGTTGATAGAAAGTGAACACGCAAGAAGATGAGCTGTGTATGGATCAAAATGAAGATTTTGGAGTGTTGTTTTAAGGCCATTTTGCGAATTCCAAAATTCAATCCGTGACCGCCTCTAATGAATCCGTGAAGCTCAGTTTGCACAGATTTTCAGGCTCATTTGTACACTTTGTTTTCATGCCACGTTTTCTAAAAATATTTTCTTTCATTTTGTTTCTGGGCAGTGCACTTTGAGAATGGTACTAGGCTAGTGCTACTACCTTACCTTTGGCTATCTAAAACAATTTGTAATGTGTATTGGAATTATTGAAGCATTCAGTTTTACATATCTTTCTCATTTCTGTTTTTTTGGTTAGATTAGCATAGGGTACGAAGGAGGAAATATATACAGAGATTTGGTAACTGTCTAACAGAAAGATTCTCTCCCGTGATACATGCATCATAGGCAGGGTCGGTCCTGAACTTTTGGGGGTCTAGAGCGAAAAAAAAATAAGGGGCCATTAAAAAAATATAAACATATGAATTTTAGACGAACAATTTATTTGACTTTTCATCATTTGAAGTATTGAAAATGGATAATACTCATACATATAAGAAAATAAGTATTAAATAATTACTGAAAACTGTTATTTTTCATTCGTTAAAATAATTTACAATAAAAAGAATATATTTAATCAATTTTTTTCTTTTATTTATGTTTTGACTTCTAGATGGATATTTTTTTGGTAACATGTATTGTGCACTATAAAGTCAAGTTAAAAAACAATCAACTAATAAAACAAAGAATTAAATAAATATAAGAAATAATTAAAAATGATAGTAACATAACAATAAAATTTGATTTTTGCTTGAAATATTGATATTATATGCCCAATCAATTGTTATGTTTTATGACTCAGATAAAAAATTTGATGGTCAACTAACTTTTTTTTATAAGTACATTTAGCGAACGTAAAATAAAATTAAGGTTGAATAACTTTACTAAAACCGAATACAAATTATTTATCTTTATATAGTAACTTTTTATTCATTAAGTTCCGAAGTAATTAAAACATATTTAAGTAGATTTGAAGTTAATAATAAAAACTAAAAAAACTTAACCACAACAATTATACTAACAATACAAGTGGAAGATGAAGATGAAATATTGTGAAATTATAAGCATATTTTTTAAAAGTTGAATATTTACGTAAAACATATCAAAATAATATGGGGGACTATTTAACTAAATCGGGGAAGTATATGATATAATATACATATAAAATAATACTAATAATAATTCACCGTAGACCCAAAATAAAAAAAATTACAAAAATGGCAATGAAGGGGCTTGAACCTTAGACTTCAAGTTTACATTACACTCATCACATATACACCTACCCAATCCATTGAGTCAAATGACAATTTGCTCACTATTGTTACATTATTTATAGTATATCTACAAAACTAGTCTATACATATATAAAATTGGGCCCTCTTACATTGGGGGCCCTATTCGATCGATCACTCTGAACCCCTCAAAAACCGGGCCTGATCACAGGGAGTCATGCAATCTAACATACTAGACTTTATCACATGGACCCTTGACATCCTTCATCTTTCCATTAGTACACTCGACACCCTTTGTTCTACCAACAGTGGATTTGTCTTTGGATACATCCATATTAGCCCCCCCTCAAGCTGAATGTGGTGAACAAGTTAAACACATTAAGCTTGTCTAGAAAAGAGGTCAGTAAAGGATGAGATAAGGCTTTAGTGAACAGATCTGCTAGCTGAAATTTGGAAGCCACATGTCGGGTAGAAATGAGACCAGCAGCAATCTTATCTCGGACAAGATGACAGTCAATTTCTATGTGCTTAGTTTGAGGGAAGCCTGATTATCACAGTAAAGAGAGACATGAGTGAGAGAATCTACACCAAAGTCTTTAAGCAAAGAGAGTAACCAAACAATATCACAGGAAGCATTGGCCATGCTTCTGTCTAGAGACAATGCCTTGGCGTTTAGCTTTCCAGGAAATAAGGGAAGTTCCCAACAGAACACAATAGGCAGAGAGGACCTTCTAGTCATGGGCGGGAAGCCCAATCGGCATCACGATAGCTTGGAGAGTCAAAGGGCTGGAAGAGGAGTATAGCAGACCTTGCCCCATTGTGCCTTTGAGATATCTAACCAACTTCAAAGCGGCCTCCCAATGTGGAACTCTCTTGGACAGGACAAGAATTGACTAAGTATGTGAATAGAATAAGTGATATCAGGCCTGGTGATAGAGAGGTAAACCAGTCTGCCAACAAGTCTTCTGTAGAAGGCAGGGTTGGAAAGAATAATCCTTATCGGGACGGATTATGATCTTTGCTCAATAGGAACTTTGGAGACCTTGGCTGACATGTAGCCAACATCAGACACAATATATAGTGTGTACTTTCTTTGATGTATATAAATGCCCATAGGAGACCTAGCAATTTCAATTCCCAGAAAAAACTTGAGAGGACCAAGATCCTTAATATTGAAATGGCTGGAAAGATGAGTTTTAACTTGAGTGATCATGTGGACATCAGAACCAGCAACAAGAATATCATCAACATAGACTAGGATAGCTGTGAATGTACCAGATTTAGAGAGAGTAAATAGAATGTGATCACTTCTAGATTCAGTAAAGCCAAAGGAGAGAAGAGCTGAAGCAAACTTGTTGTACCATTGTCTAGGGGTTTGCTTTAGCCCATAGAGAGACTTCAGCAGCCTGCAAACAACAGGTCTAGAAGAAGAAGTTGGGAAGGTGGAAGGAACAGAATAACCGGGAGGAAGACTCATAAAGACCTCTTCCTCTAAGTCACCATGCAAGAAAGCATTGGCAACATCCATCTGGGAAAGGTGCCACCCTTTAATAGCAGTCAATGCCAAGAACAATCTTACAGTTGTCATCTTTGCCACAGGGGAAAAGGTCTCAAAATAATCTTCCCCTTCAGTTTGTGTGAACCCCTTAGCCACTAATCTGGCCTTGTATTTTTCCAAAGACCCATCTGCTTTATATTTGAGTCTATAAACCCATTTGCAACCCACTGGTCTTTTGTTGGGTGGAAGTTCCTGTAACTGCCAAGTGTTGTTAAGTTCTAAAGCATGTAATTCTGCACTCATTGCCCTACACCAGTTTGGATCTTTTAGAGCTTGAGTGTAGGAAGAAGGTTCAGTGAGGGAAGAGATATTACAAATATAAGAGTAATAGGATGGAGAGATAGCAGAATAAGAAATGAAAGTGGAAGGGACTAACCTTGTAGAGCAGGAGGCATTGGCAAACTGAGAAGGTAGCCCAGTATAATCTTTGAATTTGATTGGCACTTGTCTTTGCCTAACAGGCCTGGGAGAGGGTTGAGGTGGACTAGTGACAGGAAGTGACTCAGAGGGAGAATCAGAAGAGGAAACTGAAGCAGGAGAGGAAGGAGAAGAGGCTGAAGATGGAGGAGAGATGGGAGGTGATGAAAGTGCTGTAGGTGTGGAAGAGGATGAAGGAGATATAGGATCTGAAGGAGGAGTTGGTGAGGGAGTGGGGATGGTTGAGGGAGGAGGGGAGTTGGTACACATAAGAATAGGAGTAAACATGGGAATGGCTAAATCAGTTATGTTATAAGGAGGAGAAGCATAAGGAAATTGATCCTCATAAAAATAAACATCTCTGGAATAAAAAACATTATGTGTGATCATAAACTTTATATGCCTTTTTGCCATAGGGGTAGCCAAGAAAAACACACTTTGAGGCTCTTGAAGAGAACTTGTCTCTTTGAGATTTTAAAGTGGAAGCAAAACATAAACAGCCAAAAACTTTTAAGTGATTGTAGGAGGGAGATTGGTTTAAGAGAAGTTGATAGGGTGTCTTAAAGGAGAGAAAAGGAGTAGGAGTTCTGTTAATTAAGTATGTGGCAGTAAGAATACATTCCCCCCAAAATTTAATAGGGAGATGAGCCTGAAATCTCAAAGCCCTGGCCACATTGAGAAGATGTCTATGTTTTCTCTCCACCCTTCCATTTTGCTGGGGTGTTTCCACACAAGAACTGTGTTGTTCAATTCCCAGATTAGTAAGAAAGGCAGAAGTGGTTTTGTTAAAGAATTCAGAACCATTATCAGACCTTATGACTTTGACAGAGGTATGAAACTGATTATTAACAAGTTTAAGGAAGGAAGAAAGGAAAAAAAGAACTTGAGATTTTGAAGAAAGAAGGTATGTCCATGTGGTTCTAGAGAAATCATCAACAATTGTAAGGAAAGAATGAAAACCATTATAAGTGTGATGAGTATAGGGACCCCATACATCACAATGAATGAGATCAAAGGGAGCAATAGCATGAGAACTACTTAAAGGAAATGGAATTCTGCATTGTTTGGATTGATGACAAACATCACAAACTGTAGGAAAGCTATTCTTATTACATGAAATAGGGCAATGATTCAAAATAGTCATAGGAACATGCCCTAGTCTATGATGCCATAGAGTGGCAGAATCAGCAAATACAGCAGATGCCACAGGAGAATGGGAAACATGCCTATCCACAGAGAATTTTGTGCCAGAGAAATCCAGTTTATACAGCCCCTTCTGCAATTTACCAATCCCCTTCAAGCTCTTGCAGGCTAAGTCCTGGAAGAGACAATAAGTAGGAAAGAAGATTAAACAACAATCATTATGGGCTAAAAGTTTGCTTACAGATAGCAAATTGCAAGAAAACTTAGGAGCACACATGACATTTAAAAGATGTAGTAATGGCAGTGGTCAAACCATTTGGTAAATATATGATAGAGGAGAAGGGAACAACATTATCAAGCATATCAAGAGAAGAAACTATATGATCAGAGGCTCCTGAGTCTATGATCCATTCATAAGTAGAGGGAGCAACAGAATTAGATTGAGTTGAACTGTAAACACTTGAAGTTTCATGAAGCTTACCAGCAACCTGAGCAGTAGAGCTACCTGAAGGAGAGGGACAATTCTGATTGTTCTGATTGATCATACTTAGCAACTTGTGATAGGACTCTTGGGACATGGACACTGAGCCATCTTTGTTTTCACTGGAAACAGAAGCAGCCTGTACTGCAGTATTGACATGTGCTACATTTCCACCATTGTTCTTCAGATTCTTAGGCATCTTTGCAACATCTGGTTTAACTCCATGAAGTTTATGCCATTCGGGAAAGCTGTGTATGAAGAAGCAAGTATCCTTAAGATGACCAGTCCCACCACAATTCTCACAATGCAAATGATTTTTAGAAGAGGTTCTGGTTCCAGACTTGTTGTAGGTTTTTGAGTTACCAGAAGTGACATGACCTTTGGGTGGATGAGAAGAGTTTTTAGCAAACAAGGCTGTTGTGACATTGGAATCAATATTCAAAGGACTGAAGACTTGTTGTACTGAACATTCCTTTATTTTTTCATCTTGTATTAGTAGGGACATAGTAGTGCTTAAATTTGGCAAAGGGGACATAGCAAGTATGGTACTGCGAATCCCAGAGTAAGAATCATTTAGCCCAATTAAGAATTGAGTTACTCTTTGTAATTGATTGTAATCCTCTATTCTCTTAATACTACCACAAGTACATGAACAAACACATTTTGGAATGTTACAAGCTTCCTCAAAACCATCCCAAACTGAGCGAAATTTTGTGAAGTATACAGTGATAGACATGGATCCTTGTTGTAGATTTATTAATTCCTTCTTAATTTGAAATATTTGTGATGCATTGCCTTGAGTAAATCGACACTCCAAATCATCCCAAATCTCCTTAGCAGTTTTAAAATAAACAAGACTAGCACTAATTTCAGGTGAAATGGCATTTAGAATCCAGGATGTAACCATGTCATTACATCGTTGCCAGTGAGTAACATACTTTGATTGTAAACTGGGTTTCTTATTTGCTCCAGTGATAATTCCTAATTTCAGTTTTGAGGATAGAGCAATAATCATTGCCCTCTTCCACTGACTGTAATTGGAATTGTTCAGAATTTGGGTGATAAGACTCATCCCGGGGTGATCATTGGGATGTAAATACAAAGGGTGTGATATTTGAAGAACAAGCTGTACCTCTGTTAATACATACTCATCAGTTTCTTCATGGACTGCTGTTGATCCTTGCTGAGTAGCTTCAGTTTGTTGCTGAGCTTCTGGATTTGAACTTGTTGCCACTGTTAATCAGTATTTGAGTATGATGCGGAAGTTAATTTTGATTGCTCTGATACCATAAAACAATTTGTAATGTGTATTGGAATTATTGAAGCTGAATAGCTTTACATATCTTTCTCATTTATGCTTTTTTTGGTTAGATTAACATAGTGTATGAAGGAGGAAATATATACAGAGATTTGGTAACTGCCTAACAGAAAGATTCTCTCATGTGATACATGCATCACAGGGAGTCATGCAATCTAACATACTAGACTTTATCACATGAACCCTTGACATCCTTCATCTTTCCATTAGTACACTCGACACCCTTTGTTCTACCAACAGTGGATTTGTCTTTGGATACATCCATATTACTATCCCTCTCATATGTCCGAATAAAAGCCTATCTCTAGTTTTTTTTTCTTCATTTTTTTTTTTTTGCTCTCATTTTGGGGGGAAAGATTAGGGTTGCAGGTTCTATATCTTTGTACTCATGTAGTTGAGTCCAATTCATGAAGACATAACGTTATAATACTTTCTTTTTTCGATGATTCTTTCTATTTAGTTTTAGGAAAAATTAAGATTATATTAAATTAAAGGAAAAGGGTTGAAGAAACTAAATTCGACATTACGATAAAATACATTTAATTTTTTCTTTTGTGTAAAATATGAATTGCACAAAATGCCACATTTTATGAAAAAAAAAACATATTATTAGTTAACTGTCTGTAGAAAATTTCAGCTTAAGTACAAATTCCGAACAATCGGGACGAAAACCGAGAAACCCAAAATACACAGGGGACCATTTGGATAGTTTGCCCCCAAACTAAATAAAAAGTGAAAGAAATGTATAAAGAGAACGATAATGAGACTAATAAAAAAGTTATAAAAAAAAAAAAAGATAAAACCATGAAGCATTAATGTTAAAACGAAAAAAAAAAAAAAACCATCGATCCTAACACACCAATAGTAAAACTCCTAGATATCTTTGTTATATTGGGCTATAAATTTTAGTTTCTCTGTTTTTATATCAAATAAGGTTTTATATAATGTCTTTAAACATTTTATAGGTATAGATTAGGTAGTTGTTAAGGTGCATTTGTAGGTGGTGAGTAGGCAAATAAGTCCTACTCACTCTCCGTTTGTTAAATGTAGGTTTATTTTTAGTTTTTCCTAAAATTATAAATGTAAATATTCTGAAGTATTTTAGTAGTACATGGCCTCATGGACATTAATGTCCTTAGTTTTCATAGAAATAAACACTAGGACATGATAGGAGTGAAATGTGAAATTTGTAAATTTACACAAAAATTGACACTCATTTGGGAACAATAAATTTAAAAAATGAACAATCATTTAGTGATTGGGGGAGCATTTGAGAATATTTTTTGCACATCCCCCTATTGTTGGACTGCTAGTGAGCCAAACAGTTCGTGAACTTAGCTTGGCTCGATTTGATAAGAGCTCGGTTTGGGTTTGTTTGTAAAGCAAACACACCTAGCTCAATCTTGGATATGATCGACTCAGCTCGTTTATAAATATTAGAAATAAAATAATTATTTATACCTTATATATATATATATATATATATATATATATATATATAGACATTTTCATAATTTAATTATTTAAATAGAAAATACTCTCTTCATTCCACCCAAAAAGTCCATATTTGAAAATTTTAATAATTAAGGGATATACAACTAGCATTATATTTTGTCATAATTAACTATAAAAATGTTTGAGCATAATTAATATGTTATTATCAAATGTGGAGAGTAAAATTGAAATGTTAAAGAGATTAATTGTAAATATGATTGACATATTTCTAAACTTTTTCGTTTTAGGAACACTTTTACTATTTAATCCTTACTTTTTCGAGTAGGTTTTTTATAAGACCATCTTACGGATACTAATCCGTAAGACGGAGTCTAACTCTCTAACAGCTCAGTCCACTAACACACAATCAGTTGGATAGAGGGATCTATCTCATAGAAAATATTTGGAATAATTACGGGCCGATTCCATTTTATGAAATTATAACCGCTCAACTACCTTTAAAAAAAACCGCAAAAGTCCAATTTTATTTTTATTTTTTCCTGAAATCCCCACCAAGCACCGTCCACTCTCTCACCATTCCACATTCTCTTTCACTAGTCCACTTTCTCACTCTCTCAACATTATCGACTTATTGTTTAGGAGATGAAACAAATGCCAGAGCATTTTAGCATCCTGAAAGATCATTCTTCAAACTTATGGAGCCGTTGCTGGAGTCATCTTTCACCAGAGCGTCATTCTTTGGATTCATGTACTCGATGACATCATTTACATAAATGCAAGACGATGTTTGCAAAGAATTCGAGCATGAAATTGTGCAACATTTGGATATTGTTTGAGTTGATGAACGAGCTATAGTGAAAGACTATTTCAGATTCACTTTATCTTCCTTACTTTGAAGATGGATTCCAACCTATATGGGCGCCGTTGGCTATGATGTGGGAGTCATTGCCTTCAATGTGGGCATCGTTGTTCGATGTGGGCCGTTGCCTCCGATGTGTGATGCCGCTTATCTGGGCGTTGTTGCCTCCATTTGTGCGTCGTTGTCATGGCCAACACACCCACTTCATATGCAACACATGCAAAACATAAGAAATAAATGAAAATGTAACTCATAAGCTCAAAAACAACATGTTTTATATTCACCGACATGATAATGATTGTACTCTTCATATGCAATACCACCATACTTGCTTGTTGTGCATCGTTGCCTCCAATTTGGGTTTCGTTGCTCCAATTTAGCGTCGTTACCTCCAATTTGGGATCGTTGTCATGGCCAACACACCTACTTCATATGCAACACAAGTAAAAAAGAAATAAATGAAAGCGTGACTCATAAGCTCAAAAAACAACGTGGTTTATATTGTACTGAGTCGCAATATCACACCATACTTGTATTTGTTGTGCATCATTGCCTCCAATTTGGGCTGCCGTTTTCAATTTGGGCATCGTTGTCATGGCCAAGGCACCTACTTCATATGCAACACGGCATAACAAAAGAAATAAATGAAAACGTGACTTATCGTAAGTGTAAAGGATAATGGGAGAAGACTAATATCTAAGGGCGTATATATTCCATGGCTCAATTCATCCATGTAATTCTTGCTAAAATCCTCGCAATGAAGATTTAGACTCATTTCGTAATTAATGATCGATGCCCAAAATTAATGTATGATGTCTAATTTTTGTATTACGATGCCTAAATTTGGGCGAGGATTTTGCATTGCAATGCCTAAATTCAAAGTAGCTTTGTCTT
>CM028378.1:107584628-107710056 GCA_013146195.2 Codonopsis lanceolata | reverse complement strand
AATTTCATTTCACATTATTATCTCTCCCGCTCATTCATTACCTTAGCATAGAGACTATTAAAGGATGCTTAAAACCTTTTTAATCATGAACCTCAGATCCTCAACGAAAAAAAGTGAAATCCAATTTAGCCGGTACCTAAATTGGTGATCAAAAGAGGTTCGTTTGGTGACTAGGATTGGTTCAGTAAGTTAAACATTGACTATACCATACAAAAAATGGATGGACATGATGGAAAGAATTTTCAAAACATGGCATTGTGTGCTTTTAGTAGTTTACCCGCGATAGGAAATCGCGAGTATGATTTGCACGGGGCTTGAAATGCTCCATTTGGTTATCTTTGATTTGTTCGCAAATTGCTCCATAAAGCAATTATTAAATCTTGTAACTTAGAATCTTGCGGCTTAAATTTCATGACGTGCCCCGGCATATAGTTTCGGTAGTTAAATGTGTTCTTATGTTAAGTTTGGGATTGCCTACATGATTGGCGAACATGTTCTTTGTATTTAAGTACTCAAGTATGAGTCATGTTATTTTCAACCGTAAGTCTTTATGTTGCAGGTCTATTGAGAATTCTTAGACTTCGAATTTTGGATTATTGAAGTTTAACCCTCGTGTGTATCATTGTGGTGGTAGAATCGATTCGAGCTAGGTATTGGTGGATTTTGAACTTGGTGTATTGTGGTTTAATTTATGATTTAAATCTTTTAAGGTGGAGAGCGTGACTTCCGCCTCTGTTTCCTGTCATCTGCGGCTATCTGCACTTCTTTCCTTTTGTCGACTGTAAGTTTGCTACGAGAGGGTCTAGATGTGTTTGAGAGACCATATTAACCAAAACAATGTTTAGAGACTCCATATAGTTGTTGACTTGCTAAAGTCACAAGTCAGACTCGACGATAGCCTGAATGCTTACTGATTGAGGGTTTACTCCGCTTTGGAGTTCGTGACTCTGTTTGGGTCCTGACCTCTTTAAGATAGTTTATTAACATATTTAGATGCATTAGACTTCAAGTTGGGGTGTTCCTTAAGTCTATCGAAGATTTGGAAGTTTTGGAGATGCTCGTCTCTATCAGCAGAGCCGGGAATCGAGTCGCAGAATCGCCTCTCGATTCTTATTTCCTAGTTGTTATTCAACTTCCTAGAAGTATTTAAGCTTCTTTATCCCTTAGACTTGCCTTTAAAAGTCTCCTTTCATCGCTCGATTGATTTCGAAGTTCGCTCGTCGCCGGGTTGCGCACCCCTTCCTGCCGCCTAAGTTTGTTTTGAGCTTGTTTAGACTGTTTTGAGTCAAGTTTAGACCTTAGGATGGTTGCCCATAAGTTTGGGATCATTTAGCATCAAGTTTAGATCAAGTTTTGGGAGGTGACGAGCGCCCGCCTGCATGGAGCCGAGGCGCCCGCCTCGGAGCATCGAGTATTTCATGGGATGGGACAGGCCGCCAACCCCAAGCCGTTGCGATTTTTCTTCCCTGCTTTGAGTTGGACGTGTTTTACCTATTCTACCCCTCCTTAAACCCCCTAAACCCTTCTTCCAACCTCTCATACTTAACCCTAAACATGTCCTAACATTATTTAGAAGTTAATTGCTGGATTAGAGCTGATTACCCCTAATCTCCACTAATTGCACTTGAGAAATGCCTATTGCCACTTAACATTTTGGTATAAGCCAAAACCATTTCGCATTCTTGAAAATTCCTCATTTCTTCCTCTCCCATCATACGTAGAGAGAGAGCTCCATGGGAGACTCTTGAGCCTAGCTTCTTCTCCCTTCGATCCAGGCGATCCGACCACCCGATTTCCTTCAAACTTGATTCTTGAAGCCCTCGGCGAGTGAAACGACTTCACCGATCGGATTTGTGTTCTCTTGAGTTTTCACTCAAGCTAGGTAATTACCTTCTTTTGATTTTGGTTCATTGGCCCTAAGGAAAACAACTTGTATGCTATTTGTGGGCAATGAACACTTGTATGCTATGTTTACCCAATTTTGGGGATTTTGGAGGTATGATTTTGTTAGGAGCATTTGTAGAGTGATTTCTATGATTATTGAATATGTTATTACTCTTCATTTGGTGTTTCTAAGCTTATGAGCATGCTAGAAATCCTACCTATATGCTATTTGGGTTTATTGTGGAATTATGCCTATGATTGGGGCTTTGGATGTATGAACTTCCATGATATCATGGGTAGGAACATTTAATTGAAATAATGTGATTTATGGAATGAGTTTCGAATTGTTGGGTTTTGTCATGAATTTAGGGCTTGAGAAGTAAGCCGGATTATTGATATATATTGTTGTTAAATAAGTGGGCGTGAGCGTTGAAATTGGTGAAGCGCATAAATGGTGAAACTTAGTATTTAGACTCAAAAAGTAATAGGTTCGATATTGTGATAATGAACTCGGGTTGAACCCCTACGATATTTGGGTTTGATTGATGATGATTCTTGGATTTTTAGGCTTGGGAAACAAGCCCGGATTATTTTTGGGAGAATTATTATAAACTTGAATGTTGTGTTGGTTTTGGAATTATGAAATGCGTATCTAATGAAATGCGACATTAAGACTCATTAGAGTTGTTATAGGTTCAATATTATGTTGGTGAGCCTTAGGTTTAAGTCCACGATATTCGGGTTTGGTTGGTTTTGATTGTGAGTACCGAGCATCTCGAGTTGTGTCCCATTTGTGACACCCATGGCATAGAAGCTTATTAGTAATTTAATTAGAGCATGCTCGTAGAGCACGGAGTATTAGAGGTCAACATATGATCTCGTATTACTTTAAGGAATGATTATTTGAATGAGTTCTCTTTTAGGAATTGGGTCGCGTGCACATGAAAGCACTGAGGGTTATAACTACTGACTTAGTTTTGATACAGTGAGATTGACTTTGAAGAAGTCGAACATATAGGACCGTTGGGACTTTGGTTGAAGTCCGTTGTACCTTTAAGTGAGGATAAATGCTAAGTATGGATTTATGATTGTTTTTAGACTAAATATTGGTCTTTGGTTTAATCCCGAGTAGAGGGCTATAGTAGACCTCATATTGTGATTTCTTGAGCTTATATGCTACATGCGATTTGTTGATGACTTGAGGATTATGAGTACCTCATTATGTGGTTCTTTAACTAAACTTATAAGTTGGTTGAATTGGTTAAGTATGTGCAAATATGTGCATTCTTGAAATTGGTGTGTAGAGCTTTATGTCCTACTTGATTTGGTATTCCGCTATGATCGGTCTTGGTTACGGTTTGAGCATAAGAGTAAATATCTACTTGTGCATTGCATTGAGTCAGTGGCATTATTTGGTTTGTTTATTGAGTCAAGGTGGGGCGATGCATCGCCTCCACGAATTATGGGATTCGTGCTTGCTATGGATCGCCGCACTGGGACTTCACACACCCCTCGCTGTGGGCCGCGGTGGGAAGTTCCCTGCCGTATCAGTTAAGTGCCGCATTGGCTTGCTATTGAGTCCGAGTAGGTTCTCGGCATGAGTCGATGAATTCACATAACATCGATGGCACGAACTAGTAACATTGTGTATTGCAGGAGCAACACAACGGAGCAATTTGGGTATCTTCTCTATCCCTTATGTGGCTTACTATGAGCACTTATGTGAAAAATAATGTGCTATGTGATTTATGAAGTTTATGCTACTCGATGACTTATACTGAGATTTTATTGTTGGTATACGATTAAGATGCCATGATTCTATATATGCTTGTGCATGATACCATACCACGCCATGCTTATATGCCATACATTGCATTTAGTAACTTCTTGGTCATTATGACTCATTTCGTGTGTTGTTTTCCTTAGTTTTGCGGTGATCCGTTGATCCGGTTGAATGCTGGCGTGGCGGCCGGATAGTGATTCCTAGAAGGTGGTCTTAGGGCTTTAAGCTTGGGTTTATTATTATTAAGTTATTTTGTATTTGTGAGACACGATTGTAAAGTTATGTAGACTTTACTTGGGTAGATTATGTTAGTATTTTGTTATTGTATTATTTTGGTAGCCGACTTGTTTGGTCGAGCTGTGTATCTCTTGTGAGTTGTCCCCTTTTATTATTCCGAGCATGCTTTAGCTCACTCGTTCTAGTATTGTTGGTATTGTCATCTCCGACGACGTTAGTCGTGAGACTTGGGTTAGTTATTAGAATTTGAATATCTTGTTCCTTTAGTTGATTTATTCCTCCGGCATGTTTTAGCCGTAGAGTTGTTATTTATCAGGTTGGGTTCTTGATACTTCGCCGGCCTTAGGTTGCCGATGGTTTGATGTCCGTGCGCAATGTTGCGTCCACTTGGCAGTCGTAAATAGATTTGTCGAGAGATAGTCGTCTCTCAGCCTTGTATTCCTTAGTTTATAATTATAGGCTTTGGTCCCACTTATGATTTGCTTCCGCAGATTTTAGTTTTTGGTTATTCGATTTTGCCGTTATGGCTTTACATTCCTGTTTAGAGTTTGTTGGTTCAACTCTTGACTCGCACCACTACGCTTAGCGGGTGCTTGTCCATCTTTTAGCTTGTCTTGACGGCACGACCTTGGGATTCCGCATTGGAGTCCGGGTCGGGTCGTCACAAATACTTACGAGTGTGGGGGTGTCTTGTTAAGGTTGCTATACCTACACCTAAGAAGTTGAAAGTTGGATCAAAAACTATTGACTGCATATTTATAGGTTAAACACAGAATAGTAGTGTCTATCGTTTTCTTGTGCACGAGTCTAAGATAGAAGACATACACAAGAATACAATAATGGAATCTTGAAATGTTTCTTTCTTCGAAAATGCATTTCCTTGTAAGAGTAGCGATGAGTCTAACTCATCTAAATGGGTACATGTTTCGGAAGAAGAAAAATAAACAAAATGTTAGTTTGTCTAGGTAGCACAATTTGGTCGGACATTCATGTCCGCATGTGCGGGCACACGAGGTACGTCGGTCCAAGCCAAATAGGACATTGATTTGCACCCCCCCTGCGGGCACGGGAGGGATAGTTCTTTCTATACAAGCTTACCCAACATAAGGGAGCCTTTGTATATAAACCCTTCAAGCCTTTCATATTTTCCCAATGTAGGATAACCCACTTCCAGCACTTCCAATGTCATACTTTAAACATCTCTAACTTATTCATCAGATATCCGAATTGGATAAATAAATATAGTATTTTTATGTTTTCACGGAGAAGAACATAATTCCACAATTACCATAGTCATTACATAAATGACTCACAAATAAATTAGTGTCTCAAAACCCCAATTTATTTCACTTAAAAACACTAGTTTTCCAATAAGTATCTAGTGAATGAAGAGTTACTTAAGGGGCTTTATTTTGGATTGGCTGGAAATCTTGTTGGTGTCCTTCCGTAAGGACATTTTAAGTTACCTTTGATATCCACCTTTTTTAAGATTACTTTTCTAATTCCAGTAAACTTCATTTCCTGTTGTGAGGGGGTGGGGGAATGATTGTGATAATCTTGGAGTTGGACCAATAGAGATGATGAATAAGCACAAAAACAGAAAGCATTGAAAATTGAAAAAAATGAGAAGTCAATAATCAAACATTGTGGCTTAGCAGAAGAGAGCAGGAGTAATCTTACTGTACTTTCCTTATCATGTGGATTGGTGCGAGACATAAAGTGGACCAGTGAGAGAGAGTAAAAGTAAGAAAATAGAGAGAAAGAGAGTGAGCGAGAGAATGTCAGAAAAGAGAGAGAAAAAGAAGGAGATACATGCATATTCCCTTCCATTAATGGTCTTTTTTTTTCTCAAAAGTTCATTTTTCCGATTAAAAAAAAGAAGGTATCGCAAAGGGTAAAAATTATTAAAAAGAGACTGACCCGGTTATCACCCATGTACATATACTAGTATTATAAAGCGAGAGCAATCGAAATGAATAGTGCTTTCTCAAGGTTTGTCATATATTTTTTTAATTTTTTTTAAAATTAAAATTACCCTTATTTTTACGTGCTAATTACATTTAGAGTATGTTTAGAACCCCAATTTCATGGTTTTGAATTGGAATTGAGTTCTTCAAAACAATTTCGCTGTTTGGGAACCAAATAAAAAGGTTGAATTAGAATTAAATTGCAATTCTTAATGTCTTAATTTCATAAAACCAATTATATGACGGAAGCTAAGAATTTGAAATCAAAAATTTGGATTTAGTATTATTTTTTCTCTCCACTACTTTAGACCGTAACAATCCACTCTTCTTCCACCATCACAACTTTCGCCAACCACTGACCCCCACCACAGCTGAATTCGACCACCTCCGCCACCACCAACCACCATCGACCACCATCACCTCCACTTAAGCCACCACCATTGACCACCACTATATGCTACTTAATTTTAAATCTATAAATAATTTTATAACTCTATTGTTGACAATGTTTGAACCCATACCAAAATTAAATGACTAAACTAGAATTACAATTGAATTTCATAAAATACCCAAACAATGTACTCCCTCCATTCTGAGCAAAGAGTCTATTATTCAAATTTTGAATGTTTCACTTAAAAAGTTCATTTTAAAAAATTAAGACATAATAATGTCATTTTATTATTAATGAACTACTAAAAGTATCATTTTCTTTAAAAAAAATTGACTTTCAAACTGGAGCTCTTTACACGGAACGGAGGGAGTAATTGTTATGATCTAAAGCAAATTCCACAAATTTAAAGTCCATAAAATTTATATATTTATTGAATTTTAAATCTATACTTGCAAAGAGACCCTTAAATTATTACTACATCTATTCTGGGTAAAAAGTCTCTGTTTGAAAGTCAATTTTTTTTAAATAATACTTTTAATAACTCATTAGTAATAAAATGACATTTTTATACCTATTTTTTTTTAAATGGACTTATTAAGTGAAATATTTAAAAATAGAATAATGAATAATTTGTATGGAACTGAGGGAGAATAATATATAGACTAGGTTATCACCCGTGCGATGCACAGTTGATTTAGTGTTGTTTCTGAAACTTATTTTTATAGATATAATCTGCAAGGTATTTGAATGAACAAACAACAACAAGATATCCTCATAATTAATAAATAAATAAAAAAGCGTGAGATCACACCAAATCATCAAACCGAAAATTCATGCGAATTATAAAATCGAACAATTATTCTTAGTGTGAGTGTGAGACGGAGGGAGGGAAGGGGAAGTACCACGAAGACAGACTCGTCAAGGAGGTGTTTGATGGAGGGGAAGTATTTCGCATTGGTTGTTTGTAGTGTTGGTGAAATACGTTTAATTAAATTGGATAACATCTATTTTAAATTGACCGAGTTTTGGTAAAATAATAAAACTTTAAAAATTTCTACCATGGGAATTGAGGAGTCCTAATCAAATGAAACTAATCTAAATCAAATGTAATAAAATCTATTCGGTTTTAAAATAATACTATAAATACATATATAGTACATACATAGTTTAAAAAACTTTTACCATGTATAAAGGAGGTAGCAGATTTAAAATATATCCGGTTTAAAATAATATTATAAATACATATATAGTACCGTATGCACGGTTTTAATAGTTTTTTTTTGTAAAATTTAAATATAATAAGATGATTTTCTAAACTTGTAATAAATAGTTAAATTTTTTAATTAAAATAATATGAAAACAACGAAAAATAAGGTACATATTCAAAATTGATCATATGAATATGTAATTGAAATATTAAATCTATGAGAATTTATAAAATCTATTCGCAAAAAAACACTTTTACCATTAAAATTTGGAGTATTAATCAAGTGAAACACGTCTAAATCAAATGTGATAAAAATCTATCTCATATTAACCGATTTTGGCAAAAAAAATAATTTTTTTTGCTATTTATAAAGGAGACACCAACTTTAAAATCTATCCAGTTTTAATTTTTGACAACAAAGAAAAAGAAAAAAAATCACAACTTCACAAGAAGTTGACACGTTGAAGCACATAATTCGTTTAAAACTTTATGCATTCAACACAAAGTCGTCATGTGGCAGCATCGACTTCTATTTAAATAATAGTTAATAGATAATTAATAGATTAGTAATTAATAATATATATATATATATATATATATATATATATATATATATATATATATATATATATTAGTAGAAGAACAAATAACATAAAATTATCTTGTGAATAATTTGTATTAATTAAATAGTATGAAAATGAAAAGAGATGAAAATTGAAGAGTTTCGGTCAAATTAAAATTGTATAAATTAAACAGGATAAAATCAAATTAGTTTTAAAATTTTTATCTTATCTAATTAGATTTAAGATTTTTATCTTAAATTAATCAATTTTGAAAAAAAATAAAAAACATTTACTATTTCAATGGTGACACGTGACATCACAAAATTCCTTTTAAAAAATTAGTTTTTCACAGAAAGCCACCACGTGATAGCAGCGGCTTCTGTTTTATTAATAGTTACTAGGTTATACTCGTGCGATGCACGGTTTTAAAGAAATTTTTTTGCAAAAATTGTTTATAAAAAGATAATTTTCTAAAATTGTTGTATTTAGAATATTTAAAACTAAACGAAAAGGTTAAATACTAAAATGTATATATGAATGAGTAATATAAAGATGCACATTCGAATTTGCTGCAGAAAAGAGAAGTTAAAAGACAAATGTTGTTGTTCATTATAAAAATAAACCATGATCGCAAATAATATAATAAAAAAAAGAACGAAAGAGATTTAAGCAAAGACAAAATATATCCGAAATATTAAAAGCAAAAAAATATAAAGGAACAAAGCTTGCAATGAGAATATTATCCAATCAATGTACTCAAAGAGAGATAAAGGTAGATGGATATTTATATTTAAGTGGGTAAAAAGATGAGATATGATAATCTCAAAGATTGCTTTTGGTATACAAAAATATATATACCCGTTAAGCTTAATTCACTTATTCTTCATATAGTCGGGAAGTGTAGGGGATTTCTTAGCACACAAGAAACTTTCCTCATGGTAGGACTAAATGCAATCTTATTCTCAACCCATGTCATTGCAATATTGAATGGTAACATTTTACAAATAGATAAAGTCAAACAGTAAGCCTTGAATCTAACATTGCTAATTACCACTAATGCAGAATCAGATGGTTGAAAGAGTTTTTATGTCATCTCCTATATATTATTTGTCATCAACATAACTATATACGTCCATACCATCACCAAACTCACCTACATACATTTTTGCCGGTGATAAAGGTAGATGGATATTTATATTTAAGTGGGTAAAAAGATGAGATATGATAATCTCAAAGATTGCTTTTGGTATACAAAAATATATATACTCGTTAAGCTTAATTCACTTATTCTTCACAGAGTCGGGAAGTGTAGGGGATTTCTTAGCATGCAAGCAACTTTCCTCATGGTAGGACTAAATGCAACCTTATTCTCAACCCATGTCATTGCAATATTGAATGGTAACATTTTCCAAATAGATAAAGTCAAACAGTAAGCCTTGAATCTAATATTGCTAGTTACCACTAATGCAGAATCAGATGGTTGAAAGAGTTTTTATGTCATCTCCTATATATTCTTTGTCATCAACATAACTATATATGTCCATACCATCACCAAACTCACCTACATACATTTTTGCCCGTGATAAGCTCAAGGATTACTACATAGTAGCTATAAATGTTGTTTTTCTCATTCATGTATAGCATGTATGTGTATTATATTGTAAAATCAGATAAATTTAAAAAAAAATTAAATCAATTATATTAATTTTTTTCATGCTTATTCACAAACATATTTAATAACAATATTAATTAAAATATTAAATATATAGGTAATTTATAATAAATTAAAATTTATTAAACAACTCATATCAAAGAGTAAGTGCTAATAATAACAAGTAGCAAAAGTTTAAGGGACCTAACAGAAAAATTAGAAAACTAACTTTAACAACCCAACGAGAAACTAATGGAAACTAACATAACTTAACACCACCATCCCAGCTTGGTGGTCAAGCAGCCAAGGACAGCGGGTGGTGGTCGAGCACGGCGGCTGCCTTCAAATTATTATTATTTTTCTATTCATGAACACAAATCGAAATTATAAAGAATGAGTTTAGAAAACATACCTTACCTTATTTGAATTGAGAAAGAGAGAAAATCTAGAGAGAATGATTTTTTATGATAGTTTTTGGTTTGTATGTTTTTTTGTTCAAATTTTTGTTTTTGTTATTCACAGTGACCAAGGGTAATATAGTAATTTCATAATCAAAAGTGTTGTATTAAGTATTTTATATGTGTTGTGTTAAGTATGCCCCAATTAGAAAAGTAAGAAATTTGAGAGAGGTACCAATAAGTGGATTGAATTACAACGGTTAAAATCTCTTGTAGATGAGGGAGGATTATAAATTTTAACTGTCTAACATTATTTATAGATCAAGGAACAAATGTTGTTTAGAGTAAATAAACATAATTTGAATTTGAAAAAGATTTGTTTGTTAAAATTTCATCATTAATAATAATAAAATCATAGAAATCTGCTCATAGAAATTTTATCTTTTTTTATTATGCATGGTTTATATGTGTTTATTGATGATAAAACTTTTATCAATAAATTTTTTTAAAAAAATACAAGTTACAAGAGAGTGACACGTGGAAGTATGAAATTCTTTAAAAAGTTTAAGCATTTAACAGAAAGCCACCACGTAGTAGCAGCAGCTTCTGTTTTAGTAATAGTTAATATATAGATAATTAATAATTAATAAATATAGATTAGTAGAATAACAAATAACGTAAAATTATCCCGTGAATAATTTGTATAAATTAAACAGTATGAAAATGAAAAAGATGAGAATTGAAGAATTTCGGTCAAATTAAACTTGTATAAATTTCATATAATAAAATCTAGTTTAATTAAGCAATATTTGAAAAAAATATATATAAACGGGAAGTTGACACGCGATTTTTATCCGTAAATCTCTATCATAAATTTACTCGTAAAATTGTATCATATATCTGTTTTATCTTATCAAATTAGTTTTATGATTTTTTTATCTTACCTAAGTAGATTTAGGATTTTTATCTTAAACTAATTAGATTTAAGATTTTTATCCAAATATATAATTTATGAGGTATGATATTAAAAAAAAAATCCTAAATCTCTATCATAAATTTGTTTTATCTTATCTAATTAGTTTTAAGATTTTTATCTTATCTTATTAGATTTATGAATTTTATCTTAAATTAATTTATTTGGGAAAAAGAATTTTTTTTTTACCATTTCGAATGTGACACATGGCATCACAAAATCTCTTTAAAACTTTTAATTTTTCACAGAAAGCCGCCACGTGACAATAGCGGTTTCTATTTTAGTATTATTTATAGATTTTTGCCGGTGATAAAGGTAGATGGATATTTATATTTAAGTGGGTAAAAAGATGAGATATGATAATCTCAAAGATTGCTTTTGGTATACAAAAATATATATACTCGTTAAGCTTAATTCACTTATTCTTCACAGAGTTGGGAAATGTAGGGGATTTCTTAGCATGCAAGCTACTTTCCTCATGGTAGGACTAAATGCAACCTTATTCTCAACCCATGTCATTGCAATATTGAATGGTAACATTTTCCAAATAGATAAAGTCAAACAGTAAGCCTTGAATCTAATATTGCTAGTTACCACTAATGCAGAATCAGATGGTTGAAAGAGTTTTTATGTCATCTCCTATATATTCTTTGTCATCAACATAACTATATATGTACATACCATCACCGAACTCACCTACATACATTTTTACCCGTGATAAGCTCAAGGATTACTACATAGTAGCTATAAATGTTGCTTTTCTCATTCATGTATAGCATGTATGTGTATTATATTGTAAAACCAGATAAATTTAAAAAAAAATTAAATCAATTATATTAATTTTTTTCATGCTTATTCACAAACATATTTAATAACAATATTAATTAAAATATTAAATATATAGGTAATTTATAATAAATTAAAATTTATTAAACAACTCATATCAAAGAGCAAGTGCTAATAATAACATGTAGCAAAAGTTTAAGGGACCTAACAGAAAAATTAGAAAACTAACTTTAACAACCCAACATGAACTAATGGAAACTAACATAACTTAACACCACCATCCCAGCTTGGTGGTCAAGCAGCCAAGGACAGCGGGTGGTGGTCGAGCACGGCGGCTGCCTTCAAATTATTATTATTTTTCTATTCATGAACACAAATCGAAATTATAAAGAATGAGTTTAGAAAACATACATTACCTTATTTGAATTGAGAAAGAGAGAAAATCTAGAGAGAATGATTTTTTTATGATAGTTTTTGGTTTGTATGTTTTTTTGTTCAAATTTTTGTTTTTGTTATTCACAGTGACCAAGGGTAATATAGTAATTTCATAATCAAAAGTGTTGTATTAAGTATTTTATACGTGTTGTGTTAAGTATGCCCCAATTAGAAAAGTAAGAAATTTGAGAGAGGTACCAATAAGTGGATTGAATTACAACGGTTAAAATCTCTTGTAGATGAGGGAGGATTATAAATTTTAACTGTCTAACATTATTTATAGATCAAGAAACAAATGCTGTTTAGAGTAAATAAACATAATTTGAATTTGAAAAAGATTTGTTTGTTAAAATTTCATCATTAATAATAATAAAATCATAGAAATCTGCTCATAGAAATTTTATCTTTTTTTTTATTATGCATGGTTTATATGTGTTTATTGATGATAAAACTTTTATCAATAAATTTTTTAAAAAAAATACAAGTTACAAGAGAGTGACACGTGGAAGTATGAAATTCTTTAAAAAGTTTAAGCATTTAATTTAAAGCCACGTAGTAAGCAGCCGAGCTTTTAGTAATAGTTAATATATAGATAATTAATAATTAATAAATATAGATTAGTAGAATAACAAATAACGTAAAATTATCCAAGTGAATAATTTGTATAAATTAAACTTGATATGAATAATGAAAAAGATGAGAATTGAAGAATTTCGGTCAAATTAAACTTGTATAAATTTCATATAATAAAATCTAGTTTAATTAAGCAATATTTGAAAAAAATATATATAAACGGGAAGTTGACACGCGATTTTTATCCGTAAATCTCTATCATAAATTTACTCGTAAAATTGTATCCTATATCTGTTTTATCTTATCAAATTAGTTTTATGATTTTTTTTTATCTTACCTAAGTAGATTTAGGATTTTTATCTTAAACTAATTAGATTTAAGATTTTTATCCAAATATATAATTTATGAGGTATGATATTAAAAAAAAAAATCCTAAATATCTATCATAAATTTGTTTTATCTTATCTAATTAGTTTTAAGATTTTTATCTTATCTTATTAGATTTATGAATTTTATCTTAAATTAATTTATTTGGGAAAAAGAATTTTTTTTTTTACCATTTCGAATGTGACACATAGCATCACAAAATCTCTTTAAAACTTTTAATTTTTCACAGAAAGCCGTCACGTGACAATAGCGACTTCTATTTTAGTATTATTTATAGATATTATTTATAGATAGATAGATAGATGATAAGATGAAGTTTGCTTGTGATTTTCAAATTCTAATTCTACACTTAACTCCACTGAATAACTATCGGTTACAAATTGAATATTGCTCGCTAACATTAATAGTTACCCACTTTTTCCATTAACTACTCAAAATCATTTAAAATTTTATACAAACAAGAATAATTCATAAAGTTTTGAGTAACAAGATAAATAATAATTTTGCACACGAGTTGAGTGTGCCAATTTATTGGTAATTATAATGTAAATGAATTATTTGGCTTTTAATGAAAATTAGTTAGCATTAGACAAAAAAATATAAGTCTAATCTATATTTATTGAGTCTATAAATAGTCAAGTTTTATTCTTATACACTAGTGATATTTACACTTCCACCATTACTCTTGAGCTCGTGGTTTGTAAACAAGCGCATGGACCAAGCTCGGTCGCAAATTTGTTTTGAAGGAGCCGACGCGTATCACTTAATAAACGAGCTTGAGCTTGCCCGTGAAGACTGAGGTTGACTCATTTACACCCGTGAGGCTGTAACTCCCCTTAATACGAGGGTCATTTTAAACGGATTTATAATCTATAATACAATACAATTCATACTCACAAATATAAAATTGACTTAAGCTAAGTAGTGGTCAAAATATAATGTTTTACCGAGATCCTACAGTCATTATTTAATCCCATCTTCACATGTGCGAAGGCTGATTCTTTGTTCTTTTACTTTCATCTCTCGATTCGAGATTGAGGAGACTAACGGTATCGCATGTTTTCTCGAGCATATGATATTGAAGGGGTTCAAGACGATAGTAGAAGAGGATGGCCAAGTAGCTCTAAATTTGATTAATTTGTATTCATGAAATTTAGAGTATTCGATAGTAATTTGATTTGATTTGCATTGGATATTTTTTTGTGGATGGAGAGGTAGCAAAATTTGCAGTTTATCCTCATTTTTTGAATAGAGCTAATGTTTTAGAGACTTTTTTTAAAGGTTTTGTTTGTTAATTATTTGTGTAATTATTTTAAGTTTTAGTGTTTTTTTGGTTAATTATTTATGTAAATATTTGCATATATTTTTTTAAATTTTGTTGTGTGTGGATAAAGAGGCGATTAAATAAATAAATAAATATATATATATATATATATATATGAGAAAAAGACTAATTAAAAACTCAATTATCCAATTGCAAGGTCCGGTAACCAATTGCAATTGCAAGTTTGCAGCATCGTTTATACATATGAGAGAGAGACTAATTAAAAACTTAATTAACCTCTACTGATAATATGTCAAAAGCACGTACATAAAGTTCTAGTTATCTCATGTTATAAAACTTAAAAGTGCTCACTTTACTACATCAAGGTGCTAACTGAAACAAGGGCTATACTTTCAGGGTGGTAATGTATCCCCGCGCAAACAAGTGGATAATGAATATGCCGAGAACGTGACTAGAAAAAGACGAAAAACTAACAGAGAAGACTAAGCAATCGGCTCTCTCTTAGTCTCTTTATTTTTAATCTATTGTTGTGATAACTGATAAGTTGAAACTCTAAGCAAAGCTCTCTCATTGTTTATCTTCAATATTCAACTGAACCCAATCCATTGAAGTTGTTTTCTATTCTCTTTCTTCATCAAAGGTTAGTTCCTCTTTCTACCTAATTTCAAGATTTTTTTTTTATCTATTTATTTATTGTGGTTCTGTTTTTTGATATCTTCTGGGCTCTTTTTATGTGTGAAAAAACGTTCATTCTTTTGGGTTTTCTGATCGATTTTTACGAGTTTTAGGTCATATATTGAGGTGGGTGGTCCCTTGATTTTGTGTTTGTGTAATTAGTGTTAGGGTATGTAAACTTTTGTAGTGGGTATCTTATAGATTTAATTTATGTAATCATGCACTCAGTTCGTTGATTGTTAAATGAAATAAGCTCTTTGATTGTTAAATGAAATACGTTTAATTTCTGTTATCGGTTGTGTTTATTGACCGTAAGAGTTTTGACTTTGTTTCTGAAGGTGTAAATTTGGGTGGGATGGCAAAGAGTTTATTCAAGCAAGAACATGATCTTGGTATGTGCTTGCCTCTGTATATTGATTTTAATGATCTCGATAATTGTTGACTGAGTTAGTATGTTTAGCAAGAATTTTTTCGTATTGAATTTTAAAATTATGTGTTCTGTTATGTACAGAGAAGAGACGTGCAGAAGCTGCAAGAATTAGAGAGAAATACCCAGATAGGATTCCAGTGAGTATTACTATTTGTGTCCGGAATTGACCATTTATATATTTATGCAAGTTTTTATTTGACAGTGTTAACAGATAGCGTTGGAAGAAAATAAAAAAATGGAAAAAACAAACTTACAAACCCTCGATGAGGGGCGGACTAGGTCGCTCTCTCTAAGACGGTTGGTGCCCCTACGGATGATGCACAGTACTGTAGGTTGTAGGATGCTTCCTCTAGGATACAATAACCCAATCACTAGTTGTCGCCTCTATAACTCTGCACAACATCAAGAAGTCGAGGCTTGAGGCTTCACACACACACACACTGCTTTGCCTAACATCAAGAAACGGCTGTAGAGGGGAGAGTTTTGATTTCTGGAAAAAAGAAAATTCAACTATGTGGAAGAGTCGCTATTTATAAGTGTAGAGGATGGGGCAGTGGCTGCTGTCAAATTCAGAAACTCGTATCTCCGCCATCCTTATCTCCTCCATTTTCAAACCAATGTGGGATGCATAAACCAAGTGTTGAATGTAGTTCAAATTGGGAATGTAGAACAGGCATCCTCTGTAGTAAATAAACAATTAGGACACGAGAATTTGCTATAGTGATAGCTTTCAAGGGCAATGAGGTATTCCTTTAAGTCTTGGACTCTCAAAGTGGGACCGAGAGAGTGTTTAAGAGCGAGTCTGTGAGCCATTTCTTGAGGAGAGGAGGATATCACTAAAAGGCCTATTTCTTACCCAAAAAGTAAAAGTTAATCTCTTAACGCTTGAGCCTTTTGAACTACACTAGATCATATTCTCTGGTTTTATAATACTCAGGTTTACCTCAGGAAGATTTTGCATTTAAACCATGGTTTTTAGAGTTTTTTTGATAGATAAGTTTGGCCCCTTAGTATGGGGATTGGAACCAAGGACCTCAAGATTGTTGAACAATTGTGTAGTTCGGAGGAAAAGGTTTAGAGCAATTCTTTCAAATTGTAAGAAGCTTGATAGTCGCTTATATTTTTTATGGTAAATAAGACCTTCTTTCTCTTTCCTATTAACTATGTGACTTTCTGCTTTCTACTCCAATTATCACAGGAGTGAATTCTCATGTGCAACTTATAGTACCTAGGCTTTTGTTCCTAGCACTAAGAAATATGATTTGTTATTTTAGGCTGCACAATATAAATTATTTGCTAAACGCAGTCTCTGAGACGCAATTCTTCACTCTTATTTTTGGGTTGTGGGGATGGAGAATGTCTAAGAGAAGCAGTGTGTTGTATGTGTGACCAAGAAGATCTAGGTAACAGTCTGCATGGGAACCTTGCTACATCTGTAGGATTTAACCGTGTTAGCAATTTGCTAAGTAAACTTAATGTTGAAAAGAGGTTAAAGGATGGAAGTGGTAAATACGACATTTGGAAGAAGGGTGATTTATAATAAAAACAAGTAGCTCTGATGGAACATAGAAATAGGTTCAGATAATTGTATTAAACAAGTAGTATTTGAAAATAAAAGGATGACATATCTGCCCATTAGTAAGCAAGATCCGCTATTAACACTGGCTGTAAAGAGAGAGAAGGAGGGGGCGTGAGAGGGAGAGGGGATAAGTATATCTGTTGATCATTGGCCACTTTTGGTCAAGTGTAAAGAGGAATTGTTTTTCTTTTGTAAAATGTAAATATATCTACTCTTCCGAACCTTTAAACCATTTTTTAAGAAGATCCTCAAACGAGAGTCGTGTCTTAGTGATATAGTCCTTCAAGTTGTGGGTTCCCTATTTGACTTTCATTTACAAATCTCCTTTGTTGATTTTAAGGTTATTGTGGAGAAGGCAGAGAGAAGTGATATCCCCAACATCGACAAGAAAAAGTAAGTAGTCTGGTACTAATAATCAAGTCTGTATTATATATTTCTTCTGATAACATACTCCCATCATTTCTATGGTATACTGTAGATAAGTACACATTTCAACCAATCTTAATCAACTTGTGCACCCACATGAACATGTGATGTTTTAGCCATAAGTGACCAACTGACCACGTGTCAACAAGCTATTTCTGTAATGCTTAGAGATTTGAAATAATCAAACATGCTTTTTAATATTTTGTTCATAAAAAAGAAGAAAAATAAAACCGTAAACAATCAACAATCAAAACTCCATTATCCATGACGATATTAATACTTAAGCACCATCCAAGGGGTTTTGATGGTTAGCTTAGGGCTGCAAATGGGCCGAACTGTTCACAAACAAGCTTGTGCTTTGGCTTGCTAAGGGCTACCTCAGGTGATCCGGTTTGATTAAATATCTGATTCGTCACCCTTCTATTGGACTCGAGTTCGTTCAATTAAACTGAAAACTCATGTGAGCTCCAGCATAAATACTGTCTTGTCCATCTCTCGAGCTTGAGCATCATCATACATGGGCAAGCATGTGACCAGCTCCTTTAGTTTATTATAATTTAATACACTTTATTGCATGTAAATACTCCCTTCGTTCCTAAATAATTGTCATGTTTTTCTTGTTCGTCTGTTCCTAAATTATTGTCCTTTTTCTAAACTTTCCTCTTTAGGAAAACCTTTTTACCATTTTATCTTTACTTTTTCTTCCTACTTTAATTATGAACCACATGCATATGCATATGGACTTTATTGGATACTACATCATATACCAATATTTATAATAGAGTCAATTAATTTTTCTCATTCGGCCGGACAATTATTAAGGTACGGATGGAGTGTATAAATTTCAGTGTCATATGTATTTATATAAAAGTTTCCTATTTAAAATTTATAGATATGTATTTTAGGATAATAATTTAATCAGTTTTACATTTTACTTGTATATGTTCTGAGTCAATAAATATAAAATAGGTAAATACATCAAGTCGTATGGCTAGCACAGTGGTGCTAGTGGCTTTACCAATCTTTAAAACCTGAGTTCAACAACCGTGGGTCATGGTATAGACTGATTACAAGGCAATAATGCGACGGAATGTGTATGAGTAGTGTGGTTATTTAGTTGGATGTGTTACTGCTGTTTTCTTTGATATGAAGTAAATAGGAGTCGAATTTCTCCAATCTCTCTGTGTCTCTCTCTCCTCCCACTTCCAAGTATACCCCTTTGTATACTTTGTGGCTGGTGCATAGGGCAATGACAGTGATACCTTGAACCTGAAATGACCAGCACGCTTCTCTTCGAAGTGCAAATTTAACTGATGTATATGTTAGCCTATCATTGATAAGAAAGATTGTTACATTTTTAGTTGCCAAAAATAGATCGTGAAAATGGAAAATAATACTCCCTCCGTTCCAAGCAAAGAGTCCATCATACTATTTTGGATTGTTTCACTTTAAGAATCCACTTTAAAAAATTATGCTTACAATTTTTTGTAACATTTCATCTTTACCCTCTACTTGTTTTGTAAGCACATGGCTTGTGTTTTAAGTATTTTTGTAATTATGACCAACTTTAATGACATTAATATATCCCCTTAGTAATCAGACTTTTCAATCGTGGACTCTTTGGGTGGAATGGATCGAGTAACTTGACAATGGCATTTCATTGGAATCTTGCCGAGAAAAACTAGGTAATGATAATGAGAAACAGGGAAACTAGAAACTGAGAGAATGTGGCCTGAAGAGTAATCACATCGAGATGGGTAAATACTTTATTCAGACTTAACCAAGTCAGAGTTTGGAGATATTTGACTGCTCACTTGATTTTGTTTGGTGCAAACAATAGGCAGCAATGAAAACACAATATAGAAGTGAGAAAACAAAATAAAACTAGATTAGCTATTCAATTATTAAGTAGCAGTAGTGTGGGAAATAGAAGGCTTTCTCCGTGAGATCATTCTCATAACAAAACTCCAGAACTGAACTTAAAACCCTAATCATGTATTCATGTCACTCTTATAAACTAAAACTATTCACTCCTATAAACTAAAACTATGACATAACTTCTGAAAATGCCCTCATAACTAGTGCAAGCTATTCCTGTACGCCCCTAACCTGTTAGCTATTGCTAAAAGGTTTAAATCTCAATTTGGTCACCCTACTTTCGGCCAAAAGTCATTAAGCTCACTCTACTTTTTTTTTCCCCCAATTTAATCACTTTACTTGGCTTCGTCATTCAATAAGGTCACTTGAGTAATTTTTTTCTGTTATGTTAGATGGAAATCATTGAAAAGACCAAAATACCCTTATTAAGTTAAAGGGTTTTACTCTCAATGTTAAAAATTGAGGGTTCAAACTAAAAAATAAAAACTAAACCTTACAAATAAAAACTAAAAAGGGTATCATTGATTCCAATTTGATCATCAAACCCATTTCGATTAATCCATTCGATTCTTTCGATTCATTCTCCAGTAAAGAAAATCAAACCCCAAGATTTGTCAAAGCCACTGTTACCGTACACTCTCCCGTGGTGGTACCATTCCGGCCATTTAACCTCAACAACATCCCAATTGGTAATGGAAACTCCACAAAGAAGCCAACTAAGCCGAATCCCAAACAAGGTTTTGGTGAGAAGAAGCTCCCTGAAAAGAAGATCGATGAAGAGATTGAAGAAATTGAGAGCCAGATTAGTCGGTTGGCATCGAGATTGGAAGTGCTGAGGCTTGAAAAGGCGGAGCTAAATGCAAAGAATCTTGAAAAGAATGGGAGGGCGGTGGCTGCGAAGTTCATGCAGCAAGGCAGTGTTACATATCCAGGGAACAATTCACCACCAGCCATTCTGATTGGAGATGATGGCGATAAGTGGTGAAGCGAAGGAGGCCGGCTGGAAGAAGATTCGGCTAGTAAGGAGATGGGTGACAGATCGATGAGCAGATGGAGGGGAGAACAGGAACGGAAGGGGCCGGTGGCAGTGACGGGTTTGGCCGGATCTGAAGGAGATCAGTGAGCCGGGTTCGCTTGTTGTTGGGCGAGATGGAGGATGGCTGAGGCGGTGTTGGCCGGATTTGAAGGTCAAGCTGCCATGAAGCGCTAGTTTCCGGTTGTTGATGGAGGCGATTGATGGGGGCGGCGGCGGCCATGGGGGGCTTTGAGGAGTATTTGATGTCACAGTGAGATCACGTGGAACTGAAAGCTGTAGGGTGAAGAAGAGACGGGAGATCCCTAGTGAGCTTGTGATACCTAAGACATTGGAATGCTCTGAATCGCCGTCCCTGACCCGACAAATCTCCATTGTTCCAAGAATGCTGTAAGGTTAAAAAAAGCTAGTAAGGGTATTTTTGGATTTTCATAATTTTTTTAAGGTTTCCAACAAAATAATTGGATGGAGTGATGAACTTGATATTTATGTCCAAGTAGAGTGATTAGATTGGGGAAAAAAAAAGTAGAGTGAGCTTAATGACTTTTGGCCGAAAGTAGGGTGACCAAATTGAGATTTAAACCTTGCTAAAATCCATAAAACACTAGAACTTCACTATAATGGCTCAAAAGCTGAAAACTAAATAAAAGTTAATTGCTGGCCCCTCTATGATAAATATAATTTTTTTCCTGGTGCTTAATTAAACATGTACGTATATAAGTCGGTACATATATTGGTTTTTGTAAATTAACGGAGAAGAGAAGAAGAAGAATATATGATTTGGAAGCCTTAACCCTAAAAAGGTTAGGTTAGGGTATTTATATATACGTGCATATTAGACAAATGTTACACATAACACCCTTCATAATACCCCTTATTCGCTAACACTCCCCCTCAAGCTGGAGCATAAATGTCATGCATGCCCAGCTTGTTACTCATATAACGCAACCTATTTCCAATCACCGACTTCGTCAGACAGCTGATCACCAGACTTGACATAACTTGTGACAATAATCTTTTGTTGCAGCTTCTAGTGAATGAAATGACAGTCAACCTCAATATGTTTTGTGCGTTCATGAAACACAGGATTCGATGCAATATGGATGGCTGCTTGATTGTCACACCATAGCTGCGTAGGTGTTGAACTACCAAACCCCATTTCCTCAAGTATTTGGCGAATCCACATCAACTCACAAGTCGACTGAGCCATGGCTCTATATTCCGCCTCCGCATTGGATCTCGTCACAACTTGCTGCTTCTTGCTTTTCTAAGACACTAAGTTGCCTCCAACAAATATACAATATCCTATGGTTGACTTCTTACTAATAGGACATCCAGCCCGATCAGCGTCACAAAAACCCTCGACTCTTATGTGTCCATGATCTCGATAGAGTAACCCACGGCCTGGAGCTCCTTTGAGATATCGGAATATTTGTACAATAGCCTCCCAGTGAGTAGATCGTGGAGACAACATAAACTGACTGACTTTACTTACTGCAAATGCAATGTCCGGTCTAGTCACAGCTAAATAGTTCAACTTCCCTACAAGCGTACGATACCTCTCCGGATGATTCAATTCTTCACATCATCATATCTAAGCTTCACATTAGCATCCATAGGAGTCTCAGCTGGTTTTGCTCCTAACATCCCAGTGTTGGTAAGTCCAGTACATACTTACGTTGAGAAAGAAAGATGCCTTGTTTCGAACGGGCAACTTCAATTCCCAAAAAATACTTGAGGTTCCCGAGATCTTTTGTTTGAAATCTTTCTTGAAGGAAAGACTTGAGAGCATAAATTCCCACACTATCTCCGCCAGTAATAACGATATCATCAACATACACAACCAAGAGAATACACCCTGCTTGACCGACGATAAAAGATCGAATGATCACCGCCGCACCGCATAAGGCCAAACTCTAACACAACTTCACTAAATCGACCAAACCAAGCTCGAGGAGACTGTTTCAGACCATACAACGACTTTTTTAACTTGCACACCATCCCTGACTCCCCCTGAACAACAAAACCAGGAGGTTGTTCATGATAAACCTCTTCGTGCAGGTCACCATGAAGAAAAGCATTTTTGACATCTAGTTGGTGAAGCGACCAGTGGTATGATGCAGCTAGAGAAAAAAGCAACCTAACAGAAGCCAACTTCGCAACTCGAGAGAAAGTTTCTGAATAATCCACACCATAAGTTTGGGCATAACTCTTTGCAACCAGACGAGCCTTCAATCGAGCAAGGGAACCTTCAGGATTCACTTTCACTGTGAAAACCCACTTACAACCAATTGCCTTCTTATTATTCGGCAAAGGTATCAAATCCCAAGTCTGATTCTCCTCAAGAGCCTTCATCTCCTCTTCCATAGCGGTTCTCCAACCAGGGTGAGCCACTGCCTCAGACACAGGCTTGGGAATAGGGTAAGACTTAAGAGAATTAATTCAGGAAGAAGTAGAAGAAGACAAACCAGAGTAACTAACGTAGTCAGCAATGGAATATTGTGCACAACTACGCTTACCTTTTCGAAGAGCAATCGGAACATCTAGATCAAATAGTGGTGGCATCGGAGTGCTAGGATCTGCAGAAGAGAGGACTGGCTCGGTAGTGACCACATCAGGAGGTGTAGAAGGAGGTCCCTCTCGTGGACGGCGAGAGTAAACTTGCTAAATGGGGGGACGATAGGGAGGTACAGGAGGTGGTACAGGGGCTGCTTTAGACCGTACAAAGTGATAGACAAGGAAATCATCATTTGAGTCCGAAGAAGATGGGTCAACAGAAGGCAGAGGATAGAATGATTGTGATTCAAAAAATGTGACATCAAGAGAAACGAGATAACGATTCAACTCGGGAGAAAAACAACGATACCCCTTTTGAGACTGAGAGTAGCCAAGGAAGACACATTTTAGGGACTTAGTATCCAACTTGGTTATATGAGGTCGATGATCGCAAACAAAGCAAACACAACCAAAGGTCTGTGGTGACACGGAAAACAACGAATGGGAAGGATATAAGACACGATATGGAATCTCCCCCCCCCCCAGGAACCGAGGATGGCATCCTATTAATAAGATGACAGGCAGTCAAAACTGCATCAGACCAAAATGGCTTAGGCACATGCATTTGAAAGCTAAGAGCCCTAGCACTTTCCATTAGATGGCGATTCTTTCTCACCGCCACCCCGTTTTGTTGAGGTGTATCAGTGCAAGAGGATTCATGAGTCATGCCATGGTCATGCATAAAAGTAGAGAAAGAGGTGGAGATATATTCTTTTGTATTGTCACTACGAAGAATTTTAATAGGCACACCAAAATGGGTATTAATTTCAGCACAAAAACCACAAAAAATGGAGAATAACTCGGAACGATTTATCATTAAGTAAATCCAAGTTACACGTGAAAAATCATCCATAAATGTAACAAAATAACGATAACCAAGTTTCGACACTACCGGAGACGGACCCCAAACATCAGAATGAACCAACTTAAACGGGACACAAGCCCTTTTATTGACTCTAGGAAAGTATGAAACACGATGGTGTTTAGCATACTGACAAGCTTTACAATTTAATGTAGACAAAGACTCTAGACTAGGATACAATTTCTTCAAATTCGAGAGACAAGGATGACCCAAACGACAATGAATCTAATGCGGTGCAAGGGAAGTGACACTGGAACATGCAACGGGTGAGACAACATCATCCAGCAAGTAAAGCCCTCCTGATTCGTAGCCTTTACCAATAATCCTCTTCGTCGTAAGATCCTGAAAGACACAAGAATCAGAAAGGAATGAGACACTACAGTTGTAATCACGAGTTAATTTAGTGATGGATAGTAAATTGAACGGAAAACCAGGAAGGTAAAGGACAAAAGACAAAGACAGAGATGGAGTGATACGAGCGATTCCGCTTCCCTGAACACATGCAACAGATCCATTGGCTAACGTCACACTAGGAAATATAGAAGAGGTAAAGGAAGATAAAATACCTGCATCACCGGTCATATGATCGGTAGCACCAGAATCAATGACCCATTTGCGACTCGAGGAGGAAAGACACGCAGTGGGTTTACCTGAATGGACAAGAGTGGCTGCAGAAGAGGAAGATGAAGACGGTTGAGAGACCTGAAACTGGGTATACCTAGCATACTCTTCTTCTGACATCATAACCATCTTCCGGTTAGTCAAAGGAGAGGACGGACTAACAGGGTCGAGATGAGTAGCGACATTAGCAAAGCGGTTACCAGTAGGTTTCCCATGTAATTTCCAACAGTTGCGTTGCAGATGCCCCGTGTCCCCACAATGGTAACATACCTTGACATCCTGATTTCCTCCACGTCTATGTGCATCATCACCACCACGACCACCCCGACCTCCTCTACCACCTCTGCGTCCGCCACTATCACGACCACCATGATCAGAACCTCTATGCCCATGAAATGCCTACGTGGCCAGAGCAGAAGACTCACCCGCATCCCCCTCAACTGGAGGAGGCTTAGGAGATGTGCGTAAGACCCGCGAGAAAGCCTCAAACAAAGAGCAAATATCCGTACTAGACAAAATCTGCGATCGAGCAGTAGCAAACTCAGATCGCAAGCCAGCTAAAGAACCCATGACAAGGAGCTGTTCACGTTGTGCCTGCATCTCCTTAATATTTGCCGTAATTGGAAGCAAAGTGCACTATTCCTAAGACATTTTATTAAAATCTGCAAAGTACTGAGTCACGGTGAGATCTCTTTGATTCCGTCGAAACACATCAGTGGACAAGTCATACAAGAGATTCAGATTATCACGGCTCGAATACAACACCTCCAAATACTCCCAAAAATACTCCCAAAGATCTTTGACTGTTTCAGTATGGGAAACTAACTCTGGAACATTATCAGTTATGGAATTCATCATCTGGCCAAAGAGTAATGCATCATCCCGAATCCAAACCTTCGCACCTTCACCAGTTTTTATATCTGTGAGATGATCACCCTTTTCCATGCCAATCAGACTCTTACTAACCACCTTACGCCACATCATATAGTTTGTACCATCAAGCTTTTTATCTGTAAGCTTATTAGGAGTGGTGATCACTGCTGAAACAATCTCAGACGACGACATAACACACAGAACAGAGGAGTTCCAACAAAAAGCGGTAACAAGAAACCAAACAAGCAGTAGCAGAGTCGCAACACACGTTCAAACCAAAAAACTAACCACACATGTAGATTACCTGGACGTGGGCGAACCGGACGAGGCGAATATTCCAGCGAAACTCCAGCAGACGCGCCGGCGCGTGGCCTGAACTCCGGCAACAGTGAACTTTTCCGGCAACAAAAACGACTCCTTCGGCATCGCCTAGGGACGGCGAATTGGTCTGGGTGGCGCGTGGGTCACAAAAGAAACAAGATGATGGCCAAAAAGCTTGGCGTGCTGTTAGAACAAATAACTGGTCGACGCCGCTGATCTTGCGAAACCCCTGCCCTGCGTACAATAGAAACCTTCGGCGATGCAACTGGCACACCACAACCTGGGCTGGCCAATCAATCTAGATTGCACACTCCGGCAACTCAAAGCACCGCACAGCCTGGCGACGCAAGAAAGGAACACGACGTCCTTACCTTTGCATGTAGAGAACGGAAAAAAAAACAAAAAATAAAATGAAAAAAAAAACAAAAAATTAAAAATTAAAGTGGATCAAACCAAGTTTGTTATGGAGAAACCTGCTCTAATACCATGTAAATTAACGGAGAAGATAAGAAGAAGAATATATGATTTGGAAGCCTTAATCCTAAAAAGGTTAGGCTAGGGTATTTATATATACGTGCATATTAGACAATAATGTTACACATAACACCCTTCATAATACCCCTTATTCACTAATAGTTTTCCACACTATGAACCAGTTGTTGATGATTCCTCTTCCTACAACTATTGATGTTTCTTGCCAAGTTGGTGCATTTTCGTGACTTCTTACTCATCAAGAGACAGATGGATTTAGGACCATTATGTTGATTTCCTTTTTCTTGCTTATGATTTATTTTGGTTCTCGTCAGTGATTATTCATAAACCAAGGTGTGGATTAGTCCTTGCTACATTGCTGGAGTTTGATTTGTAAATTAGATCAGGTCATTGATTTTACTTTCATTGCGAGTTCCTGTTTGTTTACCGAAATTAGAAAAGTGCAGGTACCTTGTTCCAGCTGACTTGACAGTTGGTCAATTTGTCTACGTAATTCGCAAAAGGATCAAACTAAGCGCTGAAAAGGCCATATTCATATTTGTTGACAATGTTCTCCCACCAACAGGTAATTGTTTCTGTCATATGTACTGATCCTAACATCATTATTCATTAAGCCCACAAAACATGTGCTTGGTGCAAGATCAATTGGTCCCATAAAGTTGAGTAAAATGAAGGGGATGCGCTGGAACCCATTGGCATTAAAGTGACGTAGAGGGGTAGGAGAGAGCAGGTTGCACTCGAGACAGAAGTTATGTTACTGAATCGGGGTTCATGAGTGCAACTCGTGCGTTCCCTCTAGACATTCACCGTCGTATATCATGTCTTAAGTTTCTAAAATGTTTGGACTTGTAATGAGCTTCTGTGCTTGTGTTATGTCTGTTTGTAGGGGCAATTATGTCTGCCATATACGAAGAGAAGAAGGATGAAGACGGGTTCCTTTACGTTACCTATAGCGGAGAGAACACATTTGGGGACCAGATATTTCAGTAGCAATGGATTATTCTGGCATTATCCTTGCCTTTGACAGTTCCAACCATATTTCCCACGCTAATATTCTATATAATGTGTTTTTTTTTCTTTTCTTTCTAAATTATGTATAGCAAATAATTGTATATATATAATAAAACCGAAATATTCTCGGAATCGGCCGTTGCTTATGTGTTGATAAAACAGCTGATTGCTATTGCTATTGCTATTTCTATTTCTGTCTTTCTTTTATCTTCTATAAACCAAAGAAAGTGTGGCCTCAAGTGATGCCACCAAGTCCTAATGTTTTGTGTATAATAGTTGTACAAGTGTGATACTCTCTGTTCTGAGCAAAGAGTTCATTATTTTATTTTGAGATGTTTCACTTAAATAGTTCATTTTCAAATGTAATATTTCGTTCGTTTTGGGTAAAAAATCTATTATTCTATTTTGAGATGTTACACTTAAAGAATTCATTTTTAAAAATTAAGACATAAAAATATTATTTTATTATTAATAAATTATTAAAAGTGTGCTTAAAAATTTAAATTTCAAATAATGATTCTTTGGCTGGAACGGAAGAAAGTACTATGGTAGTATGCCCTGTTTGGTTGAGCAGTATTATTGTGTTGATGTTGTCTCTAAACCGACTGACTAGTGACTTCTACATACCCCTCAAGAACAAAGAAGGGGCCATACGATGGCGATGTGTGCTACGATGGTGATGTTACTTCTCTCAATTTTCGTAAATAATTTTCGTCGTTGCCACACCCTTGTTTTAAATTCAGTGGTTGTTTTGGGTGGTGTTGATGTGAATTACTTGAAATATGGCGGAGATTGGCGATAGGTATGGCAGAGGAAAAGGAAATTTATCAAAAGATTTTAAAAGCTTGCAATTTTCTTTTAAAAAAAATTATATCCATTGGATGAAGAGCTTCAAATCAACATATCCATTAATATTTGGATGGATGTCAGCATGGCAATGACAAAAAGAGTAATACTAGAGTCACTCAATAAATATTTAAATTTGTGCACTAAATGATGTGGTTTTCAATGTGTCATCTTATTTGACATTTTATGAGTTCCACTATAAGTTAAAAAGTTATGTTGACAATATGACACATAAGATGCTACATCATTTGGTACATAAATTTAAGTACTCATTGAGTAACTCTAGCATTACTCATGACAAAAATATGACATTTATGTCAGCTATATTATTTTCTTTCACATTTAGTCATTTACCATAATTTTCTGAAAAAATTATTGATTAAGATTTCCCACGTTACTCCAAGTATCAAATAAGAATCTTTACGGTATATTCACCAAAAGACATTGTGTCACACTGAAAAAAATAATAGAGAGATCTTATTTTCTTTCGAAAGAGGTTGAGTTCGATATCTTTGGGCTTCGTTGATGAACCAACACTTATATTTGACTCGCGTATAAACAGAGCCAGCTTTGATGAATGTCTTGGTGGGCAATGGCCATAGACCCTTAATTTTGTCATCATACCATTTTTTTTAGGGGGAAATTCGACGGATTTTCAACCGCCTTAGTCATCGATATTTTTTTTTTCAAATTGATAAAAATTAGTTTCATGCAAAACGATGCATCATTTGATATCAAACGATGCACACATTTGTAATCATGATACATCGATTTTGCACTATCATGCATGAAGTTGCACTATTGCAGTTTGAAAGAAATATTACGAACTAAAGCGGTAAAAAATAAGTCAAAATGTACCCGCTAGAAATTTTCTCTTTGCTTAGATTGAGACCTATATAATATTGATTTTAAAACTATGTTCCAAGAAAGATCAAATTAATTAAATAATTTATGAATTGAAAATGAGATATTGAAAGAGCTTGATTTTAATGACCTAATTGGTGATTTTGCCTAGAAAATATAATTTTTTTCAATTTTGTTTATGCATATTTTTCTTGTATGTTTGTAGATGTTGCATTTTTTTCATTATTTTAGATGATGCAAAATTAAACTTGTTTGTGTAAATTCTTATTTTTATATTTCTATATATAGTGAACAAATTTTTTTTTTCTTTTTGTCGTCGCTTCGCGTGTGGGAAAGCTGATATCACTCTGTGTTAATGAGATGACAAATGCTGTTATGAGATAGAGTTTATCTTATGATTACGAGATTTAGTGTTGTTATTGTTGGATGATTGTAACACAAAGTTTGATAATTAATTATAATCAGGTTGATGGTGACTTTGGAGTTTGATATGACTGTATGAATGTTCAATTAATAAAAATATATTTAATCGCTTTGATGAAAATCAAAAACGATGTAACTACCATAGTTCTCGTAATATGAGGCCTCCTTATGTGGTCAATATTAAAGTGTAGACATCGTCCCATAACATTTTCAAAACATTGGTGAAATAGAGACCAAAACGACGACCATATGAAAAAGATATACACTGTTTGGATGTTCCCATTTTAGCACATGGCATTGGCACATGGATTATATGCCACGTGGCGTGCATTAAGTAAGAGCGATGGTGGGGCTCGGCCGAGGTCCTACATGTCCTGTACTGGTGGTGCAATGACGGTATAGCCATGCAACGTTGTCTTCCCTCATATCCTCTCCTCTCTTTAGCCTTTAGAGGCCCCACTTGCCACACCTGTGGGCCCCTGTTATTTCAAGTTGCTAAAATAGTACCCCAAATCAAAGACAATTACAAGTTTCACATGGTTCTACTTCTACTAGAATGGGTAGAAAAGTCTTTTCATGTTATTAGGGTTGTGAAAAGTATTGGATATGCTAGTACATTGTAGTCGTGGTGACCACGGATCACGGTCTGATTCGATTAATTTTTTGCTAAAAAAATTGGGAATTAAAATTACCAATAATTCGATTTTAAAAAAATTGATAACTAAAACTAACCCAAGATCACAAAATGTATAAGAATCAATATTTTGGTCCAATCCGCACTCGGTTCTAAGGGGTTAAGCCTTTCAATCATTTGAACCATTATAACAATGTCATTTTTCTATTAAATCACTACAAATGAATAATAAAATTTGATACTTCATTTAAACATTGAAAATTATTCAAAGATAGTAAAACATAGAGAATACAAACCGTTCAAAAAAAAGGTAGTACATTTATAACAATTAAAAAAGTTGGAGTCATAGCGTAATTCAGTTCTTGGGTAAAAAGAAATAAGTATAACTTTAGTATTTATACGTAGGGTTAGGGTTATGGGGTTTTTAATTAAAATTTGAAATTTTGAAAATGGTAACATATTAATATATACTCCCATCGTCATGGATAAATTGGTGTAGAAATTTTATACTATTCTTCTCACTATACCCTTTCATGTAATAGTATCAACCGAAAAAGTTAAATAATTAATAAGAAAATAAAAAGAATGTATCGTCATAAAATATTTTGTAGGTTATATAAATTTTGAAATCGGGAACGAACCAACTACTAAAATTCAAGACCGAAACCAAATCATAAAATTAGTTTGGTCACATTTTAACCTGTTCAGTCAGGTTAATTTGGAAAAAAAAAAAAAGCTCACTCCTAATTATAGTTACGAGTAAGTTCTTTAGTGAGATAATTACACCGTTTAATTTATAAAAAGAAATGTCACTGATTAATTTGTAGTTACGGAGAAAGAAATGTCAATGGTATCAAATATCAATACGTTGGGTCAGCCAACTATATAATAAATATATGGGCTTATACATGCATTTAACTGTTTGGGTGGTATATATAGTTATGTTTCTAAATCATATGAAAATGACTTTAAACCTACGTTACTAGTAGTTGGCATACGATTAGGAAAGTTTCTATAAATAGATTTTATTCTTTATATCTGTCTGCACTCTGCAGCATAATGTGTATCCAAAAAAAGGGGAAACTCTCCCCCGAGAGTCCCCACACCCCAACCCCATGAAAATGTAAAAGGGAAAATCACGATGAATCAGCGATTAAGATTGAACCCACTCGTGTATGCAAGGGTAGTAGTAAAGTTTTGGTTATATACTAGTTGGAGTAATAACACAAAGAGCAAGAGATGGCGAGACGCACTCCAGTACTCCAAGAGAGACGCCCGCTGTTAATCTTTTATTCGAACATGAGTCATGAGTCATGTCTGAACCCTAAACGTCCACACTAAAGAGAGAAGAATATTTGTGAGAGAAAAGCATTATCTGTATTATTGATACTCAGAATATATATATACAACTCTTGACCTAGGTTACTTGGAGGAGAATTCTAGAGAGAATATTACAACAAATATTTGAAGATATCTACAAAATAATAGAAAACTAAATAAGAGATTTCTACAAATAATGGTAACTAAATCAGAATCTAGATACACAAATAACTATGAATCTTTTTGTATCTTATCAGGCCCCCGCAAGATGGACGTTCCATGGAATAGGCCAATCTTGGATAGTAAATGTTCGAACCGAACTCGAGGAAGAGGTTTGGTGAGAAGGTCCGCAAGTTGATCACCGCCGGAAATGTGTTGAACCCGAAGTCGTTTTTGTTGAACCATCTCACGAACGAAGTGAAAGGCAAGGGCTACATGCTTCATACGTGAGTGAAAAACCGGATTGGCAGAATAATGAGTTGCACCAAGATTGTCACAATAAATTGCCGGAGATTGAGTTTGTCGAAAACCAAGTTCAAAAAGTAAATTGCTCACCCATGTCACCTCAGCAGTAGTATCAGCTATAGCATGAAATTCTGCTTCGGTGGATGAACGTGCAAGAGATCGTTGCTTTTTAGATGACCAAGCAACATGATTACGACCAAGATAAACAAGAAACCCAGTTGTGGAGAGGTAATCGTCTTTGTCGTAGGCCCAGTCAGCATCACAAAAAGCATGGAAAGATAAAGGAGTGTCGCGGTAAAGTTGGATGCCCAAATGTAGGGTACCATGGAGATAGCGCAGAAGGCGCTTGAGAGAGACCCAGTGACTATCATGGGGGTGTTGCATAAATTGTGCTAACTTATTGACAGAGAAAGCAATGTCCGGTCGAGTGATGGAAAGATATTGGAGGCCACCAACAATAGAGCGGTATTCTGTTGGATTACAAATGGAGGTAGGCGGATTATTATGAGTAAGATTTGGAGAAGTAGCCATAGGAGTGGGCGAAGGTTTAGAATTTAGCATGTTATGACGAGCGAGTAAGTCATGGGCATATTTAGATTGAGTTAGAAGAAGACCATTTGTGTTGGGTGTGACTTCGACACCAAGGAAGTAAGACAAGGGACCGAGATCTTTTAAGGAGAATCTAGAAGAAAGAGTTGTGATGAATTTTGACAGGAAAGAAGGAGACGGACCAGTAACAATAATGTCATCGACATACACCAAGAGATAAAGTGGGGAAGAAGAGTTTGTGAAGATAAAAAGAGAAGGATCAGCAAAAGATGGTTGAAAACCAAAAGAAATAAGATAGTTTTTGAGTTACGTGTACCGGGCACGAGGAGCTGCTTTTTAGACCATAAATGGCTTGACGAAGTTGGTGACAGGAGAAGGATGTGAGGAGTCAATGAAACCAGGTGGTTGACACATGAACACTGTTTCATGAAGATGACCTTGTAAGAAGGCATTATTAATATCAAGTTGTCGAAGTGACCAGTTGTGACTGAGAGCTAGAGAAAGAAGAAGACGGACAGTGATAGGTTTCACAACAGGACTAAAGGTGTCAGAATAATCGATACCTGGACGTTGGTGAAACTCCTTTGCAACAAGGCGAGCTTTATAATTTTGGATGGAATTGTCAGGGTTATATTTGATCCAAAAAATCCACTTGCAGCCGACAATATTAGGAGCAGTATGAGAAGGGACAAGAGACCAAGTATTATTGCGGGTTAGAGCCGCATATTCCTCTTCCATGGCAGCCCTCCAGTGAGGGGTGGAAAGAGCCTGTTTAACAGTTTTGGGAAGATCACTAGGAGAAGAGAGGGTAGCAAGATGAGCATACTTAGGATTAGGTTTGATGATGTTGTTGGAAAGACGAGTGGTAATGGTTCGAACAGGAGGAGGTGGAGGTGGAGAGAGAACTTGGGTGGTTGAGGGAGTGTCGGCAGAAGATGGGGTGGGTTCGGCAGTAAGAATAGGGGCAGGCGGAACGGGTGGGATAGGGGCTGGGGTCTCGTCCGAGGAGGAGGAGGGGCCAGGGGATGGAGATGGGGATGTAGATGTGGACGGGGTGGGTTGAGATGGGGAGGTGATAGGAGAATAGGTAAGGAGAGTTGACACCATTGAGACGGAAGAATTTGTTGAGAAGTGTCAGACTGAGAGGTGAGAGAAGGGAAGGGAAAAGTGTCTTCTACAAATTTGACATGTCTAGAAGTATAAATCTGATTGGTGGAAGGGTCAAGACAATGATATGCACTTTGTGTAGGAGAATAGCCAACAAAAATGCATGGAATGGAGCGGGGAGCTAGTTTGTGAGGGGTATATGGACGTAGCCACGGGTAGCATAGGCACCCAAAACTACGCAGTTTATTGTAGTTGGGAGATTTCTGAAAAAGGCGAAAGTAAGGAGAGTCATTGTTGAGTGTGGCAGTAGGAAGACGATTTATAAGATATGTGGCAGTAGTGAAGGCAAAGGTCCACATGGTGAGGGGAAGATTGGCATGAGAAAGAAGAGCAAGTCCAGTTTCGACGATATGACGGTGACGTCTTTCGACATAGCCGTTATGTTCGGGAGTGTGGGGAGGTGTAGTGAGATGAGAGATGCCATCTTGTGAGAGAGAGGGAGTGAGCTTAAGATATTCACCACCATTATCAGAGAATAATTGAAGGATAGGTTGGTTAAAAAACTTTTCAACAAGAGCTTTAAACCGTGAAAAGGTGGCAAAAGTATCAGATTTTTGTCTCAGGGGGTAGAACCAAGTGTATTTGGTGTGGTGATCGACAAAAATAACATAGTATTTAAATTTGTCAATGGAATATATGGGGGAAGTCCAAACATCTGAGAAAACAAGTTCTAAAGGAGCATTAATAGAGAGAGAAAAGTCGGAAAAAGGTAATTTATGACTTTTATTAATGTCGCATGCATTACAATTTGAAAAATGGCTAGACGGAATAGATAAAGAAAATTGTTTCTTTAAAAGAGAAATAATTGGAACTGCAGGATGGCCAAGACGATGATGCCAGGAGTGACGAGACTCGGAGATTCCTAGAAGAGCTTGAGGAGAGGGAGGATGCCATAGGTAGACGCCATGATCACTTGTGCCATGGAGTAGAATTTGATGAGTTGTGAGATCCTTGACAAAGAAAGAGGAAGGTGAGAAAACGAAATAGGCATTGTTATCTTGACAGAATTGTGAGACGGAAATAATATTGTGAGATATAAGAGGCACAAAAAGAACATTATTGAATTGTAAAGATTTGGAGGAAGAAGGAAAAGTAAAAGAACCTATTCCAGAGATTGAGAGAGATGACATGTCACCAATTATCACATCGTCGCTTCCATTATAAGGATTATGGAGGGAGGGGTTAGATAGGTCGTTGGTGAGGTGATGGGTTGCACCAGTGTCAAGAAGCCAGGACGGGGAAGGGGATAATTGAGGGGCTGTGGCCGTGTGGGCCTGTGGATGCGGGGAGGGTGAGGGGCGATTGGAGGGTTGGGGAAGGTAACACTTGGATAGTCTCGTTTAAAACGACGACATTGGGATATGACATGACCTGTGTAGCTACAATATTGGCATTTACCCTTAAAAAGGGTCGAATTGTAAGAAGAAGATGGCGTGGGCGTGGGAAGGAGAGGAGGAGAAGGAATTGGGCGAGCGTGCGGTTTGTAGGAGGGTCATGCGGTTTTGTGCTATGTGGGCGGAGCAGAAAGGAGGTGGGTGTGGTATTGTGTTTTATGGTGAGTTCATGATGAATAAGCTTTTCATGGAGTGCCTCAAAGGAGATAGGTATGTCACGAGCCCTAACTGAATCAATAACTGGTTTGTAGGTCTCATAATCAAGACCTTTAAGAGTTTTGGCAATAATGTCTTCAGGATCCATTGGTTTACCTAGGATGGCCAATTTTTCGGTGCAAGCTTTGATGGCATGCATGTAATCGCCAATGGTGAGATTGGATTTGGTGAGAGAATCGAGGTTATCCTTGATTTGAAGGATATGCCCACGGGATGGGTTGGCATAAGTAGTTTGGAGAATGTCCCAAGCCTCTTTGGATGTTTTTGCTTGGAGAACAAGAGGGGCTATGGTGGTGTCAAGAGTGCCAAGGAGAGAGCCTAAGAGGAGTCAGTCTTGTCTATTCCAAGTGATGTGAGCAGGATTGTTAGATACCTGATTATTGGTAGTGATTTTGGCCGGTGGTTGGGGTGCGATCCATCAACAAACTTGAGTAGATCTAAGCCAAAGAGTAGAGATTGAAGCTGAGAGGCCCATGGAAGGTAAGTGAGAGGGGTAAGTTCGATGCAATGAGAGAGATTAACAAGAATGAGAGGTGAGGAGGGTTCAGCCGAATTGGCTATGGTCGAGGCAGGAGAGGCCATGGCAAGGAATTAGGCAGACGGCGGCAGCAAAGAGAATGGCGATTGATGAAGGGACTTCGCCGAAGAAGGATACGAGGGGTGGATCGAAAGCTCTGATACCATAAAGAGAGAAGAATATTTGTGAGAGAAAAACATTATCTGTATTATTGATACTCAGAATATATATATACAACTCTTGACCTAGCTAGGTTACTTGGAAGAGAATTCTAGAGAGAATATTACAACAAATATTGGAAGATATCTACAAAATAATAGAAAACTAAATCAGAGATTTCTACAAATAATGGTAACTAAATCAGAATTTAGATACACAAATAACTATGAATCTTTTTGTATCTTATCACATAGGTTCATGTTAAGTTGAAGGATCAATATCTATTTCATCTATATTATATGTATTATGAGTATGACCATTCATTAGATATATAGAGAGAGATTTTCAACTTCTTTACAGTCGCCCCTAAATTACACTCGATCAAGATCAAATAATTAAGAAAAGAAGAATAGAGAAGGTTGAACTTGAAAAGTCCAGGCAGCAAGGTATGATCACCTGCCACAGAGTCCAGGGGACAAGCATGGAGTGCATCTCCCACAACACATGGACAGTTCTCAATTTTCTTTTAGTTGGTATACTACTCTTTTCCTTTAATCCACCAAAGAGTCCACCTTTGAAAAATTTAATGCTCTCTCCGTTTCACAATAATTGTTCTACTTTTTTTTTTTTTTTGTCTGTTTCAAACAAATTGTGATCATGTTTTTAACGTTCCTTTTTATCAATTTTTTTACCATTTTATCTTTACCTTTTCTTCATATTTGAATTATAGTCATTTGCACAAGGCTTTAAAGAAAACTAAATACTACTCCCTCCGTTCTAGCTAAAGAGTTCATATTTGAAGAGTCTAATTATTATAAGATATATACTAATATTAAAATTTGTCATCATAATTACAAAAATGCTTAAGTATAATCAATATGTTAGTAACAAATGTGAGGGTAATGTTGAAATGTTATGGAAATCATGAACATAATTTTTTGAAAATGTATTCTTAAAGTGAAACATCTCAAAATAGTATGATGAACTCTTTACCCACAACGAAAGGAAAATAGTATAACAATTTTTATGATAGAGTCAATTGATTTTTCTTAATTTGCATTGTCAAGTCAAACAAAACTACTGTTTAGGAACATAGAGAGAAGTATTATTTAGGAATAGAGCTCGTCATTATGATTAAAAAAAAAACTGAATATAGTCTAGAGGCTTATATTACGAGTGGATGGTAAAAATTATGGAGATTATATGCATAATTTTTGAGAGAGAATTTTTAAGTGAAATTTTCTAAAATAGAATAATACTCTCTCCGTCCCCAAATTATTGTCATATTTTTTTTTTCGTCTGTCCCTAAAATAATTGTTTTGTTTGAAACTTTTTTAAGACAATACTTTTATCACTTAATTTACCCTTATTTTTTCATCATCCTTTAATTATGGATCACATACATATGAGTTTTAAAGTAAACTACACATCAAAATAATATTAATAATCTAGTTAGATGTGTTTTTTTAAACCGTGCGCCAAGTTCACCAAAACGATAATTTAGGAACGGATGGATTAGGCGTTTTGCATGGAAATGTGTCGGCATTTTTCTCTTCAAATGCAACTGGAGTATATAGTAAGTTGATTGTTAGACTCTCTCTCTCTCTCTCTCTCTCTCTCTCTCTCTCTCTCTCTCAATGCTTTAAGCGAAATGATCCATTCAAAGGCCACGACGGAGATTAACGGTTGATCTAGTAAATGGAAGTTTGTTCACCTACACATAGTAATTGGTTTGAGCCTCTTGGGGAAGGGAGAGATTTAGAGAGAGAGAGAGAGAAAGGGGGGGGGGGAGGGCTCCCCTATTATAGTCTATGATCGTTGAAAATCAATTTGCAAGAGAACAATAAATGCTTTATGCAATAAACAACCCTAGGTTGCAATATGAGGAAAGTGATTTGCCTAATTATTGAACGGGTATTGATGGTTATGATTTATGATGAGAACGGTTTGTTACCATATAATTTTTTCAATCCCAACCCTCGAGAGTACTATCGTGACCGTCTAACCTATATAGATTCAATAATATTGTTCCATGAATCTAGTAGCTACCTTTAACGTATAATATTTTTGTCCCTTCCTTAAAGAGCGCTTTGGGTCAAGTATTTCATTCTGGTGGGTCCGTTAAGCAAAATCTTATTTCATACTATTTTCTTTTAAAGAGTTTATTTTCAAAAAATCTAATTATTAAACAATATAACTATCATTAAAGTTAATCATAATTAATATATTAATAACAAATATAAGGGTAAAGTTAAAAAGTAGATCTCTTTATGAGACAGTATTACGGATCTTAAGGAGTCTCACATTAACTCAAATGTTGGTGGATCGGGTCAAAAGGGATCTGTTGTACATAAAATATCAATAAGACCGTTTTTTACTAAGTTTTTTTTTGTTAATTTTAAAATATTATAAAAATAATAAACATGTTTTTTTTTTCAAAGTAAACTCTTAAAGTAAAAATCTAAAATTACGGTGAACTATTCACCTGGGATAGTAGATGGGAGTAGTTAAACTTGCTTTTGCTTCTAGTAATAGTAATCATACTTATCAAACCGATTATGCGTTGATTTTATAGAATGCGAAATTCGTATGCATCTAAGCGAGATTCCCAACAACTAGTAATTCTTACTTCAGAAATATATTTAGAAGTGTCCATCGACATTATGATTTATGACACATAATTAGTCGTTCAAGTTGTCGAGTAACGTCCTCCCACATCGACATTATGTATAAAAGACAATGACCGATGAAGTACCTAGCTAGATTAAATGCTTTGCTCTAGGGATGTAAATCAAAACCATTGAATCATACAATCGAATCGAACCAAATTAAATCAGTCGGTTTGGTTCGATTTTGCCTGAAGAACGTTCAGTTTCGGTTTTAAGAATTGGAAATCCATCCGGTTCGGTTCGATTTACGGTTTTTTGTATCGAATCAATCCAATATATATATATATATATATATATATATTTGTTAACTATTTTGAACTTTTTGATCATCTTATATGCATAATCTACTCCTTTGATTTATATATATATATATATATATATATATATATATACTAAACTAAACAAAATCTTAATTGTTGAAATATTATCTAAATTACCTTTCTTTTTTTTCTAAAATAATTTAAACTTACTTTTTAGATATCATTTTTACAACTTTATACTTTTCACTCTACTTTAATTACCAATACGCATGAGTTTTAAAGGAAAATAATTAAACTAATATAAATAATTAATTGTTGTCAAAACAAATTATTTAGGATGAGGAGTATTTCTTTCATTTTTTGTGTTTATTTTAAAATTTGTATTGTTTTCCTTATGATAATTTGTTGTTGGTTGGTTATTTCGTAATTTTGATGTTAATTCCAAATTAAAATATTATTTTTATTGTTATTTTCAATGTTAGTTAATTTGATTAAAAATAATTTATATAAACCACAAAACCGAATCAAACCGAGTGGTTCGGTTCGGTTCGGTTCCAAGCCTGACTCGGTTCGGTTCAAGATTTTTGGAACCCCTAGGAGGTGGTTCGTTTTGTGGTTTTGGCCTAAACCGAACCGAACCACTTGCACGTTTGTTCAATCAAATACTTTGATTTGGGCAAGTCCAATGGTGGTACTTGCCTATACGTATCAAAATTAAACTTTGATATCTATTGATTATTATTCATAAGTATCAAATAATCATCTACAACCATAAGTATCAAAATTTGATATAATAATAATTTTGAAAAAATTATATCCAACACATATCATTATGTAAAAACAAAATTAAAATATTATATACAATAATTTACCAAACACATATTATGGCATAAATATATTGTCAAAATGAAGGGTTTAAAATTAGGTGTGGTACTAGGGGAAGTATTAAATTTGGTACCTTCCGTAGTATCACACCTAATTTTAATGCTTTTTACTTTAATCATCGAACAGTCTAATACTCTTACATAGGTATCAAAATTTGATTTTTATCAAAATTTGTTCAAGTTTTTATCCATATCATTGAACTTAAGAAAAACAATTGACTTGATTATTTATATTGGTTTAATTTAGTTCCAGCCCATGTGTATATGGCCCATAATTAAAGTAGTGTGAAAAAGTTAGGAGTAAAGTAGTAAAAGTGAGTTCTAAAAAGTAAGTTTTTAATTATAAAGAAGGACAATAATTTAGGGATGGAGGGAGTATATATTAATTACATTGAAGTTGGTCATAATTAGAAAAATATAAGTAATGTGCTTACAAAACAAGTGAATGGTAAAGATGAAATATTATAAAAACTATTTACCTGAAACGGAAGGATTAATTATTTACAAATTCTCAACAATGGTTTAGACGGTCAATACCTCCCCGTCGTAACAATATATATGATGAGTAGGTCTTCAGTAAGATGGTTTTATGGATCTTAATTCGTAAGATGGATCGAGTCACACTCCTCATAGCTCAACCTACTAACACACTATGAGTCGAATGAGGAGGATTTATCTTACAAAAAAATATCCTTAAGTTCTTACCAGGATTACATTTCACACAATATCAACGGATACTTCTCTTTATCCATATTTTTTTTTTCTCTAGCCATATACTATGTGTTCAAAAGTTGTTTTTTTCTTGATTGGATCCCCCTTGTGATTAAAAAGTGATGAGGAGGGGACAAAGGAGGCCGCCAATATCTTCAAATTCAATTCCAAGGTTCATCAATCCAAACACCTCCATGTTCTCTTAAACAACTTCCTTCACCTCCTACATTACCAGCATTTATTGCACCCCGATCATTTTTCTTTTATACCTCACACTCTACATATAAACTAACTTCACTTGAATCAGAAACCTAACTTCACAACTCTCGTTACAACTTACAAACCTTCACTGCAACTGATCAACCTGCAAATTAAGATACATATATAACAAATAACCTTTTTGAACTATGTCTTTTCGTTTTATTATCCTTCCTCCTTCTCCTATGCATTTATCTTCATGCATGCAATTCCCGCCATCTTGGCTTGCTCAACAAGGAAATAGGAAATGAAGTTCACCTCACTGGCAAGGTCAGTTGATTACATGTTTTTTTACTATATATGTTATCATCAGTTGATTGTTCTGAAATTTTGATAGATATATACCCTCTTTTTAAAGGAAATAAGTCTAAGACAAATAAGTGCAGCTGTGTCTAATTTGTAAGATTATTTGAAGCAGGATGAAGAGACGGCGATATCTGAAAAGATTGCAATTGTGTTAAAGCACAGACGGCAATCCATCTTTGAAGAACTCCACCCTGAAGAAATACACATGGCTAAATTTGGAGGGGGGAAATTCCCAAAGGGTTTGGATAATGTAAATCCTATGAAGCGAAAAGGCATTAATTTGGAGAAAGAGAACATGAATAATGGTGAGACATTTAGAATGTATTCTTTTGTCTTTTCAATCATTTATTAATTTGTCACTTTGTTCTGGAAATGGCGCTGATGGTATGATTGTCAATTCTAATTGCAGGAATTGATAATAAAGTGTCACCTTTGACCCAAGAGGGTTTGCAAGAGAAGACAGAAATAAAGGTACTTAAGTAATTCAAGATTTATATACATTAAGGATTAATTATCCACTTTCAAACATGTAAAATCTTTGAATGACTACCCTCAAACTAACACATATTATAGATTTTTTTCTCTTCTCAAACTCGCTCACTTGATATGCGAGGGATGACATAAAAATTATCAAGCGTAGAAAGATACATAAATTCAAATATGTGCCTAGGATTTTCAGAGTGAAATATCCCTACAAAAATGAAGAAAAAAAATAAAACTCTTTGAAATGGAAGGAGGAAATATTATATTTCATATCAAAAAAGAAAAAATTATCTGACATCTTCAATTCAGTTACACAATTTAACACTGGCGTGCATGCATTTTTCACATACAATATCTGGCATGCATAACAAGACCGATCAGTACAATAAGCTGCGCGCTGTTTTTCTTATTTTGTGTAGGGATGGAAAATTCAAGCTCGGTCGACGATGGAATCCAAGAAACAAGATGATACCAAGGAAAATGTAAATTCGGAGGAGGAGAACGATATCGTAGAAGATGTGGTTGTGATGGACTATGCGCAACCCCATCGAAAACCCCCCATCCACAATATAGAACCCTAGACGTCACACACCATTTATCTTTGTCTTTAATAAAAAACATATACTATCATTTTCCTCTTTTTTTGCTATATCAGGTGAAAAATTATATATGTAAGAGAATATATATTAATTTGAGAGGTGTCTTTTGGAAGTTATAAACAACCCTATTATCAAGTTGATCATTTTTTGTTGTTTTAAGTAGTGATGAATTTGTGTATGATGGTCCCCTTATACGTTGGTTTTTGGCCCTTTTGGGTTATATGTATTGAATGCTATTGATTATTATGAATATACAAAGGAAATATACACATACGACATGGATGTGTGTTGTATGTTTTGTTGTTATGCCCATGCTTAAAAAATATATATTTGTTGGTTGGTTTCTTCTTTAAATGGGGATGACAGTTAATGTTAGTTTCTGCTCTTTCAGTTGGTTGTCTGATCTCCATTCGAGCAAGTGCGGAGTGCCTTAAAATCTTATGCAAGAATTAAAACGACTCTGTTTAAAATTCTAGTAGAGTTATGTAAACGAAGAAAAAATTAACTAGAAAGTTATTTTTCTAAGGTAAAAACTTTAGTAAGACGGTTTTACGAATATTTTTGTAAGATGAATCATTTTTACTCGACCCAACGTGTGTTGGTGGTTAAGTTATGAGAGAGGGTTCCATCTTACGAATTAAGATCCGTAAGATGATCTTTTACAAAAGACCTACTTTTTTTCTTAGACAAAAACTTGGATAAAACGATCTTACGTGTATTTTTTCTAAGACGAATTCTCTTTATTAGACCCATGTGTGTTGAACCTGTTGGTGGGTTGAGTTGTTAGAGTAAGGTTCCGTCTTACGAATTAAGATTCGTAAAACGGTCTTACCGAAACCTACTATTTTTCTTAAATGTGTACGGCTGTAAAGAAAATTAAGGAAAATAAGGAACCGTATTAAACTATTTTGAGATGCAATATCCGTTTAAAAGTACCATGCTGAGAACGTTTCTTTTCAACAAGAAAAGCTTTGTTAATGTTACTCTTGTGTCCCCTATTCCATCTTAAATAAATGTTTCTTTTCTCTTTTCAAGAAAATTAATACTTTGAGAAAAATATTTATAATACATTTATTAGTTATGCAGTAAAATGAATAAAAGAGGGATCCATAAATTTAACACCATTAAAAAATACTTTAGCGACATTAAAGAAAAAATGCATAAAATCAGTTAGTTTCTTAAAATTCATATATATAAAGTCAATGAGAAACACTTATTTTAAAAATGAAAAAAGTTAAAATATTATTGTACCATCAAAATCGCGAAACATTTATTTTAAAACGAAAGAATACAAGATTTTACTATTTCATCCAAGCATTTTGACGGTCTGGCTTACTTTTTAAAAGAAAAGACAATTGTGTTCCTGTTTTCTTTATTTTCCTTTTCTAATTTTCACACTGCGAGATTTTGTTTATTTCTCTAGCAAAAAGATCGATATAGGTATTATTTGTTTCTTTTTTCCTACTTTTCTTTACATGAACCGAAGATATAAGAATTCTCTTTTTCTTTTTTCTTACATTACTTCCTACACGAACGGATGAACCGATTGGTGGAAGGACTTCCAACTTCCAAGGAATGTCATTCTTCCCAAAGGAGTAAAATAAAAAAGGGAAAGACATTCCGTGCAAGTACAGCAACTTGATACCAGAACTTGCTAGTATACTCAACTCTCCTCCAGTTTCCCCGCACCCCGCCCCCACTGGTTTCACCCGGTGATACCCATATCAGCTAGAGAGGTCTGACTTCGATTCATACAAGTATGACATCTAAATGTCAGAATTAGAAGGGAACCTTTTTCAGTTTTCAGCAATAAAGCTCAACAAGGTTGCCCAAATCAAAATGTGTGTGTGTGTGTGTGTGAGAGAGAGAGAGAGATTTTCTGCATAATGAAAGGAATCATCGGTTACCCATATGACAGAGTAATCAAGTTCCTCCACACAAATATCACTGGTCAACCTTTCCCCAGCCTGAGTAAATAGGGTACCAACTAAACTGGATATAACTTAACACTGCAATTCATGCTCTCGATAGTCCTACGACCATTGGAAACCTGGAAACAAGCAGTTATGGTTGTTGGCTTGTTCAGTTGAGGAGTTCAATGTATCTTTAACATGCGGTTTTGTGGCTGTGTCATCAGTAAGAACTGATTGGATGTTCCAATTGGAATCAAGTGCCACTGCAGTTCACAATGAAAGGTTTTACATATTTGATGAATTCCGAGGTCCTGATTCCCAGTTTCAGATCAATCTCGCCACCCCCTAACCAGAAGAAGTCGGGACTAAGCTTTAGAATCCCTTCATCCAGAATCACCTGAAATCATTTACCCAGCAAATGATGTTATAATGAATAACCATAATTATGCCCCACACAGATTCACAGAATAATTTGGGACTTATTCATACGAGATAGAGAAAAAGGAAAACTGAATGGCCCTAGACATTTATCTTATCTAATTACTCATGACCATTAACAAGCTTTTGAAGTATCAGCAACTTCTGGTATTAAGCTGACAACAATGTATTAGCAACGAGAAAGGAGCTTATTTTAATGTAATCTTGTCTAAAGTAAAGAAAGCCTTTGATTTCTCAAATTAATAAACATACAAATATATAGAAGATAAAATGAAGCCCCAGAAAAGAAGGAAAGAAAAGACTAAATGAAACATGATTATAACAATTCTACCCAGTCGTTAACTCGTTATATTTATGCTTCACAAATTTTTAGCTTAAGGGAGAGTAATCACACACCACACCCCCCCCCCTCCAAAAAGAAAAATCCCTGCTCTAAAAGTCAAACTTTTTGAATACTCCCTCATCCCTAAATGAGTGTAATTAACATAGTTGTCAGTCGAGAGGCGCAAAAAAGGTGATAGCTCTAAATTTAAGGCGAGAGGCGAGGCGCTTAAAAGGCGCTCACGGAAAAAATACGAAGGAAAAATACATATAAGTATATAACTTAACAAATATCAACAAAACATGTTATAAGTGAGCATAATACATGAAACTAAGTGTTGGAAAACTAGTGTTTTTAAGTGAAGTAAATTGGGGTTTTGAGGCACTAATTTATTTTAGAGTCATTTATGTAATGACTAGGGTAATTGTGAAATTATGTTCTTCTCCATGAATACATAAGAATACTATATTTATTTGTCAAATTCGGATTTCGGATGAATAAGTTATAGAGGTTTAAAGTATGGCATTGGAAGTGGGTTATCCCACATTGGAAAAATATGAAAGGTTTAAATGGTTTATATACAAAGGCTCCCTTATGTTGGGTAAGCTTGTATAGAAAGAACAATCCCTCCCGTGTTCGTAGGGGGGAGTTCGAATCAAGATCCAATTTGCCTTGGGCCGGCTTACTCGTGTGCGGACACAAATGTGGGACCAATTGTGCTATCTTGACAAATCCACCTTTTTATTTAGTTTTTGAATTCTAAAACATACAAAAAAAAAAGGCCAAAAATAGTTTCAAAAATATTTTTTTAAGTTAAAAAACTGAAGTGAGCGCCTTTCATGCCTTTTCGTCGCCTCAGGCACTCGGCTTTAACAACTATGGCAATTAAAAAACAATAATTAAAAGAAGGCAAGCATATTATGATGAAATTTACCAAAATCATGCCTATTACAGCCTTTTGTTCACTTGTACCAATAATATAGAGATCAAGGGTATATATCAAGACTTCCTTAATTTTTGAGTAAAGCTAAAAAATGACGCTCATTTAGAAACGGAGGGAGTAGTTTTTCATTTCCACATACACCCTTTATACATGGGTCTTTTTTGGGGAGTCGCATTTCCTTTTCGAAAACATGATATTTATCTCACTTGTCATGCAAAATATATATATATATATATATATATATATATATATATATATATATAGTGCATTAAAGGAAACAAAGCAATAGTATGATAAAAGGTTTGACTTTTCAAAAGCGACTATGGATGGAAGGAGTAAATGATATAGTTTCTACACCTACTCTAGTTTGTGTCGAAGTTGGATTGCTCAGGAATATCACTCTTAAAGAAGGAACATGTCCTTGGCATGAAGATGAAACTGCACATGCGAGGTTCTTGTGTGGACAAATTACCTACAAGCCTACAAGAGACACTACACAAGTACCATGCCTTGCTACTCCCACTCCTAAGCAGGCAAATATTCAGAAAACTATGATTGTGTAAACACATCCTCTGTAGTCTGTACCACTTAAACAAGATGATATTTTCACTAAGGACTGACCTAAATTCCCTGAAAAACATAATAGTGGTGAGATCTTACTATTCTATACCACAAAATGTTACAATTCTTTAAAATCTTTTAAGGAACATAAGCCTGACAAAAAATACAGATAGATTGGTATCTACAAGCAAAGATTTCATTTGCAACATGGACGTCTAAAGACTTGGGGCTCCATTTAAAAGCTCAACTTGCGTTGGATTCAGAGTCAAACTCGAACATAATATTATGCTCCAGGTATTAATGAGCCCGCATGACTCAGTGAGAACAAGCTTGGTAATCACAAAATATGAACAAGTTTTATATTCCTTCTGTCCCAAAATACATAGTCCCACTTTGACTTTACTTTGTTAACTTGATTAAACTTTGATCAAAGATTTATAAAACAAAAATACTTATCATAACGAAATTCTAAAATTGTATCAATGATTGAAATGTCTGTTACGTGCACATAATAAATGTGCGTTAAATAGTAATTTCATATAGTCCTAGGTTGAATTTTCATTGAGGATAAGAGACTATATTTGAGACGGAGGAAGTATGATTTATGGTATACTTTTTTACTTGAGGCTCGAGTAAGTTTGTTTGAATCTCGTTCCTTAAGTAATCAACTTGAGTTTGAACTTAGGTTCCTTAGCTCAACCTGTATGAGAAATAAAAGAACCAAGCTCGAACTCTCACAGCTGGCCCGGTTAGGCTCCTACCCCCCCCCCAAAGAATTTATAAACAAAAAAGAGCAAAAAATGTGATTAGCATTAAACTTCCACCAATAACGTTATTGAATATTGATGCAGAGAATCATCGAATTAAATGATCAAAGTCGTGGACCACTGCATCAAATCCTAAAACTCAAAGACAAATTCCCATCATTCGCTTTGGGGATAATTTAGGAAACTAGCCAATTCAAACAGCTGGCATGATGTTAGGCTGGACTCCATTTATGGAGGAAAAATTAACACAGATCGACTCCAACTTTCATAAGCCCCCTACTCTCTTGTGCATCTCTTATATAGCCAGTCACTTGATGTAGAGATAGAGCCTGGCCCAAGCAGCCAAACCTCAGGACCCTATCTGTTCAGGCTATATCAAACATAATAAAACACGAAAGTGCTGTTGTCTGAAAACTATAGGCCATATGCAACAGTGCATGTGCATTAATAAGAAACTTTAGAAAGCTCATGAAAGGCATGTTGTGAATATAGAAGCATAAATGAGTAAATTCTTGCATATGTTCAGAAAACAGTCCAATAAGTACCACCATCAGTTATAAATGACAAAATAAGATACAGATTCAGGCATGTATGAAAATTATTTCCTTTCTCCCAACTGCATCATTACAATTGAGAACTTCAACACAGACAGAAGGATTCATAATTATATATGAAAAATTAATTACCGGAATGTCGGTTAGCATGCCAATACATGTCACACCGTTGTGTTCATAACCAGTCAGCTGTCGTGATACTTCTTCAGGAGCAAGCCTCACTGCAGTGAAATAAAAAATCAAGCAAATTCCAAAATTATGTGGAGAACCAAGCTATATAAGCTTGCACCAAGAGTTGAAAGCAGCACATTTCAATTCTATGATTCGTTTCAGGACATTTTAGAATATCTACTTACAAGCATTGCGCTTGCAGCATTGGAAAAGATGCAGAAAATAATCAGAAAACTTGCCCTGAAATGAATACCAATAACTAGGATTGGCTAAATTTAATTGTTTTGAAGAAGTTGAAACAATAGCAATTTGTAATGTTATGCAACCTTCTTAAATGAATACAAAGAAAATGACATATAAAACTGTTTGAGAGAAATAGAATGTCAAAGATGTATTTTAAGTTGCATAAGTAGCATAATTTATCAGTTTTTGACATTTGAAGAACTTAAAACAGTACCATGGACGTATTTTGAAACAATAGCAATTCATAATGTCATGCAACCTTGCTAAGTTTAAATGTTTCAAGGTCAATGAAATAACTAATTTACTACTTGTTTATATAATTATATCATTTAAATTGTAACTGAATGGATATCATAATTTTTTTATTTTATGTTACTCCTCCCAAAATTATTGGCTTGTTTGCGACACACGGATTAAGGAAAACAATTGACTTGATATTAATATTGGTATAATGAATAGTTTCCTTCATAGCCCACGCGCATATGGCCCATAATTAAAGTGGAAAGAAATGGTAAGGGTAAAATGGTAAAAATGTTGTTCTAAAAAGGAAACTTCCAAACAAGACAATTTTTTTGGGAAAGACGAAAAAGGAAAGCAAGACAATAATTTTGAAACGGAGGGAGTATTTAATTTGGATATACAAGAGGGAACTCCATAGGTATCATAATTAGGTCATCAATCATATCACTTATGTATTAAAGTCATCCATAATGGATCATGTTAGCATCAGGAAAGTTGCCAATATGACCTGACACTCCATGACATGTTTTCCGTTGACAAGAAATTAAAATGCAGCCTAGCATGTGTGTGTGTGTGTGTGTGTGTGTATATTCTGGTACAACTTATCCGATATTCCTTCTTAATTGCTGATGGCAATGTCAGCAACTTAAGAGGAACAGTTTTTTGCTTGCCATTAAGCTGTTGTTATGTTGTTTCGGAGTCATTATCGCACATAAGGAATCAAAAGGATAGACAGTTTACAACGACATTAACTTCATGACTACTTAGAAATAATGTTTGGTTGGATGATGTGAGATACAAACACATAGATGACAGTGATATGAAAAATTAGGGATAGAGAAATGAATACCACTGGGAGGTGAAATAGAGATCATCATTTCTCTCTCTTGGTACTGGGCTATTGGCCACCTCTTCTAATAATGAGGTCAGCTTCAAGCCTCCCATAGGCATCGAGGCTATCGAGCTTGTAGCCTATTTGGGCCAAATTTCTATCCATATCCTTCTATTTGGGCCTTTCATCTATCAGATTTGCAGCAGATACAATACTATTACATATGGCCCCATTTTATAGTATAAGTAGAGGTCTTGTTCAAATTAAGCCCCCCACCCCGCCCCCCCCCCCCAAAAAAAAACATCTTATAGAATACACTTGTTTGAAAATAGTCATATATCTTTTCCTTATGAAGTACTATTGTTGTCACATCTTTAAAAGTTAAAAGTTCTGTCCTGTTGATGATCCAAGTGCTAAAACTTAGAAAAGCCTAAAGCCAAAAGGGAGTTCAAAAAGCCAAAAGGGGAGTTAATTGCCAGCCTCATTAATTCTGAAGAATCAGATCCAAAACCTTCAAACTTAATAGTCTACTACATATTCCCGAATGTCATATACCTTTTTAAAAAATCATGAGGTACTCTTGGTCTATCATAAATGTTAACAAAAAAGGTTTTCATGTTGATGTTCCGGAACTTTAAAGTTCAAAAGAGGTCTGCATACTAAAGTATAGCAAATATTTAGACATCTTTGTATGGTTAAATTGGCAAAACAAGAAAAGGTCCATTGTATTGCCACAGAGCAGAAGGTGACTATGCAAACCAACCTGAAAACTGGTTTGCTTTCAATCTCAAGCTAAGATCCTAATACTACCAAAAAAGGAATCACCATAATTATCACTCCTCAAATAAATTACTTAGTTAGTAAAACAGTAACCATTTATACTTTTGTATTAATGCATTGACGTATACATGTAAAAGTCGATGGTAGGAAGTTTGTGCTTTCCCATATATGTACATGCTTCCACTTGGAGAGGGCCATTGCGACTCACTTAGGTAAGCTTGACCTGGCAGAAGGCAGTTTTATAACTTGAGTGAGCTAGGCATCAAGGTTATCTTACTTCTGCTTTCTGCTTTCTTTTCTTCTACCAAGACAGCTCATGGTCCACTTTTCTGTGATCTCTTGTTCCACCCTAACAAAATCTTTTCTAACTGTGTTTTTTTTAAAGTAAAAATAGTATAAAAAGCGTCAAAACTGGTGACGCATCCTATTTACATAGGGAGTATACATAGCTACCACTATCCAAACATTCTTTTCAGAATGTTGAATTCTGCTAGTATATCACATGCCACTTGTTTTCCCTATATAGCCAAACTTCCAAGTCAGTTGGATCCATGGGATATAAGATACATACTATTCAGTCATATGTAGCCATATTTTCAAGTCAATTAGACCCATCGAATATGAGATATAAACCACAGATAGGTCGGCAAATCCTAGAAAGATCTAGTGAGAGGCAGCAAGTAAAATGACTCAAAAACTCTAGGTTCTGTTCCCTCAACAGGATATACCATTGTGGACTTGTCTCCTAGGTCACACAATATGAGAAAATTTGTAAATAATATCATGATCGTCTAGGTCCTTTGGGGGTATACGACTAGTGTAAAAAGGATGTGTCACTTGTTTTGATGCTTAGGTACATAATTATCTTACTTATCAAAAAATTTATGAAAGAATTCAGTTTTCTCTAAAGCTCGATCATAAGCGCATCTAGTATTATGATCTAAGTGTTGCATACTGAAATAAGCTCATTTACTAGAGCAAGGGGATTGTTTCATGTTTGAGGATTGAGATGAGCTTAACAGAATTTCCATACCCCAAATACCAACTTAATACGACTCCTAAATCTTACTCCCTCTGTCCCGGATAAATATTCCTACTTTCTATTTTTGGATGTCCCAACTAATGTTCCTAAAAACTTTTGGTGTACAACTTTTCTACCATTCTTCCTAATATATCCCTTCATTTATTACTATTATTATTACACATCCTAGAGAGAGAGTGAGTGTAAGGGTACATATTTAATGAGAGAGAGTGTGTGTGTAATGGGTATTATTGTCACAACATATTTCACAACCCATCATTAATTATATTTTTTAATCCTTGTGTTTTGTCCACTAGGAATATTTATCCGGGACGGAGGAAGTATGTGTTTTGTATACCAAAAGTGATCAACTAACATTGGGTACTGTAAAGATCTCGAAACGGCCACATAGGTCATCTGCTCATTTTGCTATTCAGATGGGGAAAGCTTTCACTTTGATTAAGGAATCATTCTTATCATGTAGCAGATTTCACTTACAGTTGAATTTCTTTTTGGGTATCTTGCCACTGTTGAGCACATACAGAAAGTTTTTCACAGTCTCGGCGTTAAATCGAGCTGTGTACTGCAATAACGAAATGTTTTAAATGATAGTTTTAGCAGCAAGGAGACTAGAATTTCAAATAGGAGAAGATGAAGAATAGAGTGCTACCTGAACAACAACAACATAATACTTTGAATTGTTACGGTCACTGCAATCAGTGACACTGGATGGAGCTTGAGTATTTACCTGGAAGAATTGAGAAGAATCACAATATCAATAAATCATCCGTCGTGCGTTTCTGACATGAGAAGCTGGGATAAAGCTGAAGATAATTTTCCAGCTTGAAATTGGGCAGTAATGTTGGGACATCTTGCTATTGACTCACTGCTGTCCTATACACTACCATTGTCATCAAAATCTAGAAGTTACATATCAAGACTTATGTATGTGAATGTACGAGTCATAATGGCTCCAACCGAACAGATAGTCCAATCAATAGGTGCTACTTGACCCTCCCACGGATATTTGCATCAGAAAGAAGCACTCACAAGTGTCTATTTCAGACAATACAGAAATAAAAGTGAGCGCTTAGCAATATAAATATAATTTGTAGCAATAATTTCTAATTTCAAGGGGCTAAAGAAATTAATGGAAAAATAAAACAATAGTCATTGCGTGTTAACATCAAAATGTATTCTGGATGTCACTGTAGGAACAGTAAGAGCTGCATTCCATGCTTGCAGTCCAACAAAAACAAGTGCATAAATGCATAACCAAGAGAAAAGGAAAAGAGGTAATCTCATTAATTAAGATATTTTTAGTCCAAAATCTTCAAATGATTCATGATGGTATGCCTCATTTACTTGTAAGAGACTAGGCTGGGTAAGACCAATACTAAAACGAGCACATACTCGCTTATACTCTAAACAAAACGGCACAGGCGTGTGGTGCAAACACATTCTCATACACATATATAACAAGTTCATCAAGAATCGAACACACCAATTTCAAGTATCTTTGTCCATTACGAGGTCTTTGTGCCTGTGCCTATGGCACAATGTCAGTGGGACTTGATCTTGATCGATGTATGCTTTTAATTAGGAATTTAACGAACTTATATTCTAATAGTTATAGTCTATGTAATGGGGAGAGAAAAAAGATAAATAACTACCTTCACACATGTGAATGTGAGAGTTAATTATAACCGTTAAAAGTTGTAAGAGTTTGGAACATGATTAAATCTGAGCGAGTTGTTAGCTTCTGTCAATTGCGTGTGTGAGCTAAATTGTAATATAGTTAATCTAAGCCTTTTTTCAAACCTCTAAAAACACCAGAATGACAAATTTGCTTTCATGTGTATCAGATTTTAGTCAGAAAATTTCTAGTGCAAAACATAGTAAGTTAAAAGGAAAATCTCTGGTAAGACACTGAATTACTGAAAGCCCTCCACTTCATTCGCACAGCTCCAAGTCACTGAACAACTTAATCTCCTACATTTCCATCAGCTAACAGTAATGACAAAAGGACAATTTCTTTTAACATTCCATGTCGACCAAGTTTTCCCTTTACCTCATTGTGGCCGTACTTGAGTAAAAATCAACACAAACTTCCTCAATCACATAGAAGATGTCCTATACTCCTATTTACAGTTGCCAAAGTCAATTTGACCATTTCCTAAAATGAACGTTTGTTATGGATTTACTTGTTTTTTTTTTCAAAAAAGTTTCACAATACTTTTTATGTACCCTGTAGTTTACAAATAATTTTATTTTACATAGCTAAATAAACATATAAGTTTGAACTATATCTTTGAAAAATAGTTAAATTGACTTTGGGCAAGATTGGCATTGCCTTTAATTCTGTAAGAGTAATTCTCAAGAACTGCCCAGCAAATGTGATTCTCACAAAACCAGTTAAATTTTAAAAATACTTGGCTACCTTAGGCTCAAAATTGATTATGAAAGAAAAATATCAAAAACACCCTTAATGTATCAATCTTAAACAGAATAAATGCATTAATTTATACTACCAAAAATATATTACTAATTTTTCAATAAATGCATAACCAAAATTTCAGCTTAAAAAAAACTAAAGCTGAGTCAAGTATAAAGCAAGATATGGAAAAAAAATGGAAGTAAATATTAGTATTTCTTAGAATATAAAATCAGTAATTATGAAGATTTTAGTTGGATAATGTTGATTATTTTATAATAATGGAGGTTAAGATCGGTAAGACAACAAAAAAAAAAAAAAATTTGTTAGAAATTTAGAATCACATTTGACAAAAGCACTGTCATGAAATCCTGCCTAAACCGATTCTCACTACCAAACTCCCCTTCCAAAAGTCAAAATAGGAGTACCATTATTGTGATGAAGGAGTAATTAGGTTCACAATCAATGCCTTTTTTTTTTATAAGTACCAATGCCTTACTCCTATTGAATTTACAATCCCAATAATTTTAATAACAAACTAAATTATAAGTGCTCGTAACTTTAGCAATATGATACGCAAAAGCACAATAGCGAATATACGCAAATACACATATAATTGATGAATAGATAGATATATATATATATATATATATATATATATAGAGAGAGAGAGAGAGACAGAGACAGAGAGACAGAGAGAGATTGGGGGTACCAGAACAATGCTTTTGCAGAGATGATCGATGGAGGAAGCACCGATAACGTCTCGTCTGGCTTCGAAGGGCCAGTGATAGTAATCGGAGGGGACGTGCTTGAATGAGAAGTCATTGACGCCATTTGCCCGCAGGATGGCGGAGAGACGTGCTTCAGTGGTGGGGGGAGGTTCGGCGAGGGCGGTGGTGGAGGAGAGAGATAGGGAGTTAGAGAAGAGGTGTGGCAAGTATGAGAGTTCGAGGGCCGTGATTCGTTGGAGGATTCGGGCTTGTACTCTCTGTAGCTCTGCTAATTCCTCCATTCGTTTGGTTTTGTTTTGATGTGTGTAGCTCATGAGTCATGTGCACTGGCTTTTTCTTTCTTTTTTCTTCTCTGTCAAGCCGATCCAATTACTAACTCCGCCCCAAAATTATGGTCATCTTTGACCAGCAAACGGTCACAGTTTAAATAAAAATAATTGATTTGATTATTAATACAGAACAACCTAATCGTAACACATAAATTCATAAACGTAACATCATTTAATATAGGAGAATATCTCACTATCCCTCACTCCTATTGTACACCATTTTCACACTAACACCCCCTCAATTATAACTCCCTCAACAACTCACCCCTCCATTACTCCCTAAACCTAACCCTTCATTTGGCAGCCTTGAGTGCAGAGAGAACGAGAGCTTCGGTGGTGAACTCTCCAAACTTAAATCATCAGTGGTGAACTCACTCCCAACAAATTTCCTACAAAGTAAGGTCTCTCTCTCTCTCTCTTTTGTTTGTTCAAAAAAACGATTTATTGTTAAATTGTTGTTTCAATTATCTGGAATTTGTTGTTGAAAAAGTTGGGTTTAGCTTCGGATTTGTTGTTTGAGCTGGTGTGTTTCTCCCGTTTCAATTTGTTGTTCCCTTGTTTGAATTCCGGAAAAATCTCTTTTTTTTCAAGTTCACGCGAAAGAACCGCTAGGGTACAGCGGAAGTTTTGTAAAACATCTGCGATTCACTCGCGGTAGTTATATGAAACATTCGCAATTTTGTAGCGGATGTTTCATATAACTACCGCGAGTGAATCGCGGATGTTTTACAAAACTTCCGCTGGTATGTCGTGGTTCTGGACTATTAAAACCGCAGGTTTGTAGCGGTTGTTTTGTACGAAAATCGATGTATTGTAGCGGTTGTTTTGACTATTTTTTTCTAAAAACATGTTTTTTTAAACACAAGTTATGTGTTCACAGCGGATGTTTTGTAAAATCGTTTAGGTGTTATGTATTAATAACTTATAGATAACTTATGTATAAAAAAAAACTTTATGTAAAAAAAAAAACTTTATCCATATATGTGTGTATATATATTTATAGAATTTGTAATTATATTTTTGAAATAGAACCAAAAGTGAGGGATGATTTGTATTTTTTTTTTAAAACATGTATTTAAAAAAAACTTATGTAATAGATGTAATATATGTGTGTATATATATATATATAAGTTTTATAGATAACTTATCACTTCATAACTTAACTTGTATTTATTTTTTTATAATAGATGGAACCCGAACGTCGACGAGGGAAACGTCTAGTACATGCAGAGGGTCTGGGTAGAGTACGTAACAGGGTTGTGACTGCTTCAGAACGCAAGAAAACTGCTAATCAGACACATATAGTCACTAATGAGGGGGATGATGGTGCTTATGCATGGACCCCCGTTCACGGAGATGATAGGAGGAGTCTGGACCCCACCGATATCCCATTTGAGGCTCCTTATAATGCTCTATTGAGGGGGAGAGGGCATTCACCTATTACGAGAGAGGATGAGGAGATAGAAACCTCACTAAACATGATGGGTGGCATGAGTGGCATGATGGGTGACATGGGTGGTATAGGTGGTATGGGTGGCATGAGTGGTATGGGTGATATGAGTGGTATGGGTGGCATGAGTGGCATGGGTGGTGTGGGTGGTGCGAGTGGTAGTTCGAGCATGTTACGCAAGCATGGGAAGGGTCCGATGAATGTTGATGTATTTACTGCACTATGAGATAGACACCGGTTAGTTGAAGAACTGAAAGAAGAATTGCTCAAGGCCAATGAAACCATGGAAAAATGGAACTCAAGCCAACATAAAATGGATGATATGTTGAATTCTGGGATTTCTGGTAAGTCAGGGCTTGGTTTTAGACCAAAGACGTTTGTCAAAGAAGGTGAAGGTACTTCTGCTGAACCAAATCAGTCCACACAAAATTTTCAAAATCCAAACTTCTTTGAAAAACCAAAAACTAGAAAGAGAAATTTTGTATGCCACTATTGTCACAAGCCAGGACATATTCAGCCCTTTTGCTTCATTAATAAGGTTGTCTATAAGGAAGAGGTTAGGCAAACTTACTTAGTTCAGTTCGTAACAAGTGCGGCAAAGATTAGATGCGAATCGATGCAACATCCAATGCAAAGAACATCGAAGTTACATCCGGCAAAGATCAAAAGCTACATCCTAAGAAACATCAGCCAAAAATTGCTAAACAAATGTAGGTTCCCAAAGGCAGTTACATGAATGCAAGATCCAAGTACTGTGAGCCTTTTGATATATGTCTCGGTGCAAAGTGGTCTAATGATGAACAATGTAATGTAACCTCCACTTCTTTAAAGTCACACATAGCTGGTTCCTGGTACTTTGATAGTGGTGTTCTAGACACATGTCAGGTTCTGTTGAGAACTTGAAGGACTATGTGAGTATCAATGGTGGATCTGTGACATATGGAGGAGGAGCCAAAGGTAAGATTATTGGCAAGGGAACTTTGAATGTAGACGGACTTCCTAAACTCTCCAATGTCTATCATGTTGAAGGTCTTAAGACCAACCTCATAAGCATCAGTCAGTTATGTGATAATGACCTTCAGGTAAGGTTTGATAAGAATTCTTGTGAAGTACTTGATCATGCTAACAAGTGTCTTTTGACAGGTACTAGATCTTCTGACAATTGTTATATGTTCAACAATGCTCAAATCTATCACAGTGCTAATATTGATATCACATATCTATGGCATCAAAAATTGGGGCACATGAGTTTTCGTAAACTTTATGAGCTAGTAAAGCATGATGCAGTGAAAGGTTCTCCTAGTCTGGATAAGAACTTCACAAAGGTATGTGGTTCATGTCAAAAAAGTAAGCAAACCAAGGCATCTCATCTTCCCACATCTCAGTGTTCAACATCTAGATGCCTTGAATTGATTCACACAGATCTCATGGGTCCCATTGAAGTAGAGAGTCTAGGAAAGAAAAAGTATACTTTTGTCTGTGTTGATGATTTCTCTAGATACACATGGGTCGTTTTCTTAAAAGAAAAATCTGATACTTTTGAGGCTTTTAAAGTATGGTACACCCGTGTTTTGAACTTATATGATCTAAAGCTTACTAGAATTAGATCAGATCATGGCACGGAATATGAAAATTCCTCCTTTTCTAGCTATTGTGCTTCAAATGGCATAACTCATGAATTCTCAGCTCCTAAAACTCCACAACAAAATGGAGTGGCAGAACGAAAGAATAGGACACTTCAAGAAATGGCTAGGGTTATGTTGAGCTCCAAAAATTTGTCAAAATTTTTTTGGACAGAAGCCCTAAACACAACTTGTCATATAGGAAATAGATTTTTCTTAAGACCAGGAAGCACCATGACACCCTATGAAATTTTACTAGGGAAAAAGCCTACATTGAAATATTTTCATGTTTTTTGGTGTGTGTGCTATCTGCTCAATGATAGAGATCATCTTTCGAAATTTGACTCAAAAAGTGACAAATGTGTTTTCATGGGATACTCCACTAATAGTCGTGCTTATAGAGTATTTAATCTTATGACAAAAACTATTATGGAGTCTATGAATCTTGAGTTTGATGATCTAACTGATCTTGGCCACAAAACAGTTGATGATGATGTTTCAGGTTTGCTAGACTTTGGAGATCTTGAGACACCAGCACAATCTTTAGAACCTGCACCTGCAAACAGTGTACCTGCCCCAGAAGATACAGAATCTGCAAGTTCTGGAAATACAGTGAATGAGACTCATGATGTAGCTCCGAATGCAGTTCCGGATGCAGCTGCATTAGAAGCTGCATCGGAAGCTACATTGGCCAGAAACCTGCTAGATACAAAAATAGATCCTAAACAGCCTGACTGATCGCAGCCATGACATTCCCAGCCGCATTCAGAAAGTTCATCCATCTTCACAAGTCACAGGTAATGTGCATGATGGAATGTCAACAAGGAAGAAAGGTAAGGCGGACTATAGGAAACTTGCTTGCCTATCCACTCTTGAGTGTGAAGAAATTCATGCTTCATGTTATGTGTCTACCCCTGAACCAAAAAATGTGCATGAAGCCTTAAAAGATGAGTGTTGGATCAATGCCATGCAAGATGAGCTTGATCAATTTGCTAAAAATGATGTTTGGTTCCTTGTACCTACACCCACTTCTGTGAATGTTATTGGAACTAAGTGGATTTTCAAAAACAAATCAAATGAAGTGGGAGAAATAATGAGAAATAAAGCAAGACTTGTGGCTCAAGGGTATACACAGGTTGAGGGGTGGATTTCGATGAAACCTTTGCTCCTGTTGCCCACATTGAGTCCATATGTCTTCTTCTTGCTATTGCATACTTTCTTGACATTACTCTTCAACAAATGGATGTGAAGAGTGCTTTTTTAAATGGTATTCTAGAAGAAGAAATTTTTGTAGAACAACCATAGGGATTTGAGGACCCCCATAAACCTAACCATGTTTTTAAACTAAAAAAGGTCTTATATGGTCTCAAGCAAGCTCCTAGAGCTTGGTATGGGAGACTTACAGACCATCTTTTGAAAAGTGGTTTTAAAATGGGAGAAGTGGATAAAACACTTTTTATTCAAAGAAAAGACAAACACATTTTGATTGCACAAATTTATGTTGATGATATTGTGTTTGGATCCACTTCTAAGTCCTTAGAAAAGGAATTTGTGCATTGCATGACATCTACCTTTGAAATGAGTATGGTAAGAGAACTAACTTTTTTCCTATGGATTCAAATAAAACAATTGCATGAAAGGCTGTTCATCTCTTAAGCCAAGTATGCTATTAACTTGGCGAAGAATTCAATCTTGAGGATGGAAAGAAGAATAAAACCCCTATGGGTACATCTAATAAGCTTTGCAAAGATGAGAAATCTAAAAGTGTTGATCATACTTTGTATAGAAGCATGATAGGAAGTCTGCTATATTTGACTGCCACCCGACCAGACATCATGTATAGTGTGTGTTTGTGTGCTAGATATCAAGCAAACTCTAAAGTTTCTCATTTGAAATCAGTCAAGCGTATAATTAGATATGTTGGTTAGACTTGTGCTATGGATTTGTGGTATACAAAACACACTAATACCAATCTTGTTGGTTTTAGTGATGCTGATTGAGCTGGTGCCTGGTAGTGTTGATGACATGAGAAGTACATCTGGTGGATGTTATTATTTGGGTAGTAACTTGATCTCTTGGTTCAGTAAAAAACAAAATTGTGTTGCCCTCTCCACAATCGAATCTGAATACATTGCTGCTGGTAGTGGGTGTACACAACTTTTATGGATGAATCAAATGATCAAGGATTATGGCCTACACAGTAATGTGTTAACCATGAATTGTGACAACACCAGTGCTATAAGCATAGCAAAAATTCCTGTTCAACACTCTAGAACTAAGCACATTGATATAAGACACCATTTTATTAGAGACTTGGTTGAACAATGTATTATTTGCATTGAACATGTAGGGACTGAAAATCAACTGGATGATATTTTCACTAAAAGTCTAGACTTTGAGAGATTTATCAATCTTAGAAAATCTCTTGGTATGTGTGTCATGTAACCCTACACTCGCCCTATTAAAACAAATAGGCATTCTGCATTGAGTATTTAGGGGGGCACACTAGTTTCATCTCTCATGTTTTGTGTCTTTTGTTAACTAGGATTTGCATTCAAAATCTATTGTGATTTCCTTGTCTTGATTCTCTACTCTACTCTCTTCATATTGTTTTTGTATGCAATATTGAAGTCCACAAAGGAAAGAGCTACCTTTAAAATCAAGGGTTGTAGCACTTTATCTTGGTACCATGGAAATTAGGTTCTCATAGGTTTATCTTGAATAAATTGGATACCCTTGAAAGAAAAAGTGTGAAAGCTACCTAACGGAAAAGAGCTACCTATGAACATGGTTTGGGACACCTTTCTTTTGGGACAATGAATCCTTGGATTTCATGGGTTGATCAAAAGCAAAGTGGCTTACCTTGGTAAATAGTGTGAAAGGTTCCTAGTGGCATGTTGTGAATATACTTGAAATAAAGTAGAGTTATTCTCCTAGGAAAATAAAGTACTTATGGTTTTTGTGAGAGATGAGTATTGCTTTAATGATTAAAAATTGAGAAAGTATACATAAAATCACAATTTTGGCGAATGCATCTCTCAATGCAGCTACATTGGGAACTACATTCAGATGATCTAGACATTTTTCACATGTGTGTGACTGCATTAGACTAGATTATGTCTGATCTGTTCTTGTCATATGCTAGGCATAATTTTTAGGACATATTATATTCTTGAAATATCAGCCTATTGAAATTTTGTCCTTATCTCAAATTGCAAAATAATTACTAAAGTATTCCATGTTGAAAATTTTATGTGGGAGTCTAATCTGTGTGATGCCTTAAGAGTTTTTGAATAATGGATATGGAAGCTATTGGATGCTTGGGTTGGTACAATTTTGGTAAGCCCCTTAGTGTGTTTGTTATGGATCCTTGGTGATGTTTGAAATTCAAATTATTCAAGAATGTGATAAAGAGATCAATTGTTATCCTCATATATTGCTCTCCACATTTTTCTCTCAAAGTCAAAATCAGATTTCTTAATGCTCTTTTATGAGATTTGGTCAACCTTGATTTTGTTTAAAATCAAAAATTATTTGGGCTTATCACAAAACGCCTCATCCTATTCCCTGATTTCATTCAACTAACGGCTAATCCATTTATTAGTGGTCTTCTAAGTTTGTGCAGCCAGGTGAAAGGTACTCTCACTCTCAAATCTCTCTTGCTCAAGCTCTTCCTCCACCAGTTCTGAAGACCCTTGCTGCCATACCTCTTCTCCTCATTTCTTCCCTCCAATAATCCCTCAAATTACTATGGCTTCTACACCTTCTAGCTCTACAGACTCCCTGAAGTAGAATCCCTCAGCCAATGTAGCTTCTAGTGCTACTTCACCCGAAACTACATCGTCCCCAACCTCTCCTCCAAAATTTTCAGGTCAGAAAATTGTGCTTGCAAATCCCCTTCCTGAGCCCCTCTCCTGCATACTGTCTGGAGAACGTGGTAATGCCATTGACGTTGAGAACCCTGGTGACCTATCTGGTTTCCTCCAAATAGGAAACCCTAGTTCCCGTAAATCCAAACGTTTGAGGGGAATTCCAAGCAATTACGATGTTCCAAGCAGTTCTGAGGTCGAAAGAGCCAAGAAATTCAAGGTCTTTCCAGGCCAATTTGAAGAAGTTGGCCCTATTGCAAGTGACAGTGATGATGATGACTTTGTTGGACCTGATGCTGGGGATAAGTTTGTTGCTGAACCTCGTTCATCTGCTCCCACTATTGATGATAGCTCATCCATTCCCTGTCCCTTAGTATCTGCAGATGAAGACTACCCCATTCCTTCCCCAAAAGTGGTCTTTCCACATGACTCTTCTGCTCCTTCTGAGGTTTCTCCTGCTGCTGCCTCTGCTACCCCTAAAGTGAATCTCTCTGATACGAGTTATTTAGATGAACAGAGAACCCTTGCTGACTATTTGGTGCAGCTGAAGAATGCCTCTCCGAATATCTATCCATCTCTTACTTTTAGCCCTGCCATGTCCTCAAACTCATCTGAGTTTGATGACAGTTCTAACCAGGACTTTGCTGCAAAAAAAGTGTCTTCAGAAGAAAGTGAAGAAAATACAGAGGTTCCCATAAGGTTCACCAGAAGAAGAGCTGCTACTATGTCCAATTTAGCTTCAAATGTAGCAACTGGGGAAGCTACATTCTCTTCTGCACCAGCTGGAGTTGGGTTAGGTAACCCTTTTTCTGATACATTTATCTCCCCTGCTGCCTCTGTAAGATATAATACTTCTAGAAAAGTTATGGATGAAAGAGTTATTCCCAAGGATGATTTGATTGCTCAAAATCTTGTCCAGTTCTTTTCTGATAGGGGTCTCCTAGCTACATTGTCTTCTGCCTCTCCTTATGTTAGAGAAATTGTTTTTGAATTTTATGCTAATCTAGAGAAGAGGATAGCCACTGCTTGTGACCCTAGTTATGAAAAGGTGTTTGTTAGAAATAAGGTGTTTGACTTCTCCCCATCTCTGATCAATAAGCATTTTGGCTCCCCTGATGTTGATGTGATAGGCATGATTTATGATCTGAACCTATGTGTTAAGGAATTAACTGGTGGGGTGGTTTCCAAGTGGCCTGGGAAAGGGGCCAAGGTTAGCACATCCAAACTTACCTCCCTATATGCTATTATGCATAAGGTCTGCTGTGCAAATTGGGCTCCCACCTCTAATTCAAATGCTGTAACAGAAGACCATGCCAGAATCTCGTGTCGGGTAGGTCTAGGGCTTCCTTTCAACTTTGGGGACTTTGTCTTTAGAAAAGTGGTGTCTCTTGCTGAGACTGAAGGTGACAAGAGACCCATGCCCTATCCCTCTCTTATCTACAGTATTTTGGTAGCTCAGGGCTTAGTTCCCAAAGAGACTGAAAGATTGTCCCCCATTCTGGACCCTCTTCATATTTCCATTAAACTCTTGAAGGGTGACAGGGTGTTAAATCTGCCCTTGGTATATCCATATCCTCCAGCTTCTGGTTCCTCGTCTGCAATGCCTGATCCTGCTCCAGTGCTCCTGATGCTCCTTCTGCTTCACAATATGCAGTTCCTGCTCCTGCTTCATTTTTTACCAATGTTGCTTCCAATGCAGCTGCATTTGGTCCTACACCAGCTCCTGTTCTGTGTTCTGTTGGACCTTCTGTTCCAATGTCTGTGTCCTTTATTACAGGACAACTTGCTTAGATCCAGAATCAGATTACTCTTCTTCAGAACCTAGCAGACCAGTATACTGCATGGCTTGCCTTGCATTCTGGTCAAATAGGGGGAGATTCTAATGCTCCAAGTGCTGCTGCTGCAGCTCCTGGCAATGATGATGAAGACTGAGTGAAGATTGGGTGCTATAATTTGGTTCTATTGGTTGTTTGTAATGAATATTTGTCCCTGAATATTTGGCTTGCTTTCCTGTTGGTTCTGTAATAATCTTGGCTTATGATTGGTTGAAATTTGCATGGTTGAAAGGTTTTACATAACTGTGTCATAGGTCTTATATGCTTGCCTAATTCGGGGGGGGGGTGTTTTTTGCTAACAAATGAAGGTTGTGAAGAGACTTGTTTGTGTTGGATATGTTGAGACACTTGGAATATTAATTAACCAAAAAGACTCAACAAAGGGGGAGATTGTAAGGGTAAAATAGGCATGACCTATTTTGGTTTGTTTCCCCTTTCTTGGTCCCTAAGTTTAGACAATTTTGGAAACAAAATATTCATTATATTTTGGGTTTCTTGGTCCTTAAACTTAGGAGTAATTTTGGAAACAAAATCTTTGCAAAAATCCCTTCCTAAACCGTGTCTCAAGAGTCCATGTTCCTTTGGTAATAGAATCTAGTAATTATGGTAGTGAAGAGACTTGTTTGTGTTGGATATGTTGAGACACTTGGAATATTATTTAACCAGAAAGGCTCAACAAAGGGGGAGATTGTAAGGGTAAAATAGGCATGGCCTATTTTGGTTTGTTTCCCCTTTCTTGGTCCCTAAGTTTAGACAATTTTGGAAACAAAATATTCATTATATTTTGGGTTTTTTGGTCGTTAAACTTAGGAGTAATTTTGGAAACAAAATCTTTGCAAAAATCTCTTCCTAAACCGTGTCTCAAGAGTCCATGTTCCTTTGGTAATAGAATATAGTAATTATGGCAGTGTATTTAATTACTAATTCTAATTTTTTTTTCATATTGGAGTTTGTTTCATTTTTATGTGTAGGTCTCCTTCGTGGTATAAATAAAGGGACATAGGCAGCGGCTGAAGGTGTTCAGATCAAGAGAGCAGAGTAGTGAAGAAGGCATAATATTCAGAGTGTTTAGAGTTCCAGCTTTGGCAGAATTTGAATGCAGCTCCGAATGTTATAACATTCGGAACTACATTTGAGTGCTGGAGCTGTTTGTCTTCCTAGCTGTTTTAGGAAGTTGATTCTTTTCTTCCCATGTTTTCTTTATCTGTTTTTCTGTGGATTTTGCTCTCCAAGACTTGTTGTCTTGTGAGAGTTTTTGGTTTGGTGATTTCAGATAGTTTTTGTAAAACAATTCATCTTTTTAAGTGAAATCTTTTTTGCCATGAGGCTAGGTCTACAAGTATAGGCTTGTAGGTTGTTTGGTAAATGTGTGTGCTTAATTCGTGATTTATTATTAAAGTCTTCCGATGTTTATTAAGTTTTGTAAGTCTTAGCTACTATATATATATATATATCTTTAATGTCTATATTGGAGGATTGCAAATGAACACATTACCACATAACTATTCCTTCGGTCATGATATAAATGTTAATTTTAGTTTTTTACTAAAACTAGTAACTCACCCGTGCGTTGCACGGATATATCGTTTGAAAATTATATGCTTAAATAAAATTGAATAATGCAACGCAAATATGATTAGTTATACTCAATTAATAACATTCTAATTTTCACATGGCTCAAAGTTCTCAATTGATTTCATCGGAATTATTCTTCCTTATTATTAATGCACCACAATATGATTAGTTATACTCAATATGGTCCAATCTTAAAAAAAATGTTGGTTTTTGAAAATATATACACATAAAAATAAATAAGTAAAATTATTTTACTGAGTGATCGAATATCATACCGTTTGTTATATCTAATAAAGAAAGAATTAAAGTCGGGTATAACACTTTTTGAACATAACCTCCAAGACTTAAATGTTGGGAACCAACATTTTCTTCAACATATATTTCATATGACTATTCATTATAAAAACACAAACAAAAAAAGAGACATAAATTGCATAATTAATATATGACAGCTCAATTATATAAAACAAACACTTTTAAAAAGACACAAAATCACATGCTAATTTATGCATAGACTACTGTTCTTAATTGACTTCATCAGAATCATTATAACTAATTAGTTATGTACCGCAAATATTATTAGGAAAAAATTGCAAATCAGTTCACTCTGAAAAGTTTTCAACCGATTTATACATCCATATTTTTTTGAAACTGAAAAAATGCATTTCATGCATGCATCATGATGCATTATTTTGTGCACTGAATTGCATGATTTTGTACATCACGATGTATGACATGTCTTTTTCCGGTTTCAAAAAAATAATGGAAGGCATAATGGTTGGAAATTGGAAAAATTGTTGTCCCGTACTTATTGTGAAACTTTTAACCGCTCCCGACCATTTTTTTTTTCACCGCTAAAAAGAACTTTCATAAAATATTCTAGAAATGCTCAATCGACCATGAAACTAGAAATTTCAATTGTTGGGTCTATAGCTGTCAAAATTTGGCCCGATCCAATGGGTGGAGCCCACCCGATATTATCCGGGCTGGACTTTAGATTCTATAGCCCTGGTGAATTTCGGGTCGACGGGATTTCAGGTAAGTTTTGTCGTGGCCAAAAAAATATGTGAAAATAAGTAAAATTGGTGCGCCCATGTGTTTGGTGCGGGCCCGCTTGGCCCGGCCCGGTCCATTGACAGCTCTAGTTGAGGGCAACAAAACGGGGATGCATATAATGAAACCATTTTGAATCGCGATGTATCGATTTGGATTAGCGATGTATGAATTTGGAATCATGATACATCGCAATGAAATTAAAATAAACCAGTTTGAATCGCAATACATCGATTTGGGATCGTGATGCACATTATGAAATGGAAATGATAGTTACACAATTTGAAATCATGAACCGCGATCCAAAATCATATATCGCGATGCACAAATCATAATTAAATACATACTAATAAAGATCTAAAAGTTAAAAAAAAAATATGTACATATCTCTAATGTTCTGTTATGTATTTATCATGACAAGGATCTCATTGTTTATCCTTTTTAAGAAAAATGAAAACAAATTATAGGTCTAGATTATGACTACCGTCTCACCATAGCTCGCAAGTAAATTTCTCTTCATTAATTAGTCTCCGTATCGAAATTTATATAGATCGAACATGTGTCAGTTAAAAAAATATTCTTATCATCTCAAACATGTACTTTTTTGTTTCGAAAAATACTTCTTGTTATATTTAATTTATTGTTTACTGATGAGATTACCTTGAAATATTTCCCTTATATATATATATATATATATATATATATATATATATATATATATATATATATATATATATATATATATATATATATATATTGAAGATCTTTCGGCCATCAAATTTTTTAACATTTACTTTCACAAATATGTCACTTCAGGTCTTTTAACATGTATATATTCTATTGAATAATCTTTTGTTGTCAAATTTGGCTTTAAGTCACAATTTGGTCACCATACTTTCACACTTTTTTGCAATAAGGTAACTCTACAATTATTTTTTCAATTTAGTCATTGTATTTGACTATATATCACATTTTGGTCACCAATAGTCATTTACGACAGTTATGTTTGATGGAAATCATCAAAAAGACATAAATGTCCCTTGTCTAAAGACATGCGTCTTAAGCTTACATTGAAGGTGAATGTGAGACAATAACGTGAGTAACATGTGATGTAGGTAATGATATTTTTGGGTTTCTACAAAAGTTTAATGCTTTCCATTCAAAAAATTGGGTGGAGTGATGAACGTACAATATAAAGCCAAGGACAATGACAAAATTGAAAGAAAAAAATTAGTAGAATTAGCGTATTGAATAAAGAGTGAAATTATGGTGACCAAATTACGATTTAAACCGTCAAATTTCATCATTATACTTATAGATTTGACATTTTTTTACTATGTATTAGTCAGTTTTGGATTTCTATGATACACGAACCATTTGAGCCCTTATGATATAAATCATATTACTCTAGACATTATTTCAAAAACATCTAAATTTACCAAATCTATTCAAATTTTGTTATTTCAATTTTATTCAAGGATGTATATATTATTTTATATACTGTTGAGTGTTCAAAATTATGCACTCATTGTGTTTTAATTGTCAAATTATAAAATATATGCATTATCACGAAATATACTAAATGTGTTTTCATATTTAATGGACTCCCTTTAAAGTCAATCTTAATAACCTTTCATATTATAAGAGAAGAAATACATTGTTCAATATTAGTTTTCCATTAAAAAAATGTTTCAATTCCCAAAGTAAAAAATGAAACTAAACAAAATAAAAGTTTTGTCATTTTTGAAAAGTGAATTTTGACGGAAACTTTCCAAAAATCGCACATATATATATATATATATATATATATATATATATATATATATATATATATATATATATATATATATATATATATATATATATTAAGAAAATTGACTTTTGGGTAAATAAACGTTTGAAATATTCAAATATTGTATAACATTAAGACTGCCAATAGGACATGATAAGATAGGAATGAAGGGAATAGGGAATATACTTATTTTTTTTCAACAAGAACCTTGGACTTGGAGTTGGAGATGCGGAGCTCTTTGCCAGTTTCCCGAACCTTTTCCATAGGACCAAACCCAAAAGAAAGAAAAAAGTTTATTTTTGATGTACCATGTTTAATTGCTTATTATATGGAAGTCGATGGTTTGATTTTCTCAAAGGCTAATCTTAGTATTGGTCTCTCGACTATAGGTCGGTCACAGTAACAGTCTCTTAATAATTTTTTTATCAAATTTGAATCCTATGAGTATTAATTTTTTACAGCGACAGTTTTTTTGATAGATGTCGTAAACGAAATACCGTTAAGTTATCGATGTACATTTTGTAAGGATTAAAATGAAATTATTTTAAATCTAACTTATATCAAAATTTACAATTGTATACCTAGAGTTTAAAAAATGACCTTAAGCCTAAGGCCTTCTTCCCCATTTTTTTTGGTAAACTCGTCAGATTTTTGAAAAATATGACCCAAGCTTACATAGCATCAAAATTCTTACCTATGTAACTATGTTAAGCTCGAAGTTTCCATATCATCAAAATTCCAATGTATAGGCATAAAATTCAATCCTTCGAATGGAAACCTGCACCCTGCTAGTAGCTAGTACAAATTATTACTATCTCAATTTCAGGTAAAGAATCTACTATATTATTTTAAGATGTTTCACTCTAAAAGTCCACTTTAAAAAATTATGTTTACAATTTCTATAACATTTCATATTTACCCCCCAATTGTGTTGTAACCACATTTTTTGTACTTAACTATTTTTGTAATTATGACTAACTTTAATTACATTAATATATCTCTTAATGATTAGACTTTTTAAATGGGGACTCTTTGAGTGGAATGAGGGAGTATCTAACTCCACTCAAACTCCATACCTCCAAAGAACAATTCAAGATTCAAGTTACTTCAATTCAGATTCAGACTATTTGCTTGCGGGGCAGAAAATTTCAGCGAATACCGACCAACACCAATTCCAAAATTCAGCCTAAGAATCAAACTATGCTATAAACTTCGCAACGCCCGCTGAGTTCAACACCAAAGAATCAGCGGTTATACAAATTCCGATTGCATCAGAGTCTGTCAATGAACAAATCAAACTTCTTAATTAGAGCATCTCCAATTGTGAAAATTCTTCCTCAAATTCTTAATTTGGTCTCACTGTCACCTACACACTTTAAGAATTTCTCAATCTAAAAGTTAATCTTCCCAATAGTTTTCATTCTTCCTCAATTCTTACATGGGTCTCACAACCAAATCATCTACTTTATTTACATTATTTTTTATTTTTATAATTTACAAATAAATTAATTAATACGTATATTGTTTTATAAATAAATTAATTTGTTTATAATTTTTATTAATATATTGCATATTCAAATATGCAATATAAATAAATTAATATATTGCATATTCAAATATGCAATATATATATATAAATTAATTTGTTTATAATTTTAATTGTACTATTAAATATTACAAATAAATTTAAAACAAAGATATTAATTTATAATTTTCATTAAAATATTACATATTAAACAAAGACTTCTTACAAATAACAAATACTTCTAACCAACAAACACTTTTTAAAATAACTGTAGAAAAGTGCATGTTTATATAGATTTACTTAAAGTCATTAAGTTAAAACATCTAGTTTATATTTGTTCAAATCCTTAAAACGGTTTTAACTTAGACTTTGTATCAAGTCTAAATTTATCTGTTGAACCTTCAGTAGATAAGATACTCTATGTTGTTCATAGAGCAGATACCCTTTTGACTTTGCTTAGCAGCCTTCCTACTTGTTTCATTATATCTAGCGGTGGCAATTTGAGGCACGACACGATTGACCGACACGAACACGGCACGAAATTATAGGGTTTGGGCCAGGGTTTATCGGGTTTGGACCGTTATCAGGCTGACCCGATAAGGCACGTTAAGATTCGGGGGTTTACCGGGTTAGCCCGATAAGCACGATAACTTTAGAAAAAAAACCTAGGTATAAATAGTCTAAACCCTAAAAAGAAACATATTAACTAAAGTCTAAACATCTCTCTCTCATCTCTCTCTACAGAGAAAGAGGCGACTGCCGATTTCTCACTTTCTCCTCTCAAACCAGCCAGACAGTGCAGCCTCCGCCTCCGCCTGCTCTCCCTCAACGGCTCTCACTCTCACCGGTGCAATCCCTCTCTCTCTACAGTCTACACCTTAAAAATTGTTTAAACCCTAAAAGGTAGATACTCAACTCAATCTCTTTCTTTCTCCAAAAACGGCTTTGTCTCTCTCTAAATCTAATCGGCAATTTATTTATTTAGTAGTTGGTTATGTTTGTTTATTTATTTACTTTTTTGGGTTTTTTGGTGTAGAATTCTTTGATACTGAAATACGAAATTATCGAATATGAATCATTTCAATAGTTATTTTCTAGCATTAATTGTTGATTGTGATGAAATGCAAAGCAATAAATCTGCTATTTTTTATTATCGAATAGGAAACATCTGAAGAGTGAAGACCATAACGTTGCATGAATTTTTCTGTTTCCTAGGTTTCACCTTCACCTAGATGACCCATTTCTTCCTGTTCCTGCATTATATCTAGCTATATAAATATGAACTCTACAAACTGGTGTCTTGATTTGGGTTTCTTTTGATTGATTCAAACTATTTCAGAGGATTATTAAATTGACTATTCCATAGAATTCTAGGCCTTTCTGCATTTTGAATTAGGAAAATTTTCCATGAATTTCAATTTTGCTGATATATTGCACTGTTGTCCCCCCAACTCTCTTCCCACCCACCCCCCCCTAAAATCTTGATTTTACCATTCTCATAATTTATTATTTGCTTTTCCAAAGATAGTTGTTATTCGGAAATTGGAATTCCCTTTTTCAATATTTCCTTAAGGAGATGTATTTGTTATGGCTAGAAGTGTTTATTATACGGACATGTTATCAAAGTGCAACTTCATTTTAGGTACTTCATGATATCGTTTTGTTTTTTCCTCACTTTTGTTAATCTGTTAGTTCCAACTAAAGTATTTGTGTAGTTACAATTTATGGATCTTACTCCATAATGATCTACAAATCAAAATGTTTTTTTTTCTTTCTGTACCCTTGTCACACAGTTTTATGTTTGCTCTTGAAGTCAATATTTGTGCTTTCAAGATCTGAAACAAGTTGTAAGTTATAAACCCAATTATATAAACACTAGTATTTGATTTCTCCTAGTGATTTCTGGTTTTGAAAAGGGTTGTTGCAATAGTATTCCAGTTGAATAACTAAAGTACTTAACGTGGATCATTTGATACTTTCTTTTTGTTTTTGTTTTTTATTCTATACAGAGATCAAGTATGGATAATCAAGTAAATTTGAGTGACATTGATGGTGATGATGTAGTTGAGATGACAACATTCAAAGAGCGAGGTGTAAGTTATGCAAAAATGTCTATAAAGCTGATAGCAAGAATGGAACTGGCACATTAAGTCGTCATATGAAAAATTGCCCAAGAAGAATGCACGTGATATGGGTCAGCTACTCCTTGGTGAGGATCAAGGATCGATGTCTTTGAAAGCATGTAAGTTTGATGGTGAGCACTTTCGCGAGTTAATAGCTACTACTATTGTCATGCATGATTTACCATTTCAGCTTGTTAAGTATGATGGGATTCGAGCATGTTTTGATTATTTGTGTCCAAACCTTCATTGTGTGTCTAGAAACACAATTAAGGCTGATATTCTTACTATGTATGCAAGAGAAAAGGTTAGGATGCAATCTATGCTATAATCAGCTCCTGGTAGGATTTCTTTGACATCTGATTGCTGGAGTAGTATCACTACGGATGGTTATCTAAGTCTTACGGCTCATTTCATTGATATCAATTGGAGTTTGCAAAAAAAGGTGCTTAATTTTTGTTTTTTACCTCCTCCACATGGCGGTATTGCTTTGTGTGACAAAATCATTTCATTGTTACGTGAGTGGAATATTGACAGCCGAATTTTCTCTTTGACTTTGGACAATGCTTCTGCTAATGATGTGTCTGCTGATTTGTTGATAAATCATTTCAAAGGATCACTTGTTGCAAATTGAAAACTTTTTCATGTTCGTTGTTATGCACACATTGTTAATTTAGTGGTTTAAGAGGGATTGAAAGATATTGATAAATGTGTGCATAAAGTTCGTGAAAGCGTTAAGTATGTGAGAGGGTCTCAATCAAGGAAGGTAAAGTTTTTGGAGGTTGTGAGTCAAATGTAATTGGAATCTAAAAGAGGTTTGAGACAAGATGTGCATGGCAACAAGATGGAATTCTACTTACCATATGCTTGAAAGCGCTTTGTTTTATCGACGTGCATTCTATCATCTAGCATTACTTGATTCAAATTATAAGCATTGTCTTGATGCATTAGAGTGGGACAAGGTGGAGAAGATATGTGATTTCTTGGCTTTGTTTGATGAGATAACTAATATTTTTTCTGGAACAAAGTATCCCACTTCGAACTTGTATTTTCCGTGTGTTAGTACATGTTATGAGTATTTGCAGAGGAATGTTGAAAGTGACGATGTGTATATCAAGGATATAGCCTTAAGGATGCTTCCAAAATTTGAGAAGTATTGGTCGAAGTATAGTTTGGTTTTGGCATTGGCAGTAGTTGTAGATCCTCGGTATAAACTTGATTTTGTGGATTTTGAATATGAAGAGATCTATGGTTACCGTGGTTCTCCTACATTTTTGAAAGTCAAGGAGACTTTGTTGAGTTTGTTTGCTCAATATGAAAAGAGACCCGATATGAATCATGTTGGTGAATCTAGCAATCCCATTTTGTGGTGTTGATACTCATTGTATTTAGATTTATATCTACTCATACATTACATTAGTTTTATACATTAGTGGCTAATTGGGCTGCATACCAATTAGCGTGACAACTGTGTATAGAATTTTGCCAAGAATAGTTTTTATAGGACTTCACAGGTTCAGCAGAAGACCTCTTTTAAAGCTTCACCGGAAGACCTGCTACATACAAACGGCAGACCTTGTTTGCACTTGGTCAATCATGACGTGTCCAGTCAAACATTTATTAGTGGATCAATTTAAGTTTACCCTTATCAGTTTGAATTTAAATTGAGACATTCATTGACATCTCAATACCCGCCGAAAGTAGCTTTTCGGAAAGCTGGAAGACTTTCGCAGACTAAACAGTAAAAAGCAGAAGAACAGACTGTCACCTACTGTCTGTAACAACTCTCACAGATCTGACATCTAGATTGCCCTACTTCCAGTCTCTGCAAAAGATCTCTGCACCCATTCCCTGCTTGATATCTGTGAAGACGAAATCTTCAAGACGACTCCATGCATTTAATGCATTCAACTTAATAGAGTTGTTATACTTCGTCTTTTCCAACGGACCTCAAGAATGCTCCAGCTATAAATGCCGTCATTAAAGACTGAAGAAACACACTTAATGAAATGCTCTGAAAATCTACAACAACTCTAAGTCTTTATACTCAGTGCATTCAAGAGATCCTAAACAGATCAAGAAGTCCTCGACAACAACAAGAAGACCGGTTTTAACTCTTATCATTTACTTCTTGTTGTTTTCATTTAAAGCTATTCTTCTACACTAATTAAATATCTTGTTTATCTAGATATTTAATTCCTAAACCCCCAAACACAAGTCAATATTTTGTACACGATCCATTGGGAATATTCTTTGTAATAGATCTAGTGGAAAACATAGTGCACTTTTAAATCCAAGGTTGACTGCCTTGGTGGTGGACGTAGCACTTTTTATAGTGTGAACCATCCCAAAATACTTGTGTACCTTCATTACTGTTTGTTTAATTATTAAACTATTTATTAATTCCTTCATCTTTATCCTTAATAGCAAACTTAAATAACCAGTCAAGTCTACCGGTAGTCCTTAATCGGCAGACTTGAACCAGCTTCTTTGCAAGACTTCCGCTACTTCAATCTTCCTAATAGATTGTAAGTACTTAGCAAAAGAACTTACTTAAAAAGTTTTTAAGTGTATAATAAGCTATTCAACCCCCTCTTCTAGCTTATTATTGTGCCCTTTGGGACTCACATGTGGTAATTCCATGGAAACTTCCAACATTATACGAGATGAAAGAAAAAAGAAGTTGATGGTAATTTTTCTATTCTTTTGATCTTTTCTTATCCTTATTTGTTACTCTTAATTTTTCTAATTTTAAATTAACTCTTTTATTACAACTTGTTTTTTGTTTTTCCATAGAAATTCAGGACATTCAATAACGATGGTGCTTTCGGTGTTCACAAATCTCAATTAGAGCTTTATTTGGATGAGCCAAGATTGAATTGTGAAGACCATCTAGATATTCTTGATTATTGGAGATCAAATCAATATCAGTATCCTGAAATTGCAACTATGGCTCAAGATATTTTATGCATTCCAGTTTCAACTGTTGCATCTGAAGCATCATTTAGTGTAGGAGGATGAATACTCGATCAATATCCTAGTGCACTGAAACCAAGCACAGTGGAGGCAATAATATGTACAAGAGATTGGCTATTTGGCGATAAATGTAAGTGTATCTCTTACTTCTTTAATTTGCAAAAAAGCTTTAATTGTCAATTTAATCTTCATTACAAATTTACAATGTATTTTTTAGTTTCTTGTTGATAATATTTATGAATGCACGTAGATCATCACTCATTGAGGATTGAAGAGCTTATCGAAGATATCATGAGCTTGGATATTAATGATGTTGATGCTCTTTCCCCAGGCCCAGGCTCTAGTTTGGGTAGCACATTCAATAATGCAAGAAAAAATTTGAATAATTGGTACTTATTTAAATTTTATTAAATCATATTGTTGGATATTTTAAGTTTAACTAACTTTATAACATATATATGAATAGGTTGGTGAACGTTGAAGTGGATTGAATCATCGGATAAACGAATGAAGTTGAAGTCTTAACTGTTTTTGGACCATTTGTGTAATCTTTATAAATTTTTTGCAATCTTTAGACTATGTTTGTGATTTGCACTTCTAGTTTAGTTGTTGACTAGTGGTTTTGGTCCTTTTGGACCTTTGGTTCATCAACTCCTACCATTCCCAATTTCCTAATTTCTAGTCTTAACTTGTTGACTAGTGGGTTTGTGATTTTGTATTTTTGTGTAGTTGTATGTTTTGTAACTAACTAAGTACTCTAAGTGCGCACTTGTTGTTGTGCAAGAACAGTGATGGGAATGATTGAATGTTGATGGATAATTTATTAGAAATTTATAATTATTTATTTTAAAAATCATGTTTAACGGGCTTATCGTGCCTAACAAAAAAAAGACTGTTTTGCCTATCGTGCTTATCGTGTCGTGCCGTGTTTTCGAGTTTTTTATCATGTCGTGTTTGGGTTTTGGTTTTAGGCACGACAACCATACCGTGCCGTGTTTGTGCCGAAGCTTATCGTGTTGTGCTCTTATCGTGCTAGCCCAATAAGGGCACGACACGACCGATTTGCCACCCCTAATTATATCTACCTAAAGCATAAGTCATTAGCAGCTAGCTATTGATAACAGTGTCAAACACCTACCTATACACTCGAAATTTTCTATCTGCTGAAACACTGTATCCATTGAAATGTTTGACCTTCACGCGCCTTTTATAAAACACTAGTAAGGTTCACGTGCGTTGCACGTGGTGTTAATGATTTTGTTAAAAGTGATTTGTTGGTTCCTTCATTTTTTTGTTGACTTTTAATTATTAGATTTTTGTGTGTTTTAATATTTACAGTTTTTGAGACTTATAAATTATGTTGTTGTGTGTTTAACATTTATGATACTTTGTTTTTCGGTCATTTATAATGTATGCTTTTAGTCATTGTATAGCAACTTATCCTACACATTTGTCTTTTTTGTTGGTTATTTTTAAATATCTTTTTTTAATATCAAACATGAGTTCATTCATTTTTATCAGTTTGTAAATTGAAAACAATTCAAACTTACTATCTTAGATAAACACATTATTGTTGGAGACTTTGCTTATGTCGTTTTATGGAATGTATGACCCTTTTAAAAAAAATTGTGTTGGAGAATCAAACTGTCAACCCCAAAGTATATATAGTTACACTAAAAATATAAAATTCCACCAAAGTATCTATGAAGTCCCACTTTGCCACACACAACCTAAGTTTTGCGTCATTTACATATCATTTAATAGTTTTTTTTCTAGTTCACTTGATCAGATTCAGCTCCAATGAAAGGATAGAGATCAGCAACATTGAAAGTTGATGAAACACCATAATTATTCGGTAATTCTACTTCATAAGTATTGCCACCAATCTTTTTCAAGATCCTGAACGGACCATCAGCCCTTGGTTTTAACTTTCCATGACGTCCACAAGGGAATCGCTCCTTCCTCAAAGTAATCCAAACCAAATCTCCCTCCTTGAAAGTCGATTGCTTCCGATGCTTATTTGCACTTCTTTGCTACTTTCCATTTTGCTTGATAATTTCTTGTCGAACCTGCTCGTGCATCTTCTTGATGTCCTTAGCACGTTCTTCACAGTCGCCACTAAAGTGTTGAGTGGTAGGAAGGGGAGCTAAATCCAATGGAGTAATTGAATTATGACCATACACAACTTCGAATGGGCTCCTACCAGTAGTTTGGCTAGAAGATCGATTATACGCAAACTCTGTTTGAACCAATATTGCATCCCATTGACGTGCATTTTTGCCAATCATACTTCGTAAAAGATTTCCCAAGGTCATGTTCACAGACTCTGTTTTTCCGTCCGTCTATGGATGATGAGACAAACTAAATTGAAGTTTAGTTCCAAGCTTCCTCCAAAGTGTACGCCAAAAATGACTCATAAATTTTGAATCCCTATTAGATGTAATTGTCCTTGGAATATCATAGAGCTGCACAATTTCCTTGATGTAAAGATCAACGACATATGTAGCATCCAAAGTCTTTGTGCAAGGGACAAAATGTGCCATTTTTGAGAAGCGATCAACCACCACCATGACTGAATCTTTCTTTCTTTGAGTGCGAGGCAACCCAACAAAAAAATCCATGCTAACAGCCTCCCATGGACTCATTGGTACAGGTAATGGAGTGTACAAATCAATATTTTTTCCATGACTTTTGGCAATGTGACAGGTCTTACACCGCTCGATACACTTTTTGACATCTCGATCCATCCTTGGCCAATAATAATTTTCCTGAACAAGTGCAAGAGTCTTATCTCTACCAAAATGTCCAGCAAGTCCTCCATGGTGAGCTTCATTGATAAAAGCTGGTCGCAGAGAATATTCAGGAATACACAAAAGTTTATCTATAAAGAGAAACCCATTGTGAATCAAAAAAAGTTTAAATGGAGTCTTCAAGCATTCTTCCCAAATCTTTCCAAAATATGGATCATCTTTGTAAAGATATTTAATTACCTCCAACCCAACCATATTTACTTGCAAGCTAGACAACAAGGAATGTCGTCTACTAAGCGCATCCACTACACGATTTAAAACTCCAGATTTATGTTTAATAACAAAATTAAATGCTTGCAAAAATTCAACCCATCCAGCATGACGAGAATTCAGTTTTTGTTGAGTATTCAAGTACTTCAAAGCTTCATGGTCCGAGAAAAGAACAAACTCCTTCTGCAAGAGATAATGTTTCCAATGATCCAAGGCGCGGACAATAGCAAAAAATTCTTTGTCATAAGTAGAATAATTGCACCGAGAATGATTCAATATCTCACTAAAGAAAGCAATGTGTTTACCTTCTTGGCTAAGAACACCCCCAATTCCTATATTTGAAACATCACAATCTACTTCAAAGACCTTGTCAAAGTCTAGTAGCTACAATATTGGAGCTTCAGACCTTTTTTAAAAAAGAAGTTTGAAACTCTTTTGAGCTTCTTCTGTCCATTTGAAACTGCCACCCTTCAAGCATTCAGTTATAGGAGCAATAATGGTACTGAAGTTTTGAATAAACCTACAGTAAAATGAAGCTAGGCCATGAAAACTCTGAATATCATGAATAGATTTAGGAATTGGCCAGCTTAGGATAGCTTCAAGCTTATCGTCATCCATCTTGATGCCATCCGAGGAAATGATATAGCCTAAGAAAATCAGGCTACTGTAAAGAAATGACATTTCTTTAAATTGGCATACAACTTCTGCTCTCTTAACACTTCAAATACTTTTCGAAGGTGCTCCAAATGTTCTTTCGGGCTAGAGCTGTAAACAAGAATATCATCGAAATACACCACAACAAACTTTCCAATGAAGGGTTTAAAATTATGATTCATAAGTCGCATAAAAAGTAGAGGGGGCATTAGAGAGACCAAATGCCATAACCAACCATTCATAAAGACCATCTCTTGTTTTGAAGGTTGTCTTCCATTCATCTCTGGGCCTCATTTTTTCATTTTGTTGACATTATAACACATTTTTAAAACTTATTTATCTTATTTTATTCATGGGTAATTACTAAATATTATACAAATTTGCTTAATATCTCGATACTAACCGACAATTCTATTACTATAGATATAATTTTTCATATAAATCTTATAATGTCTTTCCCGATCATATTTAAGAAAGTAAAACCATATTATTTTTTTAGTTTCGAATAAGGTTTTAGTATCTCAACCGAGTAAGGGTATTTTTATCATTTCAGTAAATATTGGGCGACATTTGAACGATCCTGGTAGGTGGGGAAATTGAAAAAAAAAATCAAAATACACGACGAAATGAATTGAATTAAATAATGTAGGACCTAACTTTAAAATAGGTGCAAGTTAAGGGATCAAACTTTTATTTAATTATTCATTAAATTAATTAGTCTATAACAAATTTACTCTTTTGACCTTAATTAATGGTGAGTGATTTATTAAATTAAAGGGTACATTTGTCCATACATTAAGTTGAAAGACACAACCTACACTTTTATAAGTAGTTAGATTAGATTAGATTAGATAGATTAGATTAGATTAAATTGTATTACTATTGATACAATTTTTCATATAAATCTTATAATGTCTTTCCCGAACATATTTAAAAATGTAAAACCATATTATTTTTTAAGTTTCGAATAAAATTTTAGTTTCTCAACCGAGTAAGGGTATTTTTGTCTTTCAAAAAATATTGGGCGACATTTCAATTTATTATTTAATTATTCACGAAATTAATTTGCTTATGACAAATTTACTCTTTTGGCCTTAATTCATGGCAAGTGATTTATAATATTTATGGCACTTTTTTCTAATCATTATTGTTTGGCATGATAAATTTATGTGTATTGTCCTTAACAAAAGGTACAAATTCATCAAATGATACTTCATTTTTTCATCTTCTTGGCATTATGACACATTTTTTAAACTTATTTATCTTATTTTATTCATGGGTAGTAACTAAACATGCTACAAATTTGTTTAATATTTCGATACTAACCGACAATTCTATTACTATAGATATAATTTTTCATATAAATCTTATAATGTCTTTACCGAATATACTTAAGAAAGTAAAACCATATTATTTTTTTAGTTTCGAATAAGGTTTTAGTGTCTCTACCGAGTAAGGGTATTTTCGTCATTTTAGTAACTATTGGGCGACATTTGTAACGATCCTGATAGGTGGGGGAAATTGAAAAAAAAAAATCAAAATACAAGACGAAATGAATTGAATTAAATAATGTAGGACCTAACTTTAAAATAGGTACAAGTTAAGGGATCAAACTATTATTCAATTATTCATTGAATTAATTAGTCTATAACAAATTTACTCTTTTGACCTTAATTAATGGTGAGTGATTTATTAAGTTAAAGGGTACATTTGTCCATACATTAAGTTGTAAGAGACAACCTACACTTTTATAAGTAGTTAGATTAGTTGGTCGTCTTTTTAAAATAAAAGAACTATTCACATGTCTTGTCAATAGAAAACTTTCATGCATGTCTAAAATGTTCTTCATATATTCAAACCTAGCTAACCAGTACTCTCTTTAATATTTCATGCTAGGGAATACTCTTTATCTCTTACACTTTGCTGGATATTTGGGCATTCAATGAAAGATCGTGATCATCATTTTGTCAAAAAAAATTAAGATTCAACTTCACTCTCTCAAATTGCTACAATTTTGGATATCTCTAGAAAACGTTTGAAGCAAAGATTGAAGAAAACACCTTTCGCAGAATTACGTGCTCAGTATTCATTCAAACCCAGAACTCCAATCTTTCTTCGAAGAGCTTCTTATCTCAAACATTTACTAGATAGTCTCTCACATAATATTCTTTTCTAGTTTCTGTTTGAACAATCACTGGTCGTGTGTTCCTTTATTCTTTCAAATCATTAAGGAACCTCTGATTGTTACACGAGTTTGATTCTTACTAGATCAAACTTCTCAAACACTGGTTTTTGTTGTACAATGATCTGTTAGTGATCACTTAGAATTTATATAATCTTAGTGTCCTTCAAAATCTAAGTTTGACCAACTTGGTAGTGGACGTAGCAGTTTTAAAACTGTGAATCACTCCAAATACTGTGTTCTGTATACCTGTTATTTTTAATGTTCATACACTTAAGAAACGTCTATCTACTTAAGTGTTTAACAGTTACATTCATGAATTCTTTACATAGTTGATCTTATATATTGTCCTTCAAATCAATCCCTATAATTAAGTGATCAAAAGAAAACCACATCAATATGTTTTAAGTTCAGCAGTTGCTACCTGCTAATTTTACATCAGCTGCTGAAAACTTATCTTTTTCGCTACAATTTTTAAAGGTTTTCAAAACAACTGCTAAAGTTTTTAAAAGACTATTCATCCCCTCCCCTCTAGCCTCGTGTCATTGTCTTTTGGACTTACAATTGGTATTAAAGCCTAACTTTTTGAAAAATCCATTTTTCCAAGTCTAACAATTTGAAAGATTGATTATGGCAACCTTAAAAGTTTTTCAATCAAACAATGTCACTCAAGTACTTATTTTTTATGAAGATCACTTTGATATTTGACAAAAAAAATTACAAGATATATGAACAACATTGATAAAAGATTGATGGAATGTATTAAAAATGGCTCCGTGCTACCCATGAAAGTAAAAACATCTGGGTAAATCTTATTATGTAGATGATGATACTATAAATCCACTTGTTGCTGATGAAAAAAAATATGTACTTAAACCTCAGTGTGAATGGACCGAGGAAGATAAAGTACATGATGTGTTAGATGCCAAGGTCATACACATTCTATAAAGTACTATTCCAGATGAAAACTACAAACAAATATATAATTGCAAAACAACCAAAGACATATGAGAAGCTCTTGTTGAATATGTTGAAAGAGATCAAAATACTAAGGACAACAAGTTGTATGACTGCATACATGAGTTTGATGCATTCAAGAAAAATCCAAAGGAATCGCTCAAGAATGCCTATGACAGGTTTCTTGAGGTAAGTAATAGATGTTCTTCTCTTGGTAAAGTCTATAGTATGAAATATTTAAATATGAGATTTCTTAGTAGCTTAGGAAGTATATGGCATGTCAAGGTAACTGCCATAAAGGAATCAAGAGATTTGAACAAAACTCATATACGTAGTCTTGTGGCTAGTCTCAAAATTTATGAGAAGGAAATTGTTAAAACTCAAGAAATTGAGAAAAGTTTTAAAAGCATCTCTTTACATGCTCAAAATGAAATTCCAAAAGCCTCCACATCTCAGTCAGATGATGACTTTGATGAGGATGGGTTTGCTTCCTTTGCCAAACAGCTCAAAAAGTTTAAATCTTTCAAAAGAAATTTTTAAAAACCTTCTTCTAATTTTTAGAAATCTTCCTCAAACTTCCAAAGACCTTCTTCTTCAAACTATCAAAAACCTTACTTCAAATCCAATTAAGATAAGGATGAAAATGAAAAACTCTTATGCTTCAATTGTAGAAAACCTGTACATTATGTTTCAAATTGTTCAACCACCATAAATGAGTATTACAAAAGAGCTCTCAGAAGCTTTGAAAGGCAAAAATGGTGAGTTGCTAAAGATAAAAATTTAGCAACTTGGATTGAAACAAATTCAAAGGATGAATATGCTGATTTTGTGCAAGAAGTAATTTTTTGTCTTATTACAGAATCAACTATATATGATTCAGAAAATGAGCATTCAAATTCATTTATTGATTCTAATGATGAGCCTTTAAGCTTACCTATTACTAATCATAGACTGCCCAAGGTCATTCAACCTGAACAGTTTGTGATTAATAGGAAATAATTTCTATAGACAAAGCATTAATAGTCAACCTGACATGAAAGTAAAGTCAACTTCTCTAAGGACTGCTGAAACTATTAAAGTCAATCTGTCAAAACAACAGGAGGAGAAAATTTCAAACAAAAGTTGATGATCTCTTAGATCAAATGCAAAAAAATGTATTCCAAGTTTGAAACTTTTCAAAGAATACATACATCCTTGTCTACTGATTTCTAGGGGTGTCAATCCAAGTCGCCAAACCACCAAGTCGAATCGAACCAAGTCGAACCATGCGGTTTGGTTCGGTTTTGGGTGCTATATGGTTCAGCTCGGTTTGAGATTTTAGGAAGTCGAACGGTTTGGTTTGGTTTGCGGCTTGACATGTCGAGTCGAGTCAAACCGAACCAAACCAAACCATTTTGAGCTGAACCACCAAATCGAATCATCGAGCCAAACCACCAAGTTGAACCACCGAGCCAAACAACAAATTGTTTAGAATCCTACCTTTATACTTTAGTACTCTTATACTATTAATATTTTTATACTATATAAACTATAATGCTAATATTAGTATTTATTAATTTGCCTTTAGACTTTTTGAATTTATATAAACGTTTTTAATATCATGTACGTTATTGTATTTTTATTATATTGGATTCAATTTATTGATTATAAGAATAAAAAATGTTAATCCTTTTATTTGAAAGTTTGTGCAATTTTTTTAAAAGTGAGTTTATGAATATAATTGTATTATATTTAATTTTTTAGTATTTTCTTTTGTGTGTTTTTATAATATTTTCTTGGTTTACTTAAATTTTGAATGACTAGAACTCTTTCTAAATTCAGGCCAAACCATGAAACCAAACCGCGAAACCGAACCACGGAACCGAGTCGAACCAAGTCAAACAATCATGGTTCGGTTCGGTTCAGCTCAAGACTTTAAATGGTTTAGCTCCGGTTTGATTTTTCTCAAACCGATGGCATGCGGTTCAGCTCACAATTTGTTCCAAGTCAAACCAAGTCGAACCATTTACACCCCTACTGATTTCAAAAGAGTCTCTAATGAGAACACTGAGCTACAAAAGATCAATGAGCTATATAAAGTTCAGCAGAATGAATTGCTGCAACTTAAAAGCTTAAATGAACAGTACGAAACTCAAGCTAAAGTTTCAGAAACTCAAATAGATGATCTTGTAAACAGGAATCAACAATTGACCAATGTTGTTAATACCTGCTCAAAGTCAAAAGCTGCTGTTGAAACCATTTGTGAGAGCCCCGTTTCGAACCTATCCTCGCTACTGAGAAGTGGGTGGTTTCAAAACTCCGAGCGCGTGGAATACGTCCGACCTCATTATGGACTCAAAAATGTGTTTAACAGAGTCACCACCTCTATTTTATTGATTAAATTGAGAAAACCCAAAATACCAGAATGTAAAGGTTCGGAGGCTAAGTTACGAGTTAGGAAGAGGTTAGGCACCCAACTCGCCTTTTTCGGTCTCAAAATGAGTTTTTAAGCTAAATATGTCACTTTTATATATTTAATTTAAATAAGACATTCGTGTATATATAGATGTATATATGCGATAAAGAAAATAAATGAAGACTTGTAACATCTACATTTTAGAATTGCAATAAAAACATATAAAGTAGACTATAATAACGACTTATTTTATAGATATTTCTAATAAAAATTAAACCAGAATAACGACTTGTTTTTATATTATTTTTAACTAGAAACGAAAATAACTTTGGGTACCTACCTCTTGAAGCGTGAAAATTTATATCCGGGACTACTTTACTTAGGCAGACTTTCAGGTGTGCTCGCCGTGTCCTCTCAAGGAGAGAAAGTCTTTTTTTTTTTTGTGGGTGCTTGTTGTTGTTGTTGTTGCTGAAATTTGGGCAGCGTAAATGCTTGTTTTTGTTTATTTTTACGCCGAAATTTGGGCGTCGTGACTGCTGTATTTGTTGATTGTCGTGTCTGAAACCGAACAGTGTTACTACTTGGTTTTGCTGATTTTTACTGATGTCGTGTCTGAGTTTCGGCGACGCAACGACTGTGTTGATGGATTTTTAGAGCCGATGCTCAGGGGAAGAACCTAATCGGGTAACTAGGTTTTTATTTGGACGGTGGTAATAAGTGTTTAGGAAGGATCACTCAGTCAATGAGATTTCTACAGCTTAACAGCGCTCTGAAATTTCTCATTGCTCTCTCCGTAAAATTCTCATTGCTCTCTGTATAAATTTTTATCCGTAAAAATTCCTCTTCTTATGCACTGAGGGAGGCTCTTATTTATAGATAGTGAAATCTTAACTACGAAGGAAACAAAAGATATTTTTTATATGTGCTTGAATGTGCTGTACTCTATGCTAAAAAGGTTGCACCAAAGAAGGAAAAATTGGACGGAGGAAGCAAAAATGGGCGTCGCCTGGGCTGTTTTCGGTGCGACGCCCAGAATTGTTGTGGCGCCCAAATTTGTTTAGTTCTTTGGGAAGTTTCATTTTCACCCCCTGATGTTCATTGTTTGTCCTTTTCCTTTTCTATTTCTTCCTTTGACACTTTGAAACCCCTGAAAGTTAACGTTCGTTGGTCCTTTTGACTGGATTTAACGTTTTATAGAATGTTACAATTAGGGATACGAAATTCAGGTGTCTACAAAGCCCCTCAACGATGGAGTTTATGGGTAAACCAAAATTTACCAGTAAACGAATATCGTTGATAAGTATAGACTTTGTAATTTCGAGAAAATCATAACTAGGAAGAATTGGAATGCAACAGTTTATGATGTAACATTTCATGTGATCATGCTCTTATGTTGTGGTGGTCGGACCTACCGAGATATGCTACCTACGTATCCTTATAAAAGGAATCAGACCTGATCGTAGCTCGTCGCTGGGGATATGTTTAAAGGAAAACTTTTTGGTGATGCAAGCATTTATCAAAAGAAAATTGTATTTCCAGGACGAATCCTTCCTAGCAAAAACACGATGATGGGGACATTTATGATAAAAATTGTATCCCTAGGGCAATACCCTAGCAAAGCACGATGGTGGAACACATGATAAAGATCGTATTCATAGGGCAAATCCCTAGCCAAACATGATAGTGGGACACATGATAAAGATCGTATTCATAGGGCAAGGTCCTAGAAAAGCGCAATGGTGGAAACACATGATAAAGATCATTTTCATAGTGCAAGGCCCTAGCAAATCACGATGGTGAGTAGGTATATAAATTGTTCTTCCCTGTATTGTGTACTTGTGTAGCAGTTGGAAAAAATATGTAACATTTTAAATATATATAAATAAATAATTTAATAAAATTTACTATAAAAATAATATAATATATCTTACCATTCGTGATTTCTTATAAAGGAAGAATTGAAGTAGGATGCAACACATTTTGATTAGAACCTCAAATTTTATATTGCCGAGAATCAACATTTTCCGCAATATAATTTATACGATAAGATTATTAAATTAAAGAAACAAACACCAAAAAATCATTCAGTCATACTATTATTTTCATATAGACTAAATAATTCAAAAGACTTTAATATATTTGTTTCAAAAGACTTCAACAAAATTATCGAGGCACAAAATACATTTTTGCGAACAATTCAATGACACAAATGATTTGGTTGAGACTATCCAAAACGTAGCAACATGTGGAAATAGTTAGTTCCAGACTAATCGATCAAAATTTCATGCTTAACCAGTGATTTTTTTATTTTATTTTATTTTTTTTGCAATTTCATGCTTAACCTGTGAAAACAAACTGCAACACAATTGTTAAACTTTATAAATTGACTAAAATAAAAATTATACTTTGGTTGGTTCACATTTTCATGTTATATATACAATTGGAGTCATTCATGTTTTGATTAATTATAAATTTTTTTTTTTTGAATCACTCCCTCCGTTTTCAAATTATTGTCTACCGTTCCTTTTTCATCCGTTCTTAAATAATTGTCTTATTTTAAAACATTTCCTTTTAGAAAAAAACACTTTTATCATTTTACTCTTACTTTTTCTACCTACTTTAATTATGACAATATACTCAAAGGCATTAAAAGAAACCACACATTTCACCAATATTTATAATCAAATCAATTGATTTTTCTTAAACGGTGTGCCAGGTCAACCTAAACAATATTTTGAAAACTGAGGGAGTATTTTTTTTAATTAGATGTTGTGCTAGCAAGTAAAAAGAAAAACATGTAATAAAACATATCCAACGATAAAAATGGTGATGACTGATGAGCATGCCAAGTTTTCATACATACATTTTTTAAAAATTGTATGTTCCCTTAATTAGTTCAGATAAGTCTACTGAAGGCAAAGTTCAAATTTTGATAATATTCAAACAAAAAAGGCTTGTCATTATCAAATAAAATACTTGAATTCAACACCTACTTATAAGATTAGTATAATTGACATTTCGGTACTTAAAATTCATGAGTATTATATTTTCAGCTATATTTTTTCATACATCAGTTTCTGAGCTTAAATTTTAATTTTAATAAATATGGTCTAGCTCAATATATAAGGAAGAAGATGAACAAACATTTTATTATACAAAAAAAATATAAATTGAATTGTAACCTCATGAGAGTAGGGATCATCAAATTTTGAAACATCCCTTTCGAATTTATCTATATTTGCTTTAAAATGCTTCAATACTTCTCTTTCAAAAGATATCAACAAAATTATCGAGGCATAATATTATTTTCTTATGACTATTTCCAAAATGAGAAATAAAAAACTCACTCAATTGAAAAATACTAAAAGACCTACTATATATAAAACCCAACCATTAATATCTCACATCCGCCCTTAAGCCGCATGTCATATAAGTTGTTCCTTTTAACCTATTAATATAAGACAAAAACTTAGGAAAGACGGTATTATGTGTATGTAATATGAATCTCCTTGACCAAACTCATCGTGTGTTGGTGGGTTATGTTGTGAGAGAGTGGGGTTTCGTCTTACGAATTAAGATCCGTAAGACGGTCTTACAGGAAAACTACTCTTAATATAAGCAATATATCACCTCAACACCTAACCAAATTCAACATCCGTCATCTAACAAATACAACCTTTCATTTAGAACCCTTCATCTAAAATCATTCATTTGACGTCTATTCTTTCACTTCAAAATTTCATCCACCTAACATTCAGAAAGAATCCTAACGACTTCTTTCTCCAGATTATTCAAATCCTTTTAATTTTTCATTGAGCTGAAAATTGAGCCTCTATCATTTTGTTTTACCTTCTATTTCATTGTAAAACTTTAATATTTCTTTTGAAAAAAAAATATAAATCTTATAATTTGAGACTTCAATTTATAAAATATATTAAAGTATTTAGTAAAAACATTGTTTAAAGATAAATATTATATTTTACTGTCCGAGATCTGTTATATTCTAAATTTTTAAATATATTCCTCAAGGTTATTTTGAAAAGAATACAAAAAAATTTGAGATTTGAATTTATCTGTTACATTTCTTAATATTTTTTATTTAACCATTCTTCATTTTTTTTAGTGAAACAGGGGCGGCACCTTGCTAGATTTTATTAAAGAAAGAAAGAGTACAAACTTGAGGGGGTGTGAGTGCCCCGGATTCTCCCGAACCACGCGCTCCCTTTTCTAGGGGAACGGGCGCTGCGGAAGGACATCATTTTTTTCATTCCGCCCTCCCTTGTTTAGGGGAAATCGAAATTAAAAGTGCAAAAAGAGTATTGTCAAGAAGCGCGTTGAATACGCCTCGGTCACTTGAGTGTGTTTGAGTCCGTTATGAGAGCTTTGGATTTTCCCGTATCTCATCCTCCCTTGTCTAGGGGAAAACAAGATACCGAAAACGCATCACCCTTTCATTCTCATCTTCCCTTATTTAGGGGAAAATGGAAAAGTGCAAAAAAGGATGTTGCGAAGGCGCGTGGGAACACGCCCTGCCTCACTGTGGACTTGGGTTCATTTTGGGTCACTATGAGTGCTTTGGGTTTTTCGTGTCTCATCCTCCCTTGTTTAGGGGAAAACAAGATACAGAAAGTGCATCACCCTTTCATTCTCATTTTTCCTTGTTTAGGGGAAAACGAAAAAGTGCAAGAAAGGATGTTGCGAGCCTCACTATGATCCAAAATTTTGTAACAGAGTCGCCATCTTATTTTAAGGAAAAATAAAGAAAAACAAAAAATAACCAGAGTTTGTAAAAAGGGGTTCGGAGGCTAAGTTACGAGGTGAGAATGTGTTAGGCACCCAACTCGCCCTTTCAGTCTCAAAACAGTTTTTGGCTAAAATATGTTTTTTGTTATATTTATCTAGCAAATAAAATAAAGCATTAAAAAGGAAACAAATATATATGTATTTACATTATTTACGGACTTGCAGCCACCTCCTTTCAGTAATTACAAATACATTTAAAAACATTTGACCATAATAATGACTCTTTTTAATGTTATTTTCTTAATAGATCCGGGCAGCACAACAGCTTATATTTTTACATTGGGCTGGATGAAAATATCTTTTTTTATAAATAAAACCCTTAAAGGCTCACCTTTAAGAGCGTTGGTGTGCTCGCTCTGTCCTTCCGGGAGAGAGAGTCTTTTTGCTGCTGCTGCGGTTCGGGCAGAATAACTGCTTCCGAAAGTTGCTTCTGGGCACCGTCAAACGGGCGAAGCAACTGCTTGCGTTTTTGCTGTTATTTGTTTGCTGCTGGCGGAAATCGGACAGGGCAACAGCTTGCTTCTTGCAGATTTGGCATTTGGATTTGGGCAGATCAACTGCTCTTTTTGGGATTTTTGGACCGGGGGAATAGGGTGGAAACCTAGCTGGGGGCTAAGGCTCACTTTGACCGGTTGGTTTTGTGTTTGGAGGAGATTTGGCAGAGCTTCGAGGCTTTATAGGAAAGAGAACTCACTATTCTCACGATCGCTCACTGCGTAAAATAAACGCACAGCATTTTTACGGCTTCTTTCTATGTGTTTCAGTGTGTCTATTCCTGAAGCCGAGGCCTTCTATTTATAGGCCGAAGGAAGGATTCTTTCGTCATTAAGATTTTCTTTCTGAGCTTCATCGGTTTGTACCGTGTGCTTGAAGGCTTGTGCAATGCGTTAAGTCGGGGAGCACTATTTGAGCTCTGGGCGCCGACACCATGGATCCTGGGAGCCGCGCCTGCATAGCTTGGTGGCAGCGCCAAGCCTTCAATCTTTGCCTCTTTTTGGACACTCTGGCCCCTGCATTTTACTGTTTTACGCATCCTGCTTTGTCTTTTTCATTTTAAACCCTGTAACTTGACATTTGTTAAGTTTAAACAAGTCTTGATATCGCATGTCAATGTCACATACCAGGGGTATGAAATTGGGGTGTTTACAAGGGGACAACCAGCCTAGCCCTTATAAATGGGAGGACAAAGGGGCCTAACCTCGAAATGGAAAAAATACAAAGCAAAAAGAGAAGCTATCAAACAAAGAAAATTAGGAAATTCTAACTCTAGCCGTTCCATGGGCATCCAGAATAACGTTCCCTTTAACAAGAGAAGGGAGATCCGCTAAAGAATAAAAAACTGAGTCAGAGCCAAGATTCAGAGCTAAGTTAGCAAACCCATCAGCAACAAAATTAGCTTCATGGAAGCAGTGACAAAAAATGAAATTAGAATTCCGCTTCATCTCCATCAAAGCACGAACAAACATAATAAGACAGATTACAAGGGGAATGATGGCCCAAGTTCAGACAATCGCATATAGTCTTAGAGTCCATTTCAATAATAGCATTAAGATAATTATGAGTGTAAAGCCATGTAACCCCATAGAAAAGAGCCCGAATCTCAGCTTCAACATTAGTGGAAGTACCAAAAGGAACTGAGTAAGCGTATATGAGATTACCTTGGGAATTACGAACGATACCTCCACCACTGCTAAGATCTGGATTACCTCTACAAGCCCCATTCGAGTTAAGTTTAAGAACACCTTCAGGAGGACTAGACCAATAGTTAGCACGAATGGAAAATTTTCTTCCTAGGACCATAGGAAAGGCCCCTAGAATTACGGAGACACGTAAAATTGCCAGCCAACATAATTAAGGAGAGGTCTTGATCCACCTTAACCTTGATAGAAGATAGAGTCTGGACAGTACCATCATAGGCGGCTGAATTCTGAAACTTCTAGATGTTTCAAAGGATAAGAGAAGGGAGGATGATGTGGGAGATGGATTTAGAAGAGAGCCACCCAGCCATGCAACGTTGTTGGATAGAAAATATATAACTTTATAGTTTGACTATGTCAACTACTTCGTCGTTTATTTCAGATGTGGCTAACCATTTCCTTACAACTCTGACTTTGAGAATCGAGTAGAATCTTTGTTTGTGGATGCCTTTTATTTTGAGTTCAAAATGTCTAAAGTTTATTTCGTGACCAATTTTTTTTTAACTTTGCAGAAGATTGGTTGAACATCCGCAAAGAACATTTACAGACTTCATATACTTTATATAGATGTGATGAAAAATAAAAGGTCTAGCATGATCTTGTGAATTGTACTGAGAATACCAACAGTTTGGGTGTATTCAAAGTTCCTAGAAATTTAAAAATATAAGAATATTAAATGTTTAGTATAAAAACTGAATAAAAAGTAACAAACAAGCGTTTCAACTTCCAATATTTCCATTTATGAAAATAAGTTTTATGCGAGAAAATCATGGTTGTCATTATATATATATATATATATATATATATATATATATATATATATATATATATATATATATATATATATATATATATGTATGTATGTATGTATGTATGTATGTATCAAACTTTCATAAATATTTCACATTACACAATGAAAATAATAAAACCTTTTTTTTTTTTTTGGAATATGGAAAGTACCTGATAGGGATTAGTTTTGTAAGCTTGGGCAGATTTTTCAAATATCTAGTGGGTTTACCAAAAAGGGTGATAACCAGGTCAGTACTATGGGGTGGAATTATAATCGCAAAGTCCATCATTATTTTTTTAACTGCTACAATGTACTTTTTGGGGGAAAATGACAAAAATACTCTTAATGAAAGAAAGACGTGCACACAAAGCCATTGTCCTAATTTGTGTGTCGATAAAAAAATTTGGGCGTCCTTCAAAAATTTTGGGGTGTCGGTAAAAAAATTTGGGCGTCTAAATTTTTTTTAGGTGTCGATCAAAATTTTTGGATGTCGTTCATCAATTTTGGGCGTGATTTTAAGAAGCAATGTCTAATTAACTAATAGCGAGACATGATTTTTAAAAAAAAGATGATTAATTATTTATATATCGAGATAAGATTTGATGGAACGATGCTTAATTAAGTACCACAGATGCAGGATTTGAAGGAACTATGCCTAATCAAGTAATACTGAGGCACGATTGGAAAAATAAATTGAAGTCTGTCACCATATTAAAGAAACGACATCTAATTAGTAAGACTGAGACATGATTGTAAGGAACAATGTCTAATTAAGTAACACCGAGGCACGATTGAAAGCATTGATGCCTAATTATTTATATACTGAGACTTGATTTGAAGGAAAGATATTTAATTAAGTAACACCGAGACAGAATTATAAATAACGATGACTAATAAACTAAAACCGAGACATGATTGTAAGGAACGATGCTAATTAAGTATCACCGAGACATGATTGGAAGAACCAATACCTAATTTTTAAATCATTAAATGCGTGTATTTTTAAACCGAGACATAATAGAAAATTTGGTTACCTAATTAAATTACACTGACGCTGAATTGCAAGATGCGATGCCTAATTAAAAACACCGAGGTAAAATTGGACACACACATCATAGGCAACGATGTCCACATCATAAGCAACGATGTCCACATCATAGGCAACGATGTTCAAATTGGATTTGCCTGCAAATGATTTATACGGTTTCTACCCACATGTGATTCCATTTAATTCATTGTGATTCTAGTACAAACCGAGCACTTTGATTACAAAATTACAATAGAGATAGAACACAAATGTTTTGTGTCTGCTCCATATGAAATGAAAAGGTGTGAAATGGAATGAATACTTCGATTACAAAATTACAGCAAAGATAGAAACATATGTTTAGCTCAATCCTTTTCCCGATGAAAGATGGACATATGAACATATATGATTTTAAGAAAAGAAAGCTTAAAAGGAAAAATGAGATCGGTAATGATTATGAGATTTTGGAGAAGTAATGATGATAGGAGGAGGGACATTTAAGGAAGAAAATAATGAAAATTGACTTATGCGGTTGAAAAAAAAACATGGTACTTGAGCGGTTATAATTTCATAAAATATACCAGCCGGTAATTATTTATAAAAAAAAAATTGGAAAGAAAGTCTTAGGGTCATTTTTTAAATACTAGACATTCAATTGTAAATTTTGATATAAGTTAAGCTTGAAAAAAAATCATTTTAGTCCTTATAAAATGTACATGGGTAATTTAACAATATTTCGTTAACGATATTTATGAAAAGAACTGTCACGATAATATTTGTAGAACCCAAATTTAATTTAAAAAAAAAGAAAATAAAAGATGACCTTCATCTTGTGTAGCTCGGTTGGTCAAGAACTAAATTTAAAACATGGTTTGTAAAAGATGGTGACGTTGAAAAACTGAAAATTCCCCATTGAAAACCACCAACTTTCCCTTTCTCCCAAGCCACCTTGACCCTTCTTCAAATAAAAGCCAACTTCTCTATCTATTTATACTTCTGAAGTTCTAATAAACCCCATCGTTCCAACCAACTGAAACCGCAAAACCCGAACCAATCCCTCCACAGTCTACACACATTCAAATGCAGAAAAGTTCATCATCTTCAACGTTAGGCCCAGGAGGCTTAGACATATCAAAATCCTTCTTCAAACCCATCCAAAACACCGGCTCCCCACTTCCCACAACCCGCACCACCAAAATCTCCGTGATCGGTGTCGGTAATGTCGGAATGGCCATCGCCCAAACCATCCTCACCCAGGACCTCGCCGACGAGCTCTCTTTAGTTGACACCAACACCGACAAGCTCCGCGGCGAGATGCTTGACCTCCAACACGCTGCCGCCTTCCTCCCACGGACCAAGATTGACGCCTCCGACGACTACTCCGTCACTTCCGGGTCGGATCTTTGTATCGTGACAGCTGGTGCCCGTCAGAACCCGGGTGAGTCAAGGATTTGTTTGATCGACAGAAATAAGAAATTGTTTGAGAAGATCATTCCACCGTTGGTGAAGCACTCGCCGGACTCGATACTGCTGATTGTATCAAATCCAGTGGATGTGTTGACTTATGTTGCTTGGAAGCTTTCCGGGTTTCCTGCGGATCGGGTTATTGGGTCGGGCACCAATCTGGACTCGTCTCGGTTTAGGTTCCTTATTGCGGATCATCTTGATGTAAATGCCCAGGATGTGCAGGTGACTTTTATCATTTCCATTTTAACAATAATTTCTGCTGAGTGCATAGAGCATAGTAGCCGGTACTCATAATACGTGTATTACCTACGTATTAATAATTTTAAATTGTTAGATCAAACTTAATTTAAAATACTCATATTATACACCAATTTGAAATATATAAGACTATTGCTATACCAAAATTTTGAAATTATTTCACTTTAAGAGTCGACATTCAAAAATAATGATTACAATTTCTATAACATTTACCCTCGACTTGGGTTGTAAAAACACATGGCTTTTACTTAAATATTTTTGTAATTATAACTAACTCCAATGTCATTAATATATATCTCATTAATAATTATACTTTTCAAATAAGGACTCTTCATAAAAATAGTAATGTGAAGTACAATAAGAAACATTTTCTTATTGATTACTTTTGTAATATGCACATAAAGTATTTATTATTAATCACGCTTTCTTTTGATATTGAGTCATAGTTATTTTGTGATAAACAAACCATAACATATTAACATGAAAATAAGGGCTATCAGAGTGTATATATGTGAAAATACTTAGGTATTTAAACTTAAATATGATGACAAATTTAAATATATCCATATGAGATATGGCATACTTCTTATTACCAAATACTTCAATCATATTTATATTATACTTTAGAAACATATACTCCCTCTGTTTTTAAAATATTGTCCTCTTTGACCCGGCACATCGTTAGTAATTGACTGTATTATAAATATTTGTGAAATGTGTGGTTTCTTTTAATGCCCTTGAACATGTGGTCATAATTAAAGTAGGTAGAAAAAGTAAGGGTAAAGTGGTAAATGTATTTTCCTAAAAGGGAAAATTATCAAAGAGGATAATTATTTTAGAACGGACGAAAAAAGAAAAGAGGACGATAATTTAAAAATGGAGAGAGTATAGTATTATGTCGAACTTCTAATCGTAACTTCGAAATTGAAATATGTATTAAACTTGTACTTTTTTTCAACATACTATACCCCTTTCTCATTTTATAATTATGCATACTAGTAGAGTAGTGGGTAATTATATAGTGAACATAGCTTAAGTTAGAAAATGACATAAAAGATTTATATACTAGATCGGTTGGTAGGTATAATGGAAAAACTTGTAAACAATTCTTGAGACGGTAAGTCACCTTAAATTTGATGAGAGAAAATCATATAAGATGGCTTGGACACTTGCAACATATATTGTTGAGTGCACTGGTTAGGAAGTGTGATAGTATCATTATCAACAATTAGACTAGATTAGAGGTAAGACACTACCAAAATTTAACATATGGTTACACACCACGGATCGTACCCGTAAAAGACATCAAAGCATAATGATATATGAACAGAAAATTATGTATAGAATTATTCAAGATATGGTTTTAGATGGTGTACTGTACAACACAGTATAACACCTTAAAGCATATTTTGTAACTTTTGTACATAATTTTCTGATTATAGACCATTTTTCTGATAATTAAAATTTCTTAATATTTAAAATATAGATATAAATGAGTGTGGTTCGTGTGATTACAAGGTGTTGTACACCACAACACCTTAGAGTGAGCGCATTCTGTATAATTCTGAAGAAAAAATTCTGTTTACTGTGGTTTCTATGATTACCTTGTTATAAACCTAAATAAATGATCCCCATATGGGGGTCATACTTATCTATCAAAAAAACAACAACAACAAGACCTAATTAAATGAAGGGAAGTGATGACGTAGTTGATCGTAATTAACTAAGACAAAGCTGAGTTGAGTTGACTTTGACTTTATATATACAAACCGAGTTGGTACAAGTCAGATGTAAGAATTATATGGTATAATATTAATGTACCACTATTTGTAGCTGCACAATACAGCTCGTGTTTATTCATTTGGCACGTGTCAATCTGGGTATATATGTAGTTACTGTTTCCTTTAATTGACTACATGTATTTTGAATTTTTTTGAAAGAGATGAAGCATGGCATCAGCGATATGGATGACGCTAACTAGTTTAGTGAATAATGCTACAACCAATATATTGGCACAAAATTTTGGCCAAAAAATGACTTGCCATTTTAGTTGGCATATGTTGAAGTTGTTTTGTGCCCAAAATTTTGTGTCCATTTTGTGGCTATAACCTTATTCAATTTTAGTTGATATGTCCACTAATGATTTCACAAGTAAATAGGGATAACTTCCATATACCCCATAGCTGAGTATTAGGATCCATGAAAGTAGGTGGATATAGCATCATATTTGACAGAGGAAAATAAATAGTGAAATGATGTTGCAAAGCAGCAGCGATTGCCGATGAACTATCTAGGTCGTGGCCCATGAGGCTGTGGAAATAAGAGGAAAGTGAATAGGAAAAAAAGGAAAAGAAGATTGGGTGAGTTCTCCCTTCCTGTTTCCATAGTGTAGATAGAACTGACTAATATATTCATCAAGTGATTGATTGCTGCAGTTAGTCAATTGATCATAAGTTGAATCATGCTATCGTATATACTTAATACACATAAAGTCCGTATAGAAAAAGCTTACATCATTGCCTTTAGCTGTTTCATAGTACAACTTTCAATGCATGAGGTGGTAAGTATATACTCCACACTTATTAAAAAATAAATAAATTATATACTCCACCCGTTCCACACAAAGAGTCCATGTTTGAAAATCTTAATAATTAAAGTATATATAAGTAACATTAGAATTCATGATAATTACAATAATGATTTAGCATAATGAATATGTTTAGTATCAAATATAGAGGGTAAAGTTCTAACATTAAGGAGATTCTAAACATAATTTAAAAGTCAACTCTTTATGTGAAACATCCTAAAATAGTATAGTGAACTTTTTTGCCCGGAACGGAGGGAGCATACTGCCCTTATTGCATCAACACCCAATTTCTAGTTTGTATAATAGAGTGCTACTTTTGAGATTTTATTTTGTTGTTAGCAAGTAATTTCATCCACATGTTGGTTCATACAAACTTTGTGATGGAATTCAGTTCAAATTTATGGTGATGATATTTGCACTCCAAGAGTTAATCATAGAGCTCCATGTGATGCTTCATTTTACTTGTAGGTTATGCTTTCATTGAAACGCTATTGAGTATTTTGATTGATTTTTGGAGTGCAAATATCATCACCTAAGTTCAGACCATTTCTAATGACACTATTTTTTGGGTCCCTAAATTTTTGGTTGTCACATTAGATAGGCAACAGCTCAGTGTATTGTCTACTAGAGCATTGGTTCTAGCTTCTGTTATTAATTAGTGTACACTGATAGTAAAATAGAGTTTTGCTGGATTCTTGGTTGTAAATTGGGAGAGACTATCCATTTCCATTAGAAAAATCTTATCAAAACAGGATTGTTACAAAATTGAAAGTAAAATTGTTGTATAGTACAGTTACATCAATAGTTGGACTGTATTCTATATGTACAATCTTGGTTTGCATAGCATATTAGCATCCTTGTGTCTTTTTCATAATATCCCATTAAAGAGAGAATCTTTTTTCTCTTGGGGACATAACAGAGAATATACCAAATTACCGATCCATGAAATAGGAGGATACAACACCCTACTCCTACATTAATGGAAGCTAAATAGTGAGTGATGTTGCCAAAGCAGCAGTAGTTACCACTAAAGTATAATTGCTTGATGCAATATTTATGCAGTGGCAGTAAGAGAAGAAAAAGTGGGTGACTTGTACTCTTGAGTCTTGCCTTGAGATTCTAGATCAGAACACTAAACACAAGATTTCCCTTTTAGACACAGGTGTTTAGAGGGAGGGACACAAAATCCTTGGTGCTTTCGTTATTGGTATGTATTCCTTTTAACATTGGATGCTATCCAGATATGCATGTAATCAGCATTGATCAAATGATCACTTGCAAACCTTAACCAAAAAAGAAAAGAGAAAATCGTGTATGTTCATACACTCTTCTTTCTACCCTGCTAACTTCAGTGCAGAGTTAAGTTTTACGTTTTTCTGAACTTGGATGATTGTTGTAGGCATACATTGTTGGAGAGCATGGAGACTCCTCGGTGGCGCTATGGTCAAGTATAAGTGTAGGAGGGGTGCCGATACTCAGCTTTTTAGAACGGCAACAAATCAGCTTCGAGAAGGCAACACTGGAGAAAATCCACAAGGAAGTTGTTGATGGTGCATATGAAGTGATAAACCTCAAAGGCTACACATCATGGGCAATCGGGTACTCGGTGGCTAACTTAGCCCGAACCATACTAAGGGACCAGAGGAGGATCCACCCGGTCTCGGTCCTTGCCAAGGGTTTCCATGGGATAGATGAGGATGCTAATGTTTTCCTTAGCTTGCCTGCGCAGTTGGGTAGGAATGGTGTGTTGGGTGTGACCAATGTGCATCTTACTGAGGAGGAGGCTCAACAACTTAGGAACTCGGCTAAGACCATCCTGAATGTGCAAAGCCATTTGAGCTTTTGAATGACAATACTTTGGGTACTACTTAACCGAGCAGTTTTTACACTGCTTTAGGGAGAAGAACTGAAGAAGGTTTACTAAGCTTATTCCAAATGGTTATGTAATTTGCTCTATTTTCCTATGTATGTTGGTGTATTATTTTAGGAAATTAGGGTTTTACGAGACTTTGATGTATTAACACGACGCTTATAGCCATATATTGTCCCACATCATATTACGGGAAGATTAATTTCTGTTATCTTCAAGATGAAATCATCTATAATACAATAGAGCTCATACTCGCACGCTCGCAATTGACTAAAGCTAATCAGGGGCTGAGATCAATTCATTTGTCAAGATCCAACGGTCATGGTTACTGCCAGAATTCACACGTGTGAACAATCCTCAACTCCCTCTGTCGTGCGTACCCTTCTTCCCAATCCTTTTCTCTCTCTTCCTCTGCGTGCGTACCCTTCTCCCTACAGTACCGCTCTTCTCACCGCTGTAACCGATGCCTGTTGTCAAGTCTCCTCCTAATCCCAATCCCGTCAACGGCGACCTCTGGTTCCATCATCGTCTCCCAGTCATCGTCTTCTTCCACGGCGGTGGATTTGTCTTCTCCTAATCCCAATCCCGCCAATGGCGACCTCTCCCAGTCATCGTCTTCTTCCACGGCGGTGGATTTGTCTTCTCCTAATCCCAATCCCGCCAATGGCGACCTCTGGTTCCATCATCGTCTTCTTCCACGGCGGCGGATTTGTCTTCCTTACCGATGGTGATTTGGTGCTTCTGCCGCCGAATCGCTCTCCGTGAATTAGCGTCTAGCTCCTGAGCATCGGTACCCGGCCAAGACGGATTCGATGTCCTCAATCTGTGTAAGTTCTTATGCTGAATCCAATAAGCAACTTCAGAGGCGTAAATTTATTGATTATAACTCTTCTTCACTTTCGACTAATCAGGCTGATTCTGCAGGGCATCATTGTTTTTGCTTCAGTAAAGGCAACTCTTGGACTACAAATATTGCTGGAGTCTATCCGGGAACTCATCTCCAAGGTATGCAATTTTGATCTTACTTAAAAGAATGGTATGTAAATGTGTGCGGAATTTTTGTTGTTGCAATTACTGAATGGGGCCAACTGTGATTTAGAGAGCAACTGTGATTTAACCTCCTGCCATTCAATGTTCAATTGCATTTTTGTAAATCTGTTTGAATCATCTCCGCCGTAAATAATGCAGGTGAACGCTGAACCCCATCAAAGTGATCAAACATGTAGATAATCACTCATTTTTTATATACTGTACCAAAAATAGTATCTGTATTTGATTGTTTTTGTTTATGTTTTAATGAAGCATATTTTCTTTTTTATTCACTCTAAATCACTCCAAAAAAAATTACTTTTATTTATTATCATGATAGCTAAAATGGTGACTTTAAAATCTATAAGAAAACTTTCCTCTCCTTTAGAAAGTCTAATAATTATTAAGATATGTTCCTTCATTTATAGATGGGGATTGAATCTAGGCCTTGGAATAACATCTCATTTCTGCCCTAATTCCATTTTAAACTGTGATAACTGTGTGAATTTTAACCTGAAAATTTATGCCTCTTTTTGCTTATCAAAAAAAAATTATGCCTCTTTTTGCAATTTCATCTCCAAGCTTCAAGATTGGAATTCCATCAATATATTCCATTACTAAGACCCTCCTATCCAAAGATCAAAGAGTTTAAAGCATCAGCAATAAATTGGCATAATTCCCAAAGAGAAGATCCATCAATCCCTTATCAGAGTTTTCTATGTACTCCTATAATCATAATAAGCTGTACAACTTAAGAAATTCCAAATAACTTGGGCCATCTACACGGTCGGATGCAGTCACTACATTTAGTATCTAGCAGGAACCCTTTTTGGTACTCCATGCCAATGAGCATTAGTTTAACAACTTGACTCATTGACAACTAAATCACACGAACGAAGCTAAACTCAAGAACAGAACTTTTAGATACCTTAAAACCCTCAAATGCAGTGTGCACAACAAACAAAACAATGGAAGCAATACGTCATGGATTAGAGCAAAGATGTGCTTCTGGCTAGAACAGTTAATTTACTAATTCAAAAATTTTGATTTGTGAACTTAATGTATATTCTTCTGTTTCCAACATAAATTAGCTTCTTTATTCATGATTTCAGGTCCGTCACTATTATTAAGAGTTAGGAAAGCAAAAATGATAGTGATATGGTAAATGAACCGTTTACAAAAATCAGTTTGGTCTAGAACCGTTTACTGATATATAATTTCACCTGTCATAGTTGTTTATCTATGACAACAATTAGTTGTTTATCTAACACTTGGAATAACAATCAGTAATATATTACTGATTAGATAACCTGATTACTGAGTTACTGATTGTTATTCCAAATTATTCCAAATCATTTGCTTTTAGCATGAAAAATATATATTACTGTTCTGGCAATAAAAAAAAACTGAGTTAAGTTACCTGACTGAGTCACAGTAAAAAAAAAACTGTGTTAAGTTATCTGATCGGTAAGCTTCTCTTTTGTTCCAGCTTTTGCTTCCCCTCCATCCGGCCCACTGCCCCCTTTGGGTTTCCTTCTCGGATCAGTTGGTAGCTGCTGCCCTCATCTGGGTCTCCCGCCTTGAAATTGTAAGTTTCTTTTTTCCAACTGTCTTTATACGCTTTAAAATTGATTAATGTTGTTCTTGCTCCTCTTGAAACCATCAACATGACCATTCCTCTTTTGAAATTGATTAATGCTGTTTATGTGCCCTTTTTAATTGCTTTTTCAGTTTCTACTTGGCTGTAAATTTTAAGATGGTTTTCAATTTCTATAATTGAACTTAGCTTGATTTTTGAGTAAAGACTTACAGTAAAGTTTTATTTTAATTCAAACTAATAGATGTAGGTTCTTATGTTTTGTGATATTTGGGTTAGTCCAGCACATTTTGTAGAAACAGTACTATGACTGAATCATGTGAGAGATTGATTGACTTGGAAGACTGTTTGCAATGAATGTTCATTGTTGAAGTATGTCTTCAGTTCATTGTGTGAAGACATCAAAAGTAACATTAAGAAGACATACTAATTATAATCATGCATAAGAGTAGAAGCTTTGATCAGGAGTTTCCGTACAAAAGCTTTGATCTGGAGTTTCTTGGTGGAGTTGTTGACTTTATAATTTGATTATTATTAATTTGGTAACCCGTTTCTTGCCAATGCGCGTAGAATATAACTAAAATCTACATATATGAGTAGCATAACTCACAAATATGGAGTAAAGATACACCAAACCCATAAAAGTTGCATAGATATCAGTTTTTGACATTTGAACTTCCTATTTCATTACACAAACACTTTCTGTAGAACTAGAAGGGGAAAAAGATTGTGCAAGGAAACCACCATCTATCTAATTACACAAACCCTTTCTGAAGATTTCAAAGGGGGAAAAGCATGTGAAAGGAAACCACCATCTATTTTGACCTACAAGAAGAATCATATAGACTTCTGAAAATTAAACTATGTGATCAGGGATACAAGTGTGTACTTCACTCATAAGGCATATTTCCTTTATACTCGCTCCATAGTTTCCAGCACTGACAAGATGACAAACTTCATCTTTCACTGTAACCAGCTGCTCAGATTATTTTACATGGACAAGATTCAGATGACAAATGTCAAAAGTAAATGATGATGTATAATAAGGTCTTGATGCCTAATGTCATTTGTTCTACCAACACTGCTGGAACAGACAGATTGTGCTTGAAAAGCTCAACATTTAGGGGTCACTGACAGACAGCAGAGCCTATGGCCATGGCAACTAAATTGTTAACCTTTTCAATCAACTCTTAACAGCCTCTAACATGTAATACCATATTGGCTAGCAGGTGGCTGATTCTAAGCAAACATGTTCCAGTCCACTTTCAGACACAAAGTTTTTGTGATTGATTTGCTGCGTTTGTTCCGGTCCACTGTCACATTTTGCTTTCCTATTACTGGTTTGGTTGTATCATTTTACAGTTGGTTCTTATCGGTTGTTTATTAAGCCATGCCAATCTTTTCCCAATTAAAAAGAAACCAATTTGGAATTTCTTCGTATTCAAAATCTTTATCAAATTGGAAGAACCAAATATGCTTTCTTTGAGAATTGTGATAAATTGGAATTATAGCTTCTTCCTCCTCCACTGAAGTTACAGTTTCGGACCTTTATACATTACTGAGATCCCTGCACAAATTCTAACCATTTACATTTCATCTTTGACGCGGGACCTTTGTATTTTTCCACTTATCTCTGCAGACCCATGTGTTGCAAGAGTTGTCTGAGTGAAGGTAACAACTTAATGACCTTAAAATTTGAATTTAGAACCCCATTTCATCGTTTAGAGTTAACTGCTATATGTAGAGTTATTGAAAAGGTGTTTCTGTCTCCTTCAGTTATATGTAGAGATGCCTCAATGTCTGAACACTTGGTATTCACCTAGAGTTTTTATTTTTCTGGAAAAGAGAACCTGATCATCTCCCGCCGCCAAATTGTAAGTTTCTCTTTCTTTTGAGTGAGTTTCTGAATTGGTTTATATGAATTCGTTTATATGATTTTTAGTCTTCCCAAACAGAAAATTTCTCTCTGCTGCTGCAAAGTTAAAATTTAAGTGACCAGAATTTCGTCTTCCCAAACAGAATTGTAAGCTTCTCTTTCTTTTGAGTGAGTTTCTGAATTTGTTTATATGAATTTGGTTTATTTGGGAATTTGATATATTTAGATCAACAGTTAGTGTTCATGGTTTAACTATTAGTGTTCATGGGAATTTGATATTTGATATTACTGTGTAAGAGCTTCCGGTGCTACCTTAGTGCTTTCTACAATTAGTAAAATATATTAGTCCAGTTAGTGATTTTGATGCTCTTTTTTTGGTATAGATTGTCCTGGAAAGATACAAAGGTTGTTTTTAGTTAATTTGTTGTTTTTAGTTAATTTCTTCCTATGTGTGCAGTGAGTCCCAAGTCTCACTATTTTTCTCGCACAATTCCACAGTTGCGTATGTTAGTTTAGTGTATGTAAGTGGACCTTTTCTGAACACGTGCGTATGTTAGTTTAGTGTATGTTTCGAGTTTCGACACTGAAGGGGTATGATGTTAGTAGTGTTGTAAATGGACCTGTACAAATTGATTTGGGTTTGGATTTGAGTTTTTTTTGGTGGCAGGGCACAGTGATCAGTCCGTGAGAGAGATGTGAGAGAGCAGGGTAGGGTATTGATTGTTGGGTGGGGAGAAAAAGGGGACAGAGGAAGGTGGAGGCTTGGACGGTTTCCTGATGTGAAATGAAGTTCATTCCTGGTGTGTTCTTCAGCTTTTTTTTTCTTTCTTTATGATGGGTGAGAACTGAGAACAGATTTTGTAGAACAGATTTTCTGATGGGTATTAATGGGGAGGTTGCAGAAGGGGTATTTCATTAAGAATCACATCTCCCATCATATAAGAACTTAGGGTACAAGGGTTAACGCAGGTTTGATCTTGCTTTCTGCAAAGCTTGCGGTAAAGTACCTCAAGTGTGTCTATTGAGCATTTACCATTTAAACTTTCCAGCATTCAATTGATATTTATAAGATCAATTAAATGTTGGAAAATGGCCATGTTTCATGTACATTGTGATTGACATATGAAGATTTTGTCAGCTCCAATCAACATTCGTTAATTGTCTACAACAATATAGGGACCTTGATTTTAGCTATGGATACTGCAATTTTAAATAATGTGACTCAAGTTTCCTTTCACTTATTTTGTACTTATCAGGTTCAATTAAATAAGAAATTTGTCTTCAGATCCTGTAATCGTTAAGCTTTACGAAATTTGTTGCAGGATCCCATAATAACCATTATGTAAAGGATCTATTAGGTGATGGGATTTTCATAGTTGGAGTCAAGTGGCACGAACAGAGAAATATATCAAGCCATGAATTCTTGACAAGGGTGCTGAGGGACTTCACCAGTGTGATCTTCAGGAAAAAGTGGTAAAACCTGTTGCATTTAGCCATACACTAATTCATAATCATGGCACGTGTAGGATCTATTAATGAAATCAACTTTGGTTTTGATTTTCAAAGTTGCTTTTGGAATTGAACTTGACTGCATGAGCTACTCAAGTGAAGAAGGCATCAAACTCAATAATTCTTTTGATGATTCAAGTGCATTTACACTAAACTGATACATTGATGTATTATGAAAGATCAAGAAAACTTTTAGTTTATTGGAACTGAAGTAGATTGTTGTCAATAGTATTCAAGTGACAGATAAATTTATGTATAAGCTGATCTCTAGCAAGACTCAATGACCGGATAAGTTTCAAGATTACTTTTGTTAAGTTTTTTATTTTTATTTTTGGATTAGTGATCTTTTGATAAGTTACTCACCAAAAACGTATATCTTTGAGATCGAATATATATTTAGCTCAAGTTATCTAATTAGCTTCATGAACAGTTTGTACATGATCAATGTATTGAAATTCTTTTAGGCCGGCATATTAATCTCATGCATTAGCTTGTGAATAATTTTGGATAGTGACTAGGATAAACCCGCACTTTTGTTTTAGTGTCTAATAGGTCTTTGTACCCGTGCCTTTAACATGTTGTCAGTGTATGTTTGAGCCTTTAACATGTTGTTCGATATTACCTGACGCCAACAATTTTCCAAACAAATATTGATTCGGTCCTATACGAACGTCGTGCCATAGGCACGGGTACAGAAATCTAGATTCAAATAACCAAGTCATAAGTTTGAAATAATTAGTTTAAATCATTTTAAAAATAATTAGTTTCAAATAACCAAGTCATAAGTGCAATTGACTAAAGCTATTTAGGGGTTGAGATTGATTCATTTACTGAAATACTACGGTCATTATCACTCCTCGAGTTCACATGTGTGAACGGCGATTGAGCAACTACCTCTTTTCTTTCTCCAACTTTCCCCACTATTCACGGTTGGTGGCCGCTAATCCTTCCTCCACCAAATCCACATCCCTTTTCTTTTCGATATTTTAATTAATTAATCAATTTTATGCCAAAAAAATTGTAAGTTTTGTAATTTGAAATATTTGTTTTTTTTCTTTTTAACTGTTATCATAATTAACTTAGACAAATTATAAGTAAATATTAATTCATTTCCACATTATCTCCTTCATTTATTGATAAATTCACAAACTAGCGCAAATATTGCGTTTACTCCATCGTAGATTTCCGCTTTAAGATATACTAGTCTATTATACAATAGAGCTCAAGTGATGTTAAAGAATCGACATTAAGAGATTGATTATTTTACTTTATATCAAACGGCTTATATTGATTATTTTACTTTATATCAAACCATTCCCTCCAAGGTCCCCTCTAACGTCCCCCCTCTCCCTATACAACTCCAACTCCTCTTTACTTTCCGAGTGTTTCTCCGGCAGTTCGCGTCTTCTAATTCCAATGGGTTTCTTCTCCTTTTACAGTTTAAAATTAAGATATGTATGTGATTTTTTTGGTAAGAAGATTCTTGCTGAGGTGAAGAAAAAAATAAAAAAATTATTTAGATTTGATTTCGAAAATATTAGGAGTACTAATTAAAAAAATTATTGTAAATTCATCAACAAGCAAAAGCTATTTTTTTCTGTAATCAAAATCTAAATTAATTTGTTTTTTTTTTTCAAACTCGTTAGCTTAAAGGCGTACGTTAAAAATCTATCACGAAAATAAGCCACATGTCTCATTCTAATTAGTAATGCGTGAAAAGATACAAAAGAGTGGTACATGATATTGTTAGCACCTACTCGAGGAGCAGCCAAGTTAATCTATTGGGCACCTGCACGGGCCGTAATATATAAAACACAATTTTAGACTCTTTTGAAACATGATTAAAATGTATATTGATTTATTTTTTTACTCGCCGTGCCATGGCACGGCACTGCACGGCAGTAATTTATTCCCCGTACAACCCTTATTGGGTTTTTCTTACAAAATATGTTTGTTTTTTTATTTTGTTAAAACCACTCTAAAATAAAAAATTGTTTATTACTGTTTTATTTTAATTTTTAATATATTTTTTAATACATCGTTCTCAATTATGAGACGTGTCAGTATTCGAATAAATGTCGATATATCCAAGAATGTTGTTAAGACCATTTTTTATTGTTTAATACATTTTTAATTATTTAATGAAAATATATAAAACACAATTTTAGACTCTTTTGAAACATGATTAAAATATATATTGATTTATTCTTTTCTATATCGCCGTGCATGGGCACGGCACAAAGACTAGCCTATTATACAATACAACTCTCGGCCTCATAAAGAAGCAGTGAGATTGATTATTTTACTTTATATCAAACTACCGAGATTGATTATTTTACTTTATATCAAACTACCTGAGATTGCATATTTATACTTATATCAAACGCATCGTAATTTATTCCGCCCGCATGTGTCCCCTAAATCAGACTGTCAAGAAGATTCCTAATCTAATCTAAACTGTTTTATCTCATATATAAATCTCATCTAAACTCAAGTTTTTATCTCATATAACTGATTTTAAATAGGTCTCTATTTAATTTAGACTTATTAAATCGACTTATGGATAGTCAAATTTCAATCGACGCTGTACGTTCTTGAGATCTTACTTAACAGAGTCCAAGATAGATGAATAAGTTAAGTCCTTCATTCTCTTTTGAATAAAATTTTGATAAGAGAAATTACGAGAGAATTTGACGATAAATAAATAAAATAAAAGACAAAAATTTAGATAAAAGCAGTTTGTAGATATCTATAATACAATACGTTGTTTACTATTTTACTAAGTGATCCAACGGCCCTTATTTCCTCCGTTTTACATGTGCGAATGACTACATTATTATTTTACATTTACTCTTTATCGAGATTCTACGGTTTTACAGCTTAATATTTTACGCTTTTATAGTTTTACGCTTTATGATTGCAAAAGTTTGTATTTGTATTTTTTTTATTTTTAATTGTTATCGTAATTAGCTTAATCAATTAAATTTTTTTCCGACCCGTAATTTCATATACAAATTATTATTATTTTTTAAAAAACGTAAGTTTTGTAATTTGATTTTTGTCCGACCCATTTTTTCCGGTCGCAATTTCGTATAAAAACTTTTAATTAATCCCTCTGTTCCGGACAAAGAGGATCCGTTTGAAAGTCAATTTTTTTAAAAAATAATATTTTTAGTAGTTCATTTCCACATTATATTTTTGTCGGCCAGTTTTGTCCGGCCGCAATTTCTTATACAAATTTTTAATTAATCCCTCTGTTCCAGGCAAAGAGGTCCCGTTGAAAGTCAATTTTTTTAAGAAAATAATATTTTTAGTAGTTCATTTCCACAGTATCTGCTTCATTTATTGATAAATTTTTAAATTGGCGCCGTGTCATCGGCACGAACAAGAGTACTAGTGTTTATATAAGAATAATCAACACACCACATTTGCCTTTGCTAACAATTCCCTGTTTCCAATTTTAGAGATTTGTGGCACTCTTTCTATCACAGATCTCTTACACTTTTACTCCTCCCTGTAACTCATGTGTTACAAGAATATCATAAGGATAAGAGTCCTTATTTGAAAGTCAATTTTTTGAAGAAAATGATAATTTTAATAGTTTATTAGTAATAAAACGGTATTTTTATGTCTTTAATTTTAAAAATAAACTCTTTAAATGAATCATTTCAAAATAGAAAAGTGAACTCAAATCATTAAAGTTTAACCACCCCCCCCCCATTTTGTTTACTCGCCAAAGAGTCCTCTTACATTAGGGTGAGACAAATTGTATTTTAATGATGTAATTTAGTGACGTGAGTGTGACAAGAATTAACACTTGTATTTAGACTATTTGCATAAACATTTACACAAATTAGCAGAGATGTTTCATGTTTCTCTATAAAATTCAAAAAATATCATTGAATAAATTAATTTATATAGGAACCAACATTTGGACAAGAGGGTAACCACTTACAAACTACAAAAAAGTTGTTCAATACCGTCCAAAATCATTTCTCACTTTAAGAAGTCCCGCTCCAAACCAACTTTTGTTTATTTTAACTATAGTTTTACACCCGTGAGATTAAACGAACGAACATATATATATTTGTCAATTAAATTATACTTTAGCAAAATAAAGAGGAAAAAATTAAAAAAAAAGGAAAAATAATATTGGAGGCAAATATTTAAATAGAAATACATAAGTATATCGGTAATATTATAGATTCTGAAAATTTTCCTTATAACACAACATTTGTTGTTTTTTTTAATTGCTTCATCTCTTCATTGCATATTAATATTTTTAGACAAAAATAGATTTTGAAAATTTTCCTTATAACACAACATTTGTTGTTTTTTTATTGTTTTCTCTCTTCATTGCATATTAATATTTTCAGACAAAAACATATTATTACCCGATAAATTACTTAGAGAGATTTGTGAGATAAAAAATTACACACTTGTTGTATGTTCATGATTTATTCCTACTTGTTTATATTTAAACATTACATACTTATATCTAGAAGTTAAAAAAAGTATTAAAGATTATTTTTTAAGTATGTCAACTATCTCTTTGTTTACATTTTTTTCAGTTGAATGGAAAAAAAATACATATCTAAATATTAGATACATTTACTAATTGAATCTAGTTTTTTACTTTAAAAGAACACACGACACTTTTAATCTTCGTGTATTTGTTTCAGATTTTCTATGAAAGCTTTCAAGTCTGAATTGTCGAGGAACCACCATGAGACTAAGATAGTAAAACGGTGGTACAAAACGGTAAAATAAAGAAAACCTAAGCACCGAGCTCCCTAACGACGCTCTTTCTTCTCTCTCTCTCTCTCTCTCTCTCTCTCTCTCTCTCTCTCTCTCTCTCCAATATGTATCTACTACACTCGCGCAAACAGGCCACATGCGCTTTGCCTCCCTCTCTCACAGCGGCAACACTGCGGTAAGCTCTCAGTCTCTACCTTCCTCGATCCATCTCTCGTTATATAATATCCAACATTATTCTTAAGGGGAAATATTGATTAAATTACCAGTTTCCAAATCCCATTCGGATGCGATGAAATGAACGAATAAATTTCAGATCTATAGATATTTCCAATTCAAATCTAACATTATGCTAGAACTATTCGTGTGAATTTTTGATTTAGTTGGACTTTTTTGTTTATAATAATTTTTGAGTTGATGAAATGGTTGAAAAAATATTTCAGATCTATAGATATTACTCAATATTTTTTCACATTTGTTAATATGTTATAACTATTTTGTGTATATGTTATTTAGTTAATATTTTTGAGATTTCGTTTATATTTAAATTTTAATAATAATTTCGGATCCAGAGAAATGGAAAAATGTTTCAAATCTATATGATATTTGTCATAGTTATAATTTAATTTAAAAAAAAAATTTACTGATCTAAAATTTTCTGATAAATAAATTTTTCTTGGTATTTTCCCTGATCTGATATTAGGTTACAATATTCGCATCTACCCCATGCTTTGGGAAGAGGAACATTTTACATATTTAATATATTACTTAAAATAAATACACATAACTAATTTTTGCAATTCTTGGAACATGCACACTTGTTTTTACTGATTGTGTGATTGAAGTTTTTGTTATCACTACTAATACTAATTTAAGAAAGCAACTTATGTGGATTGACAATTCTCCAAAGCTTAATCACAAGCTCAAGGGTTGTTGCAAGTATTTTCCACGGATAGTCTAATTAGTGTTTCGACGGAATGAATATTGCTGGAACAAAATGGTACTCCATTTTATGATCTATATATATGTCAGTCATACTTTTTTCTCTTATTATTATCTTCCATGCTTAAATGATTGGTTAAAAGACTTCTCTCAAATGTGTCATACAAAGTATGCTAAGCATTTGATAATGTATGACCAGACATACTTCTGTCAAAATAAGTATAAGTTAGTATAACTTTATAGTGAATAAAACAACTTATACTAACACAGTTGACAATGTATGAGCAGACATATTTGTTAAGCAATTGATTTTATTTTCTTATATGGTTCTTTAAATAAGGAAGCACATTGAAGAAACAATTGAAGTTGGCTAATGCAACTACCCTTCCAAAAGCAAGGTCAGTAAACTCTCAGAAAACCTATTTTTTCTGAATTTTTAATTGTTTCTATAATTATATATCTTCTGATCAAAATGAAACTAATTTATGATTCATAAAAGCTCAGGGAACAAACGTAAAATGAATCACATCATAATTTAATCAAGTTGCAATGTAACATGCAAAGCACACCCAAGTGTATAGTTTATTACAGTTGCAAAAAAAAAAAAAAATCGAGTATCTAGAGCAAATATCTTCTAATAGTGAAAATGTGTAAAGATGACAAATTCTATTAGGGATTTTTATGTTGATAAAATTGAGATCTGCTGCTCATTAAGCTTAGATACATGTCTTCATAAATTTTCTAAATCTGTTAATCTAAATATTATTGTTTTGGTTTATATGTTAATATATAGTTAAACTAACACATATTTTGATTGTAAGTTACTTGAAATTATCATCACTTTTTTATACATGGATATTAATATGATATAAAATTGATACAATAAATAATCATATATAACCAATTGTTTTATTTCATTATTGTTGTTTAATCTTATCATTATTTTTACACACACACACACACACACAAACACAAACACAACAATATATCTGCTTTGAATAGCCCCCACCAAAAAAAAAAAAAACTACATACAACTAAGTTATTAGTATAGTTTGAACTAAATTGACAAACATAACTGGAAATAAATATCCAACTTCAACCTTAAAAAAACAATAAACAAAAACAGATTAATAACAAAATAAGAAAAGGATAATAAAATTACATAAATACACATATAGAAAAAAACACACAATATAAAGTCATACCTCATCATCATGAAAAATACATTTCAAAATAAAAATAATAGAGTTATCTCCATGTTGGCTAACCGAAGTTCTAATTTTTAGTTGCAGCTTTGATGGATTGATATCGCATACTAAACTAAAAAGAGAGGAGGCACTCTTTAGCAATCGTTTGATGGGTTTATGTCCCAGATTAAGCTGAAAAGAGGAGGCATTTTATCGAGTAATATGGGTGCTATTAGCTATTGAAACTTAATTGCAAAAAATGGGAGGAGTTTGGAAGGAATGCAACTTTTTTATTATGGTGGCTATATTCGAGTTGCAATAACAAAGGAATACTTAAATTCCTAGGTTTATATTCCAAGACAAATTTTGATTTTCAAATAGTACAAAGTAAAGTCTCAAAAGCAGGTGTATGTAATCAATTGATTCAACTAATTTGATTGAGTCAAGTGTCTTAAATGAACAAACTTTTTATACCATGCATGTTATTATTCTAAGGCTATGTGCTCATTTTAATTAATGTGTATATGTATAGATGATGTATTTTAATAAAAAATATATGTTATTAAAAATGTACCAGCTTGAATTTAATGCTGAGAATTAGAGTTGTATTTATTTTATTAAAAATCAATGTTGTCAATGCTTCAGCACCGACTTATGAATTCAAAATGATTTCACCATGTTGAAACTGTTTGAATTCCAACAGAGTATATTGGTTTGCATTTAAATAAATGTAGTGTTAAAATTATGAAAAAATAACAAAATAAAGTGGTTCAACTTCCAAGTATAGATGAATCTTTTAACATATCAAATAATCATGGTAAACATTCTTGCGAGTCAACTTTGGTAAATTATCAACCGTTGTAGTACCCTGAATTATTATGAAATCATTTAAGTACACTTTTCAGGGGTATGGTGCATCGCGGTTCTAATCAATGCATCGCGATGACAAATGCATGAATCGTTTAATATCAAACGATCCATCGCCTTATCAAATGATGCATTACAATTAATGAAAGTAGACTTTAGCGGTGGATAATATTATCGTGGACTAAAGCGGTTAAAAATCTAAGAAATTGCTAGTTGGTATTAACACGACCCGACCCACCAAAACTCTATACGAAACCTAGGTCAAGCGTGTAACAACAAAACAAAACACGCGCTAGTTCAAAATAAAACATGTGCAAAACCCCTGCTAAAAGTGGGCTAAACAAAAATCTGATTAAAACACAATAATCTCTGCTAGAAACACCACGACTCTAAAAAGGTCAAGAAAACAAAATAACAAAGTCAACGAGCCATTGCTCGGACTAACACAAGGCTCTAAAGCCAACCAACCAATAACATTATATACATAAGCACGACGTTACACGTCTGTAACAAATGAATAATGTCATACTAAATACAAACCCAAGGAAGAGTTTACATAACTCTCCTATAAACCTCTGTCCTCACAAAACATAATACAACCTCTTGAAGTGCTGCATACCAAAGACTGTCGACGTCTAATAAATCTCGCCGACCTCATCGTGTACTTTTTGCCTGACTGGGATCTAAGGAAAACAAAAGGAACGGGGTGAGTAATAAACTCAATAAGTTACTACGTGATCTATATGACATGTTGTTATGCACATATAACCAATACATAATACATAATACACGATACACCAAATATAGAAATTCATATACTTGCACACAATTCACGTTAATCATGTTATAATGCACATTGGATCAACGTAATATAAACACATAGTCAAGATATAAATCAGCATGTCCATCTGACTTGTATCTGAGTTGAATCTGTAGGAGAGCTTTTGACTTGTCCTGCTATAAACACTGTAACACTGTAGCTGTGTTGTTGAAGCAATTCACATATATAACTGCATCAGATAGTATCCAGAACTGAAAACCAAAGCCATGCCTGAATCTAATAGTATCCAGAAAACACCGATCTTGGGACTTAACCATGAGTCTCATTACCCTAAGCTTTACCCAAGAATCGTAGTTACGTTGCTGTTGTAGTACACATGTTGAAATCATGTCTAAACCCAATAGTATCCAGAACCAATAACCTTGAGACTTAACTAAGAGTCTCATTACCTCGAGTTTTACCCAAGAGTCTAGCCTTCTGTCTGTTATGTGAATTGCTCTAACAAAGGCTACATCCTTGTTACGGCCAATAACAAGGGAGAGACCCATGCAACGACCCATAGCGATCACGAGATTTAACTCTCGTAAAGATTACTATCGTCTCATTGTCGACACAACCACATATGTTAGTTGGACTTAATGCGATGTACAAGTAGTTGTTTACTTGTAATAAAACAAAACCATCGAGTCCCAAGTACAGGGGCTCGACACACATACAAGCATGCTTAATTGCTAGTAAATAAACACTTAAGCATTTAATTACTTAAACACAATTAATACATATATGATATTTCATATAAAATGTCTAACCCAAAATATTCCTCAATATCATAGGAACTCAATACAACACTCTTTATATTTTATTATGTCTAAATCAACTCCGTTGAGTCATTTATTTATTATTTATAAATTCAGGGCATCACTGCAATTTGCAGGATTCGTCCCAACACAATCTCACCGATAATTAATTCGAACCAAATAATAATCTTAAGCATTTAAATACACATATCAATTCAAATATTTAATAATTAATAACGAGAGTATTTTTACTCCAAATTCAAAACAAATCACGTGGGGGGTAGCCCATAGTACATGTATGTCAATCCTACATACAAAGGGAAGGGGATAGTAACTTACCACTTTCGAAAAATATCGATAAAAACGTAATATTCAAGTATAAATGTAGCCCTCAACACATAGAACATCCATGCAGAGTCAAAATTAAAAACAAGTAATATTTTGTTAATAAACCAAGCTTGGAATCCAAACCCTCGGTTAAACACGATGGAGGCGTCGGCTGAAGAGAAAAGTGAGAAATGAAGTCTTTCATTCTCAATTCATGTTGAGAAGGCAAAGTGGTGGATGGTCCACCATCGACCACAAATTAAAACAAAAGAAAGAAGGAAATTAAAACTTGTTGTTAGACTTAAAAGATGAAATCCGACCAAATCCAACATCTAAGTTAATAGTCACTTAGAAACAATAAAATAACCAAATAAAGGACTAGTCATTTTAAGGTGTAAATATTATTGGTGGGTCAAAAGTCAAACCAATTTAATCACCAATTAAACCAAATTAAACAATAACTAATCATTATTAATTAGTCAAGTTCAAAATAAAGTATATTTTAACAATATAAAATAAACACGTAACATACGATAAATTTTGGGTCAATCTAGCCGAAAATATATATTTTCTAGTTTTAACGTGTCATTTTATATTCAAATATTATAAATCATAATCTAACATAACCAAAGTCCAATACGGACTTTAAACACGTCACACATCAAACCCAACATATTTTGAGCTAAAATGGACTTTCATAAGGCAATTACCCAAGTCCATAACTCAAAACACATAAATAACACAATCAGATTCCAAACGTGCTATATCATAAGTCCAACTCGCGATATAATCAAGTTCTCATTAGAACTCAAAACCCAAGTCAAAATATTATTAGACTAACATGCTAGCATTGCAAGTTTAACATTAATCAACTTGTGATTAACAAATAAATATCATAATAAATGCAAGAAAATTTTCAGGCACTACAAGTATTTTTTCTCAAGTTTTTAATAGCTGCAATCCTCCCTTTTTTTTCAACCAATACAAGACATTTTTCGAGCTATTGTTCCTACAATGCCCAGATCACCTCTTCCACAGCTCCAGCCAACATTTTTTTAACATCTCCAGTGTATTCTTCCTAAATTGTTCGAGAATCACAGTTGTTGGGGTAACGCAAAAGGTAAACAAATTTTCCGATTCATTAAGTATGATATTGGAATGAATTATGTATTTATGGGCTGGGGTGGAGGGGGAAGAAGAAGGCTTACGACAATGGATGAGAAAAAAAAATTATGCATCACGATTCAAAATCATACATCGCGATGCATGGACTAATGCTTACCGTGTAGGTGTTTTGTTCATTAAGGCTATCGTAGTCTGTTCACCACAAAACATGTCTTTTTTTCCTATTATAAAAGAGGGGTAAATTTGACCCATTTCACTTTCATAAATTTCAATCGTTACAATATCGTGCATTTTTTTAAAGTAAAAGTCACTTTTAGAAGAGAAATGACTACGATATCCTTAATGAATCTAAGGCACGTTACAAATCACTTACTCATTATGCATCGCATTGCATCAATTTATACATTCCACCGTATCAATTCAAAATACCTTAAAATTCATGCATCGTGATGCATCAATTTTAATTACCTAATCAAATTTGTGTATCAACTTGTGGATCGCGATGCATCAATTTTAATTACCTAATCCAATTTATGCATCACACTGCAACAAGTCAAGCAACCAATTGATGCATCGCGCTGCAAATTATAATAAACCAAATATTCATGTCACTTTTTCGTGAATAATCAACAAATGATATCAAATTGATTCATCTTTCTTGCATCCAAAATTCAAATCAATGCAACATGATTCAAGATTGATGCATCCAAATTGAAAAAAATGGTGTCCAACAACGAACAAATTTTTATTCAGACATTTAATCGAACAGTTTACATGTATAGCAACACAATACACAAAATGAATCTATTTTGAAGAAGAAGAAGAAGAAGAAGAAGAAGAAGAAGAAGAAGAAGAAGAAGAAGAATTTGAAGAAGAAGAAGAAGAATTTGAAGAAGAAGAATTTGATGATGATGAAGAAGAAGACGACATAGACACGTGTGAATGTGAAAATTGATAGATGAATAAGAAAAATAGTAAAAAGTTAGTGTGATGGATTAATCGAGTTCAAGGTGAAACACACAAGTGTTCTTCACAACCTGACCTCCCACCCTCTTTAAATCTATCTCTTGTGAATTACAGTCGATATTTCTCTTCTACATGCATTTTTCGAATGATTTCACGAAAATGAACTTTAGCGGTTGAATAAAAAACACACACGGGACTTTATGGGTTATAAATTTGGGAAAAAGTACCAATTTCTCCTATAAAAGGGGTAAATTCAGACACGTCCACTTTCAAAAAATTTCAATCGCTCGAGTCCATCATCGTTTTTTTTTCAACCGAAAAAGTTACTTTTGGCGGTAAAAAGACTACGATACCCTTAATGAGCATGAGGCACATTGTGTATCACTCACTCGAAATGCAACGCATTGCGTCAAATTTTGCATCGCGATGCATCAATTCAATTGTATTCGTTTTTGTACCACGATGTATCAATTTAAATCTCTAATCCAATGATTACACCACGATACATCAATTTTTGCACCACGATGCATCAATTTAAATCCATAATCCAATTTTGCATCGCGCTGCATCACATTTTTGCACAATGATGCAAAATCATAATGAACCAGACCTTTATGTCATCCTCCTTCTTCTTTCTTATCCTTTGTTGTGAGCATTCTTCTTTTTCTTCTTCCTCGACCTCCTATGCCTCGTTCATACTAAAAAATCCTCCAACCCAGCAAAGATCCATTACAGTTTCATACTTAATGAATCGGAAAAATCATCCAACCCAGGTCGATCCCCAATTCATTGCACACAATCGTGATTTTCGAACTCAAAGTGTTAACCGAGCTGTGAAATAGGAACAATATTTCAAAAATTGGACTTTAGCGGTTGAAGAAAAGAACGAAAGACTGGAGAGAAAAATGTTTGAAAAAGTGTATCGACCCATAATTTTCCCTATAAAAACGTTGGGTACTGTAGCGACTAAAAACTTATCAAAGGGGACCGGCCCGAATTCCACCCTTAAAAATTCAACAGAGCGTACCGATCTACAATTTTTTTGGAATAATTGTGGGTAACTTTCCAAAGTTTATAACCCTTCAAGTCCCGTGCTTTTTTTTCAACCAAAAAAAGACACTTTTTGGGTAAAAAGATGACGATACATCTTAATGAGTCTGAAGTGTGCTACGAAAATGCATCGCGATGCATCAATTTAAATGAAATCAATTTAATTACCTAGTCCAATTTGCATCGCGATGCATCACTTTTTGCGATGCATCAATTTTTGCATTGCATCAATTTTAATTTTCTAATTCAATTTTGCATCGTGATGCATTAATTTTAATTATCTAATCCAATTTTGCATCGCGATGCAAAAATCGTTACGAAAACAGACATTCATATATCTTTTTTCCACTACACAATCAACAAATGATTCAAATTTATATGCATATTTCATATATCTCAAATCGAAATTGATGCATCACGATTTATAAACAATCCATTATGATACAAAATTGATGCATCCATGTTAAAAAAGATGTGAAACAATGGAAAAAAAATTATTCAGGTATTCCATTGAACAATTTACATGCATAACAACACAAAACACATAAATAAATCTATTTCGAATGACACAAACACAATGATGATGAAGAAGAAGAACAACACCACCACCACCACCAACGCGATATGAATAAGTAAAAGAGTAGGAAATTATGGTGACAAAGAAATAGTAACTACCGTTCTTCTTCGCAACCCAACTCCCACTCTCTTTTTCTTTTCATACTTTTTTTGTAACAATGAATTCAACGACAATGGAGAAGAAATAGAAGAAGGGATAAGAAGAAATTTACAACGTTTTCTGAATTTGGTTATTTAAAAAATGGTCTTTTGCGGTTAAAAAAACTGCGAGGGAAGGGGTTACAAACTTTTCAAAAGATTGGCCCAAATTTCACCTATTTTTTTAGAAAAATTGCGGGCTTGTCTACTTTTTGACGTTTCTAATCGTTAAAGTACCCCCTCTTTTATCAACTAGAAAAAGTCACTTTTGGTGACAAAATGACTATGATATTCTTAATGAACCGTAGGCGGGCTATAAATGTCATTATTTTTGTACCGCGATTCATCAATTTTATTGCATTAATTTTTGCATTGTGGTTCAATAGTTTAATTGCTCAATCTAATTGCACCGCGATACAATAGTTTAATTGTATAGTCTAATTGCATCGTGGTTCATCAAATTTATTGCATTAATTTTTGCACCGCGGTTCAATAGTTTAACTGTTTAGTCTAATTGCACCGCGGTTCATCAATTTTATTGCATTAATTTTTGCATTGCAGTTTAATAGTTTAACTGCCTAGTCTAATTGCATCGCGGTTCAAAATTGTAATGAAACAAGTTGCGGTTCATCAATTTCAGTGGTCTTTTCCGGTTAAAAAAAAACTGTATTGGAGAGGTTAGAAACTTCAAAAAGTGGACCGGCCCGAATTTCACCCCAAAAAATTCGGGTGATAATCGAGCTGGTACCTTTTGAGGAAATTATAACTTCTCCAATTCATTTTGTTTTTATTCAACTGGTTAAATACATTTTTTTTGGTAAAATTTCGAAGATACCTTTAATGAAAGAAAGACATGTGTACAATTTATGCCCAAAATTAGGCATCGCAAAGAAAAATATGGACATCAGAGTAAATATTATACTATGAGATAGAAAAAAGTGACGTTGAGAATGAAAAAAGTTTTTTTGACTTTCTTTTTCTCTCTTACACACTCTCTCATTATGCATTTATCTTTTTTGACGTTGGGAACACACTCTCTCACACACACACACTCTCTCACTTACTTTATTATTTATTTGGGCATCGCAATGCAAATATTGAGCCTCGCAATGAAAAAACTTGGGCATCGCAATACAAAAATCCTTGCCCAATTTTGGGCATTGCAATACAAAAATTGGACATCGGCAATTAGTTTTGAGCATCGGTAATTAAATTTGGACATTGCAATGCAAAAATCCCCACCAATATTGGTGAATTCAAAAGTAATATCTTTCTGTCACACTAACGATGCCAAGTTCGTGTGTTGAGTTCCTTTCTTTATGATGTTGGCCTTTTTCTAGCTTGATAGTGAATGAAAGTTCAAGCAAGGTATGGAGAATTCCACTCTTGCTTTTAGGACTATAGTCAGCACTTAACCTTTTGATGTTCTTAAAGAGTTCCTTGGAATTCATAATCAATAGCGAGATCTCTTTCTCGACTGAGGTAGGTCACTTACATTTGGGTAGACACGCACTATGAGAATTAACTAGATCATTCCCAATAGATCAATTTCATAAGCTTAGCCACATGTTTAATAATCTGAATGCCAAATGAACTCCCCCCCTCTCATCAGCTTGTAAAACAAGAGAAATGCTAAAAGCCAAAGTCATTCAGAACTTCCTGGGAAATTATCAGTTTGAAAAACTATGTAGATATGGTTTTCAACAGCCTCGATTAAAGGAAAAATTGATCAGTTTTATCTTAGCTTAGACAGATAGAGTAACTATAGATCTTGCTTCGAAGATTCCGCTTCTGGACTTGGGAGCTTCTCATTTCTTATCCGTGAATTGTTTCAACACTACAACAATGACCTTCAATGCCCACATCAAAACATCCGATGCCTACATCCAACTCTCTGATGCCCCGCATCGAAACCTTCGACGCCCACATCGACAACTCCGACGCCCGCATCGAAATTAGTAGCAACGAGTCTCTTTGAATCTGGTATAGCATGGGAAGCCAAAAATGCATGTCTAAAAAATTGAGAAAGAGAAGATTCGTGAGGGGTGATGAAATTGGATCTGAAAAAGAAAGTTAGTCCATAAATCCATGATTTGGGCCAAAATCATCAAACACCACATTGGTTTGCCTATCAAAGACTTGGAATTATGTAGAAAAGACACGTATTTTATTGCTATTTTGTGAAGCAGCTAGAAATGGTGAAAGAAGAAATGATGAAAAGAAAAGAAAAGAAAGAAGAAATGAAGAAAAGAAAAGAAAAGAGAGAAGAAATGAAGTGGGGAAAGAAAAATGTCTGGTTTGGGAGAATATAAGATATAAACTGAGGTGGGTAAGAGGGCATTTTGAGAAGAAATTAACCAAAAATAAAATGAACTTATGTGGTTGAAAACAAAAATGGAGCAATACATGGATTACAAATTCAGAAAAAAAGGAACCGGCTCGCAATTATTCCAAAAAAATTAGGGTGAAATTCGGGCCGGTCCACTTTTTGAAGTTTCTAAACTCTCAAGTCCAGTGTTTTTTTTTCACCTGGAAAAGACTACTTTTCGAAATATTGTTTCAAAAATGTCATCGTCTCCTTCAATAACTCCAATAACACACTTTGAATTTCGAAAATCATCAGTGTTGGGCAACGACAACGCCCCTTTGTGGGGGTTCGGGGGTAATGCTCTCCAAAGGTAAACGGGTTTTTTAAATGATTAACTACGAAACTTTAATGAAAATGTATTGGATTGAAGGATTTTCAAAATAGGGACGAAGACGAAGAAAGAGGACATAGTCTATTTCATTACGATTTTGAACTGCGGTGCAATTAGACTAGACAGTTAAACTATTGAATCGCGGTGCAAAAATTAATGCAATAAAATTGATGAACCATAGTGCAATTAGATTAGACAGTTCAACTATTGAACCGTGGTTCAATTAGACTAGACAGTTAAACTATTGAACCGTAGTGCAAAAATTAATGCAATAAAATTGATGAACCACAGTCTAATTAGACTAGGTAGTTAAACTATTGAATCGCGGTAAAAAAAATTAATGCAATAAAATTAATGAACCACAGTGCAACTAAACTAGACAGTTAAACTATTGAACCGCGATGCAAAATTAATGCAATAAAATTGATGAATCACGATTCAATTAAATAGACAATTAAACTATTGAACCGCAGTGTAAAAATTAATGCAATAAAATTGATGAATCTTGGTGCAAAAATAATGACCTCCGTAGCGCACATATGGTTCATTAAGGGTATCGTAGTCATTTTACCACCAAAAGTGACTTTTTCAGTTGCAAAGAAAGAGATAATACTTTAGCGATTAAAACATCAAAAAGTGGACCGGTCCGCAATTTTAGCAATTTTTGGGTGATAACCGGGCTGGTACCATGCGGTGAAATGTTAACCGCGAAAGTCCCCCATAATTTTTTAAACCGTTACAGTGCATTTTTGGGGGAAAAAAGGCGAAAATACCATTAATGAAAGAAAGACGCGAATACAAACCCATGCTCAAATTTGGGAGTCACATTTAAAAAATTGGGCGTCGCAATTAAAAAATTGAGCGTCACAATGCAAAAATGGGGCTTCGCAATTAAAAAATTGGGCATCGTTATGTATTTGGGCTTCACAATGCAAAAAAACAGCTGCTCAAATTTAGGCATCAGTGCACAAAAGAAAACAGCGAGCGGGAACTAGTGAATTGAGATATGATTGATGGTGATTGATGCTTTTTCTCTTTCTTCCCTTAAGTGCAGGTCAATCAAAGGAACCCATTTAAGTTTTTGTATGCTGGAACATTGATATGATTCATTGTTCATAAGTAACCTCCGTTGTCCCGTATGCTATTCAATCTTAAAGCATCAATGATTTGTTGTTTTATTTTTCATTGTAGCTTCATTTCTCCTTGGTGTCAAGAATTAACTCATGTTCCCCATTATCCTTGTTTCTGCTTGCAGACATATTTTCATGTCTTTCCATCAACTCCTTGGTGTCATGAGGAATAAATTTTTTGGGATTGGGCGCAGTTGCTGGCAAACAAAGTGTAGTAGATTAAGTTGAGAGCTCCTAGACCAGCAATGATGTAGTAGTAGTATTCGAGCATGTTCTTATTCAGATCGTATTTTTGGAAAACAACGGAGGCAACCCACATCGAGGCAAGGATGCCCACATCGGAGGAAATGATGCCCACATCCAATTTCAACGAAGAAAGGACAATCATTTGGCAACTTTATATACTTTGGCTACTAATTCAACTCCACGAGTCGATCCCTGGGACATGCTATTGTCGGTATTTCAGGCTTTCCATGGCCACTTTTGGTATGCTAGGCTTGATTTCAAATAGCAACTGATCCCTTAAAATGCTAAAGTGAAAAGGATGTACTAATTGACTATGCGAAGTAAAAGAAATGATAAAACAGATGAGTTTTTGTGGGTTCAATGAATTTGACCCAACAAGAGAGAGAGAACGGTGATGGCCCGATGGGTGCGGCGGGCATTTTTGAAAAAGAATAATGAAAATTGACTTTTGCAATTTTAAAAAAAAAATGTTACTTAAGTTATTGAATTTTTCTTAAAAAGTATGACCCGCAATTGTTCATAATTTTTTTTACAAGAAAGAACTCATCTATGGGCCAAAATAACATATCCAGGACTTAATTGACAAATCTGGGCCGTGATAGGCTATGACCACCGTCCGAATTCACCTGAGATAATTACTTCAGTCTTTACACACTGCACAAATCAAGCGATTTTATTTCCTGTGTTGTTTCCATTTACGAGAACAAACCCGATCGGCAAAATATGGCCGGAAGATTGAGCCATGCGGTGTCGCGTGTCATGGGCGGAACCGGCGTTGTCTCCCGCTCTGTTGCCTCATCCTTTCGCCTTCGCTCCGGTATGGGCCTCCCCGTCGGCAACCACAGAGTCCCAGATAAACCTGTACTCCTTTTCTCTCTCCTCGTTTTTTCAACAAGTCTGCTTATCTTCATGTATGCATTCATATATTTTGTGTTTTAGTTTAAGAATTTAATAGGCTTGATTTCACAAATTGATTGCATTCACTGGAAATAAATGAAACCCTAAAAGGTATCATAATTTGATTGGTTCAGCTGCCTGTAAATGATGAGCTGGTTTGGGACAATGGGACACCATTTCCGGAGCCCTGTATTGATCGTATCGCTGATACTGTTGGGAAGGTAAAAATTCTTCGTTTTCCACATTGTTTGGAATGAAGTCGCAGTTTAATTTGATGTAAAATATTTTTCAGGTAATAATTGATAGTGATTTACAATATATATTTGTTCTCCTTCATGCTAAATTATACTCTCCTCATCCCTAAATGAGTGTTCATTTTCACCTTTGATACATATCATATCCTACCATAGGATTTTAATGCTTACTCTATGTGTACATTAAGAGCATCAATATACTTGTGCTATTAATATTCCCCAAAGTCAACTTCCTTAATTTTAGTGAGAAACTAGAAATGGACACTGTGTAGAGATGCTCTCCATTCAGCGGGGAGAGTCTATGTTTGAAAAGAATTAAAATGAACTTCTATACGCTTTCCATGAGTGTTCATTTCATCTTTGATACATATCATGTCCTAGCGTGAAATTTTAAGAATTTACTTTGTGGACATTAAGAGCATTAATGTACATGTGCTACTAATATACCCAAAAAGTCAACTTTCTTAATTTTAATGAAAAACTAGAAATAGACACTCATTTAGGGGCACCCTCCATTCAACGGGAGAGTCTATGATTTAAAACTCAGACATTTTAAGAATTAAAATGAACTTCTATACGTTTTCTTGATTCTGAGGATTAAAATAGTTTTCTTAATAAAAGTTCAAGTGTACTAAGGATAATCTTGGAAATTGTTATTGGCTTAGTTTTGTTTATGTACTCTTTAGTAATATTTTGAAAACAATTGACACCTAAATAAGCAGAGGTTCAAGGTGAATATTATTCTGCTGACTATACTCTTTAGTAAAAATATTATTTTTGTTTTTCTTTCAGTATGAAGCAGTGGCTTGGTTTTGTGGTGGTTTGAGTTGTTTCGGGCTTCTGGGACTAGCGGCAATGTGGAATGATAAGGCCTCTACTATTCCATTTGTGAGTCTCGTTTCTCATTTCTTAGTTAACCTGTTTTCTGGATTTTGAGAGTTGGCATTCATTCGAAGCTAGATTCCAATATGGTCTGCGATGCTATATCTGAGAATGAAATGTAATTTAGTAGCACTGCACTAGAAAAAAGTTCTCATGTGAATTTGTATGAAATCAGATTTAGATGTAAGAGATAAAAGACGAGGCTCCAAAGAGTTGGATACTTATGTGACTCGGTGCCACATAGTTTGTGGTAAAGTTTGAGCTGGGTAACTTAAACCTTTTCCTACTAAAAGGTCCCTGACCTCGTTGATTGGAGAATATATTGATATTGTTGATTAAATAATTTTGGTGCGGGCACGCTAGTTCGATTGCTCTTGTGAGTCTGGCTGTCCTATAATTAGATTGAAAAATACTAGAAACAAAACCTATGATCTTGGTGCAGGTAAGATTGCACTTTGTATTCTATTGTAAGATGAATAGATTTATTTGCTGATCGTACTTGAGTGCCATAAAGGAGTTGGCAATGAGAAACTTCTTAATACTAATATGATTATGTCAAGTAGCTTCTCACTGCGTTAGTTGGTTGCCTTTACATGCTACTATAATGGTACTTCCTCATGGTCCCGCCTCCCGATCTACATCTTTTGAGCAGCTAAAGGATGTCATTTACTTGTTCTCCAATGGGCCAATGTGCCCTAAATTTCTTTCAGTGGCGTCCCATAATAATAAGCTTCAGAGTCTAAACATTTGTAAGATTCCTGTTCCTGTATTTAATGATAGAAAATTTTAGATGTTGAAATGTTAGCTTTATTTATTTAGAAAAGGTTGAAATGTTAGCTTTATTTTTTTTATTTCTTATCATTATCTTGAATGTAATATGTAGTGCTAATTAAGGGGGATTTTTTTACTTCAAAGAACCTATGCAGCGTAAGAACAAATATAATTGGTGATGGCTCCTTTGGGGTGGGTTTTTGGAAAGGTATAAGAAGAAGTTGGGATAATTTCGCTAGACACATCTCTTTTTGTAATTGGTGATGGCTCTTCAGTGAGGTTTTGGAAGGACAAATGGTGCGCCGGAGGGGAGTTATGCAGATTATTCCCCAATCTGTATGCTCTGGCTAGAGATAAGGAGTGCTACATAAATTCTGTGCTTTATTCAGAGGAGAGCAGGTCTATATGGAATCTTTCTTTTCGCAGAAACTTTCAAGACTGGGAGATTGAGACAGTCGCGAGATTGTTTGAGTTCTTATACGCCCAGAAAGTTGGCCTTCCAGCTGTTAAAGTTTTATGGGACGATGACAAAAGTAGAGTGTTTTCGGTGAAAATGTTTTACTACAAAACTGGACAGCAGCAACAAAATTCTGTTCCCGTGGAGATCAATATGGAAAATTGGGGCTCCAAGTAGAGTGGCTTTTTTGGCATGGGAGGTAGCAAACAAAGCCATCTTAACAGGTGACAATTTGAGGAAAAGAGGCCTTCTGTATACTGATCGGTGCTATCTTTGTAAGGGGGATGAAGAGAATGTTAACCATTTGATGCTCCCCTACTCGGTGGCTCTATGGTCTGCCATTTTAGGCTTGTTTAACGTTTCGTGGGTGCTCCCAAACTCTACCAAGGATCTTTTCGGGAATTGGTCTTATTTTAGGAGGAAAAAGAGCAGGAATAGCCTTTGGGATGTAAGATGTTACCCCATTAAGCGTAGCTTGGACGATTTGGAAAGAAAGAAATCGAAGGGCGTTTGATAATGAAGAGGGTTCTATGAATGCTTGAGGAAATCGCTTTCTCGAACATGCTTGAATGGAGTGTAGGGGCTGATCATACCTTGAATCTTAATGATAACACTAATATAGCTTGTGAATATTTTCCATACTTGCCAGGTGGGTATATTTTTGTGTAGTGTATACTTTTTAGGTCGACGCCACTGTTGACGCTCTATATATATATATATATATACTTTACCTTTATAAAAAAAGAACAAATATAAAGTCTTAGTA
>CM028378.1:107513632-107584528 GCA_013146195.2 Codonopsis lanceolata | reverse complement strand
AAAAGGTGGTCTTCAAACAAGCCCCTGGAGCTTGGTATGGAGGTTTACGTACTCACCTTACAAAGGTTTAGCGGGAGAGAGGTGGATAAAACACTTTTCATTCAAAATCAAGACAAACACATTTTGATAGCTCAAATCTATGTTGATGATATTGTGTTTTGGATCTACCTCCAAGTCTTAGAAAAAGAGTTTGTTAATTGCATGACTTCCACGCTTGAGATGCGTATGGTTGGGAGTTGACCTATTTTTAGGAATTCGATAAAACAATCACATGAAGGGATGTTCATATCTCAAGCCAAGTATGCTCTTAACTTGGTGAAGAAATTCAATCTTGAGAATGGAAAACATAAGAAAACCCCTATGGGTACATCGAATAAACTCAATAAAGATGAAAAATCCGAAAGTGTTGATCCTACCTTTATATAGAAGCATGATTGGAAGTCTGTTGTATTTAAGCGCCACCGTCCGGATATTATGTACAATGTGTATGTGTGCTAGGTATCAAGCAAACCCCAAAGTCTCTCACTTGAAAGCAAAAAAGAATAATTCGATATGTTGGTGAGACTTATGGCATGGGTTTATGGTATACTAAACACACTAACACCAATCTTGTTGGGTTTAGTGATGCTGACTGGGCTGGCAGTGTTGATGACATGAGAAGTACATCTGGTGGATGTTTTTATCTGGGAAATAATCTGATTTCATGGTTTAGTAAGAAACAAAATTGTGTAGTCCTATCAACATTTGAATACGAGAATATGGCTGGCGGTAGTGGATGTACACAACTTTTGTGGATGAAACAAATGATCAAAGATTATGGTTTACACAATAATATATTAACCATGTATTGTGACAACACAAGTGCAATAAGCATAGCTAAAAATCCTGTTCAACACTCTAGAACAAAGCACATAGACATAAGACACCATTTCATTAGAGACTTGGTTGAACAAGGCATTGTTTGCATTGAACATGTGGGAACAGAAAACCAATTGGCTGATATTTTCACAAAGAGTCTAGATTTTGAGAGATTCATAAATCTTAGGAAATCTCTCGGTATGTGTGCCATGTAATCCCTCACTTGTCAGTATTTTAAAAAAAAATTAATTAGGCATCTTGCATTGTTTTTTAGGGGGGCACACTAGTTTCACTCTGTATGCTTTAGTACATTTGTTTGATAGTCTTGGTTATACATTCAATATGTATTGTGATTTTTTTTCTCAAATTCTCCTCACCAATCTCCCTAAGAAAAATTGTGCTGAACTTGAAATTTATTTTAACCACAAAGGAAAGAGCTACCTTTTGAAATTTTTGGGATGCTGCAATTTGTCAATGTACTATGGAGTTTAGACTTTCATGGGTTGATCTTGACTAAATTGACTCCCTTTAATTGACAAAGTGTAAAAGCTACCTAACGGAAAAGAGCTACCTATGGACAAGGTTGTGGCATCTTTCTTTTGGAACTGTGGATCCTCGGATTTCATGGGTTGATCAATAAGTTAAGTTGCTACCCTTGGTAAATAGTGTGAAAGGTTCCTAGTGGTGTTTGTTCAATTAGCTTGACATAAAGTAAAGCTAATCTAATAGGGAAATAAAGTACCTATTGTGTTTATGGGAGTATTTGTGTTATTTTGGTGAAGAAAAGATGAGAATTTGGACATAAAATCGCAATTTTGGCGAATGTGTTTTCCAATGCAGCTACATTGGGAACTACATTCGGATGATCTAGACATATCACATGTGTGTGTTTGCATTCTTTCTTTTGTTTATCTTTCTGCTCATGCTAGGCATATCTTCTAGGACATTTTTGCTGTTGAATATCAGCCCCTTAAGTTTCTGTTCAACTAATTAGGGCTCTTTTGCTTCATGGTTCACCAAGTCAATATTTTATGTGGTTGTCTAATCTGTTGTGCTCATCATGAGGATCTGAACTGGTAATATTGACTGTGTTTGGCAGATTTGTGTGTTTACAATTTTGGTTAAGTATGTATTGTGCATTCTTAAAATACTTGATCAATTTTTTGTACAATTCAAAATTTTTGAAATCAGATATGAGTAGTTAGCTTATCTCATTAAATTCTCCACATATTTCTCATGATCATAACAACATATTTTTATCATATTTCTATTGGAGGTTAACATTTGATTTTTATCTAAATTTTTGAAATTTGATTTCTTGGTTGGGTCTCCTCATATTCTCTCATCTTAATGACACAACGGCTAATTGTGTCTTAGTGGAGTATTAGTGCTAATCTTGCAGGAAACTGGTCACTTCTCTCAGAAGCCATTGTCTCCAATTCCGGCGATCATCTCTTTCGAGAAAAACCATCTTGATCCAAAATCCTGATCATTTCATCCGTTTCCTTGTTTCTCAATCTAAGAATCTCACAATGGCCTCTTCTTCGTCAATTCCTAAATCTCCAAGAACCGACTCACCTGCTGATGTAGCTATCGATGAAGCTACATCCAGCCCACCTTCATCACCTGAAAACCCCAATTTGGCAATCGTCTTAGCTCAATCCTTGCCAGAACCCTTGATAATAATCCTTCCTGGCGAAAAAGTAAATGTAATTGATGTGGATAATCCTGGAGATCTATCTGGGTTTCCTCAAATCGGTAACCCTAGCACACGTAAATCAAAGAGGCTTCGAGGAATCCCATCCAACTATGAGAATCCAAGTGCAGCTGATGTTCAAGCTGCCAAGAAACACAGGGTTGAGAAAGGTATTTTTGAAGAATCGGTTGTAATTGAAAGCGACCCAGATGATGAAGATTTCATCCCGCCGACTGGCTCTACTCCTTCTGTTCAAGTGCCCTCTTCTCCACATGCTTCCCCCAAAATTACTCCAGCTTAGGCAGACATCAGGGATGATGACTACCCTATTCCTTCTCCACGCGTTGTATTTCCAACAGATTTGTCTCCACGCGCAAGAGAATCCTCTGCTGTTGAAGTTAGTTCCCCCTCTGCCTCAAATGATAATATCACTTTCTCTGATGAAGACGATACACTGGCTGAGTATCTGGTCAAGCTGAAGAATGTGTCTTCTTCTCTGTCTGGTCCATCTTCACAGCCTCAGCCAGAAGCTATGCCCAGACAACCCAGTTCATCAGACTTTGATGACAGTTCTGATAAGAACTTTCAAAGCAAATAAGCAACTCCTGAAGCCAGTGACAATTCAGAAGAAATTATTGTTAGATTCACCCGTAGTCGGCTTGCTGGTACCAATGTAGCAACAACTGCAGCAACATCCAAGCGATCTAAGTCAATGGGTACTCATTTCTCCCTAAAATTTGTGACTAAATCTGCTTCTGTTCGACACAACACTTCTAGAAATATCATAAATGAAAGAAATATCTTGTCTTCTGAAATGAATGCACATAATCTTACCTCTTTTTTCTCTGATAGAGGTTTATTAGGAACAATTACTTCTGCTACTCCTTATTTTCGGGAATTGATATATGAGTTTTATGCCAATATAGAAAAACGCATCTGTTTGCCTTCAGATGCTCATTTTGAAAAGGTGTTTATTAGAGGCAAATGGTATTCATTCTCATCTTCTGTCATTAACTCTATACTCAACACACCTGAATCTGGTCCTTTTGAAATGGACATTGATTTGACCTCTTGTGTTTTTGAAATGACTGGTGGAAAGTTGTCCAAATGGCCTGTTAAAGGCACCTCTCTTGGCACCTCCCAACTCTCCTCTCTTTATGCCTTCCTTCATAAAATCTGTTGTGCCAACTGGTCTCCCACAACCAATTCCAACACCATTACTGAGGAGCATGCTAAGGTGCTTTACCTGATTGGAACTCATGCACCTTTTGATTTTGGCCATTTTGTTTTTAGAAAAATCTCTTCCATGGCTGAAACTGAGGAAGACAAAAGGTCCTTAATTTTTCCATCCTTGATTTATAAAATCCTAGTGTCTCAGGGCTACTCTCCTCTTCCTTCTACAAGATTGTCACCCCTTCTTGAACCCCTTCACATTTCTGCAAAATTATTAAGGGGAGATAGGGTTGTAAACTTGCCTCTCATTCATCCATATGCACCTGTCAACTCTACTCCTGGCCCTTCAATGACCACTGCCTCTCCTTCAGTCAATGTTACTTCCAATGTTCCATCCGATGTTACAACATCAGCCATGACTCATCCTCCTACTGCACCTATGTCTGTTGCCTTTGTGTCTGCACAGCTGACAATGGTTCAATCTCAGTTGGCTACTCTGGCTGCTCAGACTTCTCTTCTCACCACTTTAGCTGCTCAGTATTCAGCCTGGTTAGCTCTTAATTCTGGTCAAATAGGGGGTGAAAGTGCAAGTGTTCCTGAAGCTAGTGTTCCTGAAGTTGTCTCTGCTGTACCTGATGCTGTAGCAGTTGAAGCTGATCCTGAAGCTGCTGCTGAAGAAACTGAAGCTTAGCAGGATTGATTTGTTTGCACAATCTTTGTGGTTCTGAACATTTTGTGGCTGTTGGTTGTTTTTTTTTTCTGAATATTTTCATCTGAACATTTTCATTGCTTCCTGATGATTGGTCTGTAACTCCTAAAACAGTAACAATGCTTTATGTTTGGTTATTTTCTGGTTAATCATGATATCATGTTTAGGGGGTGTTTATCATCTCTAACATTTGCAGGAAATCATTGATTTTGGTCTTGGTAACACTTGTTTTGGATTTGACCAGAAATGTTCAACAAAGGGGGTGATTGTAAGGGTAAAATAGGCAAGGCCTATTTTATCTTGTTTTCACCTTTCTTGTCAAAATAGGAGATTAGATTTGTTTGTAATTAATTTAGAATTGTTTTAGATTTTGTTTAGCTAGTTTTGGTAGCAAAATCTTTCTAAGATTTCGGCTATATTATTTTGGTAACTAAATCTTGGCAAGTATCTTAGTCAAACCAAGAATCTTGACTTTCATCATATTTGGTAAGATAATCTTGCAAGTTTTGGAAAGGTGTTGATTTTACCATTGAATAGCTAATCCCTTTCCCTGTAGAATTGTGTCTATTTTGCCGGATGTTGTAGGGCTTGTTGTGTATATATTGTGGACAAAGAGACGGGTTTGACGAAGAGCTTGAGAAAAAGAATCAAGACAAGAGATCTGTTCGCTGAAGGCATAAGTTACAGAAACAGTTTTCCAGAACTGAAGTTTGTTTGCTGAAGGCTGTCAATGTTGCAACATTGACAGTAACATCAGTTTGCTGGAAAATCTTTTTGTGCTTCCTGTTTCGTGTTTAAGGAGGCTGAGTCTGTTTATTCCCCACGTTTTTGTTTAACTTATTTATGTGGGTTTTTTGTTCTCCAAGATTTATTATCTTGTGAGAATATTTTGTGTTTGATTTCACATAGTTTTTGTAAAACAATTCATCCTTTTTAGTGAAATTTGTGTGGCCTTGAGGCTTGGTCTACAAGTATTAAACTTGTAGATTGTTTTTGATAAAAAACTTGATTTCAATCTTACTGTCTAAAGCTGTGACTTTTTCAATCTTCCGCTGCTATTACTTGTTGTTTCATTGTGTTTGCCATTGTAGCTACAATCACAGCTACATTGGTAACCACATTGATTTCTATTGAGAATCTGTGCTATCACGTTCTTTCAAGATGCATACACATATTGATAAAATACTATTTTCTTTACTTATACTTAGTTCTATTACTAATAAATTAATAATATTTATTTATTTATTTTTCTTTTACAGAGCATGGAATGAAGAAATTATGTATAAATTGACTTTAAAAAATTCGGGGGTCATAGTGCAAATTTTTTTAACCAAAAATAACAAAATTCGATAACTCGCACATTGTAATAGTAGAAAAACTACCCTATAAGGTGGCTCCGCCGCTGCATGTCATGTTTGACAAGCAATTCTATTTTTTGTCACGATTTTTTAAAAGAAAAATCCCAAAATGAAGCATAATTGGTTTTTTGCTTTCGTAAGAAACAATTTTTTTATTTTGGATATTTAGGAAAATATGAGAGACATTTCACGTTTGTTTTTGACCGAAGATAAGAATAAATGAAGGGTAAAAACTTGTGTAAGATCGTAAGACGGAGCTTCAAATTGGAAGGAAAATAGAGTTGTGTTTAGTTTGAGAATGAGCAAACCATTTGTAGTTATTGCAGGTTATCTATAATACAATGCATCTCATAGTCCTATGCTTATAATTGAAAAAAAGATAAAGAACAACTGAGATTGATTCATTTAATGAGATCCTACGGTCATTATCACTCCCTGAGTTTACATGTGTACATCGGTTGAGTAACTACCCCTCTCTATTTTAACTCCCCCCACTATTCACGGTTGGTGGCCGCTAATCCTTCCTCCACCAAACCCACCAATTTTATGCACGCAATTTTGTATACAAATAAATTTTAAAAAAATCGTAAGTTTTGTAATTTGAAATATTTGAAATATACTGGCGCCGTGCCATCGGCACGAAAAAGAGTACTAGTTCATAAAAAACATATCAAAATAAGAGTGAAGAATAGGTTAGAAACGGATGAGTGGAGCAACCCAACCCAGACCTGTTTCGAAATCTCACGGGTCAAAGGTTCCTGTTTGGAGATGAAATGTGGGGAACATTCAACAAGTGTAATAGGCTAGACACATATGGAAATTGAAAGTTTCATTAATTGTTCTAGTGCCCTTATTGTTTTCAAGAATATGAAATACCGTCCTTGCACCCCCAGGCTTTGCGATTTAGTCATGTGTCGATCTCCGTTAATCTTCGTTAGCTCAATTTTCCGTGTAACAGCAACAGGACTTGACGAACTTAGATGACTTACGCATAGAGGGTCTAAAAATGATATATTTAAAAGCAAAAGTGATACATTTAAGGAAAAAGTGACATATTCAAAACTAAAAAGCGACGCGCTTTTATACATGACTTACACATTGAGGGACTGTAAATAACATATTTAAAAGCAAACGTAACATATTTAGATTCAAATGTGACCCAGTTTCATACATGTTGATTTACACATCGAGACGGACTAAATGTGACACATTTAAAGAAAAAGTGACACACTTTCATACATAATGATTTACATATAATGGCCAACAAATGATACGATTTTGATTTATAAAATATGAGAGGTGGCATTGCAATATCTAAATTTTGACCAATTTAATATGGATAACTTTGTTTTACAGTCCGTAATCATTTTACAGAAGACCTACTCTAAACAAAAATGGTTAGCAAATAAGCCCCCAAGTTTCTACAAAATGGAAGGATCGAACAGAATTGCTTCTTCATCAAATAATGAACCAAATATCTACCCTAAATAAAGATCTATTGACAAGGGAAGGGAATGGAATGGAATCAACCCAAAAGTAACATACGTTTTTAAGAGAGTAAAATTGAAGGAGGAAGACTTCACCCTTCCTAAGTCCTAACTGGGCCAATTCTCAATGTAGTGCCATTGTAATGACAACTTATTTTCGCTGAAGTTTATCTATATGGTATAGGCTTCTATGATTTAATAATGGTCTGACTACTTAATTTAGTAGAGTTTTATTATTATTAGTCGTCTGATTCATGGATCTAATAATGATGCTAATTAATTAAACTCTTGGTCAAAAACAAACTAATAATCACTACTTTAGTATTATTAGTGATCTGATTCATAGGTCTAATGATGATAAACTCCTGGTTCAAATTTCAAAACGATTCGTCCATCTTTAAATTATTGTTTTGTTTTTTCTTTTACATTTATTCAAAAAAATTGTTTAATTTATTTATAAATATTTTCATTTTTAGGAAACACACTTTTAATATTTTATCATTGTTTTTTTACTCCTTTAATAATGGTGTACACGAGCTTTAAAGGGAACAACATATTATACAATATTAATAATCGAGACTATTTTTTCTTTATCCGTATTTGACTTTAAAAGTGTCACTTTGCATTTTAAATAAAAACCACAATTTTTGGCCTATAAATGGTTACTTTTTAGCATTAAAACTGTCATTTTTAACATTAAATAAGTCACTTTTGGCCCTAGAAATCTCAATTTGCATTATAAATGTTAGGGGTGAGCAAACTCGCCCATTTGCCCATGCCCGCAATATGCCCATAAAGTGCCCACTTTAAAGTTATGCCCATGGGCTCGGCAAGAGCTCTTATTTTTAATGCCCGTTGTGCCCGGCCCATCTATTTACAATACTTACATTTTTAATAATTATATATAATATATAAATATAATACTACTACTTGTGTCTACTTTACTTAACTTAACTATTTACTTAAACAAATTAAAAAATGTTAGTTCAAATATTTCTTTAGTTCATTACTTCATTAATTAAAAAGTTAAAAACACTACTAGACTACTACTTTAATAATTAATATATATATATATATATAGTTCATTACTTCATTAATTAAAAAGTAAAAAACACTACTAGGCTACTACTTTAATAATTAATATAAATATATAGTAGACAAAGTGGCAGCATTCACTAGATCACTAAAGTAATCAATAATCACTTTGTATGTTCATTCGTTCACTTCATTGTTTTTTAACGATAGGTATAAAAATATTTTAAAGCCCAAGGTTTGATTGAAATTGATTGAAATTATTTTAAAGCCCAAGGTTTGATAGGTATAAAAATATTAAAACATATAATTCAATCCATAAGCCCATGGCCTATAAAAGTCAAAGCCCATGAAAGCCCATCAATTTTATGCCCGCATGAAGCCCACTTGCATTGAAAATATGACTAGATGGGCGCAATGCGTGTGTTTTACCCTAATAAATGTTTATCTTAAAAGTGTCACTTTTATATCATTAAAAATGCTATTACATTTTAGCATTAAAAGTGTCACATTTGGTCCTATAGCTATTACTTTGCATATTAATGAAAATTATCATCCTTTCCACTTAAAAGTGTCACTTTTACCCTTAAAATGTCACTTTTGTCGTTAAATGAGTAACTTTTGATCACAAAGTGTCACTTTGTATTAAAAATGAAGTTAATCAAAGTTTGTAAGTTGATTTACGACTAATATACAAAGTCAGGACACTTAGGGACTTCGACAACCAAGTTCAGAAAAAAAAAGAGTATCGGAGCACGATGTTGAAGATGGACGATGCCGAAGCAATTAATAAGCCAACTTCATTAATGCGGTGGCAACGTACTTTTGCCCTTAAATATGTGAATTTTGATCAGAAAGTGTCACTTTGCATTAAAAATGAAGTTAACCAAAATTTAAAGTTGATTTAGGACTAAAATGTAAAGTCTGGGCATTTAGGGACTTCGACAGCCAAGCTTGGAAATTAAGATAAAGAGTATCAGAGCACGATGTTGACCATGTAGTGGCACCGTGCCACGTGTCCCTGAAGAAGGACCTGCGAGATGTTAACCGGGTGACTCGCGCCTCTCCTTCCGGATCCAACCCGCCTGCTCGGTTTTTAGCCGGTTTATTTTCTCATTTTAACTTGTTTTCTTGTTGGGTAATCCACAATTTTCTTTGATGGGTTGGCTACGCTCGAGTAGCCTCTTTTTGTCATTTTTGGGGCTCCATCTCTTACAAATGAATCCGTCCGTACTATAGTATACCTACCCTATATGATTTCCGAGGGGATTAAAGACCTTGATTCTCCAACTTTCCTTCCTCCAAAATCTCCCTTGCGACCCGATGGGCGAATTGTAATAAAATTGTGTCTTTTCCTTATGTTCCCTTCCCAGGAATCCCAACAAGGGCAAATATAAAGGTGTAACTGTGCAACACCTTATTTGCAAAATCAATTCTCTTTGATAATTCGCTTTAGTTTTATCTAGGAAAGCTTGAAGGTTTCACCAACCATCAAGTGAGTGTCAAGGGCACCATCGAGCTGGAAGTCTTCATGGGAGACGGGGCACAAACACAGACAGAGATGATCACATTCATGGGGATTGATCTTAAGTCAACTTATAACTACATTCTGGGTGCCCCGACCATGGCCAAATTTCAGATGGTCACTTCAATTCTCTATCAAAAGGCCAAGTTCTATATCGAGGATGGAGTGGGTATCCTTAGCAGCAAGCCCCGGGCGATGTGGGAGTATGTCCAGGATTCCCAGCAAGAAACAGAAGCTAATCATGGATATTCCCGAGCAAGCAGTCACAATCCACTAAGAAAGGCTCCAACAGAAGGCGTAGCCCGACCTGGAAGAAATCGGCAAAAAAAATGAGCTCATTCCCTTGCTCGCGGAACAACTCTACACCGATGGGAACGTCCATCCTGCTCGCCCTATAGTACGCGGAATTGATTCCAATGGACGTGAGCCAGGCAGTCACCTTATCCGCCGTGTCCAACGAAACCTAGTGAATGACATACCAACTCTCATCGACATTTACATACCAGTCGGGCTTATCATCATCTTCATCTACAGCCTCTTCAAGTGTGACCTCCACTTAAGAGCGGCTAGTTTTTTTCATGCGGCGAGAAAGGGGCATGTCATCTATTTCATCTGATTCTGAGGCACCTCCAGTCGCTTCTCCGTGCTCAGGCCGCACCTCCCCGACCATGCCTTCGGCCTTGTCAGCTTGTTGCTTGGGGCCTTGCCCGTCAGCGTATCCTCTTCCCTAAACACTTTCCTTTCCAGAGGATCTGTACCCATTGGAAGAGTCGATGTGGTCAACTATTGGGGCAGTCACGCACCCAAGAAGGGTCTCTCCGACCACGGACTCCTCCCCCTCTTCCCGCACACAATCTATAGCGGGAGTCTTCTTGCTGCTTAGTGAATCGTTTTGCCCGCCGTAGCTAAAGGTTTCCCGGTCATTATCCGAAACATCAGACATCTACAAAAGAGACCGAGGAAATAAAGTCAAAATTTTACCCGCATAGCCAGCAAAGCAAGAGGGAAAATTCCTAAGTCTAGGTACACCAAGAGGCCATGCCCACCTAGCGAGCAAGACCACTTGGTCTTTTTCCTCGATCTCTATCTAAGGTCTGATTCTAACCTAAGAATCCTACCCAGAAATGTATGAAGATGAAGAAGACGGGCCCAGAAATCTTCGAGAAACCCAGAAAAGTGAAGAATAAAACCAAAAAAGAGGGCAAGAAACTTACTGTCAAGCCTAGGTTGGAACGGTTCCTGTGAACAATCGGCGTAGAAATCGAACCAACGGAAGATTGCAAATCTTGAAAGCAAGCACCGGTCGAAACTAGAAATGGAGGCGTCGAAATCTGAGAACGCAAGGTACGACAATAGCAAGAACACAAGGAAAGCTCGAAAATCCTCTCTCTAAAAAACTCAAAAATCGTAAAAGATTGAAGAGGAAAGGGGGCTGGCCTTTTATAGGTGGGGTTTTCGGACTTTGGGGGGAAAGTGGATGCCAAAATGGCACCTGCAAGGACGGTTGGCGTCACGCAAGCGCACACGCATTTAATGTGTCGCTTCGTAGTTTGCGCCCACATTATGTCATTCCACTAACTGACGGGTTCACACGCCTCCATACCTACTCGTCTCGTTACTCTCCAATGGTAAATCTTCCTCAGTACGCTCCAGTTGTTCTCACGCCAAGGTTTGAGAACATTCCATCAAACCTGTCTTCCAAACCCTTCACAATTTTCTCAAAAGTTCACAAGTGTTGGAACCCAGAACAAAAGCAACATCATCGAGCATAGACGCTCCCCGCTTCGAGCATGAATGCTCGCCAAACAAGTAGCTAGGGGCCACTGATGTGCCCGGCCTAAACCGGGTCATGAACAAGGCACGAGCGACCACCACGTACTAGTCACGAGCTCAATTAGCATGGGACCTACCAACCTAGCGGGCAGAGCTGGTAAACTACCAAGCAGAACACTACAACTCCCGTCTAAACCTGGTCAAGCACCGGCCTTGCCTACCCGACCAGGGGCCATGCCCGGGGTCCACACTTGTCTTCAACAGACACTATACCATGTAACCGGGTAGAGTTTTGCTCGCCCGGTCAGGCATCGAACAGGAAACCTCAGAAACTTGCTCTCCAAGACATGTCAAAGGTTTCCTTATCCGAGCAGGACACTTGTCGTATCTTCTCCTACATTTGCGCGGCCAGCTGCCTATCACGCCTACAATTTAGGGATTTCCTCCTTAATTAGCTAGGTAACTATGGAAACCGAATCCCACAAGGATTCTACGTTATAAGGGGCCTATAAATACCCCTCCATAAAACTACATTTAAGGTACACATTTTCTTGAGCCTAGAACCTCTGTCAAATTCTCTCTTGACATTACAATTATTTCACTCTCACGCCGGAGGGGATTTGCGAGGTCAAGCCTTGCATTCCTTTATAGGTGTTATTGTGTTCTTAAACAGGTTCAAGGAAGCCGATCAAAGCTCAGATATCCTACGCATCAATCGGATGGCCCAAGCTAGATTTTTGCCACATCAGAATGTGTTTTTGTAAAGTGCACGGTCATGATATTGGTTCTTCCTATTGTAAGACCTCGAGCTTCTCTACCTTGACCTTTTCTTCCACATTGACTTTGAGTTTGACTCTCTTGGGTAGGAGGTTGTGTTTTGGAGGGGCGACACGTATTCGTAGGGGGAATTCCCCCTCCCATCGGATTGTTTACATCATTTTTGTCGTCGGTCATTTCTTGCCAACTTGAAATGTTGATAGTATTTGTATGCAAATTTTGCAATAAACTATCATCATGATGGAAGTTGAGAGGCTGGTTATGTGATGCATTGATGGGTACCTTGGTCTTCCCCTTGCCTTTTGCGGATCGAGAAGAAGACATTTTTTAGTATACTTGTATGAATGATATTTTAGAAAATGTATAAATATAATTTATGGAAAAATTATAACATGGTGGTATAAAATAATTTATAATAAGTATGTAAGGTAATGGAAGTATAAAATAATTTTTATTACTTATAGGATACATAATAACTTATAAGTAGTATAGGAAAATAAACATGTAATTTATAGGGAAAAAAATATTTCCTCCGTCCCAAAATTATTGTCTTGTTTTCCTTTTTTGTTCGTCCCAAAATAATTGTCTTGTTTGAAACTTTCCTTTTTAAAACAACAATTTTACCACTTTATCCTTACTTTTTCAATATACTTTTATTATGAGCCACATACACATGAGCTTGAAAGTAAACTACATATCAAACTAATATTAATAATTCAATCAAATGTATTTTGTTAAACTGTGCACCAAGTCAACCATGACGATAATTTTGGGATGGAGGGAATACTAAAAACCCCCCACCAAAAAATTCTCATATCCAAAAAGTCCCAAAAATAATTTTTGTATCCAAAAATCATAATTTTAATACCAAAAAGTTCAAAATTTAACATATCTACAAACGTTGTTATGTTAAAAGCTTTCATTTGGACAAAAAAATATTTTTTCTTTGTAATTATGACAATGATGAGAATAATTGTATTGAATATTATTATAATTACTACTACTACTACTACTACTACTACTATTATTACTATAAAAATAATAATATTATTATAATAGCAATATTATTATATTCATTAACATTAGTATTAAATATCAAAAATCTATTTACAAAATTTATTTCACAATGATCTCAAAACAACTATTCAATCTCTAAATCTAAAATTAATCTTTTCAGATTTAAAAAGTTAACCTTTACACTTTTATAAAATTGTGGTAGTAATATTAGTAGTCATAGTAGTGATAATAATATTAATAATATTATTATTTATTAATAATAATAACATTATTAATAACAATAATAGTATTAATAGATTTTTAATATATTATTATTATTAATAGTAAGTTATTTGTTGGTGTTTTTGGTGTTTTTATTATTAATATTAATATTATTATTATTTTATCTAAAATATTGAATCATTAAAATAATTGAAATTAAAAATAAGTTTCGTTTCAAATAAAACCTCATACTCTAACGATATTAGAAGAAGCGTTAAGTTTTGGACTTTTTGGTATTAAGAGTTTAACTTTTGAATTTTTAGATATAAGAATAATTTTTAGGACTTTTTGGATATGAAATCTTTTTAGTGTGATTTTTTGGGTTTTTTTCCTGATTTATATTAAGTATAATTAATAATAGTAACTTAGAAAGTATAATATTAGTAAATAGCAAGTATTATAGAATAATAAGAACGTAATCAATGAATATTATAAAAATATATAAATGATCATATGTTTGTCAGTGAAAATTGCATGAATTACTATTTTGCCTTTAACTGACTAAATAGTCGCTTAAATTACTAGCTTTATTCATTTAAGTTAATCACATTAATTGGTTACACAATCCAATTAGTTAATTAAAGTAAATTAAATATTTTTACTGATTGATTTCATTAAGAATATATTTAATATTTTTACCAATTTTGGCGTGCCATGACACATTGGCACCCCTCTTTGCCCTGTATATATAAGACAAAATTTTGAGTTGAAGGTTTTATAAATAATTTTTTTAAACAAATTATTTTTAACAGATCAATCATGTATTGATAGATTAAACCGGAAAAAAATCAAGTTCCGTCTTACCCAAAATATATATACACTTGACTAAACTCCAACCAGCATAGCTCGGGAAGAGACACTGATTCAATATCTGAACTTTGTAGTGAAGTCTACCCAACAAAGTAGAATTTCCCCAAACAAACACTGATTCAGGTAGACAAGACAAGCATACAACTAACTGGCAATTCTTGGTTTTGCCCTCCCTAGTCTTTTGTATTCCTTCCACAGAGCAACTCCAAAGGAGCTTGACAAAAGGTTTATAAATTGTATAAACCGGTTGAAGAAATTTGGTAATCATTGTAAAATGCTTAAGTGGTAATGGAAGATATAAACCGGTTGTAAACCAGTTACCGGTTGATGATGATGACTTTTGGCACTAACTCTCTTTCACTCTCTTTATTGTGAGTATTATTTAATTAGTTAAAAAATAAAAATGTTAAAAGTGGGTCTATATTATAAATTTTTTATGAGTTTATGTATAATGAAGAATATGTTTATAGAGAAAATGTTTATAAACTGATAACGTGACATGACGTGGCAATGAGAATAAACCTTTTTACAGGTCCAGGACTATGAATGCTCTAAAAGTTTTCGTGGTCACACTGAAAAGGGACAAACAATTTAGAATTATGAGATTCATTAAAAATTAGATTCAAAAACAAACTTTTTGCTATAATTAAATTGCTTCAATATTCCAATACAACAATATTTCATATTTGTATTGTTTTTTGCAGTTGTTAGTTGTTACATTGATTTTATCCCAACCTACAATCGGAGGGCGCCATCGAACCGACGAATCATTACTATTTACTAACATCATTTAATAAATTATAGACGATTTCCTTCAATATATTTTGGGATTAAATTTTCTACAAAAAATTTAAAAGAAATATTTTGGGACAAACTAACATTAGTTTTGATACAGAAATAGTATTTGAATTTTTTTTTTGTTGATTCACTCCTTTGCACTAAATAAGTAAGCAACTAGTTGTATTAAATATTAAGGATTAATTACAGGCTGCTCCAATTTGTAAAATTTCTAAACTGATGATGCAAAAATCAGTCTTGAGTCGTCCGTTGGATGAGTATGATATCTGAACTTGATTGTATGAATTGAATCTCTTTACAACCTGTTGAGAACACAAAAACACTTAAGTTGGAGTGCAAGACTTGGTCTCGTGAAACCACTCCGACGTGAGAGTAAGTATCGTGTGAGAGTCAATAAGCAAATTGACAGAGGTTTGAGGTCTGTAAAGAGTGTGTACCTTGTTTAGGGTTTATAGTTGGATATTTATAGGCCCCCAATGACCTACAATCCATCTAGGATTCACTTTCATAGTTACCTAGTAGGTTTATGAGGAAACTCTAAAAATATAGGCATGATAGGCGCCTGGTCGCGTGATTGTCGGAGCAGATATGGTAAGTGTTATGCTCAATTAAAAAACATTTGACATGTCTTGGAGAGAAAGTCTTTGAGATTCTCTACTCGATACTTACTCAGGCAAGCATGGCTCTACCCGGCTACATGATATGAAAATGATGATGATAAGTGTGAGCCCCAGGTCGGGCAGGTAAGGCCTTTGCTCGATCAGGCTTAAACAGGATATATCGGTGATCTTTGCTCGGATACCTTGTTAGTTATGTCCGTTAGACTTGTGGGTCCCACACTATTAAGCTCGTGAATGGCACGTGGTGCTCGCATGTGCCTTGCATTTGTCCGAATTTGGGCCGGGCACATCAGTGGCCCCTTCCTCCTTGTCTGGCGAGTATTAATGCTCGAAGCGAGGAGTGTTCTTGTCCGGAAGGGATGGCTTTATGTCCGCAACGAGCTTCAACACTTGTACAATTTTGAGTTGATTGTGCCTTGGTTGGATGATAAGACAATGGAATGTTCTGGAACCTTAGTGAGCAGACAGCTAGAGCGTGTTGGGGAAGTTTTTCGTTTGGAGATTACTGGGGAGAGCATGCAGCAAGGCGCGTGAGTCGCCGTTGAGTGGAGTGACTTGATGGGGGCGTGATTCACGAACCGACACATTTAATGCGAGCCTGCCTTCGCGACGTCAGAGTCGTTTGGCTCCGCCTTTCCCCCCCCCCCCTAAAAAAAAAACTCGAAATATCCCACCTATATAAAGCATGATGCCCCTCCTTCCATTCTTATACCGATTTCAGGCGTTTTAGAGAGAGAATTTTATCTGAGCCCTCTTTGTCTTCTTGCTTCCAGATTCCGGCAAATCGTGAGTCCATATTCCGACTGCTGCTCTGTCCTCTTCCATTCGAACGACTTTGTGAAAGAAATATCTAGCCTATTTTTCATAGTAAGTTTCTAGTTAGCCCTTTCTCTCTTCTGGTTTGTTCTTCGTCTTTGTGCATTTATGGGTTTCCTGTTCTTCATTCCTCGTAATTATGGGTTAGAATCTTAGGTTAGAACCAGACCTTAGGTAGAGATCAAGGAAATGACCAATCGGTCTTGCTCGCTAAGTGGGCATGGTCCTTTGGTGTACCTAGACTTAGAGTTTTTCCTTTGTACCTTATCGGTCATCCGCGCATAATTTTACTTTTCTCCCTTGATCTCTTTGTAGAATTGTCTCACGATGAATGCTCGGACAACGAGAGAGAAGCCTACAGTTACGGCGAACATAATGATCCATTAAGTAGCGAGAATACTCCCTCCATTGACATTGAAATGGTCGGTGATGACGAGTCCGCGGCCGGTGAAGAAACCAGTGGGCATACTCCGATCCCAGTGGTTGAGATTGTAGATTCCAGCAACATGCATGGCCTTCTGGAAAGGAGAATGTAGGGGACAGGGTGGCCACTGGCGGGCATGGCCCCAGGTAGCTGGGTGAGGGAGAAGAACCCGTACCTGAACAAGTTGGCGATGATGCGCTTTGTTTCTTGGCAACGAGAGGTCGCTGAAGAGGCTTCCAAATCGGGTGAAGCGAGCTATGATATCCTGTTGGCTAGAAGAATAAAGAATTCTAGCTGGTCAAGAGACGAGGCCACTTCCTCAGCCACAGAGCCTGATTGGTCTGTGAATGCCGATGAGAGCCAGTATGTTGCACACTGGCATATCTCTAGATACCGCAGATAAGGTGACCGCTTGGTTCTCCTTGCTATGAGTGAACCCAAAAGATTATAGAGCGAACAAGATTGATTTTCTCGCGGACGTTGAGCTGTCCCGCGAACTCGGGGATGAACTCTTATTTTTACTGACTTCTTTCGTGTGGGACTGAATACGTCTGCCCCTGGAGCCGCTTTTCGTTGAATTTTTTGATCGAGACCAAGGCCATGCCTTGTGATTTGATGTTAAACACAGTCCAAGCAATAATGGCCTATCGCCTATTATGCTTCGAGATGGAAATGTATCTCTTTCAAGAGCTCTTTATCTTTAGTCCGAGCACGGGTGGTCGGATTGGGGTCAGGTCGAACTTGAGCTTCTTGAGGGTCTTGAGCGACGTCCGGACAAAGTTGAGGCTGGGGCAAGAGAGTTGTGATTGTTGATTCCCGTGTGAGATGGCCAATAAAGCCAACAGCGAGCAGTGAGGTAAAGGTCCCCAAGGTTTCAAATGGAACTTTAGTTCTGAAAAAAGGTGCGCGTCTGCGGGCACTGAAGGCTTCCCTCAAAGTCCGCAAGGAGAATGAAAAACAGGTCTGCCAAGAGTTCTTGCTCGATTTGGAAAGAGCTAGTATGCAACCCAAGGAACTTGTGTCTAGCCGTTGTCCTCCGCACAAATCTGCTCGAGGTGGATCCCTCTTGCAACATGAACCCAAGCATCTCATCCATACTGGGATGACTGCCACGGGCAGAAATTTAAGGAGAAATGTTCTAAGTGTAAATGGAGATGGTTGCTTGCTCACTTTAATGATTTTCTTTTCTCTTGATCATATATGTTTTCAATAATTGTACTGATCTTCACTTGTCTTTATTTCATGAATGAATTCCCTTGCACTGATTAACAAGAGGAGGGCCCACGCTGACCAGCGAACTGTCGATCAGATGGCCAAAGAGCCTAAGGACTTGCCCAAGGTCCCTTTTGGCCTTCCGGTCAAGAAAAACTTGAAGTCACTGCTACTAAGGTCGCTGAAGTCGCCGCTGCCAAGGCAGCGGGTAAAAGGAAGAAAGATTCCTCGATCTGATCGACCCGTGCGTCACCGCGACGCGGGCTCTGAACCCACTTCTACCACTCCTCCGCCCGCTAAAGACAATGTTAGGTCGTGGAAGTGACCTAATTTTGAGATGCAAAAATTAGTCTTGGGTCGTTCGATTGGATAAGTAGGATATGTGGGCTTGATTGTTTGAATTGGATCTCTTTACAACCTGTTGAGAACACGAAAACACCTTAGTTTGAGTGCAAGGCTTGGCTTCGCGAAACCACTCCGGCGTGAGAGTAAGTATCGTGTGAGAGTCAATAAGCAAATTGACAGAGGTTTGAGACTATAAAGAGTGTGTACCTTGTTTAGGGTTTATGTAGGGTTATTTATGGGCCCCCAACGACCTAGAATCCATCTAGGATTCACTTTCATAGTTACCTAGTAGGTTTAGGAGGAAACTCCTAAAATATATGCATGATAGGCGGCTGGCCGCATGATTGTCGTGTAGATATGGTAAGTGCTCTGCTCAATTAAAGAAACATTTGACTTGTCTTGGAAAGCAAGTCTCTGAGATTAGCTGCTTCGATGCTTACCCGGGCGAGGATGGATTTGCCTGGCTGCATCATATGAAGCTGATGATAATAAGTGTGGTCCTCGGGCAAGGCCTTTGCTCGATTAGGCTTAGACAAGATATATCGGTGATCTTTGTTCGGGAACCTTACTAGCTATGTGCGGGTCCCACGCTATCAAGCTTGTGACTTGCACGTGGTGCTCGCATGTGCCTTGCACGTGTCCGGCTTTAGGTTGGGCAAATCATAACCTCTTTAACTCCCTTTTTTTGTAATCGCTAAAGTTTACTTTTATAATATTGTTCCTAAATTGTCTCTCCACTAGAGCTTCTTCATTCCAAGGCTTGCAGGCCTCCTTGCCACACATGTTAAATGGGTCTTACGCTTTGCACTACATGTTAAATGGGAATCTAATGCCTACCAATGATTCTTTCTGCCTAGCCTAGCTCTGGTGATTAGACTAAAACAATGGAATTTCGGCTTTCGATACATAGTCTTAGCTTTGGTTTTTGACCCTTCGTCTGACAACAATGTTAAGAAAATATGAGCATAAACAATTGGATCATTGGTTATGCTATCGTGTCCTAATCCTTGCAAATCATTGTGATTCTTTATTTCATTGTGGTTCCAATCCGATGATATGCATGTGCTTCTTCTTCTTTCATTGAGTTTGTGTGTGTGATTCAAAATAGATTCACTTTATGTGTCTCCTGAGTGTATTATTCTTTATGTTTGGGTTTTCTTCAACCCTTTTGGCTATATAATAACATGAGTTTGGATGGTAGATTTCAGATGCACAATTTGAAATTAGAATACAAAAGTAAATTCCGATGTACAATTTTTTATTTTCTAATGCAACGTGTCTAATCTTATTTTATTAAGTGTATATTAGTTATTTTAGCTCAAAAATGCCTTTTATCGGTTATAAAAATATAGATAATTTTTGGAGTTAAATATTGTTTAAAGTGGACCGAGCAGGTCCATTTTATATCATTTCCAACCTCTAAAGGACATGATTTTTGTTTTTAATTAGTAAAGGACATTTTTAGGGAAAAAGAACGAGTATGTCCTTAATGAAATTGGATCGGGGCACACTACATCGTAATTGAAGTCGATGCATCACAATTACAATGTGTGTATTGATAATCCAATTTTCGTATCGAGATTACTGGGAAGAAATTTCATATATCGCAACTCAAAAATCATGCATCAAGATGGAAAACATAATTCAAAATAAGATCGAGATGCACGAAATTGATTTCTCTTTCCCTCTCTCTTTTTGTTCACATTTATCTCCCCCAGGTAGACAACTTTGACTCCCAACAATGTACACCCACGTATATCCACGAAGATCAACTTTACAAGCTATGGAAATGAAAACATATATTTACCGATTTTTTTTAGGAAGAGTATGTTAGTCCTTTGGCCGTGTCTCTATCGGACCCAATTGTAAAACACGAAAGATCATGTGAATTTTTTTCAAACCTAAGCCACCTTAACAACCAATTGAGTTAAAGATCAAAAAGTCCCATAGACTGATGTCATAGTTAAAGCTTGCAGATTCACAAGAGAAATTTTAGGAAGAAATTATCGAAAAGATTCATCAGAAAAAAGAAGATTCAATGGAGAAGTTTTAGGAAAAAGTTACCATATATGTTATTGCGGGGCATTTACCGCATTCTTAACCAAGATGAGTGATGTGCACATTGCAATTACAATGTGGACATAGATAATTCAATTTTTGTATCAGGATTACTGGGAAGAAGTTTCATGCATTACAATTCATAAATCATGCATCACGATGGAAACAAATTTCAAAATCATGCATCAAGATGCACGACTTTGATTTTTTTTTCTCACTTTATTTCTTCACATTTATCTCCCAACGTTAGATAGTTTTGAGTTCCGACAATTGATCACCCCCGTATATCCACAAAAATCAACTTTCTTCACTACTAGCTATTGGAATAGAAACAAAGATTCACCTGATAACTTTTAAGAAGGGAAATCACTAGAATTTTTTTAGAAAGAAAGGATAAATTACAGGTTGAAGTCAGAGATATTTGGAAAGACGAAGATGGAGATATTTGGATTGGAAACGAGATTCATTGGAGAATTTTTAGGAAGGGAGAATCACCAGAGAAATTTTAGAAAGAAAGGATAAATTGAAGGTTGAAGTTTGAGATATCAAGCAGAGAAAAACGAAGATTGGGCATTATTGAAATAAGACTCCATTTGTTTTACGGAAAATGATTTTCGGAAAACGTTTTCCTCATTTTTCGGTGTTTGATAACCTTAGGAAAATGTAGTCAACGTAAATTATTTTTCGAGTCAACGGAAAATGGAGGCTGCTTTTCCAGAAAATGACTTGTTGATTCATTTTCCGTAAGTTATTTTCAAAATGTTCGAACACACTCCTTCCCCTTTCACAATTGCACATATTTACTTACATACACAATATTTCACTCAACAAATAAATTCTTTAGAAATATAAATGAAGGTTGTGAACACCATTTATAAATTATAATTTTAATAAATATTCACTGCATCCTAAAATTAGTGTCAACTATATTATTTAGGACATCCTAAACATTGTCAATTTTCTATTTAAAAACGTTTTTCTTCATATCAATTATCAAATTTTTATTTGTAATTGTGAGATTGAAAAAAAATATACCTTGATTTAATGCCACTAATGATTAAAGAAAACTTACTTAAAGTTCAACACTATCTTAGAATATTTTTTTGTATTTAATCATATATAGTTTTTCATAACATTTTCCAAGGACATCCGAAACATTGTCCATTTTCAATTTAAAACGCTTTTTTTTTATCAATATCAAATTTTTTATTTGTAATTGTGATATTAAAAAAAGATGGACCTTATTGATTTAACACTGCTAATGATAAATTGAGGACACTAAAGAAAAATTACTTAAAGTTTAACACTATCTTATATTCAATATGTGCATTAAAATCAAAACATACTTTTTGTATTTATTCATTTATTGTTTTCCGTAACATTTTCCATGTGTTTGCCAAACACCCGTAAATTTTTTCTAACATGTTTTCAAAAGATTTACCAAACACCTGAAAATGAAATATTTTTATTTTCTAGAAATCATTTTTGTAAATGATTTTACGTGAAACAAACGGAGCCTAAATTTAGAAAAAATTACGGGCTGGTCCACTTTTTAAAGTTTATAGCCTCTCTAGTCCAGCTGGTTTTTTTTTTCAACCAGAAAAAGATACTTTTGAGGATGAAATGACTGTGATACCCTTAATGAGCCTGAGGCGCGTTACGCTTTCGTATCGCGGTTAAAAAATATCCGGTTAAATTTATGAACCGTGGTGCAAAAATTAATACAATGAAATTTATGAACCGCAATTCAAATATAGACTAGGAAATTAAACTTTGAACCGTGGTACAAAAATTAAGGCAATGAAATTTATGAACCGTGATTCAAAAATAGACTAGAAAATTAAACTTTTAACCGTAGTGCAAAAATTAATGCAATAAAATTTATAAATCGCGATTCAAAAATAGACTAGGAAATTAAACTTTGAACCACGATGCAAAAATTAATGTAATGAAATTTATAAACAGCTGATTAAAAAATGGACTAGGAAATTAAACTTTGAACTACGGTGCAAATATTAATGTAATGAAATTTATAAACCGCGATTCAAAAATAGACTAGGGAATTAAGTTTTGAACCACGATGCAAAAATATTATCTAATTCATTTTTACACCGCGATATAAAAACATAAATAACCCGTTTACGTCATCCACTTTTTCTTCAATCTCCTCCATCGTAAACCTTCTTCTTTCTCCTTCCTTCTTCGCCTTCGTCCCAAACTAAAAAATCATTCAACCCAGCACAGATCTATTATAATTTCGTATTTCATGAATCAAAAAACTCGTTTACCTTTCGGGGGCGTTGCCCCCAAACTCCCACGAAGGGGCGCTACCACTCAACCCTTACGACCTGACCGGGTAGGTCGATCCTCGTTTTGTTGCATACAATCGTGATTTTTGAATCAAAAGTATATTGTCGGAGTTGTTGAAGAAGCCGATGTCATTTTTGAAACAATATTTCGAAAAAAGTGATTTTTGCGGTTGAAAAAAAGGAATGTAGGCTTTTGAGGTTAAAAACTTTAGAAAATTGACCGACCAAAATTTTACCCTATAAATTTATATAAAAATTGACTTATGCCATTAAAAAAAAGATATTTAAACGGTTAGATATTTGAGAAAGTGAATAAGAGCTGCAATTTATCACCCAAACATTAATGCCAAGGTATGATGAACAGTTCTCTATCCTATGCAAGAAAGACCTAAGTCCAATGCACAGAAGGCTCATCTAGGTGAGATACTAGGGCCCAAAAAAGACAACCTGAAATCTGACTGTATTATAGTGAAGCTAGCCCATCTTGATCTTTTCGCCAGCAACTCAGCCCAATTTGTTTCATTATTTAGCAGTCATGAAATTGAAAATGTTTGATTCTTGATTTATTTTGTATGGGGTAAATAAACAATTTACTTCATGAGTTTAAAAATAAATATCTCCTATTCTATTTTAGGTTGTTTCAAAATAAGTGTCTCATTATTTAGCTGTAATGGTACTGTTTTATCATGAAATGAAAAAAGAAATGAGGGCCGATTGATCTGACACAACAAAGGAATATATTGAGCATATTAAATAAAAATTGCATATAGTCAATTACTTTTTAAAATACATTTAAAATCAATAAGACAACTTATTTTGGAATGATGGAGGGAGTAACATTTAAAGGTTAAAGAGTAGGCCTCCCATGAGGCCTTTTTACGGTTCATAATTCGTAAGACGAAACAACATTCTCTCATATCTATGCACATCAATACAGTGAGTCGGATCGGGGTTTCGTCTAACATAAAATACCCGTAAAATTATTTTTTCTAAGTTTTTGCCAAAGTGAAATCATGATGTTTAATTGAAAAATAAGCCTAATTCGGCCTTATTGCGAATGGTTGCAGTTTAATATATTTGATTGAAAATGTTGATGTTATTATTAGGGTAAATTATGACCGGTCCCTTTTCCAAAGGTCCTTACCCTCCAGTATCCCTTTTTTTTCAACCGTAAGAGATCATTTTTTGAAATATTGTTTAAAAAATGTCATCGCCTCCTTCAACAGCTCCGATAATACACTTTTGTATCGCGATGCAAAAATGGATTAAATAATATTTTATATATCCCGATTCAAAAATTAATTCATCACGATACATAAAAGTTGGTACTGTGGTGCAATTTGGATTATGTATATGTATTGCGGTTCAAAAATTAATTCATCGCGATACATAAAAGTTGGTACCACAGTGCAATTTGGATTAGGTATATGTATCGCGGTTCAAAAATTAACTTATCGCGTACATAAAAATTAGTATCGTGGTGCAATTAGACTAAATAATTAAACTATTGAATTGCGATGCAAATATTAATGCAATAAAATTAATGAATCACGGTTCAATTAGACAAGTCAATTAAACTATTGAACCACAGTGTAAAAATTAATGCATCACAATTGATGAATCGTGGTGTTATTAAACTATTGAACCGCGGTGTAAAAAATAATACAAAAAAATTGATGAATCGCAGTTCAATAGTCAATGCATAATAATTTATTGTTGTAGTGCGCCTCATGCCCATTAAGGATATCGTAATCATTTTGTTCCAAAACCCAAAAGTAACCTTTTTTCCTATTAAAAAAAAAATACTTTAACGATCAAAAATTTTAAAAATGTGCCCGGCTATAATTTCTACTTATTATTACACTTAACAAAAAATAAAGCCAGGTACTTTCGTGACAGACAATGTGATTAAACACTCGCAGAGGAGTGACCACCACATCCACCCTTCAAACAACCATGACAACCAGTTAACCTCCACTCTTTTTTCTTCCCTACCCTTAAATCTCTCTTTTTGATAGAACCCTGTATATTCTCTACTACAGCTTAGCACATGGCTCCTTTCTAGCTAAAGAGTAAACTATATTAATAAGAGATGTTTCATATAATGAGTTAATTTTTCAAAATTACAATCTCTATAACGTTTTAACATTGCCCTCTCTATTTGATATTTACATATTGATTATGCTTAAATATTTTTTTAATTATAATAAACTCTAATGTTAGCTACATATTCCTTTATTATTAAATTTTTTAAAGTTTGAATTATTTGAGTGAAACGGTGGAGCAATAGTTTTCAATTGAGCCATGATATTACGAATTTGAGCTCATGGTAATTATATCAAATCTATCATATGTAACTTATGATCAAATTTTAGTGAGATTTCTAAATTTTAGGTAAATTATATGGAATGTACATGTCACCGCTTTGAAAGGGTCAAACAGTAAATATCGGTGTTGAAAATAAAACCCCTAGCAATCTTCCTCCACACCTTTATCCTCTCCTTTTCCTCCGTTTCACGTTTCTTTCTTCTTATTTTGTTCTATCTTACAAAATTTTCTTACAAAATTAAACTTTGTAATATCTTAAAAGAACTACAACAGAAGAACTCATTGATGCACATGATAATTACGTCGAACTTTGCAGTGAAAGAAAGAGAGAATCAACCAGGGTGGATCTTGACGATAAGATCTAAGTTAAACATGCATCGAATTAGCCAACAAAGATAGCGAAGAAGGTGACTCCAGCGAAGGCAAAACAACCAAAGTCGATCAAATCCCCTGTTGCTAAGAAGGCCAAGAAGGCTACTGCGTAAGTATGGCTGGGTATAAACTTTGTAAAAAATGACTAGTGATAGCAATAAAATATAAGTAGTTTTTCTCTCTAATAGGTAAAGTGGATGGGGAAATTGAAGTGTAATGAATATAACCTTAAAGATTACAAAGTTCAATTTTGTAAGACAAAAAGAAATAAGATGAAGAAAACGTAAAACGAAGGAAGAAGGAGAGGATACAACGGTGGAGGAAGATTGCCAAATTTGGGGATTTATTTTCAAGATCAAAATTTACTGTTTTGTCCTTTGAAGATGTTGACATATACATTCCACATCATTTACCTAAAATTAGGGGTTCGACTAAAATTTAATCTAACGATATATATTCTAGAGGTGAAATTATTACAACGAGCTTTATCTCATAATATCATTTCTCTTGTTCAATTTAAAAAGTTACATATGCATGACCTTTTGAACCACGTGGATATCCTTTCTTAATTTTCGTCACCGGCCATACATCCGCCAGGAGCTTCGCATTTAATCCATGTCCATTAACGTAAACAACCTTTGGCAGTTGGCACCCTAATCCAATTCACTCAACATTACCTGAATAATCTAAGGTCAAAAGGTGAAAGTAAGAGCATCCGCCACACGCCCGGTTTTGGAGGTGTTCACAATATGTCCGACGGAATAGGGTCCCAAATATAGGAGGGTTCAATTTTATAGATATAGGTTAATTTTTATTAAATATAAAATAAATAATGTATTAGAATTGAATAAAATTTTCTTTGGCTCAATGGATTGGTAGTGATAATGAAGTAGAGGTTTTTGGTTCAAGTCCCACTAGTGTTAATTTTATATATATTTTTTATTTTTTTATTTTGGGTGTTTGGTTAATTATTAAATTTTATTTAGGGTAAATTTCAAGCTAGTACAATTTTAGAAACATGTTTTCATCTAGGACCATTAATTTTTTGGACATTTCATATAAGTACTTTTTTTAATTTTGGGTGTACGGTTAATTATTAAATTTTATTTATGGCAAATTTCAAATTGGTACAATTTTAGAAACATGTTTTCATCTAAGACCATCAATTTTTTGGACATTTCATAAAACTACAAATTGGTTGCCAAATGACAAAAATGTCATTAATGAAGACAAAAGTCATCTGGCCTAAAAAAATCCAAAAATGCTGATGTCAAGTCTTGCCATCAGGATTGTTTTTATAGATTTTTATAACAAAAAAAATTCAAAAAATTCTGATGCCAAGGCTTGCATCAGCGCTATTTTAACAATTTATTCAAGCCAAAAAAATTCAAAAAAAACGGATGCCAAGGCTTGGCATCAGGGCTGTTTTGACAGTTTAATCAAGCCAAAAAAATTCAAAAAATGTTGATGCCAAGGCTTGACATCAAGGTTGTTTTGACAATTTATTCAATTAAAAAAAATCAAAAAAATCTGATGTCAAGGCTTGGCATCATGGCTGTTTTGAAAATTTATTCAAGCAAAAAAAATCAAAAAAAGCTGATGCCAAAGCTTGGCATCAGGGCTGTTTTGACAAATTATTCAAGCCAAAAAAATTAAAAAAATACTGATGTCAAGGCTTGGCATCAGGGCTGTTTTGAAAATTTATTCAAGCAAAAAAAATCAAAAAAAAAACTGATGCCAAGGCTTGGCATCAGAGCTGTTTTGACAATTTATTCAAGCCAAAAAATCAAAAAAATTATGATGTCAAGCTTGGCATCAGGGTTGTTTTGACAGTTTATTTAAGCCAAAAAAATTCAAAAAATGTTGATGTCAAGGCTTGACATCAAGGCTGTTATGACAATTTATTCAAGAAAAAAATCAAAAAATCTGATGCCAAGGCTTGGCATCAGGGCTGTTTTGACAATTTATTCAAGCAAAAAAAAAATCAAAAAAAGCTGATGACAAGGCTTGGCATCAGGGCTTTTTTGGCATCAGGACCTCAACCTGCAATCTGATCCTCTTCTTCCTCCATGTATTCTTCGTCGTCAGCAGTGGCATCCTGGTACTGCTGGTACTCGACAACAAGATCGTTCATGTTACTCTCGACTTTGGTAAATTCCATCTCGTCCATACCCTCACCGGTGTACTAGTGCAAGAAAGCTTTTCACCTAAACATTGCTGTGAATTACTCACTCACACGCCTAAACATCTCCTGGATTGAAGTTGAGTTGCCAATGAAGGTAGACGCCATTTTTAGACCCCTAGGTGGGATGTCACAAACACTGGACTTGACATTGTTTGGTATCCACTCAACAAAGTAGGACGAATTCTTGTTCTAGACATTGATCATCTGCTCGTCCACCTCTTTCGTGCTCATCTTACCACGAAACATCGCAGAAGCAGGATCAGTCGCACAAATCATATTCTTGGCATCCCACATTTGCTACGTCAGTTCGGGAACTGAGAGGGTACGATACTGTTAGGAGCCTCTTAAGGTTAAGGGGGCTGTTAGTTTGGCAAAGTTATCCATGAATGAACGAGCTCAGATGTGGAGAAAGAAGTGGTTATCTTATTGATTATTCAAAATGAAAGTTACAGCCTAACAGAATCTAGAAGATACATTTATATGAAGTATATCACGATTACATGTTAATGACCACTAACTAAATCAGTTTAAACCCCACTCTCCACTTGTAACCGACTCTACTTGACTATGCAATCACCTGCAAGTGCACCCCACCGCGCTCCTTATGTCGCTTTTATGCTATCGTACATTAACATCCCCTCAAGTGGAAAGGGGAAAACAAATTAAACCCTTTCAACTTGGTAAGAAAGAAACCAATCGAAAGCGTAAGCCAAAGACTTGGTGAATGTGCAGTGCCAGTGAGAAGAAGTGGGAATATGAGCAAGAGTAATGAGACCCTTAACAATCTTGTCTCGAATAAGATGACAATCTATTTCAATGTGCTTTGTCCTTTCATGAAAGACAGATTAGCAAAGAATGCTTAAAGCGACCTTATTATCACAAAACATCTGAACTGGAGTAATATTACAGACTTGAAGATCGCGTAGCAAGGCAAGTAACCATGTGATCTCACAGCTGGTGGTAGCCATTGCTCTATACTCAGCTTCTGCAGAACTCCGAGACACAGTGCTTTGCTTTTTGGATTTCCGTGAAATCAAAGAATTCCCAAGAACAATACAATCTGTCATCGATTTCCCGGTGGTAGGACAACCCCCCAATCGAATCACAATATGCGCGAGTTAGTTTTAAAGAACTACTAGCGTGATAGAGTAAGCCACGACCAATTGTACCCTTAAGATAGCTCACAACCTTCAAGGCAAAGAACCATATGAGGAACCGTAGGAGAGGCCATAAACCGATCGAGAATGTGAACTGGGTAAGAGAGATCTGGTCTTGAAATTGTCAGGTAAATTAACCTGCCAATCAACGTTCTGTACCTATTTGCATCAGGCAAGAGATCTCCTTTATCTGCAGCCAAATTATGATGTTGCTCAAGAGGAATAAGAGAAGGAGTAGCACCCTCTTGACCAGTGTCTTTCGTGATATCCAAAGACATATTTCCTTTGATGGATATAAATTCCAAGAGAGTTTCGAGCAACCTCAATTCCCAAAAAATACTTGAGTGGCCCCAAATCTTTAATACTAAAAGCAGAATGAAGATGAGACTTCAAACTGGTAATAACAGATGAACTAGAACCAGTTATGAGCAGATCATCCACATAGACTAAAACCACAGTAAAAGAGGAGCCGCGAACTAGGGTAAACAAAGAATTATCACAGCGAGACTGAACAAAGCCAAAAGCAAGAAGAGATGTGCTTAGCTTGTGAAACCATTGTCGTGGGGCCTGTTTAAGACCATATAACGACTTAAGTAATTTGCAGACAACAGGCTTGGAAGAAGAGGGAGAAAGAGAGGAGTAGCCAGGAGGAAGGTCCATTAGAAGAAATAACAACATGATTTTCAAGAAGTTCAAAACAAGAAGTTATATGATCTGTTGCACCAGTATCTATGATCCAATCAGTTGGTGTAAATTTTGGACTAGCTAGACAGGCTGGAAAAGCACAACTATGAGAAGAAACAAACTCACCAGCCATATGAGATTCGGGACTATCCAAAGTGGTAGTACTGAGAAGAGATAGCAGCTGCTGAATTTGAGCATTGGTCAAGATAGGGGTTGCAGAATTATTGGAAGCAGCAACATTGACCACAGACCTTATAGCTTGAGGAGGAGTATGTACTGCAGATTTCATGTCTTGAGCTGGAGTGTGAGACACAGATTTTCCTTTGTACTTGGGCATTCTTGAAGGATCAGGCTTAATGCCATAATCCTTATGCCATTCGGGATAGCCATAGATGTAAAAACACCTATCCTTAGTATGTGAGTCTCCATGACAATGTTCATAGAAAAACTTTCCTTTCTTCTTGACATAATTCTTGACATTTGTGTTACTTTTGCTATATAAAAGTCAGAGACATCACTTGAGTCACATTAATTCCAAAGATTAACAAAGGCATTGTCTTTGCATTTCTTCTTGTGTTAAGAGTAGAACTGATTTACCGATATCAGACAAAGGATTCATCATCAACAATTGACCTCTCATATTGGTAAATTTATCATTCAGACCCATTAGAAATTGTGTCATCTTTTGCATACTTTCATATTCTTCATGCTTCTGAACGGCACCACAATTACAACCACAAACACATTTTGGTAATTGAATTAGGTTGTGTAATTCATCCCAAAGACCACGAAATTTAGTGAAATAGGAGTTTACAGACATATTCTCCTGATTTAGTGAAGCAATTTGTTGTCTGATTTGAAATATTTGAGGGGTATTGCTTTGTGAAAAACGAGAATTCAGATCATCCCAGATCTCCTTCGAATTTTTAATGAACACAACACTAGACCTGATTTCTCCAGAAATTGCATTTAAAAGCCAAGAGATGATCATGTTGTTACATCGATCCCAATGATCAAGATATTTAGAATTGGATTTAGGTCGTTTGTGTTGTCCAGTGATCATTCCTAATTTGTTCTTTGCTATGAGAGCAATTACAATTGCTCGTTTCCAGGAATTAAAATTGGACTCTGTGAGAATTTCGGTAACCAGCATCATACCTGGATGATCGTTAGGATGTAGATAGAGTGGATGAGAAGTGTTGAGTTGAATCAATGAGGAATTCAGATCATAAGCATCAGTTTCTTCATCGGAATTGGAAGAACTTGACTCAGAGTCTTCACGATCTTCAGAAGCCATGATGAATGTAATTGTCAAACGGAGAGAAAGAAAATTAAAAATCAATTATGAACGAGAGAAAATCGAAATTGATTGAGAATCAATCGGAACCGTGGCTCTGATACCATGTTAGTTTGGCAAAGTTATCCATGAATGAACGAGCTCAGATGTGGAGAAAGAAGTGGTTATCTTATTGATTATTCAAAATGAAAGTTACAGCCTAACAGAATCTAGAAGATACATTTATATGAAGTATATCACGATTACATGTTAATGACCACTAACTAAATCAGTTTAAACCCCACTCTCCACTTGTAACCGACTCTACTTGACTATGCAATCACCTGCAAGTGCACCCACTGTATGCTGCTGCTCCTTATGTCGTTTTATGCTATGCTGTACATTAACAGGGGCAAATCCAACCATGAAGAAATGGAGACGTGGGAAAGGGATAAGGTTGACTGCAAGTTCCCGGAAGTCCGAATTCAGTTGCCCAGGAAACCAGAGACAGCATGTGACTCCACTCATCGTAGCAGAGATCACATGGTTGAGATTGCCAACTAAAAGATTTATGTAGCCCGGAGCTGTTCGTGATTCCAACTAGATCTACTTCAACCTTAGGTCCTCCATAATAGGAACATCTTTTAAAATTAAATTGGAAAAGAGCAGGTGTGTAAGTTTGATAAATTAAAACTTAGAGGCTTTCTTGTGAATGTAATCATGGCAATCAATAGAGACCTACTAAGGCTATAACAATAACTATCTATGAGAATGAGACTGAGTAGTGGTCGAACTTGAAAGTGAAGTGACCGGTCACTGTCACTGAGCGCATAATCCAACATTTGATGACATCGGGACTTTGCGAATGGAGAAAGTTGAGTCCTATCCACGCCATTTCTTCCTGTACGACACAAAGGGGCAGTGATGTACTTTCACCCTAAAATTGTATCTAAAAGATGTTTAAAAAATGACTGGATTGATTTGAAAACATGTTTTAAAAGATGTACCGGCTTGTAATTTTTCCTTTTATTTATATGCATATTATATCATACTAGATCCTCGTACCTGTGTCTATGACACGATATCAGTATATCATATCATTCCATCAATTCAAACTTGACCCACAGCTAATTCGATCGTTTGTAATTGATCCATGGCCATTAGATCTTATAAAAAGATTCGATCTCGACCACCGAATATCATCATGTCAATACCCCCATGTCTATTGTAATATAGATACTTCCCTTTTGGGTAAATAATCGCATATACTATTTTGTTTACATAAATAATCATTTAAAAAAATTATGTTTATAATTTTTTCATAATCTTTCATCTTTATCCTCCAATTGCATTGTAAGTATAATGGTTGTGGTTAAGTATTTTTATTTATTTATTACCAACTTCAATACTACTTATATATGTTTTAATTTACTTCGGAAGCTAATAGATAAAGAGTTACTATATAAAGATAAATATTTTGTATTCGGCTCCAGTAGAGTTATTCAATTTTAATTTTATTGTGTTCGCCAAATTACTTATCAAAAAAAGTTAGTTGACCATCAAATTTTTTATCTGAGTCATAAAAAATAACAATTACTTAAATTGAAATATATGTGCAATTATAATCATCATTTGGTATATAATATCAATATTTAAACCAAAAATTAAATTTTATTGTAATGTGACTAGAATTTTTATTGTTTATGTTCGTTTAATTCTTAGCTTTGTCACTTGATTTTTTTTTTTTTAACTTGAATTTATAGTGCACACATGTTACCAAAAACATATCCATCCAGAAGTCAAAAAATAAATAAAAGAAAAAAATTGATTGAGTATATTCTTTTTATTGCAAATTGTTTTAGCAAATGAAGAATAACAGTTTTCAGTAATTATTTAATACTTATTTTTCTTATATGTTTGTAGGTAGTATACATTTTCAATACTTTAAATTATGAAAATTCAAAAAATTGTTCGTCTAAAAATCTTATTTTTATAATGTTTCAAGGTTTTTTTTTCTTTTCGCTCTGGACCCCCAAAAGTTCAGGACCGGCCCTAAGCATCCCCATAGTTTATTCTTAGAGTGCCCTTCGATCTTATCAAGAAGAGAATGAACACAATGGGAGGACACTTCTTAGCCATTCCATGTAGGAGAGAGCAGAGAGAGTCTTTTTATTTAGGAAGATAAAAAAAGAATCTTCTTATGTGTTTGTGTGTGTGACCGGTTTGGGGGGAATTGTGTAAGAAGATAAAAGTGTGTAGGTGGTAGTGTGACCCAATTAAGAAAATGTATATAATTAAATAATACACATTGGAGATGCTCTTATAACATTGAGGTCTCGATTGGTACACTGGAAATGAAATCAATTTTGCATAATCGATCACTAGTAAGTAGTAATGTGATTCCATGGATATAGATAAGAAGATGATTTCTCAAAGTGTTTGGTAAGATAAGAAGTGATTACTAATATAGTACAAATTTCTATTACTATATTCTTTGTTAAAAATAAAACAACTTGGAATACAATGATAAAATTAAGACAATTAACAACATTACCCCAAAGTACACAAGTATTTTTTTTGATGAATTTCATGGTAAAAACTTGACATTAACATTATTACTAATCCATATAACAAAAATTTGTACATTATTTTTAAATTTTGGTGAAAATTTTAAACTATCTAACATTAAGAAAGCAATAAAAATTCATTAAATTAAAACTTAAAAAAAATAAAGCTAATGGTATAATGAAACCAGTTCAAATAAAAATAGCTTAAATATTTGGAAATATTCGAAAAAATATGTGTCACTACTATATCCTATGTAAAATAGATACTTGACCTAGCTACTAGAAAGATATAATTGTCCTTTTGATGGATTCCAACCATAAAGAATCCAAAATCCTATTACAATTTTTACTTATCCACTATATTTTTAACTATTACATTAAATAAATACATGTTTAGATAAAATTACCCCTTTTGAAGTTGACTAATCAAGTTATTTTCTTAATTACCTTCTAAAATTATTTTTTTGATCAGTCATCAATGGACAACATAATTATTCTATTTATATTCTTAACATTTAAATTCTCAACAAACAAAGTACTTATTTTTTCACAATAAATTTGTTTAATCATTTTTTTCTAATCACATGTTTCATATTCAATTATCATAAAAATAATATGATTAATACGTTTTCTACCAAAATTTCAGATTATATTGGATATTTTATTAGCAAAAATGAATAATCTAATTTATTTAAAAAAATATTATTTTAAAATATCAATTCAATTATTATGTTAGGTATTAAACTAAATATTGGTTTCAATCAACTCAATAATTAAATTTTCAAATCAAATATAAAGTAGGTAAAATATTTGAATATTACGATACTATTTCATATTATTATTTTACTATTCGTTTATTTTTTTTACTATTACATCATTTAAATTTCACTTTTATTTTTTTCTAAAACCAATGAACATATATTTACTTAAAGTTTGGTAGATAAAATGTTCTTAAGATATTTTTTTATTATGCAATATAACTTTAGAAATAAGATTAATTAATAAAGTCATTACAAAAAGTAAAAATAATAATAGAATAACTATGTTGTTCATAAATGTTTGAACTAAAAAATAATGTTAAAAGGTAATTAAGAAAATAATTTGATTAGTAAACTTAAAATAGACAAGTACTTAAGGGGTAATTTCATCAAAACATGTATTTATTTGATATAATAATTAAGGATATAATGGATAAGTAAAAATTATAGTGAAAATATTTTCTCCTTTTTTACTATCCTATGTAAAATAGATACTTGACCTAGCTAAATCGAATAGTAGGATATAATTGTCCTTTTGATGGATTCCAACCATAAAGAATCCAAATCCTACATCCTTTATCAATATTGTGATTCCTTAACTTTTAGTAATAAAATAGTTTTGTTACTCAGTGCGTTAAACGCATGGTCATTCTTCTTTTTCAATTAAATCATACATAAACAAAATAAAGAAGATAAAAAATCTTAAATGATAAAATAAGAAGAATCAGTTTATTAACAAATACACATCAGTATATCAATAATCATTATAGATTCTAAAAATTTTCTTATACACAACATTTGTTGTTTTATTAGTTGGTTTTTCATATTTACCGCATATCAATATCTCAAATTAAAATAATTTGTTACTCTAGAAGCTGCGACATATAAACTGCCCATGGCTAAATAATGGTTTCTTTAAGAAGAGACCTACATGCAATTATTGATTTTGACACTTGTTAATTGTCATTGCATATAATACCAGTAATAGAAATTGTCTTTTCTGGAACTTGAAAGTCAGCCTTACATTAAATGAAGTTTTTTTTAAAAAAAGTTTTTTTATATTTTTTCTGTAGACCTTTCCCCTAAGGGGGCATGAGAAGTGATTAAATATGAAACCTCACATTTTGCAAAACCTCAAATCTATCACTGGGTCACCCCTTAGGGTCTACGTCGGATGAAGTTAATTACAATATTGAGATAAAAAACTTTTGCTCCAACATTCCTTCCTTTCAAAAAAATTGTTTCAACAATGTGATCCTCAAGATTTATGATGATTAGTCTTGTTCCATTGCACAATGCAACATGGTCAATGTTTCTCAATAGCATTAATGGAACAATAATTTTAAGTGTCAATCCATGGTCTGGTAACCCCTGACACTTTATATTATTCAAAAACTTTGTAGAATGAATGTCTTCGAACAAACTTGAATTTTTTCCGCCCTACAAATAGAATCTGAACTCAAATAAGTTATTCATTTTGAATGATTACTTTTATTAAATTATATTTGTATTTTACGAATAAAGGAATTTATGATAAGAAAATAAGCTAAAATCAAAATAACGAAATTATTTTTATTGTTAACTATTACTTTTGATTCATAAATTATTTTGATTTTACTAACTTCCATTATATTTTTTGTTTTATTGACTTCGTAACTATTATTTTTGTTTTATTTTTAAGAATTAGTTTTACGAAATACTTTTGTTCCGCAAACTATTTTTATTATTTTACTAACCTAAGTTTAAATTGTTTTTTATTGACCCTGTAACTAATATTTTTGTTCCATCAAATATTTTTATTTTACTAACGTATTTTTGTTTTACATAACTAATTTTAATAATTTGTTTTAAACTTTCGTTCCGTAAATTATTTTTATAATTTTACTAACCTCAATTTAAATTATTTTTATTTTATTGACTCCGTAACTATTATTTTTGTTCCATCAAATAATTTTATTTTACTAATGTATGTTTGTTTTACATAACTATTTTTAAGAATTTGTTTTAAACTTTTGTTCCGTAAATTATTTTTATTATTTTAGTAACCTCACTTTAAATTGTTTTTATTTTATTGACTCTGTAACTATTATTTTTGTTCTATCAAATATTTTTATTTTACTAATGTATTTTTGTTTTACATATATATTTTTAAGAATTTGTTTTAAAATTTTGTTCCGTAAATTATTTTATTTTACTAACCTCCGCATTAAATTATTTTTGTTTTGTTGATTCTGTAACTTTTATTTTAATAGTGACGTGTTCCATAAATTATTTTTTATTTTACTAATCTCTTATATTTTTATTTTCTTGACTCTGGAACTATTATTTTTGTTTTAGTTACTATTTTTTATGTTTAAAGAGAGAAAAATGTTTAAACATAATTAAAAGAGAGATGGTGGTGATGAGAGAGAAAATAGGGAGGAGACGGGAGAGAGAAAGAGAAAGAGAGAAAATAGGGAGAGGATATGAGAGAAAAAGTGAAATGATAACTCAAAAGTCAATAATTCAAATGTGAGATTTTGGAGGGAAAAATGTACCTTTGCCATTATATATATATATATATATATATATATATATATATATATATATATATATTTGTTTTGTTGATTCTGTAACTTTTATTTTAATAGTGATGTGTTCCATAAATTATTTTTTTATTTTACTAATCTCTTATATTTTTATTTTCTTGACTCCGGAACTATTATTTTTGTTTTAGTTACTATTTTTTATGTTTAAAGAGAGAAAAATGTTTAAACTTAATTAAAAGAAAGGAAATGGTGGTGATGAGAGAGAAAATATGGAGGAGACAGTAGAGAAAAAGAGAAAGAGAGGAAATAGGGAGAGGATATGAGAGAAAAAATGAAATGATAACTTAAAAGTCAATAATTCAAATGTGAGATTTTGGAGGGAAAAATATAGCTTTGCCATTATATATATATATATATATATATATATATATATATATATATATATATATATATATATATATATATATATATATATATATATATATTCCAAAATTTCAGTAATCCATTCATATCCTAAATATCACTCATTAAAATCAATTAATTCTAATTAATTCTGAAATTGATTTCATTTCCGTAAACCAATCAAGGCCTGAGGGTGAAAATGTAAATAAATTGACTTACATTTTAAGTTACTTCAATTATACCTCTTTAATACTTAATGACTTATTGGATAATACATAATAATACCAATTAACTCTATTGAGTTGTTACTAGTTTTATCCAAAACCTAACCAATAACATCAAATTGTCACCACTAGTTATAACCAATCAAACTATGGTCGTTGCTGAAATGTGACTACAACAAGGTTGAATTGAACCGTCAAGTCGACTGTTATTGCCAAACAAACTTTGGTGAGATAAACAATATACTTTTCCTTTGCCGAGACCAAAAGACATAGTCATTATTTATGAAAGTAGTAGTGTGTGTTGAGTCAAAAGAAGGATCAGAATTCAGAAGCTGCAGTCCTCTGGTGAAAAAACAAGAAACCTTTTGGGTTCACAAGTCACAATGTGAAAAGGAATTGAGTTAAGGGCACATATATACATCAAATTAAGGGATTCTACACTCAATGGCCTTATCTTGTACATACCCCACACGCAAATCCATAGCAGGATTACTCCTTCATCGCTGTAACTGCTTTGTGGGACAATAACAACTTACATCTCTATCATCAACCTCCGCAAACTCTCTCTCTCTCTCTCTCTCTCAGAGAGAATGGGGGGAAAGGGAAACTCCTGTTGCATTGGACCCACTTATTGAGAAAAAAACTCTTCAAGTTCAGCGAACTGTCCATTGCCAACCGAGCCACCGCACGATCGAGATTCGAGAAGATAGCTTGTGTGAGTCGAACAGAACACATCACGTGCATGAGTTGTATTTTACCATAGGCCCAAACTTCAGCACTAGGCTACGCCGGCCCTTGAGAGTTGAGGCACCTCTGCCTTTCTCTCTCTCTCTCTCTCTCTATCTACCTTTCTCACGCATTCACTCACTCACACACACACACACACACACTACAAGTTCGCAATGGGAAACGCGCAAAGGGCAATGCTGTGAAACCAACACCTGATGACCCATCTCAAGGGCTTGGAGAAAAAGCAATAAACATGGCAACCTGGCCATTTTTTTTTTTCAATTGTGTACAAAAAGTTTTTATTTTTCCCCCTCTCTATGCATGCTTCAAGTTGGACCACCAATGAGCCCTTTTTTTTATTTCTTTTTGATACATGAGTTGTCAATTTGAACTGTAAGAAGCTTGTAGAAATATTCTTTTCTTCCAATCGATTTGGATTGTTTGATTATCTCGTGGTCAAATCGACTAAATTTTGGATCAGTTTTATGTGTAATTACTTTGTTTTATAGAATCAAGTTGTAAACATACGACATTAAATAAATAATAGTAATCCACAAATTGAGTAATTTTGTAAATATAAATAAAACCCATATTAAATCTCCATCTGGAAAACAGTCTGCTTGACCAAAAATTAGTTACCTCTTTCTGTGAAATGGAGCAAGTAGGAATAAAATTAAGTACTAGGAAAAAACCATAGAACGATCGAGCTCTTTCTTAGAAAGAATTTGGCCCAAAAAAAAAAAAAAGAATCATATCAAAAATTATAATACTAGTAGATTTGGACAAGGCAAGGATATGATGATAAGGAATATGGGTTGATGTAGGAGTAGGACATAGGCTATAATTGGAACAGTTGACTTATGATTTTCTGTTACAAGTTACAACCCTGGACCGCCTAATATAATAATCTCTTTTTCCTTCAAGTTTTTGGGAAAAATTATGATGGCTAAATCAATTGCGTTGCTAAAGATATGATTACAAAATGAAAAGTTTACATATGTTCACACCAAGACTCAAGTTCCTTGATCTTGATCGAGCTCGTTTTCATCAGAAATGGTAGCAACTATATAATCACTTTCAATATAAATCCATTACCTAGCAACAAGATGACTTATATACTTTTAATAAGATCATAGAAGGTTTAGTGCACTTGAACGTTGTCATTTAGCAGACAAGGAGCCATTATCCGCGATTAAGGCTTGATTTTAAACTGCAGATTCGTGGTTTGAAGTTGGAAGCTTTACAGACATAGCCGAGGGAGGATTAAGGAAGAATGGATATAGAGATTATTTCATGTATATATCTTGCTCCTGTTTAGAGTTTGAAGCCCCAAATTTAGCCGAATAAGATCCAAACTTCTATTTTGTTTCACTTAACAGCAAAAACTAATGAACATTACAATTAAACACACTTTGAGAAGAAAAATGAAATATTGGACCCATTCAACTAGGATAATAACTATGTAGGATGAGTTCACAAATCAACCAGTGACAGTAGCTGCAACATTTTTATGTGCCAAATTAAAAAAAAAATCTCAACAAAAAGCTTCTTAAGTCATTTACAGAGGATTAAGAAAATAATTTTTCTTACGAAAAATAACTCAATCGGGAAATGTAAGTTGAAGGCATACTTTAATCAACCTCTTCTTTTTCTTTTTCTTTTTTAATCTTTAAACAATTGTTATACTCCCTCTGTTTCTAAAAAAAAATATATCTTAATCTGTTTATCGAGTCAAACATAACATATTTTTAGGAATGAATGTAGTAGTTTGAGAAGATTACTAACATTTTTTAGCACATTGGATCAGTACACTACATGTTTTTACGTAATGACAAAATTTTGGGTGAAAGGTCTTACGGATATTTTTTGTAAGACAAATCATCTTCATCCGTAATCCACCGTATGTTGGTAGGCTGAGTTGTGAAAGAGTGAAGTTTTGTCTTACAAATTAAAATTCATAAGACAGTATTACTGGAGATCGACCTCCTTAATATTAAAAATGCAGCATATAGCCACTTAATGGTAGGTACTTGGTTGAAAATGGTGCTAATATATTTTCGGACTAAGGTAGCAAATAAATATCAATCCATGGTAGAATATAGGAATATCTATCAGTATTATGTTTTAAAAAAAATATTGGAGTTTATAATGAAAATCTATAATTAAGCCAAAATGGAGACAGAAATCGAGGACGAACGCAATGATTCCCGACTCCACTCCCTTACCCTTTATCTGTTCTAATTTCTTAATCATATTATTGCTGACATAATTGGTATTATTATTCTGAACTCTGAAGGAGACATATAAACCAAAAAGTGTATTAAAAGGCTGATTATTGCTTAGTATTTGTCATTAGGCCCTCCCCCAACATATACTACCTCTTCATAATGTGTCTTACTGTACATGTTTTGTTTCTGTGGTAGAGCCTTAGAGGTGCCAGTGCCAAAAGTTGACCAGGAAACCTGCAAAGTCAAAGGGTCAACAACCCACACTTCACTAACCCTTTTTTTTTCTTTCTAATCTTCCCTTATATTTATCATACAACTACGTGTGTTTCTAATTCTATTTATTTATTTTTCTCTAGCTTTGATGCATATAGTTATAAGTTTGGACGATGTATTGTAATTTGTACATGGACATAATTATACATCTTCAACTCTAAATAAATGTTCTTTTTTCTTTTGAGAAAAATATATTCCTTTCGCTCTAGGTAAAGAGTCATCGAAAGTTACATTTTTTTTAAAGAAAATAACACTTTTAGTAATACATTAATAATAAAATAACAATTTTATGTCTTAAATTTTGAAAGTTAACTCTTTAAATAAAATATTACAAAATAAAATAATATACTTTTTTGCCATAAACGGAGGATGTATTGCAAAATGAGTACACATTTCCTAATATTAAATGTTATGATATTTATCTTTGCTGACTATGATATTACAAAATGAGCATGTTGGGACGAATGAGGTAATAGTTTCGTATAAAGTACTTTGTCTCTTTAAAAAAAGGAAAAAAAATAAGAAGAAGAAGATAGAGTTGTGATTTCATTGGTTTAAAATGAATGACCAATTATTTGGGTTAATATTTTGTATATGTTAATTTATTTTAGATAATATGACTATTAGCTATTATAAACTACACAGTAAATTAATACACAATTAAACATCATGAACCGTAACATATCTTAGTTACAAAAAAATTTGAAAGTTGAAAAGTAAAATCTAAGACGCTTCTTACTAACGAAGTGGGAGAGCGTAACGTTCCCTATGTTTTTTTTTATTTGTCCCATTGCCTTTCTAAACTTTTTACTTTTTGAGATGTTTTTCATTCTTTTCAAAGGCAAATACTATGCAGTATTATCTTTGCAAAGTTGCTCATTATTTTCCAATAAGGATGGATATATTCAAGCAGTTTATGTTGCAGCAAATAAGGGCTGAGTTAACCACACACCAATACGTACTTTCTACACCCCATCAAATAAATTGCAAAAATGGCATCATACAAATTTACCAAATAAACCTCTGATTTCTGCCATTGACTGAGATCAATTTCTTTCTAAAAAGTGTTGCTTCCTTCTTGATGACTAGAAAAAACTTCCCCGTGGCCGTCAGCATCCTTTGAGGCCCTTCAACACTTGCTTTGGTCTTGCACCCTTCCTATCTAATCAAGTCCTTTGAGGCCCTTCAAGTACAATACGAATAAATGTGAAAGCAAAGGAAGTACGGGATAGTGAGGAAGAGAAGAAGAAATGGGTCAAGGGTAGAATAGGTAGTTTAGATGGAGTGTAGAGAGTAAGATGAGAAATTTGATTAAATGAGTGGGGTGAAGAGAGTAATGTTGATGTGTGGTTAGCCTAACCCTGCAAATAATTGAACCTCCTAGGGGTCTTAAATTATAATTACATGAATTATAGGGTTATAGGAAGTGAATTAAGTTCCTTCAGGTGGATTAATCCATAGTCCACATGCTGGTAATTATGAACTCCTGTTAGTGGAAATATGCGCCGTTTTGAAGGCTAATTATGTGATTAAGGCAATGATTAGAGAAAAAAGTGGATTTAAAGAGGGGTGTTAATATGTTTGTTGTGCCTCTATGAGCAATATTGTATGTAATCATATTACCATTTTCATTATTTAATTTTCTTCCAATTAATGATATCTTTAACTCTAATTCACATGGAGATTTTCATTTTTGCAGTCGAGGAAATTCTAATAAAATATTTTAACTTTTCCCATTAAATGACTATAGACATTCATCCCAAAATAAATGACGTTTTACAAATTTTCAAATTGATATTTAAGTGTAATTATTGTTGATATTTTATATGATTATTTTTTTTTTTTTTTTAACATCTTGTTTTAAATTATTCTACTTTTTCTCAAAGTTTGAACAATATTTTTTTTACTCATCCTACTTTCTCTCAAAATACTTGGATATTCTCAATGCATTGAAGACAAATATTTTTCATTCCCAAAACAACATTTAATTAGACAATATAAGAAGGGTAATTTTGGCAAAATATGTACAAATTTTTTTTTTGAAATCCTATAGCATCTTTTAGTTTGGGACAAATATTTTTTCTCTAAAACGCCATTTATTTTGGGACGGACGAAGAAATTTTAGCCTTGATTTTCTACTTCATACTACCCCCGTTTCAAAATAAATGGTGTTTATATATTAAAAAAAAATTTGTCCCAAAAGCGATGTTATATGATTTCAAGAAAAAATTGTGCACATTTTGCCAAGAGTATGTCTCATGTTGGATGGTCTTACGAATATTAATACGTAAGACATATATATCCATGTTAAATGGGCGAAGATTCAGTAATCTCAGTGCAATCCTTCAACTTTTGAAAATTACAGCGTCACCCCTGATCATGAGAATAAATGAAGAGTGTCACTTTTAGTATTAAAATCATCATTTTTCAGTATAAAATATGTCACTTTTTAGCATAAAATGTGTCACTTTTCAGCATAAAATGTGTCATTTCATTTTTATAAAAATTATCACTTTTTCTATTTACAAGATGTTACTTTTTAGCTTTAAATGTATTACTTTTTATTCTTAGTGCTCGTTTGTTGCAGCATATTTGGAGTGACTTTTGGCTTTTGGTTTTTGAAAATCATATTTAGAGTGTTTGTTTCAGCTTATAAGCCAAAAGTCAATAAGTAAGGTATAACACCATTTATGCATTGAAAAGTCAAAGTCAAAAAGCCAAAATTTTAAGTTTTTTGGTTTTTTTTAAACATGAAGACAACTATTCATTAATAAATATTTGATTATACCTATTTCATCCTTTTATGAAATATACATAAAAATATGAATTCGAATTTTCAAGTTTTTTAAAAAAATAATTATAACAACTTATAAGCAGCTTTTCAACAACTGTAACAAACAGTCTATCATACGATCAGCAACAAGTCATTCAGCCACCAACTTAAGCTATCAGCCATAAATTATAAATCATTAGCCACAACAAACGAGTCTTTAAATGTGTTACTTTTGCTTTGAAAAGTGTTACTTTACATTACAAATGTATAAATTAAAATCGTCATTGTTAGTTTTAAAGTGTCACTTTTTAGTATTAAAGGTGTCATTTTTTAGTATTAAGAGTGTCACTTTTTAGTATTAAGAGTGTTACTTTGCATTTTAATGAAACTTATATTTTTTTCACATAAAAAGAGTCGTTTTGACCTTAAAATGTGTCACTTTTTTTTCCTTTTAAATATGTCATGTTTGGTTTTAAATGTGTATATTATCATTTCGACAACAAACTTTAAAAACACAGGGGCACCGGAGAAAGATTTCATTAATGTGCTGGCACCCCTGCCAAGCGACATGTGGCGATGCTCCCCTTGGGCGAACCGCGTGTTGTGTTGGTGGATCCGGGTTGATCCGTGGACCGTAGGTTTTAGTCTCTTTTGTCCACTTTTGAGCATATTTTCTCTCACATTTTGACCCAATTTCTTACTGGTAACTCATGCTCTTTGCTAATGGGTAACTCGCTCCATTAGCCTTTTTAAAATCATTTTTAGGGCTCCGTTTTACTAATTTAGGATCCGTAAGACCGTCCTACACAAGTTTTTGCCTTTTGTCAAAGTTGTCCTTCTTAATTACTCTCTAATTTATTGTTGTATTAAAAGGAAAGAGAAAAATAATTATGTAACTTTTCAACAATACTTACATGCACTTCAATAAGGGTATGTTTTCATACCCCAATTCCAAAGCTTTGAATTTGAATTGGGATCTCTAAAACCAATTCTGTCGTTTGACAACACATTTGAAATTTGGAATTGGAATTGAGTTGAAACTCCAAATGCTTCAATTTCATAAAACTAATTCTATACAAAATTCTAAAAATTTAAATTATAAATTTTGGTCCATTATTTTAAACGAATACAACTGACATTCATTTTACCACCACCACCACCACCGGCCGCCACCTCTGACCTCCGATCACTTTTATATGCTATTTATTAATAAAAGAATAAACTCTCACAATTTTGTTGTTAACAAGGTTCGAATATTTGCCCTTCATTATCTCTAACACTCATTACCACTAGACTAAACTAAATACTTGATATACAAATGAAATTTTATTTGAACTATAATGTAGAATTACAATTGAATTCCACGCATTGTCCAAACTATGGAATTGCTATGATTTTAAAAACAAATTGCTAGTTATTTAAATTATATAGAATTCAAATATTTATTGAATTCAAAATATGCATCCAAACGGACCCCAAGGTTAAATCAATATTTTTATAAGTTTTCTTAATTTATGTACAAAATTTTAAAACATCATTTATTTGGATATGAGGTAGTATTGTGCAACAAAAAAAAAAAAGGAGAGAGAGAGAGAGAAAGAAAGATGTTGATTTGTTATTCAATGTTATAAAGTTCAATTCTTAATAAAAAAGTAAATTAAGTGTAGGGATAAAAAGAAGAAAGTTAGGATGTTGTTGATATGTCGAGGTGAGGCGTGTAGCATGTGTTAACTTTCATTCTGAATTCGCCTTCCTGCATTGAAATTTTCACATGCCAATATATATATAAAGAGAGTGAGAGAGAGAGAGAGAGAGAGAGAGAGATATATATATATATATATATATATGTAACCCTAATTATGCTGTTTAGGGAAAAAGAATCTGACAACATTTGAAGCATCAAACTCTCAGACGCCGCGTGGTAAATGGTAATGCGCATTTGACTCGCACATTTATCTGATGGGTAACTCAAATATTGCAAGCGGAGTACCCGCTAGCATGCCAACATTTTACCTTCATAGTGGGGTCCAAATGTCCAATTGGCGGGATCCACTATTTGACTCTAGGTAACGGTGCCCTGAAAATCAATGATAAAGTGTCCAAGTCAAGATTTTGTTTGAATACTTCAAAATCATTTCAGAGGAGAAAATTACTACTAGCCTACTAGGTAGTGTCACAATCTCACTGTCCCTCAAACGGGTCAAACTTATGCTAATACGCTTCCTAGTTCCAATTTAAAAAATTGATGTTTTTATAACACTAAAATACCTCTATTTTCCAAATAAATACTCCATCATTCTATTTACCATACTTCACTTATAAAATCAATTTTTAATAATTATATCAATAATTTCCCTAATTTTTTCCCCGTACCCCCTGTATTTTATATTAACATTCTTATTATGCTTAAAGGCAAAACTTAGGTAAGACAGTTTTACGGATATTTTTTATAAAACAAATCCTCTTTATCCGACACATCATGTATTGGTAAGACCGTCTTACATGAGACTTACTCATACTTAAATATTTATTATAATTATAATTAACTCTAATTATACTTATATATTGATATCTTCATTATTTGAATTTTCAAAGCTTGAACTCTTTCGAAAAAACAGAGGAAGTAATTAATTTTTCAAAGTTCAAACATATAAATTACCAATGGTGGGTACTAAACCAATAGCCAACTCTTTTTTTTGAATTATTAAGTAAATATTTATTGTACTGTTTGACCCGCTATACGTATTAAAATAAAAAGTTCACTTGATTGTTAATATGGATGTAACCTATAGTTTCTTCTAAAGCTCATATACATGTAACCCATAATTAAAAAATAAAAAGATAGTAAGGGTAAAGTGATAAAAATATTGTTTTAAAAAAAAACTTTCAAACAAGACAATTTTTTTAGGGATAAGTGTATCATTAGTCCCTAAACTTTAGCCAAGCACATCATTAGTCCCTAACCTTTCAAAGTTTCACCAACCTAAGTAGGCTTTTTTTGCTCATCGGAGGTACCTAGCCCTAACGCCGTTTGTTTATTTCCGTTAAGAGAACATGTGTCACTCACATGCACAAAATAAGGGAGTTATGTGTAACATCATCAAAATAGGGGGTAATGTGAAAATTTTAAATCCAAAAGAAATTTTTAAAAATAAAACCCAAACCCAACCTTCCGTCTTCCTCCTGCTCCACTGTTGGTCCACAATAATGCTCAAATAGGCTAGAGGGGGGTGAATAGCCTATGATGCCAATTTAAAAACTTTTCTTTTGGATATAAATAAAGCATAGTTTAGGTGGTAATTGCAATTTATCGAGTTGAGCATGTCTGCTGGTAAAGGCTATCGGTAGACTTGCTCTAAGCAGAAGTATCAACTCTGCCGGTAAACTGCTAGTCAAATCAAAAGCCTTTTTAAAAAGGTTTGGACAGCGGAAGGTAAAGAGACTATGATTTGGAGAAGTCATAAGTGGCTGTACACGAATATATGTTCAGAACAACAACACACTTATTACTTCTGTCAAATGCAGGTTTAGGAAATCAATTAGAGAATGGCTTTTCTAAAGATAAATCTTTTATAAAAAGCTCATAGATATATAAGGACTGAGAGATAAAGTATTCGTAAGAACATATGAATTTATTCAAAGATAAATTACATATTACATCAGTCGAAAAAATATATGTACAGTTTCTGACTTTGTCTTCCCAAGTCTCAATCCTTACTTAAGTATCCATTCAAGAATCTTTAAGCAGCAAAGGACAATAGGAGACGAAATCGAGAAACTGTTATGAGAAGGAAGAGATTTTCAAGGTTGTTCAGATATAAAAATATATCTGAACGATTGAGTGCAAAACACTCGACCTTCCATGATGAATGATTATTGCACAATCAGCAGCATTTGTATTGGAATACAAATCTGAAGATATGAATGTAATATCTACAGACAGCTCTTCATTTTCGTCAGACATAATCTAACATCAATCTTTAGATCTTGATCTCTGTCTATTGAAGTTTCTGACCAATCTCTTCTCTTTTCCAAGCTATTCTTCCTAACAATCCACTGAAGGTGTTTTGCTAAGATTTGGATGGAGTTTAGCAATATGTAGAGATGAGATGAGATCTCTTTGAAGATCTCTTTAAAGATCTCTTTAAAGTGTAGAGATCTTTGAGTAACGTTTGAAGACGATCTCTTTAAAGATCTCTTTAAAGACTCGTTCGCTCATCATCTGTATCGTTTGATGGTCTTAGATGTCGCTCACAGAGTGTATATCTTTGGGCAAGAGAGAGGATTTATATAGGCAATAGTCAATATGATCGTTGAGAGATGAAGACTTGAAGTTTTCTATCCGTTAGAGATGTAGTGGTTGAAGACTATCGGATAGAGATCTTTGTCCATAAGATCTTTGACTGTTTGGGGCAGAGATTTAGTCATGTAGATCTTGGAACTTGTTGTCTGTCAGACCGTGTTGATAAGTCTCTGAAGAGTAGGTCTGATGTCTGTTGCACTGTCAAGTGGTCTGTTCAATAAAGTAATTACTTTTTGACTTTATCAGACTACTTGAGTGAGAGGAAAGTCTTGCAGCTTTAAGTATGTCATGTTTTTTGAGGCATGAACATATTTGTCTTGATTTGAGTTGCTTCTTAACTTTTCTCTGTAGCACGTGCAGATTTTAAAGTCTGCCGGTGGAGTGCTTCGAGCCAGTGGAAACAAGTCTTCCGATTCAGGAGAACTGATGTCTGCTGGTGCGAGCAGTTTAACTTGTAGCATGTCTGTCGGTGGTGAGTCTTAATGATGTTCTGAACTTTTTCACTGAAGGCTTTTGACATAGTTACAAGACTTCCGGTGCTAAGTGCATCTGAAGTGCTGGTCTGTTTTAATCATCATGTAGGAAGGTAGAACTTGATCAGGTTGCACCTAATCTAAGACCTATGTGATATCACACGAGTTGTCACGTTAACCGGTACGCAAACCTTTTAGCTACTCTTGATGACTCACTTGTAATGGGGGCAAGCAAATCAACGTATATAGAATATGCCAGGTGATAACTAAATTATCAAGAAACATATTCCAACAATCTCTCCTATTTGCTTGGAACCATTACAAAATGACATATACAAAGCACTAAAGCATTTATCAAGACATAGTCATAACATGTCCACAATGAATGATCATTTTATCTCAAGACATGTCCTATGTTGATAATTACATAAGCGATGGCTTTGGTATAGTCTACTATTTCTATTACAGACTCGATAAATCAAAGTACTGAACATGTAATGCAATAGTAAAAACAATTTAGATCACTTAGAGATTTGAACAGGATCTAAAAGGTTTTAGAGTTCTTTCTTGCACATAAATTTTTATAAACTGAAAGCTTGTTTTGGCAAGTAAGAGTAGCAAATCCTTAAGTAAATGTATGTTTTTTTTTTAAGGAGTTTCAATAAAAATTGCTTGTAACACCAATTTTTTTGAAAAATTAATTTTTGAAAACTTTTTATTTCTGTTGAAAGTAAAGGATCTCTGTTGAAAGTAAGACTCAACAGATGGTTTTTGTTTTGAACAAGGTTTTCAACAGAAGTGCCACAAAGGCTGAGCATGATTCACAAAGAATCATCTTAAGGTGAATTGTCACATCAGTTTGTGTGTGTTCCATTTGCTCTTGGTTTAGCAAAATTTAGTTAAGTCAAACTCTCCTCCTTATGATAGGAATGTTATCACTCTTTTCCTTACTCTCCTCCTTAGGTTATATGTATATGTCATATAACTCTCCTCCTTAATGGTTGCAAGCAATAAGAATTAATTTTTGAAGGACAGTTGCAAGAAGAAAAATAAGAGAAGATATCAGAAAAGATGCAGTATAATAGAGTAGATAACAAAAGAGGAAGACACTAAATAACGGAAGAAAGTACTAACAAGTTCTAAAAAGTACATACTAATTTGAATCTCCAAAACTACCAGTGCTAGAATCTAGAGAATAGTTTCTATCCTGATATGAAAAACTTCTATTGCCGAACAATTCTCGAGTGATCAGCAATTCTCCAGTGATAGGAAGGCGTTTGTCTTCGTGAATCATGAAACGAATGGTGTGGTAGGAGCATAGGAAATAGCTGATAATCCTAGCGTATTTCAAAATACTAGACCCATTCACTCGTCTTCGCTGAAAAGAACGACAGATGAGAGAGAAGACTACTTCAGACCAGTTGATGATGTGAGAATCAAGAACAGCAATGGTGAAGTTTCAAAATCTTCTGGTGTCGCTTCCTGAGCCTGGTTCATGAAACAGAAGGCATTGGCTCAGAATTTCACCAACACAGTACATATCCAAGGGATAGTTGAAAATATCCCATGTGTTGTAGTCATCTCGAGAGTGGTAGCCAGTACGGTGCAGCCATGATTCGTTGAGAACAGAATCATTGATGGAGTCAGGGCCAGCAGAGGGAAGGTTGAAGACTCTTGATAGACATTTGGCATTGAGGACGAGATCAGTACCTCGAATGCGACCGTGGAGGCTTTTACCATCTCTTGTCAGCTGTATCCTTGAGTAGAATTCGTCGACCAGTCGAAGGCTGTAGAATTCTTCGCGAAAAGAAAGGATGAGGACGAGTCTAGAACTGTGGAAAAGATCTATAATCTTTGCTCCAACAGTATTGTTAAGGAAAAATTGTTTTCCTTAAATCGTTCGACCAAGAATGTAGGATTGACGACCTACTTTGGTGACGAATGAGGATTCAGGGGGAGCAATTGGGCTAGAGACGCTGTTGGAAGAAGAAGCGGCCATGAAGAATTTCTCAGGGAAGAAGAAATATGCACTGATAATAATCGTATAGATTGATTTGGGTAACGATGGAGATTTATCAAAAATTATAGTGTATATATATTCAGTACTTTCTGAGAACGAGCAGGAAGAACACACTTTTCAAGAACCGTCGTTTGAGTGTCCATAATAGAGTTGTAACTGACTGAAATGAGAACCGGCGAAGTAATCATTTCGAAGCTCAATTGTGAGTGGACATGTTTATTGGAGAGGCGGCGATTCATGATTGCGATAATTAAGTCTTCTAGGGAGTATGTATTTGGACAGTTTAGAGACTTAAATCGAGGACTTTAATACCGAGAAAAGATTTTAATTGAGGGCTTAGGGTATTGAAATGAAGTTGTGTTGATATCGATGAGCAAAAATAATGAAATGAATTTCGTAAAAATATATTTAGGAAATATGATAGGCTTTTAAATTTTCCAGATATCCTAGTAGATAATTTACGGGGCATTCTGAATCATCTACACAATCCTCAGCAATCTCCCAAATCTATAGAATTATGGAACAAAAATTATTTCAAAAAATATTTTAAAAGAATCATTTCAAGAAAATGTTTTGCAAAATAGATAAGATTTTTGTGTTCTTTGTTTACTAGAAGAAACTTTTGGAGCTTTCTGAGTCATCCACACAGTCTTCAGCAATCTTCCAATTCTTCTAGTCATTCCAGAACAAATTTGTTTTTTGAAATCATTTTAGAAAGACTTTTGAAATATTATTTGAAAATCAATCAATCATTCCTAAAATTTTTATGTCAAAGATATCTTTACACAAGGTTGATCAGCAGTAAGGGTTCTGAAACCAATTTTGATGATTAGTTCCAGTAGAGTGTGAAGTGTGCTGATACAAGAGGGTGAACGGTAGAGATGGAAGTCTGCAGTTCAGGTTTTGACCAGTAGACATTGAGGTCTATCGGTGCAACTGATAACTTTAAGGAAGTATGCAGCAGTAATGAAAGTCTGCTGATACCAATTAAAGGTTATACGAGGTTATCAGTCTTTTGAACACACGAAAGATGATAGCTATTAAATAGCTTTTATATAATTTGAATATTGTGTTCAAGATGGGTGGAAGTTTACTGATATATGAGAGCTGAAGGATACCAATCAATTGTATGAAGGATACCAATTGATTGTATGAAGGATATCAATTGTTTGGGTGATATCAATCATTGGAAGATAGGTGATGAGTAAACTAGAGATTGAGGTATGACGTTGTCTAGTGAATGAATGACAAGAGAGTCGGCATAGATAAGGGTCTGCTAATGAACGAGGTCAGCAGGAGCAAAGTTTGCTAAGATAGGATTAATTGATAAGTTTTGCAGACAAGAAGGTTTGTTGTACAAAGATGGAACAGTAGACATTGAGGTTTGCCGATACCAATTGAATGAAGAGTATTACAGCAAGATTTTCCTTTGGAATGCCTTGGCTTCTGGAAGGATGGACCATAAGCTTCATCGGCAAAGAGAACGAAACAAAAGTGGAGGGAGAGCAAAATGTTTCTTTTTATATTGAAGTAACAACAGCAGTAATAGTAGTATCGGTACTTGAATGATACAATATTCTGCAGCTGGCTCCTCCTCGCTGGTATAGTATATGTGCTTCGATCCTTTTTGGGGAGAGAACAGGGTCTGCAGGTGACAGGGGAAGAATGAAGAGTACCAGCAGATTTCCTTTTTGCCTTAGCAGCTGTTAGGATGTTTAGCTGCTTCATCGGCAAAGATTAACTGATGACTATGCTGCTACATAATAGAATCCCAATTGAATGATAAGAGTATTTAGAAGCAAAAACGAAAGACAACAACCTATCAAGTTAGAGAACTTGGATCACAGAGAAGCAAATAACTCATACTTAGTTTGGCGGAAGGTTCTGAAGGAGAATGACTTTTGCTTCGAGGTCAACAGCTAAGATGATGACTAACCTTTTAAGGGAAAGGAAGTCATCTTTGTTCAAGACAAGAAAGAGTTAAGAGTAAAGTTGTCATTGAACAGAGGAAGCAGTAGATAAGAGAAAGTATTTGAAGAGACTGCTTGTTCCTCGAAAGGTCGTTGTTACAACAGCTGAGAAAAGGTCTATCGTTGAAACTAGAGACCTGAAATTATGGATGGGAATTAAGATTCACCAGAACAACATGGGTTGAGATGAGATCTGTAATTCCTAATGAAGTAGTTGCAAGATATGCAGTTTCTTCTAAGAAATCCAAAACTAAAATTATCCATATATATTCCAACTCTATTTCTTCATAAATCAATTGTTGAATAGAATTTATGAGCAAGGATTGGTTTGTTGTTGGGTTAACAAGAGTTATATTTGTTGTATGAATTCGAACAACATATTATAAAAGTACAAATACCAAAATCACAAGCAAATATAAGATTTCATGCTATCAAAGAATGTTCATACAAAAGCAGATAGACATGCATAAAGTAGAGATGCTTTGAACAGGTTCTCATTTAGATCAAAATAAATAAGAGTACAAGGAGGATCTAAAGATTACAAAGTTCATTACAACTTCCGGTGACTTAACTACTCCTTTTTAAACAACTAATCTAAACACCTGATACACTTCTAAAGATAAGGATGTTACAAGGAGATGTCTATGAAGACCATGGACCCGCATTCACTAACCGGTTGGCAAACAGAATATGTCCTAGATCAAGGATTTAGACCCAAGGAGGCCCAAAGCGAAATCTCTACAATGCATGTGATTTCGCCTCCTCATCCTACTCTCATTAGCTAGCTTGATTTTCTCAAGCCGGTGACCTTCACAAACTCGCAAGACCTCCTTTCTAAAGTCGAGTTTGAAAAGAGCTAATCTCATGAGAGAACCATTTGGCTCGCCTAAGGATCAAGTAGAAGATCTTCTACGAGGCCAACAAAGTGTGCTATGAGCATAGTGGGAAGCGGGAGAAATATTGCTAAATGGTTGTTAAGGAAAGTCTTCACGCGAGAGAAATTCTTGAAACAAACCAAACAACTTTCGAAGGATCAGAAGGGTGATTCCAAGTTGTTGAGAAGAAGCCTTGTTCTAGTGCTAAGAATTCTCCTAAGTAACATTTTAGAACAAGGGAATTTTGTATCAGTGTCTATCATAGTGTTTAAGGTAGTTTGTGAGTGATAGAGAAAAAGAAAGGAATATCTCTATAAATACTCGCTGAGGCAAGACAATGGACCGACTCATTTAAGAGTGAAAAGTCTTTTTCAACCACTCTTATTAAAGTTATTTGGGGAAGAGTGAGAGTTGGTATAAATTTCTAGATATCCAGTAAAGTTATTTCTTTGGAAAGCTAAAAAGATTTTGAAAAGAAGGTTCAGCTTTTTAGAAAAGATAAAATGTCTTTAAGAGGATAAAACATTTTTAGTGGGATTTGACAATACGCTTTCTTTTCAGAAGAGTGTTTCGGGAAGTACAATTCCCACACTTCAAAGTCATTTTTATCTTTACCGAGATTCTATGAAATATGTCTTTAGCTTTTAAGAAATAGTCAATTTCTAAAGCTTTACCTCAACCTTTGTAGAAATTGCAAAAGTACCCATGTAGTTTGCACATTGTCTACTAAGGTGAAAAACTTCTATAAGTCAGCACATAAAACTGAGCTTATGAAGTACTGAGCAATAGGAGAGTACTTCAAAGAAAATGAGGCATCAAACCAGACGAGTAATTCACAGATCATACTTTAATGGAAATGGAAGGAAGCAAAGTATGATAAGAGAAATCACTCAAGCTATATATATTGCTTTAGAAAAGAATAGATAAGAGTAGAGCAAGCAAATATAAGGCTATGCAGAAATGATATATTCATGATCATGATTAGCAGGGAATCATAAACGAAAATCAGTTATATATCATAATCCAGAAGGAAGAAGATTGAATCAGGTGAATAGAGTCATGTACTTTCAGTCAAAGCTTTTAATACTGGATGAGAGATAATAAAGTGTGCTTATTGATCTTTGGAGAATACACATTCCTGAATAAGAATCAAGAAGATCATTAGCAACATTTTATGAGCTTTAGGAAGCTCTAGAAAAATCTAGATACTGGAACAAGTATTTCAAGAAGATCCGTGAGAAAGAAAGACTGGATCTTTGAATTTCTCATTCTCCCTTGGTCTTTTTGTGCAAAGATAAAGATTTCAGAGAAGGGGCACAAGACAAGGGATGTACCTTTTTGACAGTTATCTGGATCTAGGTAGACGTTCTTCAAACGATGTCGTTTTGAATCTGAGCTGATAAATTTGTAGTAGATGTTGTCTAAAGAATAGATTTCCTTTGCAAACAACTAGTAAGATTTTGATTCATATTTTCTTGGATTCAAATAATTCTTTGAAATATAGGTCAAGTTCCCAGAAACTAAATATCATATAAAAGAGGGATCAATCAATGTTTCATGATATAGAGTTTTTGACTCTTAACCTTTTTCAAGAGAATAGATAGGAGTCCTTTTGGAAATTCTTTCATAATAAAGTTTCAGAAAGAAAATTTTCTCTCGAGAAGGTGTTGGATTGATTTCAATCGTTAGCCTTATGTCAAGAGAACTTGATTTTTCATCTGGAGATAGTTATTCATAGTGCCAATTGATATACATATCTGTCATATGAATAATTATCTCACATTCATCATGGTAATCTTCTATCTCATGAAATTTTTGAAAACAAAATAATCTTTCAAAATAAGTATATTTCTCAAAAATTTATCTCAAACTAAAATCCTTGTCAAAAGTTTTTAAAGGATAAAACAAATTTTCTTTTGACATGCATTTGAGCTGAGCATTCGAGGATCGCAACTCTCAGGAGGTTAGTCCTGACATAAAGCTAGAAGAGACTTGCTCTGATACCAATTGTTGGTCCACAATAATGCTCAAATAGGCTAGATGGGGGGTGAATAGCCTATGATGCCAATTTAAAAACTTTTCTTTTGGATATAAATAAAGCATAGTTTAGGTGGCAATTGCAATTTATCAAGTTGAGCATGTCTGCCGGTAGAGGCTATCGGTAGACTTGTTCTAAGCAGAAGTGTCAACTCTGCTGGTAAACTGCTAGTCAAATCAAAAGCCTGATAAAAAGGTTTGGATAGCGGAAAGTAAAGAGGCTACGATTTGGAGAAGTCATAAGTGGTTGTACACGAATGTATGTTCAGAACAACAACACAATTAAAACTTCTATCAAATGCATGTTTTAGGAAATCAATTAGAGAATGGCTTTTCTAAAGATAAATTATTTATAAAAAGCTCATAGATATTTAAGGACTGAGAGATAAAGTATTCGTAAGAACATATGAATTTATTCAAAGATAAATTACATATTACATCAGTCGAAATAATCTATGTACAGTTTCTGATTTTGTCTTCCCAAGTCTCAATCCTTACTTAATTATCCATTCAAGGATCTTTAAGTAGCAAAGGACAATAGGAGACGAAACCAAGAAACTGTTATAAGAAGGAAGGGATTTTCAAGGTCGTTCAGATATAAAAATATATCTGAACGAGTGAGTGCAAAGCACTAGACCTTCCATGATGATTGATTATTGCACAATCAACAGCATTTGTATTGGAATACAAATCTGAAGATATGAATGCAATATCTACAGACAGCTCTTCATTTTCGTCAGACATTATCTAACATCAATCTTCATATCTTGATCTCTATCTATTGAAGTTTCTGATCAATCTCTTCTCTTTTCCAAGCTTTTCTTCCTAGCAATCCACTGAAGGTGTTTTGCTAAGATATGGATGAGTTCACTACAATCTATGTAGAAATCAGAGATATGTTGGTGAAGACGATCTCTTTGAAGATCTCTTTTCTTTGAAGTTCTTGAGTAGATTAAGTTACTCGTTGCTCACTGTGTATCGTTTGATGATCTTAGATGTTTTTTCACATAGTTTTTTATTATTGGGCAAGAGAGAGGATTTATATAAGCGAGAGTCAATATGATCATTGAGAGATGAAGACTTAAAGTTTTCTATCTGTTAGAGATGTAGTGGTTGAAGATTATTGGATAGAGATCTTTGTCCATAAGATCTTTGACTATTTTGGAGCAGAGATTTAGTCCTGTAGATCTTGGAACTTGTTGTCTGTCAAACCGTGTTGATAAGTCTCTTAAGAGTAGGTCTGATGTCTGTTTGCACTGTCAGGTGATCTATTCAATAAAGTAATTGCTTTTTTACTTTAACAGACTACTTGAGTGAGAGAAAGTCTTGTAGCTTTAAGTATGTCAGGCTTTTTGAGGCATGAACATATTTGTATTGATTTGATCAGCTTCTTGACTTTTCTCTGTAGCACGTGCAGATTTAAAAGTCTGCCGGTGGAATGCTTCGAGCCCGTGGAAACAAGTCTTCCGATTCAGGAGAACTGATGTCTGCTGGTGCGAGCAGTTGAACTTGTAGCATGTCTGCCGGTGGTGAGTCTTAAAGATGTTCTGATCTTTATCACTGAAGGCTTTTGACATAGTTGCATGTCTTCTGGTGCTAAGTGCATCTGAAGTGCTGGTCTGTTTAAATCATCATGTAGGAAAGGTAGGGCTTGATCAGGTTGCACCTAATCTAAGACCTATGTGATGTCATACGAGTTGCCACGCTAACCGATACGCAGACCTTTTAGCCACTCGTGATGACTCAGTTGTAATAGGGACAAGTAAATCAACATATATAGAATATGCAAGGTGATAACTAAATTATCAAGAAGCATATTCCAACAAGGTCCGACCATTAGAGCACTTAATTTGCATATCTGCTTAAAAACTACGATAACCTGCTATAACCGACTAAATATGTCTAAGGATATATGAGTTTTGGTTAGCATTATAAACTGTTGCATTAAAATTGCTACCTATTGCATCTCTCCTCCATTATAATTGCACGAAATTGGAGAGTCTATTTCTTATCAACGATGTTCGTCTACTTAGTAAGCTTCGGGTTACTCGTAGACTCTATCGTTGAGGGGCTCTATAGACACCCCAATTTCGTACCCCTGGTACGTAACTTTGGCATGCGATATCAAGACCTGTTAAAACTTAACAAATGTCAAGTTACATGGTTTAAAAATGCAAAAGACAAAGCAGGATGCACAAAACAGTAAAATGCAGGAACTAAAAGTGACAAAAAGTGGCTGAGAATTGAAGTCTGACGCGGCCTAAAAAGGCCCTTGGCGCGGCGCCCAAAAGAGGTGTTGGCAGCGCCCAGATTGAGCTACAGTGGCTCCCAAAGTGCTACAGGAGTGCTACAGTTAACGCATTGTGCAAATCTTCCGACACGCGGTACAAGCAAATGCAGCACGAAGGGAGAAAAAGAAATTCCCTCGATGTCCCTCACTCAGCCTATAAATAGAGGCCCCGGGGTTCGCTTTCACCATACCGATAAATCCCCAAAAAGCTTTCAGCGTTGTTGTTACGCTATTAAGATAGTGAGCGATCAAGCGATAGTGAGCGCCCCCTTCTATAAAGCCTCGAAGCCCTGCCAAAACTCCTCCAAACGCAAATGTAACCGGTCAAAGTGATCCTTAGCCTTCCAGCTAGGTATCCACCCTATTTCCCCGGTCCAAAAACCTCGGAAAGAGCAGTTGCTCTACCCGAGTAAAAAGGCCAAATCCGTCATAAACAAGCCGTTGTTCTGCCCGATTTCCGCCAGCAGCAAGCACACAGCAACAAAAAAGCAAGTAGTTGCTCCGCCTGTTTCACGGTGCCGAGAAGCAACCTCTCGGAAGCAATTACTCTGCCCGAACCGCAGCAGCAGCAGCAAAGCAAAAAAAAAAACAGACTCCCTCTCCTGAGAAGGACAGAGCGAGCACACCACGCTCTAAACGGTGAGCCTTTAAGAGCGTTATTTTATAAAAATCTATTTTCCATCCGGCCCAATGTAAAAATATAAGCCGTTGTGCTGCCCGGATTTATTTAGAAAATAGCATTGAAAAGAACCATTATTATGGCCAAATATTTTTAAATGTATTTGTAATTATTGGAAGGAGATAGCTGCAAGTCTGTAAATAATTTAAATACAGATGTATTTGTAGGTAGTTAATGCTTTATTTATTTGCTAGATAAATATAACAAAAAACATACATTAGCCAAAAATCGCTTTGAGACTGAAAGGGCGAGTTGGGTGCCTAGCACCTTCCCAACTCATAATTTAGCCTCCGAACCCGTTTTTGTATTCTTTGGTTTTATTTTTGGTTTTTCTTTATTTCTTCCTTAAAATAAAGATTACGACTCTATCAAAACATTTTGGATCGCAGTGAGGCATCGCAACATCCTTTCTTATTATTTTCCATTTTCCCCTAAAAAAGGGAGAGTGAGAATGAAAAGGTGATGTATTCCTATATCCTGGTATCCCCTAAAAAAGGGATAACTTGATGTAGAAAACTCAAACCACTCATAGTGATCCGAAATAGGCCATAAGACAATTTTCATAAAGTTTGTAGTGGGGCCCGCAATATCCTTTCTTGCACTTTCCATTTTCCCCTACACAAGGGAAAATGCGAATGAAAGGGTGATGTATTCCTGCATCTTGTTATCCCCTAAAAAAGGATAACTTGATGCAGAAAACCCATAGCTCCTATAATGGACCAAAAATCACTGAAGTGACCGAGACGTATTCAACGCGCTTTTTGACAGCACCCTTTCCGTATTTTTAATTTCGTATTCCCCTAGATAAGGGAGGGTGGAATGGAAAGCGTGGTGTCCGCATCCGCACGCCGCATTCCCCTAACCAATGGAGCACGGGGCGCGGGCCATAACCCGGGGCACCCACAGTCGTTGTTTGGAAGGCAAAAGACTAGAAGGGCAGCGAAAGAGATACACGAGAGATGAGAGATAGACCATTTTTAACAATATGGCGATGGCAACGTTCTGAGAAACCATTGTGTTCCAGGGTGTAGGGGGCGAGGTAAGGTGAGAGATGCCATGGGCGGATAAGTAGTCGGCCAAGTCAGAGTCCCAGGCAAGCCCCATGTACTCACCTCCATTGTCCAAGTAAAGAGTGACAATAGTTGTTTTAAAATAGTTTTCGACCAAGGCTTTAAACATGGGAAAGATGTTGGCGACCTCAGACTCGCGTCTGAGCGGGTAAAGCCAAATATAATATGTATAGTGATAAAAAAAATCACTTAGTATTTGAAACCATCAATATAAATGGGGGAGGTCCAAACATCATTATAAATGGTTTATAGAGAGAGAGAGTAGACACAATAGTATTTTGATGAAAAAGAAGTTTATGACTTTTATTAGAAAGACAATCATTATAATGAAGAGGATGATTGCAAGCAGTGTCTAATGCTAAACCCAGGCTAGATAGTATCTGACTTTGGACGGGGCCAAATGGATGATCAAGTCGATGATGCCAATCTTGGTGAGAGACTTTGGAACTAACACAGACACATGGGTGAGGAGAGGGACCAGTTTAACAGGTAGAGCTGTCGTGTGTCCCTGTTGGTGACAACCCTAACATTTACCAAGATAAGGTCGTTGTTGGCAAGGAGCAGCACCCTGGGACTAAATAGGTTGCCGAGGTTGTGTGGATAGTGGTCGAGCTTGTGAGGACGATTGCTGATCAGACGAGCTGTTAGTCCTCGACGTAGCAGGATTGGGAGAGGCAGGGTACGAGAAGGTTGCGGGCTGATATTGCTTCATGAGTAGTTATCGGTTGATGAGTTTTTCATGAATCTCATCGAAGGATATGCTAGTGTCTCGGCCTTCAACCACATCCACGATGTGGCGGTAGTCATCATCAAGTCCACTTAGGATAATCTCAATGACGTCCTCGTGGTCAAGTGGTTTGCCCAGAGCCGCGAGTTCATCAGCCCGAATTTTGACAGGCTGCATGTATTCAAAGATCGACCAAGTTCCCTTGGATGCCCGTTTGAGGTAGTCTTTAATCTGCTTGATGTGTCCGCGATTCGGGCGAGCATAGGTGTGAGCCAGAGTTACCCATGCTTCACGAGAAGTGACAGCCTGTTGCATCATAGGAACTAGGGGAGCATAAAAGAAACCAACAAGAGCTCCGAACAGGAGTTTGTCTTGCTGAATCCAGGGTTGGTAGTGTGGGTTTAGGGTTGAAACATCCTTGGATGATTGAACATCCTTGGCTGGGACGGTGGGAGGGGGGCATGGGAATGAGCCGTCTACAAACTTGTAGAGGTCATAGCCAATGAGGGTGGCCTTAACTTAGAGTTTCCAAGTTATGTAGTTGGTGGAGGTGAGTTTGATGATGTTGTGGTGAGAGATGTTGATGAGGTCGAAGGTTTGTGTGAGATCAAGTTCGTTTTTAATGATGATGGAGTGATTTTCGTTAGCCATGGCGGAGAGTGGTTAGGGCGACGACTAGAGGAAGAAGAAGAGGGTTTAGGAGCAAAGCTCTTATACCATGTAGAAACTAATAAACTTTAGGAATTAATGACACATCCTTTCTATTGATTGAATCACCTATTTATAGAGAGAGTTACAATTAGGGTTACACTTGAAGTAGGGTACAAGATAGAAATCATAATAAGAAAAGAACTATACAAGATAATTACTACTAAATAATAATTACAAATAAATAAGAATAAATACTAAATATATTATTCTATAATATATCTCTATCTCTATCTCTATCTCTATCTCTATAAAAGTGTAAATTGTTTCTTACAAATTAATGTATAGGCAAAAATAGCCCTACATATAATAAATCATTCACCATTAATTAAGGCAAAACAAGTAAATTTGTCATGGGTAAATAATTACGTATAGAAAAAAATAACGCTACATTTAGGCTCCATTTGTTTCACAGAAAATGATTTCTAGAAAATTAAAAAAAATGTTTGGTAAATCTTTTGAAAATATATCGGAAAACATTTTCAGATGTTTGGCAAATACACGAAAAATGTTACGAAATATAATTTATGAATAAATACTAAAAATATATTTTAACATTAATGCCCATATTGAACGTAAGATGATGTTGAATTTGAAGTAATTTTCTTTTAGTAACCCTCAATTAATCATTAGTGATGTCAAATCAATAAGGTTCATTATTTTTCAATTTCACAAATACAAATACTTAAATTGATAATTGATATAAAAAAAAGTTTTAAAAAGAAAATGGATAATGTTTGAAACGTCCTTAAATAATATAGTCAACATTAATTTTAGGACGTAGTGAGTATTTATTAAAATTATAATTTATAAATATTGTGCACAATTCAATTTTTATTTCTAAAAAAATTATTTTTTGAGTGTAATATTGTGCGGGTATGTAAATATGTGTAATTGTGGATGGGGCGGAGGGGTGCTCGAACATTTGAAAAATGACTTACGGAAAATAAATTTGTAAGTCACTTTCCTGAAAAGAAGACTTAATTTTTCGTTGACTTGGAAAAACTTTTACGTTGACTACATTTTTCAGAGATTACCAAACACCAAAAAATGATGAAAACATTTTTCGAAATCATTTTCTATGAAACAAACGAAGCTTTAATAAACTATCACCATGAATACCAAACAAGTAATTTTCTCATGGGTGAATCAATTCATGAATAATTAAATAATAATTTGATCCATCAACTTATATCTAACTTTAAGTTAGGTCCTATCGTTTGAATTCTACTCATTTGGTTCCCTTATCTGATATGTTTGGTTAGATTTTCCGTCCTACCATTACCGTTAGAAATGTCTTTAATAATTTTGAATATGATGAAAATACCCTTGTTCAGTTGACATACTAAAAATATAAATGATCTAAAAAAAATACTCCCTCCGGCCCTATATATAAGCAAAAAATACCAAATTTTGGTGGACTTAAATATAGACAAAAATCACCATATTAAACTCTATTCACAACTTCCAAGAAGTTTTGTACAAAAAATACCCCTTGTTAATTCTTTTGTTTTTCAAGATCGGTGCACATTCCCTATACACAAAGAGCCACTAATAAAAGGAGCTATAACGAAGTGATGACAATGAGTTAATATTGCATTAATTGTCATCAGTTTTGAATGTGATACTTAAGAGTATTTTAGTAAGTATACTTTTATTTTATATAAAATCAAGACAATTTAACTAATTTAACTTACTTTTTTAATCTGTGTGAAATCAGTTAGTTTTGCTTATATATTGGGCCGGAGGGAGTATGTTGTTACGTTTTTAAATCTCTATGTATATATTAAAATGAATAGGTTCCTATAAATTAAAAAAGGGACTCAATGGAGAGAGAGAATCTGGAGAGTGTGATTGTGTGAAATACAAGGGAGGTTGGGGAGGAATGAAGGAGGTGGAGCCAATGTTTAAAAACAAGAGAGACGACGACGGAAGAAGAGGGGGTGGGGGGGTGAGGTGGTGAAAGATTTCTTAAAGGAGCTCGCCGCAAAGAATTGTGTCTATTTCGTGAATTTTGTAAAAGCAAATTTGATGTTTATTAGTTTGTGGTTTTTTATAACAAAGTTCAAACTTTTAAATATAGTGCTCTTTAAACACGTATATAAAATGGAATTGATTAGATAAGAGAGAAAAATGAACACATAAGGGTTTTACTATAAACCATTATTTTTTACTAAATACAATTATTATTGGTCCCTTAAATTATTAAGGATATTTTTGTTATTTTAAAAAATATTGGAAACCCTTTCTAACGGTAACAACATGAGGGAGAATCCGACCAAAAAATTAACATACGAGACCACATGCATATAAATAAAAAAAGTAGGCAAAACACACCTTTGGGCCACTGTACTTTTCAAAAAATTGCAACTAGGCCACTGAGAAGTCAAAATTTTCGGGATGACCACTATACCAGACTTATCTTGCACGTTAACCTTTTTTTTGGATGGACATTAAGTTAGGTTAAATGTCTATTTTGCCTTCGTCTTCATCATCATCACTGTGACAAAGTAACCCAAATCTGGGTTTACAAAGTTTTAAAACCCAGATTGTTTCATGGAGTGTTCTGAAACACAAGTGTTCCTCCCCAAATGATTGCTCGATGACTTCACCCTGAACTGTCACCCGGAGAGAACCGTGAATTGTTTCAGGTGGTTGAGACAATATGGTAATATGTGTGGGGTCGCCCCTCCTCTCCCAACAGTTCCACCTCGACTGTGGAACATAGTTAACTTAACACCGTACTCTTTTGCAACCTTTTTAAGCTCTTCTCGAGCCTTGTAAAGTTGCCAGGCAGCAGATAGTCGCCAGACATCTTTCCCTAAGTCGGAGTATCCAATCATGACTTCTTGCTCACCGTTAATCCTATTTCTATACCATTCTATTGAGAAAAGACGGGCCACGACAGCCGGGGCGGCATCCAGATCATCAAGTTTTTGAAAGAGCGGGACCACCCTTAATGGCTCCTTAACATTGTACTTGCGTTGTAATAGCTCAACGACAAACACGTTAGATGGTGATGTGGCCATGGAGATAATATAAGCCCCAAAGCAGTCTGCTGGAAGCTCAGCCAAGACATGGAAGGTGTCCAAAACATCAGGAATTTCCTCAGTTTTGGGGAAATCGGGACCAAAGAGAGGGCGCTTTCCACTTAGCTTAGACAAAAGCCATTCTTGGCGACGTTCTTCAGACCATTCTCGATAGGAACCAATTTTCAAATATTTGGTAGATAAAACTTTGTAAACCCAGATCTGAGTTTTAAAACCCAGATTTGGGTTACTTTGTCACAGTGATGATGATGAAGACGAGGGGAAAATAGACATTTAACCTAACTTAACGTCCATCCAAAAAAGAGATTAACCTGCAAGATAAGTCTGGTACAGTGGTCATCCCAAAAATTTTGATGTCTCAGTGGCCTAATTGCAATTTTTTGAAAAATACAGTGACCTAAAGGTGTGTTTTGACAAAAAAGTAAAACCTAACTTAAAGTTTAGCACAAGTCGAGGGACCAAATTCAAATTATTAATTAATTCTAACTTGAAAACATACAACGAACTGATTCGCGGATGTGGAGTTGAGCCTTATAAAACTCAAAAGATAACAAATAGAGTGAGAGAGAAGCTTGCGATATTACTAAAAGAGGAATAATTTTTTCTTAGAGTGAATAATAAGTAGAGCAGTCAAATAGGGCAAAAGCCCGCGGGCATGCCCGCCCTGCCATTCATTAGGGGCAAGTTGGGCTGATGTATTAGATACCCGTTTGAAAAAACGGGCTTTTCGGGCTTTACCCGTGCGGGGCTGCGAGCTTTGCGGGGCGGGCTGCGGGTAGCCCGCATTTTCTTATAATACTTACAAGTTTTAAAATCATTAACATAAATTACATTACACATAGGCATATAGGCACATAGCCCAATCCAATGCTTCAAGCGGCCCAAGCCCATTCCCACTCCTTTTCCCGTTTTTCGTCAAACTCAAATAGTCAAATTAGCGGTTAGGGTTAGTAGTCAAAATTCAAAATACAAATTTTGAAAATACTCTCTCTCTCTCCCTCAGCCTCTCACGCTCACGACTCACGCATGGAACGACCTTATAGATTTCTACGACCTTCTTCCTCCGGCGATTGTGCCGCCTCCTCCTGGGCCTTGGCCTCCGACTCCATTTCCATCTCAAACTCTCAACTTTCTCTCATCTCAAGCCTGGAATTCTGGAAAATGAACTTGTCGTTCTGCAGTCTTTTGCCGGTGGTAAGTGCCAAGTGGTTAGATAACTTTCTTTGAGAATTGTGTGTTCTTCTTCCACATCGCATGCCCGTTCCATCATGATTTATGGAAATGATTTACATTCTGGCAGCCCGTTAGGAAGAGAGGGTGTACCCTTCATCAACGAGATGTTCGTCGGTGTTGATTTTGAAGTTAGCAAGATCCCCTGATTTCTTTATTTCTTGTTTGGAAATTGTAATACAATAAATAGGGAGTATATTGATTTTCGGTGTATTGTATGAATCATGAATGTAATTGTAAATATTAAAAAATCTCATTTTTGCAGGCTTTGCCCGTTTTGCCCGCGGCTCTACGCTGGACGGATTGGGCTAGGGGATTTTAGGACCGTCATGTTCGCGAACTTTCTCGCTCCGTCCCGTTTTGCATCAAGCTTTTAAGACCTGCGGACAAACCCATCCCGTAAGCTCATTTTAACGGCTCTAATAATAAGGATAATCAACCATGGATCGTGAGGCAATGTTTCTAATGTACTTCAAATTTATTATGGTGAAATTTAGGCAAATATTACTAGAAGCAAATAACGCCGTCATCTCTCTCTCTCTCAAACTCTCACTCTCAAGTCTCACCCACACCTAATGATGAACCAGGACTCGAAATGAACAACAAAATTATTCAGAAAACTTGACGAACCATCCTTGCAGTATGTTGGGTTTCGAGAAAACCTGAAATGAATTCATCGTCCGACGGATTTCTGAGCTTCGTAAGCAATCTGCGAAATACCAGAATCAACGCAAATAAACAAAACTGAAGTCAGAACTGCGCACATTCACTACGACTCATCTTAAATACGTCTTCGTTTCACGCCGATCTACCGAAATCAATGGTCGACCGGTTCAGGACCTCGCCTCCGCCTCCAAAGACCTTGGCTACATCGCCGACATAAGCTTCCACAAGGTACTCTATTCAGATCCTTTCTACAACTGCAAAATATCCAAATTGTTCAAATTAATGTGTCGATTGAAGTTTGTAGTTAGTTTTGACTTTTGATTTTAACCAAATGACATTCTCTTCCTTTCCCCTATCATAATCCTCCGTTTTTGGGCATACTGAGGACCTTCATATCTCATAATTCGGGAACAGCAAGAAAAGGTCTTGATAGTTATAGTCAAATTCATTCCATTTTGATTCGGATACCTTTCATCCATTGCAAAATGGAAACTTTGAATAGCACAGGTCGACAAAGAAGAAGTGTACTCCCTCCGCTGACAAACGTTTCTAATTTCTATTTTGGGATGCACCCACTAATGTTCCCAAAGACTACTGATTTTCTCACATTATTTTTAAATATTTTTTTATTTAATACTATAATTATCTATTATATAAAACAGATCAGGCGTTGGGAAAATCTATTTACTTGCCGGGATTTGATTTTACCAAAGACAATCACCTGTCAGGATTAAATCTAATCTAAACTGTTTTTATCTCAACCTAATCTAATCTAACCGTTTCCTATTCACGTTTTTCTTCCTAAATCTCATCTAAACTATTTTTATCTTAACCTAATCTAACCATTTCCTATTCACGTTTTTCTTCCAACGTTTTTATTTCAACCGGCTTTCTTCCATCTTTTTCAGGCTTAGTTTTATTTTTCTATTATATAAAATAGATCAGGCGGTTGGGAAAAGCTATTTTCTGGCCAGGATTTGATTTTACCAAAGACAATCACCGGCCAGGATTAAGTGCTTGTTTGGTGGAGCGTTTTGCTCAAAACACAGGTAAAAAACGCAACGTTTTCTCTTTAAAAGTGTTTCAATGCAGCGTTTTAAAAACGTGGAGCGTTTTAAAACGCTCTAATTTGTAGCGTTTTAAAAATATGCTACGTTTTCAACTAGTCTGTTTTTGAAAAATAGCGTTTTGAAATAATTTTCCAAACGTGTTTACAAAAAATAAAACTACGTTTTGAAAACGCTGCTTTTTGAAAAAGCTGCGTTTTCAAAACGCTGCACCAAACGAGCCCTAAATCTTTGTGAAAAGCTATTTACCGACCAGGATTTGATTTTACCAAAGACAATCACCGGTCAGGATTAAATCTCATCTAAACTATTTTTATCTCAACGTAATCTAATCTAACCGTTTCCTATTCACGTTTTTCTTCCTAAATCTCATCTGTCTCATCCCTTAATTATTTATTTATTTATTTGATTCTTCTCTTTCATTCTTTAGTAAATCACTTTTGACCACCACCCCCTATCTTTAGTTTCAGGAGAGAGAAACTAAAAAGGAAATGAAAATTGGTAGCTGAGTTCTCACTAATTTAAATAAATTTAATTATATATATATATATATACACACACACACACACACAATATATATATTATTTATTATATTGATTTATTTGAATACTAACATCGTCCTATACTGACATCGTCCCATACTGACGCCGTGCCATAGGCACGGGCACATAATCTAGTTATTATTATAGCAACATATTTTAAGGCCCATCATTAATTACATTTCTTATTCCTTCTATTTTGTTCGCTAGGAACATTTATCCGGGATGGTGAGAGTATTTTAGTTTGAGAAAATTACAACTTCACCCTTCACATTAAAATTGTTTTTGATGGTAGTGTCATGTGTGCCGGGCATGTGATTAATAGTTAGGGTGTTTTGTCATTTTATGAATTTTCTGACCGTAAATGTAATGGTAACCCGGAAAAGGGGGAATCTCATTAATAAAAATGAATAATAGAACCTAACGAATAAAAAAACAAGAGTTGGGACCAAACTAAAAATTCCAAAAAAGTTGAAGGACCAAAATATATATTAATCCTTTATGAATATGTAAAGCTAAAATTAACAGTATGCTCCCTTGAGTTTTTTATCTCTACAAGTAGCTTTAAAGACTAACATATCGGTACCTAACAAACCCTAAGTAAATAATTGTTGATATGATTTTCAATATTGTTTGGTACTTGAATTTTTGAATAGACCCTCCCAGATTCAGAATTGACCCTTATGTAACGTAGTAATGTTTAAGTAAGTGTGTTGTCTTTAGTTATTTTATTTTGTAATAAATGGATATATAATTTTTTAAAATAAATAGAAAATGTATTACTAATCCATTATCTTCAAATTAACCACTAATTTGAATATCTACACATTATTCAATTTCCATTTGTATCGCTCACATCTAAATTTAAGTGAAGGTCCAAGAATTATTGGCCAATCTCTTCAACATTGTTTATGAATTTACACCAGAGTAGAGGTTCTTTTCTACAAGGATCTCAAATAACCCAACCAACATGTAACACTTAAATTTTAGCTTCCTATACAATTGGATATCAGATTTAGGCCAAACTGAATCATATCATACAACTTAATTTACTCGACAAAACTAAAATTTCCAATATCGGTGCTTCTACCAAAAACTGACACTCATTTAGGAAGGAAGGCAGTAACAATTAGTAGGAGAATTGATAAGCTATCTGTAACTGGATGGGTAACTGACTTAATCTTTCGCTCATCTAAAAACTAGAAAGTGTTCTGATAGTGGTCTATTCACATTTCTACTACATTACAATAAAATAGAAAAAAAGCTTTATGGCACCAACCTGATTATCGCTAGTTCCAGTCAACAGACTGTTGACTCACAGAACACCAATGAGGTAGACAAGATAAACTTAGAGGGTGTTGAGTATAACAATGGAAAGTAAAAGGATGATTTTGTCTCTTGTAATAGTTAGGCAGTTTCTGTTTGTTATTTCTCGTCTTCTTTGTAATGGGTAGTATAAATGTAGGAGGTGTGACTCTTTTCTTTTCAAGTTGATTGTTAATTGAGAAAGTAGTTTTTGGTTCTTTCTCACTCTCTCTCTCTCTCTCTCTTCCCCAAATTCAAATTCAGTTCTCATCATGGTATCAGAGTGATCCAGAAATTCTTCCGCTTCAAACCCAACCCTGCATAATTGTTCTCAAACCTAATCAAAATTGAGAGTCTGTTCCATCAATTGAGTGTTGATTCTCGAAATTTCTTATTTGATTCGTGAGCAATGGCTGATAACAACAGTAGTGAGGCGAAGAACTTGAGCGGGAGGAGGGAAGAAAGGCGCCATAGTACGAGTACGATCTGGAAGCTTCAACACTCAAGCTTCATCCTTCACATCCGTTGTTTCTGCATCCAAGCGACCATCCTGATATGGTACTTGTCACACAAACTTTGAATGACTCTGTTAATTTCAACCAATGGAAGCTATCTGTAGTCATTGCTCTTACTGCAAAAAACAAATTAGGTCTAGTAAATGGAAAGAATAAGAAGCCTGCTTCATCATCTAAATACCTTGATGAGTGAAATAGATGTAACAATATGGTCATTGCATGGTTGTAGAATGTCATCAAGGAACCCTAAGTGTATCAGCCTATTTTACAAAATTCAGAAGTCTGTGGGATGAATTGTCCAATCTGAATAGCATTCCAAAATGTGAGTGTGATTGTAACTGTGGAGCAATTCAAAAGCAGGATGATTATGAACATGAGCAGAAACTGTTTCAGTTTCTAATGGGACTCAATGATAGTTTTACTACCACTAGAGGCCAAATTATCATGATGAATCCTTTACCTAGTTTAAGTAAAGCAGAGAACCTGTTAATCCAGGAACAAACTCAGCGAAAATGTAGCAACTCTGGTTCAAACATTAGCGATATGTCTGCCGCATTGTTGAGCAAATCTTCTGAAGGTAACATGGCTGGAAGAACTGGCTTCAAAAATTTCATGAATAAGACCAACACAGGAAGTACCAATTACACACAGAAAGGGAGGTTTTGGTGTGAATTTTTCCATGGTGATTCACATACCAAGGAGAGATGCTTCTTCCTCCATGGATTTCCAGAGTGGCACAAGTTGCATGGGGTGAAACCTGACCTTAGTAAGATGCCCAAGAACAGGACAAAAGATCTAGCTGCTAATGTTCTCAGTAATGATAGCAGTGGAAGTGATGCTGCAGAACATAGCTCTTGCATTCCAGGCCTGAACAATGCTCAATACAATCAACTGATGCAGCTTTTGTCCTATTCTGGTGGTATGCCTGAATCTTACATAGCGGGTACTGTTATAAGTTGTTCCAGTTTTATGCCTCCTAAGGATTCATCTAGTCATAGTCTGTACAACACTATTGGATTATTGACACTGGAGCCATTGACCACATAACTCCTATTTTTGATGTGCTTGTTAATCCTGTGTGCATTAACTCATCTAATCTTCTTCCTAATGGCCATACAACCAAGATTACTCATAAAGGTACTGTCATTCTTGATTAGTCATGTTCTGTTTGTGCCATCTTTCAAATTCAATTTGTTGTCCGAAAGCAAACTTGCTGTGGATAATATCTGCATACTTGTTTTCTCTCCTTCTGTTTGCTTCCTTCAAGACCTAGCACACAAGGCAGCCAAGGAGATTAGTAGATTGTCTGGAGGATTGTATAGAACTTTATTCACAAGGGAATGTTCTGACAAGTCTATTTGTTCTGTTTGTTCCTTTTATTCTGATTCTTGTATTGCAACATTGAACAATTCTACAATGTCTTGCTCTGCTCATAATACTTTCAATAAAGAAGTTACTTTATGGCATTTGAGACTTGGTCACATTCCTCTTACATCATTAAAACATTTGGATATTTGCAATATTACTCATTCCACTACTATATCTCTTTGTGACACCTGCCACCTTGCTAGACAGACTAAAAACCTTTTCCACTAAGTTCCTCCCACTCTGAAAAACCCTTTGCTCTTTCTCCATTGTGATGTGTGGGGGCCTTATAGGCATCACACTTATAATGGTTTTAACTCATTTCTCACCATTGTTGAAGACAACATTTGGACTTTTCTTCTAAAATCCAAAGCCCAGGCTCCTTAATATCTTAAATACTTCCTCTCTCTTGTTCAGACTCAATATCATGCCAGTGTTAAAGAAATTAGGTCTGACAATGGTAAT
>CM028378.1:107450135-107513532 GCA_013146195.2 Codonopsis lanceolata | reverse complement strand
AAACAAAATCTAAACAATTCTAAATTAATTACAAACAAATCTAATCTCCTATTTTGACAAGAAAGGTGAAAACAAGATAAAATAGGCTTGCCTATTTTACCCCTTACAATCACCCCTTGTTGAACATTTCTGGTCAAATCCAAAACAAGTGTTACCAAGACCAAATCAATGATTTCCTCGCAAATGTTAGAGATGATAAACACCCCTTAAACATGATATCATGATTAACCGAAAATAACCAATCATAAAGCATTGTTATGTTTTAGGAGTTACGCACCAATCATCGAAGCAATGAAATGTTCGATGAAAATATTCAAGAAAAACAACCAACAACCACAAAATGTTCAACCACAAAGATTGCAAACAACAATCCTGCTAAGCTTCGCTTTCTTCAAAGAAGAAGCCTTCTGATCGCCTTCAACAGCAAAGATCGTGCACAAAGAGACAACTTCAGAACACTAGCTTCGTGAACACTTGCACTTTCACCCCCTATTTGACCGTAATTGAGCCAACCAGCTGAATATTGAGCAATTAAAGTGGTGAGTTAGAAGTCCGAGCACCAAGAATAGACAACTGAGATTGAACCATTGTCAGCCGTGGCAAGATACAAAGGCACCATGGGGCAGAGGGAGATGAGTCATGGCTGATTGTAACATCCGATGGAACATGGAAGTAACATTGACTCGGGCGAGAGGCAAAGTGGTCATTAAAGGCTGGAGTAGAGTTTTGAGCGATAAAGATTAATGAGAGGCAAGTTTACAACCCTATCTCCCCTTAATAATTTTGCGAAATGTGAAGGGGTTCAAGAAGGGGTGAACAATCTTGTAGAAGGAAGAGAGAGCCCGAGACACTAGGATTTTATAAACGTAGATGGAAAATTAAGACCTTTTGTCTCCCTCGCCAAAGCATGGAAGAGATTTTTCTAAAAATAAATGCCCAAAATCAAAAGGTGCATGAGTGCCAATTAGGTAAAGCACCTTAGCATGCTCCCAAGAATGGTGTTGAATTGGCTGTGGGAGACCAGCTTGGCACAAATGATTTTATGAAGGAAGGCATAAAGAGAAGAGTTGAGGTGCCAGAGGTGCCTTGACAGCCATTGGACAACTTTTCCACCAATCATCTCAAAAACACAAGAGTTCGATCAATGTCCATTTCAAAAGGACCAGATTCGTGTGTTTAGTATAGAGTTGATGACAAAAGATGAGAATGTATACCATTTGCCTCTAATAAACACTTTTCAAAATGAGCATCCGCAAGGCAAACAGATATGTTTTTTCAATGTTTGCATAAAACTCATATATCAATTCCTAAAATAAGGAGTAGCATATAATTGTTCCTAATAAACCTCTATCGAGAGAAAAAAGAGGTAAGATTATGTGCATTCATTTAAGACAAGATATTTCTTTCATCTATTGATATTTCTTAGAAGTGTTGTGTCGAACGAAGTAGCGAGATTTAGTCACAAATTTGAGGGAGAAAGGAGTACCCATTGACTTAGAGCGCTTGATGTTGTTGCATTATGTTGCTATTGGCACCTCAGCCAGTTTACTTCTCGTGAATCTAACAGAATTTCTCGAATCACATCGGCTTCGTGAGTTGCCTCTTGCTTTCAAAGTTCTTATCGAATTGTCATCAAAGTCCGATGAACCGGGTTGTCTGGGCATAGCTTCGGCCGAGGCCGAGATGGACCATTGAAGAAGACACATTCTTCACTCTTGACCGATACTCTCAAATGTATTGCCTTCATCGTGAGAAAGTGATATCATCATTTGAGGCGAGGGGAACTAACTTCAACAACAGAGGATTCTCTTGTTTGTGGAGACAAATCGTTGGAAATACAACGCTGGAGAAGGAATAGGATAGTCATCATCCCCGATGTTCCGCCTCGAGCCGGAGTAATTTTGGGGAAGCAGCATGGTGGAGATGAGGGCTCTTGAACGTATGGAGTCGAGCCCGGGGGGATGAAATCTTCATCTTCCGGGTCACTTTCAATTACCAACCGATTCTTCAAAATACCTTTCTCAACCCTGTGTTTCTTGGCGCTTTAACATCGGTACCGCACTTGGATTCTCATAGTTGGATGGGATTCCTCGAAGCCTCTTTGATTTACGTGTGCTAGGGTTACCGATTTGAGGAAACCCGATAGATCTCCGTGAGTTATCCACATCAATTGCATTTCCTTTTTCGCCAGAAGGATTATTGTCAAGGGTTCCGCAAGGATTGAGCTAAGACGATTGCCAAATTGGGTTTTCGGTGATGAAGTGGGCGGATGTAGCTTCATCGATAGCTACATCAGCAGTTGAGTCGGTTCTTGGAGATTTAGGAATTGACGAAGAAGAGGCCATTGGGGGATGCTTAGATGGAGAAAGAAGGAAACTGATGAAATGATCAGGATTTTGGATCAAGATGGTTTTTCTCGATAGAGATGATCGCCGGAATTGGAGACAGTGGCTTCTGAGAGAAGTGACCAATTTCCTACAAGATTAGCACTAATACACCACTAAGACACAATTAGCCGTTGGGTCATTAAGATGAGAGAATATGAGGAGACCCAACCAAGAAATCAAATTTCAAAAATTTAGATAAAAATCAAATGTTAACCTCCAATAGAAATATGATAAAAATTTGCTGTTATGATCATGAGAAATATGTGGAGAATTTAATGAGATAAACTAACTACTCATATCTGATTTCAAAAATTTTGAATTGTACAAAAATTGATCAAGTATTTTAAGAATGCACAATACATACTTAACCAAAATTGTAAACACACAAGTCTGATAAACATAATCAATATTACCAGTTCAGATCCTCATGATGAGCACAACAGATTTGACAACCACATAAAATATTGACTTGGTGAACAATGAAGCAAAGAGCACTACTTAGTTGAACAGAAACTTAAGGAGCTGATATTCAACAACAAAAAATGTCCTATAAGATATGCCTAGCATGAGCAGAAAAATAAACAAAAGAAAGAGTGCAAACACACATGTGATATGTCTAGATCATCTGAATGTAGTTCCCAATGTAGCTGCATTGGAAAACACATTCGCCAAAATTGTGATTTTATGTCCAAATTCTCATCTTTTCTTCACCAAAATAACACAAATACTCCCATAAACACAATAGGTACTTTATTTCCCTATGAGAATAGCTTTACTTTATTTCAAGCTAATTCAACATACACCACTAGGAACCTTTCACACTATTTACCAAGGGTAGCAACTTAACTTATTGATCAACCCATGAAATCCGAGGATCCACAGTTCCCAAAGAAAGATGCAACAACCTTGTCCATAGGTAGCTCTTTTCCGTTAGGTAGCTTTCACACTTTGTCGATTAAAGGGAGTCAATTTAGTCAAGATCAACCCATGAAAGTCTAAACTCCATAGTACATTGACAAATTGCAGCATCCCCAAAATTTCAAAAGGTAGCTCTTTTCTTAGTGGTTAAAATAAATTTCAAGTTCAGCACAATTTTTCTTAGGGAGATTGGTGAGGAGAATTTGAGAAAAAAAATCACAATACATATTGAATGTATAACCAAGACTATCAAACAAAGGTACTAAAGCATACAGAGTGAAACTAGTGTGCCCCCTAAAAAAACAATGCAAGATGCCTATTTTTTTTTTACTGACAAGTGAGGGATTACATGGCACACATACCGAGAGATTTCCTAAGATTTATGAATCTCTCAAAATCTAGACTCTTTGTGAAAATATCAGCCAATTGGTTTTCTGTTCCCACATGTTCAATGCAAACAATGCCTTGTTCAACCAAGTCTCTAATGAAATGGTGTCTTATGTCTATGTGCTTTGTTCTAGAGTGTTGAACAGATTTTTAGCTATGCTTATTGCACTTGTGTTGTCACAATACATGGTTAATATATTATCGTGTAAACCATAATCTTTGATCATTTGTTTCATCCACAAAAGTTGTGTACATCCACTACCGCCAGCCTATATACTCGATTCACCGTTGATAGGGCTACACAATTTTGTTTCTTACTAAACCATGAAATCGATTATTTCCCAGATAAAAACATCCACCGATGTACTTCTCATGTCATCAACACTTGCCAATGGCAAGATCACTAAACCCAACAAGATTGGTGTTAGTGTGTTTAGTATACCACAAACCCATGCCATAAGTCTCACCAACATATCGAATTATTCTTTTTACTGCTTTCAAGTGAGAGACTTTGGGGTTTGCTTGATACCTAGCACACAAACACACACTGTACATAATATCTGGACGGGTGGCAGTTAAATACAACAGACTTCCAATCATGCTTCTATATAAGGTAGGGTCAACACTTCCTGATTTTTCATCTTTATTGAGTTTATTGGATGTACCCATAGGGGTTTTCTTATGTTTTCCATTCTCAAGATTGAATTTCTTCACCAAGTTAAGAGCATACTTGGCTTGAGATATAAACATCCCTTCATGTGATTGTTTAAACCGAATTCCTAAAAAATAGGTCAACTCCCCAACCATACTCATCTCAAACGTGGAAGTCATGCAATTAACAAACTCTTTTCCAGGGACTTGGAGGTGGATCCAAGCACAATATCATCAACATAGATTTGAGCTATCAAAATATGTTTGTCTTGATTTTGAATAAACACTGTTTTATCCACCTCTCCCTTCTAAACCCACTTTGTAAAAGGTGGTCTGTAAGCCTCCCATACCAAGCTCTAGGAGCTTGTTTGAGACCATACAAGGCCTTTTTCAATTTAAACACATGACTGGGTTTTTGGGGTCCTCAAAGCCTTTTGGTTGTTCAACGAAAACTTCTTCTTCAAGAATGCCATTTAAGAATGCACTCTTCACATCCATTTGTTGAAGAGTTATGTCAAGAAAACAAGCAATGGCAAGAAGCGCACGAATGGACTCAATACGGCTACGTGAGCAAAGGTTTCATCAAAATCCACCCTCAACTCGTATACCCTCGAGCCACAAGTCTAGCTTTATTTCTTATTATTTGTCCCACTTCATTAGTTTTGTTTTTGAAAATCCATTTTGTTCCAATAACATTTATTGAAGTGGGTCTAGGAACAAGATACCAAACATCATTTTTTGTGAATTGATCTAGTTCCTCTTGCATGGCATTTATCCAACTTTCATCCTTAAGAGCCTCTTGCACATTTTTAGGTTCAATAGTGGAAACAAAACAAGAAGCATGAATTTCATCAAATTCAAGTGTGGACATGCATGCGAAGTTTCTTGTAATCCACTTTACCTTTCCTTCTTGTTGACACACCATCTTGTACATTACCTATGATTTGAGAAAAGGATGGATTTTCTCGATCTTGCTTGGAATATCAATTTCCCTGCTCTCACCTGACCGAATGTCTTCCGATTCGAATATGTTCCAGCTTCACCTTCGCTGTTGTCCCAATGTGACTTCCGATGTAGCCGCATTCTAATCACATTGGGTGACACATCCTCGAATCTCATCATCTGCTGAATCCGCTGAACCTGTCTGATTACTGGATTATCGGATTCACCAAGCTTCTCGGATCAAAATCTCCAAAATCTAGGATCCCGAAACATCTTCTTCAACAGCTTTTGTGACCAAGATCGGTTAGATCATCAAAAACAATGTTCATGGATTCCATAATAGTCTTAGTTCGTAGATTAAAAACTCAGAAGCCCGACTATTTGTAGAATATCCCATGAAAACACACTTATCACTCTTAGAATCAAACTTGGAAAGTTGGTCTCTATCATTGAGAAGGTAGCATACACAACCAAAAACATGAAAGTATTTCAAGGTTGGTTTCTTTCCAAGAAAAATTTCGTAAGGAGTCATTGTGCTACCTGGTCTTAAGAAAACCCTATTTCCAATGTGACAAGCAGTATTTAAGGCTTCAGCCCAAAAACGTTTAGCCAAATTTTTTGAGGTTAACATCACCCTAGCCATCTCTTGTAATGTCCTATTCTTTCTTTCCGCCACTCCATTTTGTTGTGGAGTTTTGGGAGCAGAAAATTCATGTGAGATGCCATTGGAGGCACAATAATTAGAAAAGGATGAGTTTTCATGTTCCGTGCCATGATCTGATCTAATTCTAATAAGCTTTAGATCATACAAGTTCATCACACGGGTGTACCAAATTTTGAATGCCTCAAAAGTTTCAGACTTCTCTCTTAAGAATATCACCCAAGTGTATCTAGAGAAGTCATCCACACAAACAAAGGTGTATTTTTTTCTACCTAAACTCTCTACCTCAATGGGACCCATGAGGTCAGTGTGGATCATCTCTAGACACCTAGATGTGGAGCATTGAGTTATGGGAAGATGAGGAGCCTTGGTTTGTTTACCTTTTTGGCAGGGGCCACATACCTTTGAATAATTCTTTTCCAAATTTGGTAGTCCTTTAACAGCATCATGCTTCACAAGCTCATGGAGCTTACGAAAACTCATGTGTCCAAGTTTCTGATGCCAAAGATCTGTTACATCAAGACTTGCTTTTTGACATGATTGGCTATTGTTGAACATGTAACAATTATCAGATGACCTTGTACCTGTCAGAAGACATTTGTTAGTTTGATCAAAAACTTCACAAGAATTTTTATCAAACCTTACCTGAAGTTCATCATCACACAATTGACTTATACTGATTAAATTTGTCTTTAGTCCTTCCACATGATAAACATTTGTGAGACTTGGAAGGCCTTCAACATTCAATGTTCCTTTGCCAATAATTTTCCCTTTGGCACCACCACCATAGGTCACTGACCCACCATTGATACTCACATATTCTTTCAAATTCTCAACCGAACTGCATATGTCTAGAACACCCACCGTCCAAAATACCAAGATCCAAAGAATATGAGATTTTAATGAAGTGAAAGTAACATTGCACACTTCATCATGTGACATTGTAGCACCAGGACATATATCAAACGGCTCACAATATTTGGCTTTACACTTATCATCACAAGTTTTGGGAACCCACATTTGTTTGACAGTTTTGGGTTGGTGGTTTTGAATTTTTTTTTTCTGATGAGCCTTCGGATGAGACTTCCAATGTGACTGCCAATGTTGCTGCATTGGCTGTTGCATTGGCTGCTTCATACGATTCTCGCATCCGAAGTTTTTCCCAAGAAGGCTTGTCTTCTTTCATCCTCATACATAGCCTTTTTCGAAAAACAAAAGGGTTGTATGTGACCGTGCTTATGGCGTAAGTGACAAACAAAATTTTTCTTTCTTATTCTCGGTTTTTCAAAGAAAACAGCTTTCTTGAAAATTTTGATCACCTGCTTAGTTCCGCACGTTCCTTCTCCTTCTCTTACAAATACCTTAGAACAAAACCAATACCTGACCTGGATGTGCTGCCTGAATTCAGCATTTCATCCACTTTTTGTTTGCTTGAATTCCATTTGGTAATGGTTTCTTTTGCTTGAGCCAACTGCTCCTTCAATCCTTCAATTTCAACATCTTTTCTGCTTAGCAAACTTTCCAGCCTTACTATGCACTCTTTTTTATCCTCATTTGCCTTTTTCAGCAGCTCATTTGCCTTACCAAGTAGTGTAACTTGGTGAGCTCGTTTCTCCCAGTCCTTGTACAGCTCCTTGTACCCTTCCAGCAAGTCTGACTCTGTGTCTCCACCATCTTCTGGAATTGTTGAGTTAAAACAGAAGAATTCGTCTCTGTTTCTGCTCACTGTATTTGCCAATGTGACTCCGGATGTAGCTGCATTGGGTGTCACATTGGTTGAAAAATCTGCACTTTCAGATTCAGAGTCATAAACAGCATTAAGAGTGATAAGATCACCTGGATCTTCTCCATCACTATCATTCAAGGTTGCTGAAAAATTCAAGCCCTTTTTTCTTAAAGTGTTTGCACATTGGTTAGCATAGTGACCATAACCTTGACATTCTCTACATTGTATAGAATCAATGTTCTTACCATTGTAGGATAATTTTGATGCAAATGGGTTTGTGAAGGGTTTTTCTGGAGTTTGGAAAGAATTTTCTTTGGGAACAAATTTTCCAAAATCAGGTTTGAAAATTTTTTTTGAGCTTGATGATGGAGTTCTATTTTGACTCTTATTTTTCAAATTTTTTTTGAATTTGGTAGTCAATAGAGCAATAGATTCTTCTCCAAAATCAGACTCATCAATATCCTTTTGAATTTCAAGCAAATCACATGAGAGATCAATAGGAGCATGCATAGCAATATTTTTCACAATGGGTGTAGAAGATGATGAAGCCCCTTTGCCTTTTTGTTTTATTTGATCGTTTAGGTTCAGTTCAAAGTTTTGAAGAATACCAGCCAGTCTTTCAAAACTCATCTTGTCAATATCATGTGCTTCTTCAATTGCACATATCTTGACATTGAACCTTTCAGGCAAAGTTCTCATCATCTTGCTAACAAGACGCTCATTAGTAATAGGATCTCCTAAAGCAAGCGCATAATTAGATAAATCAAGAAGTCTACCATAATATGTCATGATATCCTCAGACTCGTGCATTCTAGTGTTTTCAAATTGAGTGGTAAGCATTCTTAACTTAGAAGCACGAACACTGGCAGGTCCTTCACACAAGGTCTGAAGGGCCTCCCAAACATCTTTAGCAGATTCATAATTTGCTATCACCCTAAAAGTATTAGCATCTAAGGCTTTATAAATAGCATACAAGGCTTTTGAATTAAAGGATGCAGTGTTCCTATCTTCATTGGTCCATTCAGATTCTTTGGTGACCTTGACATCACCATCCGAATCTGTTGTTTTAGGAGGACTCCAACCATTCAAAACAACAAGCCACGCTCTCTCATCAATTGATTTGATGAAAATGCGCATCTTGACTTTCCAGATAGAGTAATTAGCATTAGTAAGAGTAGGAGGGCGAACAACGTTCTCATACTGAGAATCCATCACGACTTTAACCAGAATCAACTCTTAGTGATATCAAGAGAAGGCTCTGATACCAATTGAAAGAACGTGATAGCACAGATTCTCAATAGAAATCAATGTGGTTACCAATGTAGCTGTGATTGTAGCTACAATGGCAAACACAATGAAACAACAAGTAATAGCAGCGGAAGATTGAAAAAGTCACAGCTTCAGATAGTAAGATTGAAATCAAGTTTTTTATCAAAAACAATCTACAAGTTTAATACTTGTAGACCAAGCCTCAAGGCCACACAAATTTCACTAAAAAGAATGAATTGTTTTACAAAAACTATGTGAAATCAAGCACAAAATATTCTCACAAGATAATAAATCTTGGAGAACAAAAAACCCACATAAATAGGTTAAACAAAAACGTGGGGAATAAACAGACTCAGCCTCCTTAAACACGAAACATGAAGCACAAAAAGATTTTCCAGCAAACTGATGTTACTGTCAATGTTGCAACATTGACAGCCTTCAGCAAACAAACTTCAGTCCTGGAAAACTGTTTCTGTAACTTATGCCTTCAGCGAATAGATCTCTTGTCTTGATTCTTTTTCTCAAGCTCTTCGTCAAACCCGTCTCTTTGTCCAGAATATATACACAGCAAGCCCTACAACATCCGGCAAAAGAGACACAATTCTACAAGGAAAGGGATTAGTTATTCAATGGTAAAATCAACACCTTTCCAAAACTTGCAAGATTATCTTACCAAATATGATGAAAGTCAAGATTCTTGGTTTGACTAAGATACTTGCCAAGATTTAGTTACCAAAATAATATAGCTGAAATCTTAGAAAGATTTTGCTACCAAAACTAGCTAAACAAAATCTAAAACAATTCTAAATTAATTACAAACAAATATAATCTCCTATTTTGACAAGAAAGATGAAAACAAGATAAAATAGGCATTGCCTATTTTACCCTTACACATCTATTGTTTATTAGTATAAAGAAGTTAAAAAAAATAATTTGTGGTTGAAAATTATTTATCACTTAAAATAATATTATTTGAGTATATACGGGCCCTGTAAAGACAAAATTTTGATTTAGCTCCTAATGACATGTCTATGTTTCCGTTTTATTACACAAACTAGGTTATTACCTGTTCGATGTATGGAATGTATCATATATTTCCTTCGTTTCAGGTAAAGAGTTCAATATACTATTTTGTGATGTTTTCACTTGAAAAGCCCAATTTCAAAGGGTAATACTTACTGTAAATAAAATTGAACATTGGAAATAAAGATTACCGTCAATGTAGATAAACATAGAACATTACACATTTTTATTTAATCCAAAAAGACAAAAAAATTACCGTCACTGTATTAATGTTTTCTAAAATAGAGTTGCCCTAGGCATATTACATGTGTTGTATTGTTAAGCACCTAAATTATGTCAATCATTTATATAATATTTCAACTTTACCTTTCATATTTGATATTAACATATTTCTTATGTTCAAGCAATTTTGAAATTATGATTAACATAGTTAGAATGTGATGTTGCTTTTTTTTTTTCTAATAAGACATGCATCAGAGGAAGAGGAAGGGCAGATTGAGTGTTGTGCCATCTATGGACAATTAGACATACATATTTTGGTGCTTTAATACATAAAGAAACACTATTTGAGTGATTTCTCAATCCATGAGAAGAAGACTATTTTATAGCCCTTGATTTTAGCAAGATATACTATACAATTGAATATATAGATTTGAAATTCAAAAATGAAACTAATCACAACAAAGATATGTTTTATCCTCGTTGATGAGACTGTATCAATATTGATTGATAGATTAATAAATTGTTAAAATCAAAAGTATCGATATAATCATCCTAAACTAACCGTATAAATCAAATGTGGTAAAACTTATCCTGACTGTAAAAGTTATCATAAACTAACCGCATAAAATCAAAAGTATCGCATTTGTTTTATAGATATAATCATCCTAAACTAAAAATCAAATGTGATAAAATTTATCTTAACGGTAAAAGTTATCATAAACTAATTGTATAAGATCAAATGTGATAAAACTTATCCTAACAGTAAAAGTCATCCAAAAACTAAACATATAAAATCAAATGTAGCAAAAACTTATCATAACCGTACAAGTTATCTTAAACTAACCATATAAAATCAAACGTGATAAAAACTTTTATCAGTAATTGATTTTTGCAGAAAAACAAAAGAAAAAAAGCTCAATCTATAAGATAGTGACACGTTGAAGTATGAAATTCTTTAAAAACTTTAAAACGCAACATTTTCAAAACGTAATTTTTTTCTTGTAAACATATTTGGAAAACTATTTCAAAACGCTATTTTTATAAACAAAATAGTTGTAAACGCAACACATTTTTAAAACGTCGTGTTTTAAAACGCTGCATTGGAACACTTTTGAAAAGAAAACACTGTGTTTTTTACCAACGTTTTGGTCAAAACGCTCAATCAAACAAGTACTTAATATTAAAGTCGAGTGTAATTGGAGGCAATCAAAGGGTTTGGTTTATAAATAGAGGAGGATGAATTATGACCGTTAAACTGATCAAAACGGATTCAACAGGGAGACGAGATAACAACAACATTCATGGTGGTAAAAAGATGAAAGAATAGTGACCAGTGTAGGGGATTAATGGAGGCAGGGTTCAATTGTTATAAAAAAAAAAAGGAAAATTTACGTTGCTTTGATAAATAAAAAAAAACACTTTTTGAGTGATTTCTTAATTCATGAGAGAGATTATTTTACTGCCCTTGGTTTTAGCAAGATATACTATACAAATGAATATATAGATTTGAAATTTGAAACTGAAACTAATTACAATAAAGATCTTGATGAGAATTGTTATCATTCACAAGACTATCAACACATGGATCAAGCTATAAAGGCAGCAGTCAAAGGTAAGGGACTTTGCAGTACTAATGTCAAACTAGGAGGATAGGAATTAGAAATATTAAATTAGTTAATTTCTGTTAGGATTCCTTTTCCTTTTCCTTAAAGGATTATATGTTTCCTTTCCTAAATCAACTCTATCTCTGTAACTCTATATAAACTCTTTCAGTTGTTCTTTCTAATCAATTAAAAAGGCATACAAAATATATTACTCTAATTTCTGCATACTCAATACTCAAATTATCATGGTATCAGAGCCTTAATCAAAAGGAACTACACATTCTTTTCCTGTATAAGGAAGGATTTTGCCTGGCAATCAACCGCAATTTCGTTTTTTCTCTTCTTTGTCTTTCTTTTTCATCATGTCTAAAACAAAGTAAGAGATCGATGAAGGAAATTCCAAATCCAAAACAGAAGATAATCCTTCTGTCGATATGTATGACTTACCAAAATCAAAATTTCAATTACATTCTGGACACCCTCTATACTTATATCCTAATGACCATCCAGGTATGAATCTAGTCTCTGAAATACTAAATGATACTAATTTTACTCAATGGAAAATTTATGTTTCCATAGCTCTTTCTGCCAAAAGTAAACTAGGAATGGTCAATGGTCTCAATACAAGACCTTCCTCTCAATCCAAATATATATATATATATATATATATATATATATATATATATATATATGCTTGGGATAGATGTAATAGCATGGTTGTATCTTGGCTTTTAAGCTCAGTTAATTACCAAATTATACAAAGTGTTGTCTATTTCTCTACTGCCTGTGAAATATGGGAAGACATTTTAACAAGGTACTCCCAAAGTGATGCACCAAAAATTTCCAAGCCAGAAAGAGTATTATGTTGTGTTCACAAAGAAGATTAAGTATGAATGCCTACTTCACCAAATTTAGAGGTTTATGGGATGAACTCTCTAATCTTCTTCAACTACCCAAATGTGTCTGCAACTGTACCTGTGGAGCAACCAAATTGCAAGAAGAATATGAGCATGGATCCAAACTGACTCAATTTCCCATGGGACTGTCAGATCTCTACACTGATGTAAGGGGACAAATCTTGAGAATGACTCCCCTTCCCTCAATCTCCAAATATGTTTTCATGCTTATGCAAGAAAAGAAGGGAAAAGGCAACATGTTAATCTTGAAGGCACACCTACTGCCTTGGTAGTCAAAAACAACAATTCTGCAAATAACAACTATACCAGGTATTCAAAAGGCAAAAATCCAGGAAACACACCAAACAACTCCCAAAAAGGTAAATTCTTCTGTGACTTTTGCCATGGTGACTCCCACACCAAATATAAATGCTTCTTTGTTCATGGTTTTCTTGACTGGCATCCTTTATATGGCGTAACACCTGATCTCTCAAAAATGCCCAAAAAACAAAGTTAAAACCAAATCTGGGATATCTGCAAATAACATCACTCAAGAGACCAACAAATCAACTGCAGAGAACAATGAGGACAAAGGTCTCCTTACTCCTAAGCAATGTCAACAGCTTATGTCTCTTATCAACAGCAACAACCACTCTACAGTCTTTGATCATCCTGAAGTTCTTCTTGCATGGATGAATTATACTATTGATTTTATAGCCCTTACCAACCATAAACCTACCTCCCATGAATGGATCATAGATACAGGAGCCAGTGATCACATCACTGTTTCCTTTGATCTTCTTATAAATCATATTCCTATCAAGTATGTTATCTACTTACCCAATGACAGAACATCCACCATTACTCACAAAGGAACCGTGGCCCTATCCAAAGACATTGTCCTTCACAATGTTTACTATGTATCTGAATTTTAATTCAATCTCATAGCTGGCAGACAACTTACCATTGATTCAGGCTACTGTTTGATTTTCTCTGCCAAATCTTGCTTCCTTCAACAAATGAACCAATAACATGTCAAGGAGATTGGTAAGCTCAGTGGAGGTTTATACAAACTTCACTTGGACAATTCAGGACCTACTTCAACCAGCTGCAATACCTTTACAGATAATTATATCTTCACAGAACCTATTGATAAAGTTTACTTATGGCACACAAGACTTGGTCATGTACCTTTATCTTCAATGAAGCATATTCAATCTTTGGAGTGTGACCTCAATACCAAAATAAACATGTGTTGTGATATTTTTCATATGTCCAGACAAACCAGACAGCCATTCCTTTTAAGCCAATCACACAGCAAGTCTATGTTCCATCTTCTACACTGTGATCTTTGGGGACCCTACAGACACTTTACCTATGATGGCTACAACTCTTTCCTTACTGTTGTGGATGACTTCTTAAGAACAACATGGACATTCTTACTCAAATCCAAAAACCAGGCTTATCAATTTCTTCAAGCATTCTTATCTATAGTAAAAACTCAGTTCAATACTTATGTCAAGAATATAAGAACTAACAATGGCACTGAATTCTTCAATACCATCCTCAGCCTTCTTCTTCACTCACAAGGCATCCTACACCAAAGTACCTACATAGACACTCCTCAACAGAATGGAAGAGCTGAGAGAAAACAGAGGAACCTACTTAAGCTATCAAGAGCTCTGAGGTTCCAATCTGGTCTTCCTCTGAAATTTTGGGGAGATTGCCTTCTCACTGCAACATACATCATCAATAGACTACCAAACTCTATCCTAAAGTTCAAAACTTCTTTTGAAACCCTCCCTCAATACAACCACCTAAAAGCCTTTGGATGCCTCTACTACACTTCAACTACACCACACAACAATGATAAGTTCCATCCCAGAGCTCACAAATATATCTTCCTTGGGTACCCCACTACAATAAGAAAGCATACAAAGTATATAATTTCACCACTCACCAAACTTCATATAGTAGAGATGTAGTTTTCTATGCAAATATATTTCCTTCAAAGACACTTCCTCTCAAACAAATCTAACCTCCTTATTTCCTCCTCCTCCATGAAATCATGTGTGTGAAGAAAACCTCCCTACTATAGCTAACTCCCCTCATGATCCTATCTCATCAGAACCATCTTTCTCAATCACAGCCTGCCCTACTCCTCCTCCTCATCAAAGATCTCAAAGACACAAATCAATCCTTACAAAGTTTCAAGACTTCACCGGTTTACCCTCTCATCTACAAGGGCAGACTGAATCATCATCCTACTCAACCCCTTATCCTATGTCAAACTACTGCACCCTTGACAATCTACCATCTTCCTACAAAACCTTTGCCCCCAATATCTCAACTGTGACTGAGCCTAAAATCTATAATCAGGCTGTAAAGGATCCTCTCTGGTGCCAAGCCATGGCATCTGAACTTCAAGCCTTAGAGATCAACAAAACATGGACTATGCAGTATTTGCCCCCTCACAAAAATGATGTTGGATGTAAATTGATCTTCAAACTTAAACACAATGCTGATGATTCTATTGATAAATACAAGGCAATACTAGTTGCCAAAGGGTTCACTCAAACTACTGGAGAAAACTACTTTGACACCTTTGCTCCAATAGCAAAAATGACTTATGTCAGACTTCTCCTTGCTATTGCCTCTGCCAAACAATGGCCACTCCTACAAATGGATGTCTCAAATGCTTTTTTGCATGGAGAATTAAAATAAGAGGTCTACATGGAACTCCCTCAAGGTTTTTCTCATAATCTACCTCAAACCAAATCTCCAGTTGATTGCAAGCTACACAAATCTATGTATGGTCTAAAACAGGCACCAAGGCAGTGGTTTTCGAAGTTTTCAAACACACTTCTTGAATTTGGTTTTGTTCAGTCTCCAAATGATCATACTCTCTTCACATGGAACACATCAACAGGTTTTGTGGCTATCGTAGTTTATGTAGATGATCTGCTTATCACAGGCTCCAACTCCACTCTCATCTCTACAGTCCAGCAATACCTTCAAACTCAATTTCCTGTCAAAGACCTTGGTGAATTAAAATACTTTCTTGGCCTAGAAATTGTTAGAAACCCTACTGGCATATGCCTTCATCAAAGGAAATACACACTTTACATCATTTCTGACACAAAGTTGCTCAATGCCAAGCCTGCTCTCACTCCCATTGAAGTTAACCATAAACTTGCCTCCAGCACCACCGGTACTCTTCTTTCAGATGCAACTCCCTATCGGAGGGTAGTTGGAAGACTTATATATCTCACTATTTCAAGACTAGACATTGCCTATGGGGTTCATGTCCTCAGCCAGTTCATGGCTTCTCCTACCACTGATCACTAATCTACAGCCCTAAAACTTGTGAAATATCTCAAAGGCAGACCTGGTCAAGGACTCTTCTTCTCAGCTGCTAGCTCTTTATCTTTAAGAGCTTTCTATGATTCTAACTGGGCCTCCTGTCCTATTACTAGAAGATCTCTCTCTGGCTATTGTGTCTTCTAAAAGAATCCCTTATTTCTTACTAGAAGATCTCTCTCTGGCTACTGTGAGTATATCCTCTGCCGAATCTGAGTATAGGAGCATGGCTAACACATGTTGTAAGCTCAAATGGCTTCTTGCTTTACTATAGGACTTCCAGATTCCTCTTTCCCTTCCAATTCCATTGCACTGCGACAATAAATCTGCCCAGCACATTGCAGCCAATCCAGTTTTCCATGAAAGGACTAAACATATTGACATTGATTGTCATGTGGTCAGGGAGATGCTACTCAAAAGACTTATATCCACACCTTTCATCCCTTCCTCTGAACAGCCAGTTGATTTATTCACTAAAGCTCTCTCTCTCCACTGCCCAGTTCTTTCACTTACTATCCAAGTTGGAAGTTACGAATCTATTCTCCACTATCAACTTGAAAGGGGATGATGAGTATTGTTATCATTCACAAGACTATCAACATATGGATCAAGCTACAAAGGCAATAGTCAAAGGCAAGGGACTTTGCAGTACTAATGTCAAACTAGGAGGATAGGAATTAGAAATATTAAACTAGTTAATTTCTGTTAGGATTCGTTTTCCTTTTCCTTAAAGGATTATGTTTCCTTTCCTAAATCTACTCTATTTTTATAACTCTATATAAACTCTTTCCGTTGTTCTTTCTAATCAATTAAAAAGGAATACAAAATATATCACTCTAATTTCCGCATACTGAATACTCAAATTATCAGATCAGTTTTATCTTATTGATGAGACTATATCAATATCTATTGATAGATTAATAAATTGTTAAAATCAAAAGTATCGCATTTGATTTTACATAATACAAAATTCTTATTTCGCTACTAATGTCATGTCTATGTTTCTGTTTTATTACACAAATAGAAACATAAATAGTTATTAAAAACGTTTTTGATCTAGTTTTAAAACAAAATTACAAATAGAAATAAAGTAAAACAAAAACATGTAAAATAGAATGAAGAAACAAAAATGATTACCAAGCATGAAAAACAAAAACATGAAAATTTTCAATTTCCGATTGGACCAACTAACAGCAAACGAAACCAAAGACTTTAATCAACAAACAAACTCACGTGGTCGCACATTCTCACAAAATAAAAGTGAACTTCCTTTTTTGTCCAGAGAATTTCAATTTGCGGGTAACTCACGTTTCTCCACTTTCTCTTTCATTCAGTTAAGTCCCTCAATGGTCAAATCACTCTCTTTCTCTCCCTGCAATTTAACTTTCCCTGTACCCAAAAAAGGGGAAACTATCTCCCGAGAGCCCCCACACCCAAAACTCTCTCCCGAGAAAGAATGTGAGAAAAATCTAACTTCGGTGACCCCCACACCCCCACCTGAGAATGTGAGAGAAAATTACCAGTATTAAGAGGAGGCCAAAGACCTACAAGAAGCCACCCCACAAGAGGATGAAACCCCACATCTGCGGTTCTTGGGACTCGATCATTATTAGTCACTCCAAATCTACTAACTTCTTAAGGCCAGTGAGGTAATTTAACTTTCCGTTATTCCCTTGTACTGTTTTCCCTGCCCCAAACGTCATCCAAAGGTCACAAACTGAATAAAGCCCATTGGTAACGGCCATTTCTAGAAAATGGAAGGACAAACAGAACTTTAAAAGCATGGTAAACGTTTCCCTTTAGAGAAGAACACGTGTGTGCTGTTTGGACAGTCATTCGCTCTTTATAAAAGTTTCCAATCTTTGTGGTCCATCTTTTATAATTGTAGCTGATTGCTGATATTTTATATATTTCTTATTTTCGATATAAATTCTCAAACCAATAAGAAGATGACATAACAAAATAGAATATTCCTTCATATCATTCCAATGATAAGATAACAAAATAGGAAAAGAAAATCACAAATAATTAAGTAGGATCACATACATAAATTTATCATTCTTTTCTAAGGGCGAATCATTTCATAAAATTTATGTTTAATTTTTAACCAAGAAAAATATTCAGAAAACAAGAAAACACTTCCCTTTCAAAAAAAACATTTCTGAGAAAAACTAAACAAACACATCTAAACCAGTCGTTGTTGACACGTATTTAACATGAGTAATATTAAAGTTAATTAATAAATATTTAATTTTGTTCATAAAATAATCTAATTGACTTCACTTTTTAATTCACATTGAAACTTAAAAAAATACCAAACTAGACTGGAATATACTCCCTCTATTATAAGCAAAAGAGTTCAGTTTTTTAAAGTCATTTTTTAAAGAAAATGACACTTTCAATAGTTTATTAATAATAAAGTTACACTTTTATCTCTTAATTTTTTTAAAATTGACTCTTTATATGAAACATCTCAAAATGAAATAATAAATTTTTTATCGAAACGGAGGAAGTATGTAAATTGTTTTGAAGATAGAATATGAATAGAGAGGGATAAATTTTTTTAAAAAAAGGCAAAATGAATATAGACTGATCTAATTAAAACTTGAGGGGCATGCCGTATGCTAAAAAAAAAACTTTAAACAACAAACGCATAAAAATAAACATAAAATCAGTTTGTTAGCGTTAGATTTTACTCTATGTTTTATGTCTTAATTTTTAAAAATAAACTCTTTAAGTAAAACATCTCAAAATGAAATAATGGACTCTTTATCCGAAATGGAGAGAATATATTTTAAAATCCTATTTTTAATAATTTTCATTTTCATTTAATTGGACTAAGCTTTTAACCCACAAAATCGATATATATATATAAAGAGGTGCGTTATTTGGAAAGCTCCCGCCAAAATGAACATTCCAAAAATGACAACATTTTTGTTTAATTCAAAAGTCATTAATGTCTCGATTTTTGATACTAGATATTGCCACTAATTATCATTTAGTTGATAAAATAATTCAAAAATATTTCACATTTTTTTTTATCTTTAGTCAATTGAATAATATAAAAGTTTTAGGATGAATCGTGAATAAATATAATATGAAAATAATTACAATATTGCTATTATAATAATAAATTTTTGCTATCATTATTGTTACAACAGAATATCAAAATACTAATAAAGAAATTCAATATCAAATATATATATATATATATATATATATATATATATATATATATATATATATATATATATATATATATATATATATAGAGAGAGAGAGAGAGAGAGAGAGAGAGAGACACACACACACACATATATATATATAAAGGATAGGTGTTAATTTTTGGAAAGTTCCCGTCAAAATGCACTTTCCAAAAATGATAACACTTCTATTGTGTATTGATGCCTTTGTTTTCTTGGCAAATGAAAGATCAAAATTGCTATTATTATTGAATGGATTTGCTTTAATTTGGAAGTATAAAATGGAATTTGAATCATTAGTATTGAAATCTCTCTCTATATATATATTTAAAGTTGGTAAGGAGCACTATAGTTGTGTCACCTCACTATCTTTTGATAAATCTTCATTGTAAAGAATTTATGTGGAGACTTTAAAATTTTTTGGTTTTCTAGTCATTAACTAATAATAATACATAATAATAATCAATATGATAAGGGGTATTAGTATTAGTGTATATAACTTCTTTTATTGTTAATAGTAGAATGCTTATATTTAAAAACTTTTACAACTAACACTACTTCTAACAAATGTGGGATAAAACTCTTCAAAGTGAGACATTACTTCTAATGATTCACTTCTAACACCATACTTTAAGTCTTCATATCTTATTCATCCAAAACTTGATTTAGACAAATAAATATATTATTTCGATACTCTTGTCGAGTAGAACACATTTGCACAATTACTTTTGTCAAAAAACAAATGACACATAAAGAAATTCGTGCCTCAAGTTGCACAATTTTTTTCACTAAAAACACTATTTTTTTTAACAAGTATTATACTATAAGTCATGATATCTTATTCATCCAAAACTCGATTTGGACAAATAAATATATCATTTCGATGCTCTCACCGAGTAGAACACATTTGCACAATTACATTTGCCAACAAACAAATGACATAAAGAAATTCTTGCCTCAAGTTGCATAATTTCTTCCACTAAAAACACTATTTTTTCAACAATAGAAGAGATGTATCTCACATTGGTTAGAAATTGATGTTGGTTTTAAAAATACTACTATTATTAAGTACCAATAGAAGAGATGTATCATACATTGGTTGGAAAGTGATGTTGGTTTTCAAAGTTATTTGATAAAAGATTTCAATCATTATTACCAATTGAAGATGTTTATCTCACATTGGTTAGAAAATTATGTTGATTTTAAATTATTTTATATTATTACCAATAAAAGAGATGTATAGCATATTTTTTTAAAAGAAAATGTTAGATTTTAAAGTGTTTAGACTAAAGACTTTCACTTTTACAAGATATGTATCTCACATTGGTTACAAAATATCAGTGTTCTAAAACTCCCCGCCTAGCTCCGCCTAGGCCCTGCCTAGGCGCTAGGCCCTTCTCTACTGCCGCGACTTTCTTAGTTACCGCCTAATCGACCAAGTCGGCGTCTACGCCAAACCTCACCGACCTTAATTTATTTTTGTAGCTTTGATTTTGTTGCATGCGGTGACCGGAGAAGGAAGGGGGCGAACTGGAGAAGGAATGGGGAGTGGTAATGGTGAGGCAGAGAGGGAGGTAATGGGGGGCGAACTGGAGTAAAAAAAATTTTGTTTTTAGTTCTAAACTTGGCTGGTTTATTGTTTTGGGGTTGTTGAGAATTGAGATTAATAGTAGGTTTGTATATTTTTGTTCATTTTATAAATATAGACAAGTGTTTGATAAAATGACAAACATAAAAAAAATTAAATTTGTATTCAATGTGTTTGATTTTTGATGTAAATTATCAAAAAATGGTAATTATGCATTAATTATAGGCCCCGATTACGCCCCGACTAGTCCCCTAGGCGCTAGGCGCTAATATGCCGCCTAACGGCCGCCTAACGATTTTTAGAACCTTGCAAAATATTCTACTATTATTACCAATAGAAGAGATATATCCCACATTGGTTAGAAATTGATATTGTTTTTAAAAAAATACTATTATTAATTACCAATTGAAGAAATGCATCATATATTGATTAAAAAATGATGTTGGTTTTCAAAATCTTTTGATAAAAGACTCCTACCATTATTACCAATAGAATATATATATATATATATATATATATATATATATATATATATATATATATATATATATATATATCTTACATTGGTTAAAAAATGATATTTATTTTAAATTATTTTAAATTTTAGATTATATATAAAACTTTTACTATTATTAGCAATAGAATATATATATATATATATATATATATATATATATATATATATATATATATATATATATATATTACATTGGTTAAAAAGTGATGTTTATTTTAAGAGTCTTTAAATAAAAAAACTTCTACTTTTATCATCAATAAAAGAGAAGAGAATATATGTATCTCATTATATAGAAAGAGATATTGGTTTTATATTTTTTTTAGATAAAAAACTTCTACTACTATTACCAAATGATGAAATGTATTCCACATTTGTTAAAGAGTGATGTAGGTATTAAAAGTCTTTTTTATAAAATACTTAATACTAATAGAAAGAATATGTATTTCACACTATTTAGAAAAGTGATATTAGTGTAAAATGTTTTTAGATAATGTATCTCATATTGGTTATAAAGAGATTCATATTATTTAGAAACATGTATTGGTTATAAAATTCTTTAGATAAAAGAATTTTTATGTTATTATCAATGCAAGTGATGTATCACACATTGTTTAAAAAAATATGTTGGTTTCAAAACTCTTTAATAAAAATACTACTACTATTATTATTTTTATGTTATAACCAATAGAAAAGATGTATCCACATTGTTTAGAAAGAGATGTTGATTTCAAAAGTTTTTATGTAAGGCGGTCGCTAGCGACGCATTAACGCCTAGCGCCTAGGGAACTAGCTGGGGGCGTAATTGGGGCTTAGGCGAGGCTTAGAATTAAGGCATAATTACTTTTTTTATAATTTACATCAAAGATCAACACACATTGACTACAATTTTTTTTTTATGTTTTTCATTTTATCAAACACTTGTCTATATTTGTAAAATGAATAAAAATATACAAACCTACCACTAATCTCAATTCCCAACAACCCCAAAGCAATAACCAGCCAAGTTCAGAGCTAAAAAAAAAAAAATTACTCTACCTACCTACTGCCCCTACAACCTACAGTCTAACCTATCCTCCCTAGTCCCTCCTCATTCTAATTAAATTATTAGTTCCGAGACAGCCCCCTTCTTCTTCATCTTTTTTCCTTCTTCTTTCTTCTCTCTATCTGGTAGACCGGCAACCCCATTTTCTTTCTTTCTTTTTTTTCTTTTCTCTTTCTCCGGCAGACCGACTTTCTTCATTTTTTCATCCTCCAATCTCTTTCCTCCTTGATCTAATCAATTAATCTATCTTCTTTCTCAGCGCACTGAATATCCACAAAATCAAACCCCTTTTCTTTTTACCTCTCTCCTCCTCACCATTATCACTCCCTCTTCCTTCTCCAATTCGCTTCCTTCCTTCTCCGGTCACCGCATGACACAAAATCAAAGTTACAAAAATAAATAAAGGTTAGCGTGATTTGGCGTAGGCACTGACTTAGCCGATTAGGTGACGACTAAGAAACTCGCGGCGGTGGAGAGGTGTCTAGCGCCTAGGCGGAGCTAGGCGGAGAGTTTTAGAACACTGTAAAATACTATTATTATTACTATAGAATAATGTATCTCACATTTGTTAGAATTTAGTGTTGGTTTAAAAAATATTATTATTACTAATAAAAAAATATGTATATCATATGGTTAGAAAGAGATATTTGTTTTAAAAATCTTTAGATGTAAGAGTTATACCATTATTACCAATAGAAGATGTATAACTTGTATTGTTTAGAAAGTGATGTTGATTTTAATTTTAGATAAAAGGTTTTTACTATTATTACTAATAGAAGATATATCCTACATTGATTAAAAAATGGTGTTGGTTTTAAAAATCTTTAGATAAAAGACTTTTAGTTTTATTATCAATATAATAGAAGAGATGTATCCCACATTATTTAGAAATAGATGTTGGTTATAAATTTTTTTAAGATAAAAGACTTCTACTATTATTACCAAAGCAGGATATGTATCCCACATTGGTTAGAAAGTGATGTTGATATTAAACGTCTATCATTATTAACAATAGAAGAGAAGTATTTCACATTAGTTAGAAAAAAATGATATTTATTTAAAAACTTTTTAGATGATGGATCTCACATTGGTTACAAAGATTTGTATCTCACATTATTTAGAAATGAGTATTGATTATAAAAGTCATTAGATAAAATCATTTTTATGTTATTACCAATAGAAAATATGTATCTCACATTGTTTAGAAATAACTGTTTGTTAAAAAGTCTTTTATCTACTACTATTATTACTTTAATATAAAATATGTATATCACATGGTTAGAATTTAGTGTTGGTTTTAAAAGTGTTTAGATAAAAAACTTAAACTTTCATTATCAATATAAAACGAGAATAAGTGTCCCACATTGTTAGATGTTAATTTTAAAAATCTTTAGATCTAAAGATTTTTACTATTATTACTAATACAAAATATGTATATCACGTTACTTAGAAACTTATGTTAATTTTAAAAGTATATAGGTAAAAAATCGTTTAATATTAGTAACAATAAAAGAAAAAAAATTATAACCATGGAAGAGATTAACAATCTAATTATAATGTCCAAAAATTATATTATTATTACAAAAAATTATATATATATATATATATATATATATATATATATATATATATATATATATATATATATATATATATATATATATATATATATATATATATCTCACATTGTAACCGTGTAGAACACGTGCTAAATAACTAGTAATACATAAACAAAAAAAAATGTTTGCATTTATCTTTTATGTTGAATCGATTAAAGGCTCGTTTGGTACTGTGTTTTGTGTAAAACGCAGACCATAAATGCTCCGTTTAAGACCAAAATTTATTTCAATACCACGTTAAAAAACGCAGCATATCAAAAACGGAGGAGCGTTTAAAACGCTACAAATTTGTGGCTTTTTTGAAACGTTGTGGGTGAAAACGCTATGCAACCTACGCTCGACAAAACTGTCCCGCCTTGCTTCTTCTTGTCCTTGCTCCTTCAAAAATCTTTTGTGCTCCAAAATCATCCACACATACTTGAGTTAAAAGATTTGATCAGAAATTGTATTCGTGGGATATACTAAAGTGAGTAGCCTTAATGGTATTTCTGGGAAAGACATTGAACTAGAAGCTGAAAATTGTGGAGATCGACAATCTAGATTTTAAATTTGAATCTACATATTTACGATAAATTTTAATCTAAAAGAGATGATTTGTGAAATGGATTGTGATGAAAGAGAAATAATGATGGTGAGTTGAGTTGGGGATTTGTTTCTAATAATTGGGGTAAGTAAAAATTACCTAATATATTTTTGTTCTTGGAATTACAGATCTTGTTTTGAACCACTTTTGGTAGAAGTCAAAGTAGGCGTTAGTACTGGAGATGACGATTACAGCAAAAAACATTGTTGAGAAGGAGGTAGGGGAAAGAACTGATACTGATACCATGTGTTTTGTGGGTGGATTAAAGTTTATCTTCATTTTCTCTCTCTTGAAGTATGTGGACGAGGTTTTTCTCTCTTTTCTATCTATTGGGTAACACATGTGGTTCTGTACTTTTCTTATTTTTCATTTTCCTTTTCACCCTTTCAATTTTACTTTAAGCTCTTATTTATAAATGGGTAAAATAGTAGTTTTACAATTATTTAGTTTACAAATATATCGTTTTGAACTGGTATAACAAACATGTTTTTAAAAAATGCATTTTGAATTTGTTTTAAAAAATTTGTATTTTGACAAGTACTTCCATTACTTTAGTGTTATTTAACAAAGGGGGAATTTCAAGTGGGTACAATTTTGAAAACATGTTTTCATCTAGGACCACTAATTTTTTGTACATTTCATAAAACTACAAATTGATTGTCAAATGACAAAAATGCCATTAATGAAAACTCTGATGCCAATCCTTGGCATCAGAAATCAACCTGATGCCAAAAATCAACCTGATATCAGGCATCAGAAATCAACATAATGCTAGGCATCAGAAATCAACCTGATGCCAAAAATCAACCTGATGCCAAAAATCAACTTGATGTCAGGCATCAGAAATCAACCTGATGCCAGGCATCAGAAATCAATCGCCAGGCATCAGAAACCCATTAGTTCACAAATCGAAGTCAAAGCTCAAACAATTGATCTAAATCACAAATATGTACACATACAACAACGTATATTAAAGTAAGAGATTTAAATCTTCAACAGCAGTTCCCTGAGCCGTTAAAGGAAAAAAATCAAGGAGAAACATAGCAAGGCTTGGTTTACTGGTCTGACATCATTCCTAGAATTGGATCTGATTTTCCCTTTCCGCAAATAGTAGCCTTTACTATTCATATCCATAGCGAAGACTTGAATTGGATGATTGATGACTGCTTGGCACTGAACAGTAGATCCTTGGAGTCTGAGCTATCTCCCCTGAATAAGCTACCTTCAATGGAACATAAGCTATGGATGAGCCCTTTAGCTTCGCCACTGCAGGTTTCCTCTCCTCTTCACTTGGTTTCTGGCAACCAGTTAATGAAGACAACTTCCGGATCTTCTTAGACAAGGGTCCACTCTTCCTACCCTTGGGAGATTTTTTTGGTGTAGCCCGTGCTTGCAATTTTACATGCTTTATCGGAGCCCTTGAACCTCCTCTTGTATCCGTCGACGAGGCTGATGAAAAAAGGTTCGTTAGAATCTCACAGCTTCAACGAGTCCTTCCCTTGGTGGCGGCGGCGAGGACTCGATCGGCGGTCTCATGGAAAGGCTGAGTTGAATTTAGTCGCATTTTTGGTAATATCCAAGGAAAGGCTATGGTGCGTTTTGCCACTTTGGTGGATCGCCTCGATACTAGTGTTCGCCGACAAGCTTCTTTACTCATGAAAAGAAAAACGGGGGGTGACAAAAGAGAAGGGGACGGTGGTGGGTCGTCTTTAGGGGGATCTATTTCTGATCTTAAGAAAACCCCTCCTGAGAAATCCACTCCATGAGGCGAACGAGGAGGGAGCACAAGGAGATGGGGGAGGTGGGAAAGGGGAGGGATTTGCAGAAAATGTACTGAGCATTTGTTCTTAAGTTCTTAAGGTTTTTAAAATGTATTGGGTATGTTAATTGGGGGAAGTTTGTTTACCGAGGGCATTGATGTACTTTTATCTTAAAATTGTACCTAAAAGATATGTTTAAAAAGTGGTTGGATTGATTTGAAAACGTGTTTTAAAAATTGTACCGGCTTGTAATTTTTTCTTTAACAAATACTTCGGTTACTATATATTTGAGGGTATTTGTAATTAGAAGTAAAACACTGTTTATAAAAGGACTAGATCTTCATGCCCGTGCCTATGGTACGAGGTTAGTATATCTGATTTCGTTAATTGAAATGACAGTGCCTAAACAGAAGGTGCGATTTAAAAAAAATGTTACAGTTGAGGGGTACATTGCTTCAAGTGATAGTTGATGGATTGATGTTTTATAAGAAATGTCTATTCAGAAGATTAATCGCAAGGTGTGAATTTGTAATATGAAGATAAAACATAGGGAGAAGAAAATAGGTGACTACTCATTATATTAATTGTAGGGGGTGACTTGTAATAATGGAAGAAAAAAAATAGGGAGTTAAAAATGGATAACTACTCACACATGTGAATGTGAAGGTGAATCTCAATCCTTAAATTTTTTAAGATAATTTAATCTCAACCTCTGAATAGCCCTAGTCAATTACCTAGTTGTTTTACAATATAAAGAGATGTGCTAATTTTTGGAAAGTTCACGCAAAAATGCACTTTCCAAAAATGACAACACTTCTATTGTGTATTTATGTCTTTTTTTGGTTGGTAAATGAAAAATCAAAATTGCCATTATTATTGAATGAATTTGCTTTAGAAGTATACGATGGAATTTGAATCATTGGTATTGAAAGGATACATAAACAAAAAATATGTTCGCATTCATCTTTTATGTTGAGTCGATTGAATTCACATATACTAATCAAATGAGGATGAATCATTTTCATTAAGTATTATTATTAAAAAAAATATTAGTTACTTAAGCTACATTGGTATTTCAAGTAGATAATATATAATTATTTATTTCAATAATTGAATACAACATCAAAATATAATAACATGAATTATGTGCATGAAACATTAATTTTGGGTGTTGTACATGGACGCCTTGGGGAGATCAACAATGTCATGACTATTCAATTATCATCTAGATTTCAATAATGAATCTAATGTAAATGAGTTGTTATTCCTTTGATAAATATTGTAATTTGCCCCAAGTAACAAAAAATATATGCAAAATGACTTCATACGTAAGCGGTAAGCTCAACCAAGGTTCAATGAGCATCGAAGTTTAGGCAATAACAGTTATATAACCTTCCATTTCTGGTGCGTAATATAAATTTCTTGATATTTAGTTTTGTTTTCAACCTGTAGTACTTTTTTAAAATTTTTGTTTGATTATTTTCACTTTCATGATTTTAATAAATTTGTTTTAGAAATCAAGGTTGCATGCTACTATAAAGTGACAACAAATTGATAAGTTTCAACCAATGCTTATTGAATCCCATGAACGATATATTGATATTTTTTTTATATCGATGATATTTTCAAATAATTTATCTAAATGTTTCATTTCAAATTGTTGGAGTTTATTTCATCGGAACATTTAACTTACTTTACTAAAAAAACAGAGGAAAATTAAATAATATCCACACACTGAACGTTCAAATATAAAAAAACACATTTAATATATATCTTGAATCTTGCAAATACCTATTTTATAGTTTCGACAATAAAATGCATTGAGTGCATAATTAATTTCACTAACATTAAGTTGCGTCAAGCACAACATAAAAAGAATTGATTTAACTGATTTTGAAGAGAGGATTTGGTAAATTTAACAATATTTTTGTAAAGAAAAAGTGTCTCACTAAAAATTAAGATTGCCTAGGGAAGCTTAATTGTAACTTGGAACTTTCATATAGTCTCAAATTTCTGTTATATTATTTTTTAGCTCTTTAATGTAGAACATAATTTTAAACATGTGAACTAACATATATTATATTAAGATTAACTTTTCTAGAATGCAAAAAAGAGAGAAGTTTAATGATTCACAAATATTTGCTGGTGTATATAGACCGATAAATAAAGCCAGAATGTTTAAGTAATATTACTATGATGATCACAAAGTATACTATCTTTTTCAGGTTCATCGCTCATCACAAGGAGGTTTTAATTTTATTTTATATTCATTAAAGTTTTTTATTATTTCATTAATAACAATATTAAGTCTGTGCATCGTCGTAATTCTGTTGACCAAATGGAAACCCCTGACTTTTTGAAAACTTGTCACCTCTGCAAGCGTTGTCTAATCCCGGGCCGTGACATCTACATGTAAGTGTACTTACATATATATGCCTCCAAAAAATAATTCGTATTCATATACATATATGCCTCCAAAAAAACAATTCTTGCACAACGCTTGTGCTATGTTTTAATGAATTTTTATTTTTTATTAATTACTACCGATCAATGAGCTCTGTTTTTGTTCATTATGTTTAGCTAGCATTTAATATGTGTTTATTGATTTATGTGGTGCAGAGGTGATAGTGCTTTTTTATAATCTAGAGTGTAGACAACAACAAATGACTCAAGATGAAAGGAAACATAAGTGCTAAATGGCATCAAAAAAACAAACTTCATCCTCTACAGCTACCGGATTAGAAATAAAAAAATAAACAGAGGAAAATTAAATAATATACACACACTAAACGTTCAAATATAGAAAACACATTTAATATATATCTTGAATCTTGCATATACCTATTTTATAGTTTCGACAATAAAACGCATTGAGTGCATAATTAATTTCGAACACTAACATTATGATATCTCAACACAACATAAAAAGAATTGATTTAACTGATTTTGAAGAGACGGTTTGGTAAATTTAACCGTTTGTTTGTAAAGAAAAAGTGTCCCACTGAAAATGAAGATTGCATAGGGAAGCTTAATTGTAGCTTGGAACCTTCATACAGTCTCAAATGTATGTTCTATAATTTTTTAGCTCTTTAATGTAGAACATAATTTTAAACACGTATTATATTTAGATTAACTTTACTAAAATACAAAAAGAGGGAAGTTTAATGATTCACAAATATTTACTTGTGAATATAGACTGATAAATAAATTCAGAATGTTAAAGTATTATTACTATGATGATCACAAAGTATACCATCTTTTCTAGGTTCATCACTCACCACAAGGGGATTTTAATTTTATTTTATAATTAATCATTAAAGTTTTTTATTATTTTCTTTATAACGATATTAAGTTTGTGCATCGCCATAATTTTGCTGACCATATGGAAACCCTTCACTTTTTGTAAGCTTGCCACCTATGCAAGTGTCGTCTAATCCAGGGTTGTGACATCTTGTGAGAACCCCGTTTCGCAACGCCCGTCGTCTGCATGTGAAAACGACAATGCGTCTCAAGAAACATCAAAGCACGTGGAATGCGCCTGGTCTCGTCGTGGACTCTAAAAATATGTATACTAAGTCGTCACATCTATTTTAAGGTTAAACAGAGAAAAACCAGTTATTCCAGAAAATATGTAGGTTCGGAGGCTAGGTTACAAATTGGGAAGGGGTTAGGCACCCAACTCGCCCTTTCGGTCTCATTTTAGGGTTTAAATAAATTAACATGTTTTATAATGTTTAATCTAGAAAATGTATTTATATATATATATATATATATATATATATATATATATATTGTTGACCCTCACAGGTTCTAGATTTGGTTGAGTCGTCTTCTGATTCTACTGCACAGTGGCTAATAGGTCTGCGTACCGATTAGTATGGCAACTGTCTTAGTATCTAGGGTGTTTAGAACTAGTTTATTGTTAGTTCATCTAAGGCGCGGACCAGCAAGCTTCAACAGCAGTCTTGAAAGCACAGCTCGAACAGCAGAGTTGGAAGTCTGCTCAAGCTCAAAAGTCAAGATCATCCAAACACTGGGAATTAGGTCACATAATATTTAATCTATATATTTTTTAAATATCAAAGTCAAATAATATTCAAAAAGGTGTCTTCATCAGATTTTCTTCCAAATAAGTCAAATCTTTAGTTCGAAAGACAACTCGACAACTTTCCAGATTGTCTCCTGTATCATGAACTCTGAAGACATTTCCTCATTTGGCTAAGAAGACTTTCAAGTATGCTGAAAACCTTGGAATGCTGCCTCTGCAACTCACGAAATCTCGATATTTGTTCTTTGCACGCATTCTACAAAGCGCCGAAATGCATTTAATGCATTATAACGTTGGACACAGCCTCTCTACACTCAGTCCAACGTCCTAAAGATCTCCCCTGGTATTTGTTCAAGTTTTGAAGATCTGAACAACAACTCTTGCATATTCAATACTCAAGCTTCATCTTTAACTCTCAAGCAGTCAAGAGATCAAAAGGACAAGAACTAACACTTTACCAAACTTCCTGAAGCTGCAGATCTACCCGTCTTTACTCTATTTTAGCTTCATCTAATTTGCTTATAAACTGTTCTTTACTTTAGCACTTGGGAGAACAATTATTCATTAATTGTTTCTCTCATCATTATACACCTGGTTGAAAACTATTTTTGTACACGATCCATTAGTGATCTTATCTTTACACCTAGTGGATAGAACAAGTGCACCTTTCAAAATCCAAAGCTAACCACTTTGGTAGTGGACGTAGTACTATTCACAATACGAACCACTTCTAAATAATGTGTGTCGTCTGATCTGTTTCTGCTTATTTCTTAACTGTTGCCTTCTTTACTTATCAAAGTCTGCCATTGAATCTGTCTTATTTTAACATCAGACCTTCTATCAGTTCTTCACTCTTACAGTCTTCCACTGCCTTAACTCTTCTTGTAAAATTGCTTTAAAAGGAAAGAAGATTTTTATAAGAAGTGTTTCGAAAAGTTTTTTAAACAAAACACTACTAGGCTATTCAACCCTCCCCCTAGCCTAGTTTGAGCCTATTTTGGGACCAACAATTGGTATCAGAGCTTGTTTCTTTGAAAATCTATTTTTTAAAGATTAATCTCTTGATATTAGATCTTATGGCTCGCTATATGCTACCTACCTCGAATACAAGCCACGTCCCAATATTGGACGAATGTCACTTCGAAGTATGGAAAAACAAAGTTATGAGATACATGAATTCTATTGACAATCGGTTATGGCAATGTGTTCAAACATGTCCTCATATTCCGATGAAGCCAAATCTTCTTGTCGAAGTAGCAGGCGGACCTCCCGAGATACCAAAATCAATAAATTAATAGACTGATGAAGAAAGGAAGCTTGTTGAGCTAGACAACAAGGCTATTCACATAATTTCCAGCTCAGTGGACACAAGCACATACCAGCAGATAATCAGGTGCCAAACAGCCAAAGAAATGTGGGAAGCACTTGTGGAATATCTAGAAGTAGATTTGCCAACCAGACACAACAGAAAGTACAACTATATTCAACAGTTCGACTCATTCAAAAAGGATCCAAAGGAGACATTATGTCAAGCCTACGATAGATTTTGTGAGGTAGTAAATAGTTGTTATTCCTTAGGAAAAGAATATAGTATTAAGGAAGTAAATATGAGATTTTTAGCTTCCTTGGGAAGTTTGTGGCATGTTAAGACCACTGCTATTAAAGAGTCCAAAGACTTAAACTCCATGCATCTTCGAAGTTTGTATGCGAGTTTAACTGTCTATGAGCAAGAACTGCTTCAAGCTCAAGAACAAGACAAACATTTTAAACTTCCTTCTTTTTTTGATATCTCTCAAGAAAATTTTGCTGTAGAAAATAAACCATCCACTTCCTCTTCTTCGAATGATAATGAAATTCTATCTGACGAACAATTTTCCATGTTCGTTAAGAAGTTTCAAAAGTTCTCAAGATTCAATAAGAGGAAAGAAGCAAACCAGCAGACTTTCAGAAAGACTATTGATAGCTCACAAAACGATGAGCTAGTTTGCTTCAACTGCAGAAAGCCTGGTCACTTTGCTTCTAAATGTCCAAAGCCTAAATATGAAGCTTATAAAAGGCGACCTTCTAAATCATTTTCAAAACATAGAGGTCTGCTGGCTAAGGACTTAGAAGAAAACCAAGTGTCCACCTGGGTTGAAACTGATTCTAATGAGGATGATAGTGATGACTCACCAGAGCAGACACATATCTGTCTTGTTTCTCTAAAGTAACCTCCCACCTATGACTCAGACAGTGAAATCAAATATTCTCCTTTTCAAGCTAACGTAGAACAATCTTCCGAAGAGCCTTCACCTCAAGGATGCTCAGAACGTGCTAGAGGAATTCAATGAATTTAGAAAGGCTTACGTAAAGTTAGCTAAGAGTCATGAGAAGCTGGGAACTGAGAAATCCATGGTGGAAGCCGAGTTAAAAACTCTTCATGGAGTCCAGCAGGAAAGTATCAAGTTAAAGGAAGAGAACAAGTTTCTTAATGAGAAGGTTGCCTGCCTTATTGGTCATGCCAAAGAGGTATCTGCTGAGAAAGATGAGTTACAAAAAACCATCGACTCTTGGAATAGCTCTAAGGTTGTTTTTGACCAAATTCTTGGAGAACAGAAGTCTTCTACTGACAAAACTGGGCTGGGTTTCTCTGAGAACACTGCTGGCACAACCTCTGAACAAAAAAGAGAAGACTTGTCTGAACGAACTGGTGATGATCTTCCATATCATCAGCAGTTTAACTACAAGGGTAGATAAGGAATTGCCTATACTGCTATTTATTATAAATATCCTAAGACTCAAGCTATTAAGACCAAAAATGCGAAGCAATCATCAGCTGGCGAAAAGTCAGCTAAGAATTGTGTTGACTCACAAGGTCCTTCTACCATCACCTCTGCTAAAGCAAAGGCTACTATTTCTAGGAAAATTAAAAGTCAACATAAGCCTGTCAGATTCATCAAAAGCACCCTCAATACTGTTGCTTCCAAGACTGCTGACATTAAGCTGAAAGGAAAAATGTATGAGGAATCTAAGTTAAGGACTGCTGAATATAGATCTAGGAAAACTCATACAGAACCTTTTAAGCCTGCTGTCAACAAGTCTGTTGAGTCTAAGGCTGCTACTCAAAGAAAGAATGCTAAAATGTCTGCCGAAAACCAGACTTCTCAACTGAACATTTGTAATTTTCATCGCTGTACTTTTTGCAAATGTTTAGGCCACTTGGTCCATGAATGTCTACTAAAATCCATCATGAAGCCTACTGGATCCCCAATTCCAAAAGTAAGGCAAGTATGGGTTCCTAAAAAATGCTAACCCTATGGACCCGAAAAGATAAATAAAGGGGACCATGATTTTCTTATTTCTATATCTCAGTTATGCTTCATGACTGCTACAAGTTTAGAAAAGAAAGACGTATGGTATTAGACAGTGGCTACTCTAGACACATGACCGGAGAATCATGTCTTCTCTCAAATATTACTGAAGTAGAAGGTCCTCCAGTCATCTTTGGAGACAATGCTAAAGGAAGAACTATTGGATATGGATCCATCATTCGCGGAAATCTCTCCATAGGAAAAGTCTCTCTAGTAGAAGGCTTGAAGCACAATCTTCTGAGCATTTCCCAATTCTGTGACAAAGGACTCATATGTCAATTCTCCTCAAACAGATGCGATATTAAGGATCCAGACTCATGTTCAACCTTGGTAACTGGACATAGACAAGGGAATGTCTATGTGATAGATTTAAACGCATATGGTAAGGCTGCTAATCTATGTCTTGTGGCAAACTCGGCTCAAGACAAAAGCTGGCTGTGGCACAAGTGTCTCAGTCATCTGAACTTCAAATATTTATCAAAGCTATCTAAAGAAGGGTTGGTGAGAGGAATGCCAAAAGTTTTGTTGAACATGATCATCTATGCAAAGCTTGTCAACTAGGGAAGCTCACCAAAGTTTCATTCAAAAGCAAACCAGATCTTAACTTCTAGACCTTTGCAACTTCTTCACATGGATCTCTTCGGGCCTGTGACTACTATCAGCTATGGTGGTCATGGATACACTTTAGTCGTAGTTGACGATTATACAAGATATACTTGGACAGAGATGATGTCTTCTAAAGATCATACTTATGACATCATCACAGCACTGTTCAGAAGACTGCAGACTCAAAAGCTCGATGAAATCAGTGATGTTCGATCAGACAATGGAACTGAATTCACCAATAATGGCATAGCAAAGTATTGTGATGATCATGGCATCGGTCACAATTTCTGTACTGTCAGAACTCCTCAACAAAACGGTGTAGCAGAAAGGAAAAACAGAACACTTATTGAAGCTGCTAAAACTATGCTCGCCGAAGCGAAGTTGCCTAAGCACTTTTGGGCAGAAGCCCTCAACACAGTATGCTTCACTCAGAACAGATCCCTGATCAACAAATTTCATGGTAAAACACCTTATGAAATTTGGAGAGGTAAAGCCCCAAACATTGGATTTTTCAAAATCTTCGGCTGCAAATGCTTCATAGTTTACAATGGTAATGACTACAAAGGCAAATTCGATAACAAAGCCGATGAAGGTGTCTTTCTAGGCTATGCCTTACACTCCAAGGCTTATAGGGTTTTCAATAAAAGATCTTTAAAAATTGTTGAATCTATTCATGTTTCATTTGATGAATTTGATTTATTAGAGCCACACGTGGCTCCAAATGTTGCTGATGATTATGTTAATGTTGAGACAGGTACATCTCAAAATTCTACCTCTCAAACACCATATCCAGCTCCATCAACTCACTCAAATATTCCTGACCATCATTTCTCGAATGATTCACCAGAAGATCTCAACTCTGCTCATAATAACCCTAATCTAGAGCCCATAGCTTTTGAACCTCAAAATCCTATTCTTCAACTTACCTACGAGTCCAATTCTGAACAACACATCCCTCAAGAAACAATTGACTTTCCTCCAAGTCCTCCTCTGAACCTATTCATGAAGAACCAGCAGTGACTCACATTCCTGCTGTTACAAGAACATGTAAAGATCACCCAATCTCTCAAATCATTTGTGACATTCATGTGGGAGTGCGGACTAGAAGATCTTCCAGAATTGAGTGTATGTTTTGTGCTACATTTGTTTCTAAAGATGAGCCTAAAAAGATTGATGAAGCCTTACAAGATCCAAGTTGGCTGGAAGCCATGCAAGAAGAACTCCAGCAATTTGAAAGATGCCAAGTATGGAAGCTAGTCCCAAGACCTTCCGATCATATTATCATTGGCACCAAAATGGGTGTTCAGAAACAAAAATGATGAAGATGGGAACATCATTAGAAACAAAGCCAAACTCGTTGCACAAGGATATCGCCGAGAAGAATGAATCGACTATGATGAAACTTTTGCTCCAGTAGCAAGGTTAGAAGCTATCAGAATCTTTCTAGCCTATGCCACATACAAGGACTTTGTGCTATATCAAATGGACGTCAAAGCGCTTTTCTCAATGGTGATCTTCAAGAGACTGTTTATGTCACTCAACCTCCAGGTTTTGTTGAGAAAGGAAAGGAAACTCATGTCTATAAGCTTAAGAAGGCTCTTTATAGTCTTAAGCAAGCTCCTCGTGCTTGGTATGAAACACTATCCAAGTTCTTAATGGAACAAGGATTTGTGCGTGGAAAGATTGACACTACTCTCTTCATTCTCAAGCACAAAAATCATTCACTGCTGGTGTAAATATACGTCAATGATATCATCTTTGGTTCTACAAATGAGAAGCTGTGCAAACGATTTGAGTCACTCGTGACTGGAAAGTTTCAAATGAGCATGATGCGAGAACTCACGTTCTTCTTGGGCCTTCAAATCCAACAATCCAACAAAGGATTTTCATATGCCAATCTAAATAAGCTAATGAACTAGTCAAAAAATACGGATTGGAAATGGCCAACACCTTTGACACTCCTATGTCTACTAAATGCAAATTATCAAAAGACATACATGGGAAAAAGGTTGATATCAACTCATTATTGAGGAATTATCGGATCTATACTCTATCTTACCACTAGCAGACCAGACATAGTGTATGCTGTTGGGGTATGTGCTAGAATTCAAGTAGATCCTCGTGAGTCACATCTTCTAGCCGCCAAGAGAATCATCAAGTATGTATCAAATACCACCAACTTAGGTATCTGGTATCCAAGAGAATCCTCTTTCAACCTAGTTGGCTACTCAGATGCAGATTATGTTGGATGTCAAGTAGACAAGAAAAGTACAAGTGGAACTTGTCAATTTCTATGCGACAGACTTGTATCATGGGCTAGCAAGAAACAAGCTTTAGTTTCTAACTCCACCACTGAAGCAGAATACATAGTTGCTGGAAGCTGCTGTTGTCAACTGCTTTGGATCAAACAACAGCTGGTGGATTACAAACAACAGCTGGTGGATTATGACATCAAAGTAGCAGATTGTCCAATCATGTGTGAGAACACCTCAGCAATCTATATCACTTACAATTCCGTGATGCATTCCAAAACAAAGCATATCGATGTTCGATATCATTTTCTTAGGGATAATGTTGAAAAGAGAAACATAAGCATGAAGTACATCTCTACTGAACACCAAATAGCAGATATCTTCACCAAAGCATTGGAAGCAGACATGCTAGAACTTTCTCCTCCGGTGCTATTCCTGAACAGGCTACGAGTTCAGACTCAACTATTCCAAATCTACCCCCAACGATGTACCATCCTGGGATGTGCATCGATGAACCATGTGTGCATGCCTACGCCTCGAGAATTAAAATTGTTGACGACCACAACCAGTCGGGGATTTTGCCCCTTTTTATGATGGAGGACGAGGATTACAACAACCTTCCGGAGGAGGAGTTCTTTTAAAAGGTAATCATCAATAAGTTCAGAACCTCACTCTCTGTTGTGATCCGGACTATCTCTGTTACACTCACTACCTCTAAGATAGCTAAAATCCTAGGCATTGAATTCGATGGTCCTACCTCCCTCACGATTACTGAGAAGGACCAAGCTTGTTCATACATGTGTGGAGAGCACACTCCAAAGGAACCTCAAGCCAAAATAAAGCGCACTCTATTCGAAGATGATGTCTACTACATCAGCCACCTCTTCGACAAAAGTTTGATCTTTAAGAATGGGACGCATGACATAATGACTGCTGATCATCTTGAGTACACAGCTGCAGTCATCCCCAACATCCGACTCAACTGGGCTTAGATACTCTTCGAGCTACTTTGTGATGCTATCGAAGCTGTTCAAGCATCTATCAAACAGAAGAGGCCCTTTGTACGTCTCATCAACGTGTTTATCCGCTCCAACATGCCCTTCACCAACCGCTTGGTGAAATTTGAGAAGAAGAAGGTCACGAAGGCTATCCAGTTCACCAGCACATTCATTATCAGTCACCACAAGCTTCAAAATAAGAAGCGAGGAATAGCATGGGCTTCCCCCTCTACTGATAGTCCATGCTCTCAATCCGCCTCCTTTGGTGATTCTCAAAATCAACCCTACTAAAAGTGTGGATGCCTTCATGGCAAAGTAGCTCGATAAGAAGCTTCAGAAGGAAGCTGCTCAAGAAATGGCGATGAGCCTTTCTGCCGCTCACGGGACCCTACTCTCTCTCAGAAATCCAAACGGAAGCGCTCTACTGTCAAGGAGGAGCCTGTTGCAAAGAAAAAGAAAAAGCCTTCTTCAAGCATTGCTGCTAATGTCACCACTGCTGCTGCCACCAAATGGAAGAAGCGTTCAGCACCCACTTCTGCTTCAGCGTCCGTGCACTATAAGCCTCAAGCCGAACCAGAACCTGCTCATCTTCACCTCCGTAAACATAAGTCTAAACGCTCAGAATCCTCAAAACCCTTCATCCCATTCGAGCCCCCTTCCTCTCCTATTTCTTCTACATCTCCACCTCTTCCCTCGTCAACAGACCCTGCTGTTGTTGGGGAAGAGCTTACTGAACTACTCTCTTCTCCCACTCCCTCAACAACCCCTGCTGTTGTTGAGGAGGAGCCTGCTTCTTCCCCTCCCAAGAAGAAGAAGAAGCGCAGACTTCGTCAGAAGTTTGTAGCTCCACAACCACCTTCTTCTCCTGAACCTATCTCTTCTATTTCCCCTGAATCTTCTCTAGTCATCATCCCTGCTTCTACAACCCCTTCTATTTCCCTCTCTATGGCTGAAAACTTCTCTTCTCTCAACTCTCACATCTCTTCTCTTCTCTACCAAACTTCATTCCTTCCTGAACTTTTTCCACCTATCACCACCTTCATTAAACCCATTTCTCTCTCTGCTGACCTCTACCAAAGTCTATTCCCTTCTATCTCTTTTCCCACCTATCAATTTCTCTTTGAACTCTCTTCCATCTATGACCTTCTCAATCCTTCTCCTACTCCTCCAAACTTCATTCTTCTACCCGAATCTCATTTTCCCCCTTCATTCCTTGATTCCTTGATGCCTCCTCTACCTCTACCTCTTCCGCTTCCTCTGTTACCTCCACACTATGCAGACCACAACTCTACTTCTTCCACCTCTTCTTCAGCCTCAGCTCGTTCTAATCCTACTGAAACCTCTATCCCCATCAACCTTCCTTCTACCTCTGCTGACCCTGCCCTCCTTCGTGCCAATACCGCTAGAGCTGTCAAAATGGGTTGGGCCCGTTGGGTTGACCCGCCCCACCACATAAAAAAGGTGGGTTGGGAAAATATGAACCCATTAGGAGGTGGGTCAAACGGGTTGAGCCCACGGCGGGTTATGGGTTGAGGCAGGTTGGGGCAGGTCGGGGCGGGTTGACCCATCATATACTAGTTTCAAATAACCAATTTATAAGTTTGGAATAATTATTTTAAATCATTTTCGTTCAAAATGTAAGATTATTTTTTATATCTGAAATATTAGTAAATGATTTTGAATTCGTTCAAAAAGTGACACTTATAGCAACTAAAAATGTCAGAATAAGGTATATTAACCACAATATTTATAGAAAGATGATTCTAAGAACATACAAAAAGAGTAATGATAAAATAGTTTCTTACTTATATATTTTTTCTCATATTATACTATTAATATTAGAGAAAATTGTTAGAAAACACTATTAAAAATATAATAGTAGAAAATATAATTCTTTTAATGAATTGTGACATTTTTTTGTATTATTTATGATTATTTTTATTATTTAGATTAATTGGGAAAAAATTGGTGGGTTGGCCCGCCTAACCCACAACCCAAGATGGGTTGGTAATTTCCCGACCCGACACATTTGATGGGTTGGCCCGCCCCGCCCTACCAAATGGCGGGTTATAGCGGGTTGCGGGTTGGCCCGTCCCGCCAATCCACCTTGACAGCTCTAAATACCGACCAGCTTGAGTGTCTCAACATCATGGTCTCTTCCATGGCCCAGCAGATAGATGTGCTCAATTATGGCTTGAATGCTACTCATGCTACCATTTTCGATCTAGGCAAGATAGTTGAGCAGCTGGTGAACGACACTGCTCAAGCATTCACTACTCATCGCTTTCCTGTTCAAGACTAGCAAGCCTCGCTGACAGGCATGCTCCACTCCCAGCAAATCAGCATTTGTGGACTCTTTGATGAACTCCGGACTTCCATAGCCCGCGCTATTATTATTGAGCGCGGTTCCCGACTTCACCGCTATTCGCCATGTTGAACGCGCCAACGAAAGGGCTGCTGCCGCCGAGCAACGACGGGTTGCTGCCATTAGGGAGGAGAGAGCTACCCGATTTTTGAATCAAGCATTGATTGAAAAACAGAACAGGCTGCGAGAGCACCTCAATGATCGCATCAGAATTTGGGTTGGTGATTTCTTAGAGCGTCGCCGAACTCATTCAAACCTATTCTGATATGGTATAACTTTTCTGTTATATCTATATAACTCAAAACTCTAATTTTGCAAAATTCTGCTGTTAAACAACTTGTTTAACTTACAGAGATAATTCTCTTTCGATGAAGATTGCATGCTCTATCTTATGATCTTGTCCATTTAAACTTCGTGTTTAAATCTTTAAATTTCTTATATCTTGCTTATTGCTAAGATTTAAACTCTGCTCAACTTTGTACTTGATCTTTCTTCTTTTTACTTTGTAAGTACCTAGTTTAGCTATCTCTCTACTTAGACTTTTGCTCTTCTTAATAAAAACTTTTAAAGACATGTTATTATCTCAGTACATGATTCAAAGTCTGCTGGTAGCTGAGATGATGACATCAACCAAATAGGAGGAGATTTTTAACCCTCACAAGTTCTAGATTTAGTTGAGTCATCTTCTGATTCTAATGCACAGTGGCTAATAGGTCTGCGTACCGATTAGTGTGGCAACTGTCTTAGAATCAATGGTGTTTAGAACTAGTTTATTGTGAGTTCATCTAAGGCGCGGACCAGCAAGCTTCAACAGCAGTCTTGAAAGCACAGCTCGAACAGCAGACTTGGAAGTCTGCTCAAGCTCAAAAGTCAAGATCAGCCAAACACGGGGAATTAGGTCACATATTATTTAATCTAGATATTTTTTAAATATCTAAGTCAGACAATATTCAAAAAGGTATCTTCATCAGATTTTCTTCCAAAGAAGTCAAATCTTTAGTTCGAAAGACAACTCGACAACTTTCCAGATTATCTCCTGCATCATGAACTCTGAAGACATTTCTTCATTTGACTAATAAGACATTCAAGCTGTAACGCTTGCAAGCTGAAACCTTACTCTGTTTGGAATGCCTACCTCTGCAACTCTGAAATCTCTGATATTTGTTGCTGCACGCATTCTACAAAGCGCCGAAATGCATTTAATGCATTATAACGTTGGACACAACCTCTCTACACTCAGTCCAACGGTCTAAAGATCTCCCCTGGTATTTATTCAAGTTTTAAAGATCTGAATAATAACTCTTGCACATTCATTACTCAAGCTTCATCTTCAACTCTCAAGCAGTCAAGAGATCAAAAGGACAAAAACTAACACTTTACCAAACTTCCTGAAGCTGGAGATCTGCCCGTCTTTACTCTGTTTCAGCTTCATCTAGTTTGCTTATAAACTGTTCTTTACTTTAGCACTTGGGATAACAATTATACATTAATTGTTTCTCTTATCATTATACACCTGGTTGAAAACTATTTTTGTACACGATCCATTAGTGATCTTATCTTTACACCTAGTGGATAAACAAGTGCACCTTTCAAAATCCAAAGCTAACCACTTTGGTAGTGAACGTAGTACTATTCACAATACGAACCACTTCTAAATATTGTGTGTCGTCTGATCTATTTCTGCTTATTTCTTAACTGCTGCCATCTTTACTTATCAAAGTCTGGCATTGAATCTGTCTTATTTTAACAACAAACATTCTATCAGTTCTTCACTTTTACAGTTTTCCACTGCTTTAACTCTTCTTGTAAAATTGCTTTTAAAGGAAAGAATATTTTTATAAGTAGTGTTTCGAAAAGTTTTTTTAAACAAAACACTACTAGGCTATTCAACCCCCCCCCCTTCTAGCCTAGTTTGAGCCTATTTTGGGACCAACATATATATATATTTGAAAATAACATTACTTTGCATTTAATGTTATTTGGGTATGGCAACAACTATTATTATATAGATAATAACATTACTTTGCATTTAATGTTATTTGGGCATGACAACAACTATTATTATGTAGATATTTAAATATTAACAATACATATATATATTACGAACATATATAAAATTAAACTGACATATATATACATACAACATGTACATTACTAATTTACATACTTATATAAATTATATATATATATATATATACATATATAGGATGCATAATTATGTATTTATATTGTATACTAATATTTAACTCATTATAATATTATTTACATAGCATGCATAATATTAATATTCTATATTAATATTGTTATTATTTACACATTATGCGTATTATAATATTCTACAATATTTATTAACGGGAAAGACAATAAATTAATTTTATCTCTTATAGCGTGAATGTTTGACTCGATATGAGTATGAATACAAGTATGCGTATTAGTATGTGTATGATTATGCGTATGAGTATGAGTATGAATATGATTACAAGTATGGATATGAGTATGAGTATGAGTATGTGATCGGCTTGCCGGGGGGCAAAGACTGAATTTTTCGATGGCTCGCTGCAGGGTGCAAAGTGAGGAGGCTTTCTTCTTCTTTGGCTTCTTCGACAGAGGAGGCTTCGGGAATGCAATATGTGTATTGATCGTATTATGTGTGAATGTTGTGCATGGGATGAAATGTGGGTCCTGATAAATGAGAGACGAAGCCTCTATTTATAGAAGAAAACGATCAATTAAATGACATCGTTTACTCACGATCAGTGCATGGCATGCCAAGTGGAAGTCTGGGAGCGAAACAACGCAAAAAGCACGAGGCGGCTGAGGAAACGGTAGTGTTTCATCCGTGCATGAAAGAGAGGGGAGCATGGATCGACTCCCTTATAAGGGATGCGGCTCCCAGGGGCTGGGAGTGGCTCCATCAAGCATTTTCACGACCAAATTGGACTTTCAGTTAGACCTTTCATGTTATGTTTTGTTATATTTGTATTTAACGTCCGTTAAATCCAGTTAACTGAAACACTAACGGAAAATAATATTTGTTTGTCCAATAGATTTATAAAATATATGTTATCATTATTATAAAACATTTTATCGCAGGAGTACAAAATTAGAGTGTCTACATATTTTCATGTACCCAGGTATATATATATATATATATCATCCATATACATGTCTGCTTCCAAAATATAATCCTTGGACAGTGCTTGGGCTATGTTTTAATGAAATTTTTACTTTTATTAGTTTCTACCAATGAATGAGCTTTGTTTTTGCTCATTGTGTTTAACTAGCATTTAATCATTGTTTATTGATTATGTGGTGCAAAGGCGAAGTGTTTTTTGCCATCTAGAGTGTAGACAACAACAAATGACTCAAGATGAAAGGAAAGAGAAGTGCTCATTAGCATCAAAGAAACACACTTCATCCTCTACAACTACCGGATCATAAAATTTCCACCAACGGCGCCAAGACCATCGTGGCTCTGTAGATTTATTTTAATACTCCATTCGTTTTCAAATTATCGTTCACTTTTTCTTTTTCGTCCATTCTTAAATAATTATCTTTTTCAAAACTTTCTTTTTTAAGAAAACACTTTTACCACTTTATCCTTATTTTTTATATCTACTTTAATTATGATCAAATACTTAAGGACATTAAAAGGAAACTACACATTTCACCAATATTTATAATACAGTTAATTATTTTTTCTTAAATAACGAGTCAGATCAAAGTAGGCAATATTTAAAAAACAGAAGGAGTATTTATTTTGATGTCAAGACAAGTATAAATTTAATACGTATGTATCCACTTGTATGCATATATGAATCATGATGAATATATATATATATATATATATTGATATATGTGAAGAAAGCAAATGTCGGTCTTATGTGACAATCATGATGAATATATGTATATATATGTGGGTGTCACAGAAATATAAAAATATGTTTGTCGTGGTTATACTCCACGTGTAACCTGAAACAAATGCATGTATAAACGGAGTCCCAATAATAATATTACAACTCAAAATAATCCTAGATAATTACAGTTATCTAAACCAAACACACATATACTTAGAGTGAGGGGCGGGTATAAGAATATGCCTATCTGGGGTAAAATACTCTAAATAAAGGTAAAATGTTAAAGTAATATTATTACTATGATCACAAAGTATACCATATTTTCCACGTTTATAACTCATCACAAGGGGATTTAAATTTTATTTTATAATTATATATTTTAATTTTTTATTATTTTATCTATAACAATACTAAATTTGTGCATCGCATGAATGAAATACTAGTTAAAAGAAAAGAAATACAAAAACGATGCCGTTGAGACCGTATCATTGAAAGTAGATTTAAATCTTAATTTGATCATCCAACTTTTGGCTAAAATTATTAAGTTTACATTACTTTTTTTTTCCCTCAATTTAATCACTCTACTTGACTTCAAAAGTCAATAAGGTCACTAGAGTTATTTTCGTTAGTTAAGTTGAATGGAAATATTTGAAAAGACAATAATGCCCCTTACCTTTGAAAGATATATTGATAAATTCAAGTCACACAATAAGAAATTATATTTGCGAGAAGAAGGAGATTCTCAAAACCCCTAAATTTAGTAAGGGTATTTTTTGATTTTTCTAAAAAAATTAAACTTTTCATCTAAATATATAGATGGAGTGATAAACGTGTTAATTATATTAAAATAGTGTGATTAAATTAAGAAAAAAAAATTAAAAACTTAATAAATTTTAACTGAAACTTGAGTGACAAATTGAGATTTAAACTTTGAAAGTACAACCGTAGTTGATTTAGTTTATTCGGATGCGACAAGAAATGTGCACAACCAGTCAAATCTGGATAACCTAAACCAAAAAACACATCCATATCAGAGAAAGATATTTCCCATAAAAGTCAAAAAATATTAATTTCTTGATTTTTTGGTTACACACTTGTTATTTATTTATTTTCAACCAGATATAAATATAACTCCCTTCAACTTTTCAAAATTAGCACTTAACTCAATTTCATCCAATTTTTTTTGATCAATTGCTTATGAAAACCAATCACGAGACTACCATGTAGGGGTGGCAAAACGATACAAATTTTATACCAAACTAACGATCTGAGAATAATTTTAGCTATTAAAAAAAAACCAATCACCGATGAAATAATTTAAGGGTTGTTGCCCTCGTCCTAGCTAGTTGTCATTGTGTTTGTGGTCGTTGCCAGTGATGTTTCAAGCTACCACGTCTTTGTCAATATTCTTCAAATTAACTACCATCATTGCCATTGCTCGATGAGATTTCATAGTTGCTATTTCGAGCTTCTTGTATCGTCTTAGTCATTTCCTGAACTCCACCTTTCATTGTTTGTACAAGCTCCCTCCATCGGCCATTATGAAACCCTAGGTACATCTTTAAGAAAAATCCTTTCAACCAAAAGAAATCTTGTTACATGGATTGCAGTGATAAAGGAAGAGTCGGGTTGAGTTGAACTAGTGGAGGGGATAAAGTAGCACACCTTTTGATTTGTGGGTGGTGTTCTTATCGGTATTAGGCAAAATAAATAGTCACAATATAATTGATATGTGTAATTGGTTGGTTATCTCATGATTTAGTGGTTGGACACTTACATACAATATACGCAATCAACAGTTGGGGTTTATCAAAACAAAATGGCTTGTGAATAGCGCGGCCCCAATATCTTTATAAATTACTTGTAGGACTTGATTTTATCCAATGTGGGTTTGATCGATTATGATATCTCAACATGCTCTCGTTCGACTGTCATGGACTAGCAATGTGGGCCATTGAGCCTACACGTGTACATAGCTGGTTCTGTTATAATCTTGAAGTTTAGGAGTTTATTTGTTTAAAATCAATAGACTTGTGAGAGGTATAACCCCAAGATTTTTTATGAATTGTTTTATAAGCTTGACTTTACCCTATATGAGTTTGATTTGTTATAATGTCTCAACGCGTGCCCTATGTGTAGCCGGGGTTTAGGCTTCAACATCGACTCATTAATGCGAGGTCATGAAGCGAAGAATGTGGGCCATTGGGCCTACATATATAGAGAGCCCACTCTAATACCTTCTCAAAATCAATTGGCTTGTAAATGTGTATTACAAAATCTTTAAAAATTGATTGCTAGACTTGATTTTATACTTTGTTAATTTGATGTCTCAACAATTGAGCCAAAAAGTACAAGGGAGTGATCCGAGAAAAATGAATCCACAGGTGGTTTTACTGTAGTTTGAGTTATTTCAAAAATAGGGATTATTGGAAATAAATTAATCACCCGCCCCTAATTTATTGTCCTGGTTGACCCGGTGCACCGTTTAAGAAAACTTATTTGACTGGATTATTAATATTGGTTTAATGTGTAGTTTCCTTTAAAGCACATATGTATGTAGCTCATAATTAAAGTAGAGTGAAAAAATAAGGGTAAAGTGGTAAAAGTGAAGTTCTAAAAAGGTAAGTTTCAAAGTGGACAATTATTTTGGGACGGACGAAAAAGGAAAGGAGGACGATAATTTGGGGACAGATGGAGTAATTAATTGAACTCGTCTTACTTGATACTCCATCCGTCCTTAAATAATCGTTCTAGTTGACCCGGCGTACAGTTTAAGAAAAAATAATTGACTTGATTATTTATATTGATTTAATAATGTATAGTTTCCATTAAAGCTTATGTGTATATGACCGAAAATTAAAATAGAGTGAAAAAGAAGTGGTAAAAGTGATGTTTTAAAAATGATAAGTTTTAAACTGAACAATTATTTTAGGATGAACGAAAAAGAAAAGGAGGACGATAATTTAGGGACGGATGGAGTATTACTATACTATTATAGCCACGAAGCATCAGATCAGAGCCCCCAAGAGTCATCCTTTGACCTACTTCTCTCTCTCTCATTTAATTTCTTTTTTCCAATGCTTTCCCTTAATATAAATCCAGCAAGCTGGACCGTGTGCCGACCATTTCTGATCATCTCTCTCTCTCTCTCTCCCTCTCTCTCTCCCTCTCTCTCAATTGTTGATACGATCTATCAGAAATTAGCATCTCTTGCTCCACTATACATATCCAGCACGCCCCACCACCACAATTGAAATTAGAAAATGCCAGACCCTCACTACAAACCCAAACCATTCTAGACCTCCAAAACAGAGCGCACTACTATATAAAACAGAGCACACTACTATATATACACACACATACATGTTCCAATCAAAGAACCCACTTCACCTACGACTACTTTTCAAATTCTAACACAAACCCATTTCCGCTCACCTGATTCTAAATCATCCTCAATTTCATCAACATAATCATGGGTAATTTGAGAGGTTTCAGGATTAGGCACAAGCTCGTAAAGGTCTTCAATTGGTCCGTAAGGCGAAGAACAAAGTTTACAGGGTACAAAAGATTGAATTCTTCTAGCTGTACTGCCAAAGCCATGTCAAAGTTATGCGATTTGGGCCGTTGTTTGAAGAGAGGAGCTAAGGAGCTCTGTTTTCCCAAGTCGGATACGGGTTATGTTCGGGTAGGCGAGGAAGAACCGGTTGGTACTGTGCCCAAAGGACACTTGGCGGTTTACGTTGGGGAGAAAGACGATGATGCTCACAGGGTTTTGGTGCCTGTGATATTTTTTAATCACCCGTTGTTTGGGGATTTGTTGAGGGAAGCTGAGAAGGTTTACGGGTTTAATCATTCGGGTGGGATCCAGATACCTTGTCCGATATCCGACTTTGAAAATGTTCAAACGAAAATAATCGGCGGGGGAGGCGGCAGCTGGAGTAGACGGCGGAGTTCGAGGGTTACTTACTGCCACTGGTGAGAATGAGTTGAAGTGATGAGTTGGACGTTTTCAGGAGTTGGTGGTACTAGTTTTTTTTTCCCACTCATTTAGTTGTATAGTTTTCCTTTTTATTTTTATGTTAAAAGGAAAATAAATAGTGAACATTTTCTTGTTGAATATAAGTTATGAATTTCGAATTCCAAGTTTTAAAATTATATATATATATATATATATATATATATATATATATATATATATATATATATATATATATATATATATATATATATATAACACTTTTGAATTATTAACTTTTGAATTGTTATTTCACTTTTTCTCTCTCCTATCTTCTCTGGTTGTATTTCTCTTTCTCTCTTCTTCTTCATATTTTCTCTTTCACCACCACCATATTCTCTCTTTTAATTATGTTTAAACGTTTTTCTCTCTTTAAATATAAAAAATAGTAACTAAAACAAAAATAATAGTTTCAGAGTCAAGAAAACAAAAATATAAGAGGTTAGTAAAATAAAAATAATTTATAGAACAAGTCACTATAAAAATAAAAGTTACAGAATCAACAAAACAAAAATAATTTAATGCAGATGTTAGTAATATAAAATAATTTACGGAACAAAAGTTTAAAACAAATTCTTAAAAATATGTATGTAAAACAAAAATACGTTAGTTAAATAAAAATATTTGATGGAACAAAAATAATAGTTACAAAATCAATAAAAACAAAATAATTTAAACCGAGGATACTAAAATAATAAAAGTAATTTATCGAACAAAATTTTAAAACAAATTCTTAAAAATAGCTATGTAAAACAAAAATGTATTAGTTAAATAAAAATATTTGATAGAACAAAAAGAATAGTTACCGAAGTCAATAAAACCAAAATAATTTAAATTGAGGCTAGTAAAATTATAAAAATAATTTACGGAACAAAAGTTTAAAACAAATTCTTAAAAATAGTTATGTAAAACAAAAATACGTTAGTAAAATAAAAATATTTGATGGAATAAAAATAATAGTTACATAGTCAATAAAACAAAACAATTTAAACCGAGGTTAGCAAAATAATAATAAAAAATTACAGAACAAATTTTTTTTGTAAAAATAATTCTTAAAAATAAAACAAAAACAATAATTACGAAGTCAATAAAATAAAAAAAATATAATGGAAGTTATTAAAATCAAAATAATTTACAAAACAAAAATAATAGTTAACGGTAAAAATAATTTCATTATTTTGATTTTAGCTTATTTTCTTTTCAGAAATTTATTTATTCATAAAATACAAATATAATTTAATAAAAGTAATCATTCAAAAAGAATAACTTATTTAAGTTCAGATTCTATTTGTAGGACGGAAAAAAATTAAAGTTTATTCGAAAACATTAATTATATAGAGTTTTTGAATAGTATAAAGTGTTTGGGGTTGTCAAGCCATGAATTGACACTTAAAATTAGTGTCCCAGTAATGCTATTGAGAAATATTGACCATGTTGCAGAGTTGTGCAATAGAACAAGACTAATCATCATAAATTTTGGGGATCATATTGTTGAAACAAATTTTTTGAAAGAAAGCAATGTTGGAGAAAATGTTTTTATCTCAAGATTGTCATTAACTCTATCCGATGTAAAGTCGTCTTTCAAGTTTTAAAGTAGATAATTTACATTACTGGTATCATATGCAATGACAATTAACAAGTGTCAAAGTCAATAATTGCATGTATGTCTCTTTTAAAAAAAATCAGTATTTAGCCATAGACAGTTATATGTCGTAGTTTTTAGAGTGACAAATTATTTTAGTTTGAAAATATTGATATGCGCTGAAGATAAAAAAAACCAACTAATAAGATAATAAATGTTGTGTATAAGGAAATTTTTTAGAATATATAATGATTAGTGATATACTTATGTGTAATTGTTAATGCACCGATCCTCATTATTTTGTTTATGTACGATTTAGTTGATGTGCGTTTAACGCACGTGTTAAAAAAATTAGTAGTAAGACAAATGATATTATGAGCTAGAGCTTCTGATATTAATACGAGCTTTAGTGTTAGAGTCGTTGGATGATTAAGTTGGTAGTGATTTGGAATGTTTATATCATTATTTAGAAAATATCATATTTGATCTAATGGTGTAAAATTTTTAATAGATTTGATCTAACAGCACTAACACTCAAGCTTGTAATAATATCACAAGCTCTAGCTCGTAATATCGTATCTCAATTAGCAAATACTTTTTAAAAAAATACTACTCCCTCCGTCCCTAAATAATTGTCCTGCTTGACCCGGCGCACAGTTTAAGAAAAAGTAATTGACTTGATTATTTATATTGGTTTAATGTGTAGTTTCCATTAATGTCCATGTATATGTGGCTCATACTTAAAGTAGAGTGAAAAAGTAAGGGTAAAGTGGTAAAAGTGATGTTTTAAAAAGGTAAGTTTCAAAGTGGACAATTATTTTGGGATGGATGAAAAAGGAAAGAAGGACGATAATTTAGGGACGGAGGGAGTATTATATAACGAAACAACGTAAAAAATTTGATTGGACCATGCCATACATGATATAATTGAAATTTTATCTCTTTTTTAGATATGAAATTAAGTACGGAGTTGATAGTTACTTTAAAGTTAGTGTTCATGTCCACCAATTAAATGTCCTTAAATAAATCTTAATTTTAATGCTAAATTTAAACGGTATCCACAAAATGGAAATAAGTATCGATTTAAACCAGATATGCAAGCCCATTACGAATAGTTATAGGTCGACAAATATACCTTTATTAAATATTTCAATTTTTTGTTCTATGAGTAGCCGGAAAGATAATTTAAGTTAAGAGTAGATAATTATTAATTGGGAGAAGATAATGTATTAATGTATTTGATTAACATATGATCAATTGTTTGGAACTTGGGAGGAGAATAATAAATTCGACTAAACATACATTGAAAACTAAAAAAAAAAAAGATATACTAATCAACACGACACTTATTTGAAATGTAGGGAGTATATAGTAAATAAATATAGTGAATAAGTAAAAATTAGTCTCCATTTGTTTCAAATAAAACAACTTTAAGAAAATAATTTATGTTAATGAAAAGTTTTACTTTTTTTTTGGTAAATCTTATGAAAATACACCTAAAAACATTTTTAGGTGTTTAGTAAACAAATGACAAATGTTAAAGAATATCTATCATGATTACATAAAAAAAGTTATACTATCTGCGACAATAAGCTGTCCTCTATTAAATATATATGGGTATTAGGAAAGTATTTAATTTATGTAATTTTCCTGTGGCAATCCTCAATTTATCACAAGTGATGTTTAATAAAAAAAAATTCATCTATTTTTCTATCTCAAAAATAAAAAGAGGATGACTGATATTTCCACAGTTTTTAAATTATCGTTCTCCTTTCTTTTTTCGTCTGTTCTAAAATAATTGTCCTATTTCAAAACTTTTCCTTTTAGTAAAACATTTTTACAATTTTATCCTTAATTTTTTTACCTACTTTAATTATAGTCACATGCTCAAAGGCGTTAAAAGAAATTACACATTTCACCAATATTTATAATACATTTAATTACTTTTTTTTAAACGGTATGTCGGATCAAAGAGAATAATAATTTGAAAATAGGGAGAGTAATTGATATGACACCACTTGTGAAATAGTGGACACTTAGAACCGAGGGAGTTTGTTATGGCACATGTTATTATTGTGTTTCTAGGTAATTTTTAGGAAGCTTGATAGATGTTTTTTATAAAGACTCAAATAAGACATGACCTAATTTATAGGAATTAGATGTTAATTTCTATAATAACTCTTCTTAATTATAACATTGTCTTGTTGAAGTGTTTTATTTTTTAAAAAAACAAGTTTCCTAGAACTCTATATAAATGAGTGAACAACATTGGATATATTTACCCAAGCAGTGAATTTTCAGAGAGAGTTTTGCATAAAATCTTGTCACGAAATCGATGAGCCAACCAATGATACATCATCAGAAGATTCATCAGTTTTGTTATTCACTGTTTTAGTCTATACTTTTTGTTTTATTTTTGTAAATGTGTGTTTCAAAAAGTGTTTAGTATAGAATAAATTTATCTTCTCTCATAGGAGTTTTCGTAATGATTTCCACACCCTAAACGATTTGTTTCCATATTGTAAGTTCTTACAATCTTTTAATGTTGTGAAAGTTTTGCTTTGAAGCATCGTTTACAAGTGTTTTACTTATAGGCATGAATCACACTTTGGTGTCATTCTATTTTGCTTTGTTGATTTACTATTTAAATTATACCGCTCTTGTTTGTTTTAACTTTTAATGATTCATGAGATGATGCCTCGTCAAATGCGTCACTGGTGATTAAATCACTTTGCTATATTATTGAATTTTAGCTGCATAGCTTCTCAGAGTTATATAAAATAGAAATAATAGTATGCTTGCATAAGCACAATAAGAAACTCAATTTATATTTGTTAGAGATGTATTTGTAAGTGTATGGTTTGTGTGTATACATATATATTATATTGTATATGTGTGTGTGGGGATCATGGTTTTTTTAAGATTGAAGTGACTCAACAAGATTTATGTAATTTCGAAATTAATTATTTATGTAATATCAAATTTATTTGTTAGTATAAATTGAAAGAATATATTAAATTAATAGAGATAAAGATGGTGGGGTAGGTAAAGTTGTTGGAGATAAAAATGGTAAGATATGTAAATGTGTTGGATTTTGTGTCATAATTGAAAGAGTTTTTTTGTTTTAAATCAAATGAGTGTCTAATGGATTAGTTTATTATTTTTTAATGAGTTGAGTTTGATTTTTGATGTACCATTATACTTGCTCTTATAACGCAGAGGGAGGTTGACAAGTGGACTTTGGGTATTGTACAATTATATTTATGGGTATTGTACTATTATTATTGTAAGAATATTGGGTGGATTCGACAAAAAAGGTGCATGGGTTACTCATTAGGGTTGGGTCCTTGAACATGATTATGAGTACTGCAGCTGTCAAAATTGAGCTCAACTCACAGACCCAGTCTAGTTGATCGAATTTTATGGGCGTGAGCTTCAATTTTGGTTGCCCATAAAAAAATCGGGCCTTGATGCTACACAATCTAGTCTTGGGCCGGTCCTTGCGGTTTGTAGGATATCTGGGCTTAATCTGAATGTGAGAACTCCTAGACCTCAAAAAGAGAAAACCTTAGATGAAATGCAAGGCGTGGCCTCGCAAAACCCCTCAGGTGTGAGAGTAAGTATTGAGCTTTGTTGAAAGCAAAATAACAGGGTTTCGGTATGTAGAATAGCGCGTACCTTTCAAATGAGATTTCATGAAGTATATATAGCCTTCAGGAGTAGGATCCGTTAGGCCGTGATCACGGAGATATTTTAGGGCTGTAATACCATAAATGCGGGTTGACAAAGCAAGGAATCAAGGCCAAAATCTCGGGATCAGCGAGGATATCTCGAGATTAATACCGAGCTCAATCGAGCAGCCTTGTTCCCTGCTCGCTGAGTGGTAGAGAAATTCCTGCTCGATATAGATGTGTGATAATCATCTCGCGGCTATCCTTCTCGGGTAGTTTCTTTCCTGGCCTCTGTCATACACGTGACTATCACGTGCTGAAGCCTGTGCCTGGCTCGTGACCGAAGTTTGGGCCGAGCTCATCATGATGCTACACAATCTAGTCTTGGGCCGGTCCTTGCGGTTTGTAGGATATCTGGGCTTAATCTGAATGTGAGAACTCCTAGACCCTGTCAAAAGAGAAAAACCTTAGATGAAATGCAAGGCAGGGCCTCGCAAAACCCCTCAGGTGTGAGAGTAAGTATTGAGCTTTGTTGAAAGCAAAATAATAGGGTTTCGGTATGTAGAATAGCGCGTACCTTTCAAATGAGATTTCATGAAGTATATATAGCCTTCGTGAGTAGGATCCGGTTAGGCGTGATCACGGAGATATTTTAGGTAATACCATAAATGCGGGTTGACCGCAGAATCAAGGAATCAAGGCCAAAATATCGGGATCAGCGAGGATATCTCGAGATTAATACCGAGCTCAATCGAGCAGCCTTGTTCCCTGCTCGCTGAGTGGTAGAGAAATTCCTGCTCGATATAGATGTGTGATGATCATCTCGCAGCTATCCTTCTCGGGTAGTTTCTTTCCTGGCCTCTGTCATACACGTGACTATCACGTGCTGAAGCCTGTGCCTGGCTCGTGACCGAAGTTTGGGCCGAGCTCATCAGTGGCCCCCTGCTCCCTGTTCGGTGAGTATTTATGCTCGGCGCGGGGAGCAATACACTTGTATGATTTTATTGTGGTGACAGTTAGTGTATTCGAAGCGCCGGTTCTGAGGAGATGAAAAGGCTTTTACGAAGTGGCAGCCGACGGTCATGATAAGCCGCGTGTTTTCGAGGCAGGCCTTAATGGCGGGCTTGATCGGGTGCTTCGCAGCCGCCTTTATTTGAAACTGGGGGCGCGTGATTTGGGCGCCTTCTTCCCAAAATTTCGCCTATAAAAGGGGTACAACCCTAACCCTTCTTCCTTTTTACTGCCTTCTAACCCTCAATTGTCCCGTCTTGCTCTTGCTATTCTCTTCCTCAGTGGCGATTCTTTGTGCTAATCAAGAAATTCGTTTCTTTCACTCTGGATCACTTCGACATTTCAGCTTCTGGCAAATTGATTCCCGTTCAACGCACAAGTAAGTTTCTCCTGTTTCAATTCTTTTCTGTTCCTTTGAGCTTTCTGGTTCTGGTTTTCTTTTCTTTGTTCTTCATGTTCATAGTTTTCTGGGTAGATCCTTAGGATTTTCAGTTTAGGCTTGGGTAGTTCGCAGGGAGATCAAGGAAAAACCTTCGAAGAGTCATACGTTTTCTGGGGATTAATCCAGATTATTGCTCGATCTGTTGTAGGATGTCTTCCCCTCTTCGACTTTTTGATGACGGCTCTGATCATGAGCAAGAGGCTTATGATTATGACCATGGTGCCAGAGCATCACTCACCCGTAGATTCGAGCGAAAGGTCCGATATGTTGATTCCAGAGAGGAGGAACATTCAAGAAGCAAATAGTCGTGCTGTCCTCGAAAGGGTTGTGAACGATGTGACCACCGACCAGGATGAGGTAGACGGGGCGAGCTCGAGTGAGATGCCCAGCGACGAGGAGGTGGCTGGTCGACCTCGAGCGGGTAGGAGACCTCGCAACGAGGATTATTTTAATCTTAGCTCGCTGGCTCACTGGGAGTCTATGGACTCAGTTGTTGAGGTGGGGAACTGGTTTGACTCGATTGGGATTTCCAGGGATGATTACCGAGGGGTCCCTTATGAATCCGAGATGACTCCTGCTCAAATGAGGAGTAAGACCAAAAGAGTGGTCTTTTTTTATGATTTCTTTCGCGTCGGGATGCGTTCCGCTAGATCCTTTTGTTATCGAAGTTCTTAAGGGAGACCAATGCCGCTCCTTGTGACCTCCACCGACTACGATGTCGATTCGACGCTTTAGCGCGACTTGCCGTCTGGTTGGGTTCGAACCGGAGACAACTATTCTCCGAAAACTTTTTCAATTCACCAAGGACAAGAGATCGGGCAGGATTGTTGGCCGATCAAAAGCTGGAGCCCTGAAGTTGTTTACCGAATTTCCCCATAAGGTCGACAAGTGGGACAAAAGGATTGTTGTTGTGGAGTCTCGGGTCGGGTGGCCATTTGCTCCGACCCCTTTTGCGATGAAGCCCCTGTCTTACGATCGGCATGCCACCTTTACCGGAGAGGATAGGTGTATGGACATGTTGCGAGGAGCGTTGGGAGTGACCGAGCAGGTCAGGAGTGGTTGATTGACTTGAAATCAATCGCAGATCCTCTGATCTTACGCCGGCCGGATGTACCTCGCCGCCGTGGAGGTGTGGTTCCTTTGATCGACATAGCACCTGAACCTGTTCATCCGTTTTGGGGGACTTGCCATGACCACAAGTTCCCCAGTGAATGCGAGCTGTGCGGTCTAGGGGGAGATTGTACCCCTCGCTTTGATTTTGATGATGCTGGTATTTGCCTTTTATTTCTTATGATGAGTCTCGCGAAAAATATCTCGATATTTTCTAACTCGTTTTCCTTTCGTTTGCAGTGGTGAAAGATATTTTAAGGCAGAGGAAGATTGAGTTCAAGGCGAGGTCTGTGGCTCGCCATGGTGAACTGATTGGCCGCGAGCAGCCTGCCTGTGGCTGGCCTTGCCCAAGGCCCCCTTTTTTGAAAGGAGCAAAAAATCTTCTCGTGCTCCTGGTTCCTCTACTGAGCCGAGATCTCCCTCTAGGACTCCGCCGACCACCGAGCACACGTCCCGAAAGAGACCAATTGTTCCCGATTCCCGGGCAGGAGGCCGAAGCACCCGTCCACGATTAGGGGGGGATGAACCCCAAGAAACAATTCAAGCAGGGTCGAATCCCGCGCCTTCTCCTGTTCTTCCGGCCTCCCCACGGGCTTCCCCCTCCTCGCCGTGAAGAGCCACCACGAAGTGCTACCCCCACTTGGCCGAGAGCCAATTTTGTGGCTCATGTATCCCGAGATGGGGTTATGGCCCTCAGTGAATGAACTGCCTGCCTCCTCTCGAAGGAATTAACATTCGCGATCGGGGACCATGAGCTGCCATGCGGGGATCCTAAAAAGGGTCGCTTCACCGATGTTGTTCGCGGTGACGCCGAACTCCGAATGTCGCTTCGGGCGAAATTGGTTTATTAGTCAGCGAGGTATGTCATTCCTATTATCTGACGAAGGTAACCGCTGCTTATAATGTATATTTCCTGCTCATGTATGTTTTTGTTTTACGCTTACCTCCAGTCACTCTTCTCGCACAAACGTGCGTGCATGAGTATAAAGATAAGGCCGGGCTCTCGCTCGAGCGTGTTTAAAGTCCGATGAAGCCGCCTTGCCTTATAAAGAAGACCTCGTTGGCTAAGGACAAAGAAGTCTTGACAAAGGTCGCCGAGTTGTCTAAGCTCGAGGAAGAAATTATCCGCCTAAAGGCCAGTGGAGTTTGCTCGAACGGGAGGTGTCCGCCGTAAAGCGTTGAGCGAGGAGAGGAAGAAGTTTGAGGACGCAGATTGCCGCCGAGCGTAAGCGAGAGAGCTTGGCAGCCAGTTGACACGGAGGTCGCGGCCGCCAAAATCTGCAGCTATTGAAGATTTCAAGCCCACCGAGCTTGACCACCTCGTGGATGCAAAGCCGTCCCCTATTATTCCCAAGGATGCATGTTTTGCGTTGGCGAGCAGCTGGCCGGATATAACGCCTCGAGATGATGGCCGATGGGGCGGCCGCCCTCGGTGTGTCATGCTCGGAGTAGCCATGCTTTGATCCCCTATACCGTGGATGAACTGGGGATCATTGCGAATAATGATAGGGAGAGCGGTGAGCCGGAATGGATTCCTCCGACTCCGTTGGCCAACAATGTAGTTGATCAAATGAATGCTATTTTTGAGAGCGAGGCCAACGATGATGAGGATGAGGATCTGCCCCCCAACCCGTCGGCCCTAAGATAATAGATGTCGAGGAGCATCAGGCTACTCCTCCTTCCGGGGCAGAAACGAATTTGCCTCCTCCCCCCGACCAGAGCACTGAGCAACTACCTCCTCCACCACCCCTTCCTCCGCATGCACCGAGATGGACGTAATTTTTATGAGCTAGACACCTCTGGGGACGGCCGAGCAAGGAGGGAATTAGATAACTTTGATCCTCTTTGTATTTGTTTTCCTTTCGCATGTAATTGAAAAGAGTTATAATGAAAACTCCCTTTTTCAAAAAATATATGTGAATGTCTTTCTCATTACTTTCGTTGTTTTATTTCCGCTTTGCACTTAATCGAACAATTAGTATCATCTGGGCCCCTCTCGCTAATTCGGCAGCATCTAAATACTGGCTGGCTATTGCCCGAGTTGTCGGGCAGAGTTATATGGTCGCTGCTAATCGGCATGGCCCTTGGTTCATCAAACCGTTAACATTATTTAGGCTGGATATTGATTTGAGCGAGATTTATCTCCCTTTGCCGCCAAAACGAACAAAGCCGTCAAATAATATCGAAAACCGGGTTGCTCCCCTTCTCTTGTTGAGGCATTCAAACTTAAACATAAACCGGGCAGGGCCCCCCTTTGCTCGATTTTTCAGGCAAAGTTTTGTTTATATTTGTTTGAGTATATTTTCCTTTTGACACGTACAACTTCGAAAATTTCAAACCATATACGCAATCACTTTCATTCGAAACAATTTTATTATTGAATAAACCCTTACTGAAAATACAGTCAACCAGGATAAACCGGAACTAACGCTCAAGCTAATAATAATATTTCTTCAAATGATCAGAGTGCCAAGGATGCTTCAAGTGTTTGCCCTCTTGATTTTGCAGTGTGTAAGTACCTTCTCTAACAATTCCTGTGACCTTAAATGGTCCTTCCCAATTAGGTGACAATTTTCCTCGTTCTGGTCGCTGTCCTGTAACCTCGATTTTCCTAAGGACCCAGTCTCCAACTTTGAATGCTCTTCCCCGAACTTTCCTATCGTGATGGGCTTTGGCTTTCTGCTTGTAGTTAACCATTCTGATGCGAGCTTCCAATCTACGTTCCTCAAGAAGGTCAAGGTCGATTGCCCTGGCGACCTCGTTGTCTTGTTCGTTATAATGAGCCACTCTATAACTGGGAAAAGCTGTTTCTGTTGGAATTACGGCCTCTGATCCGTATGTGAGAGCAAAAGGTGTTTCCCCTGTTGATCCCCTTACAGTCGTTCTAATCGACCATAAAACGGCCGGTAACTCGTCTGCCCATTTTCCTGCTCGATCATCCAAATTTCGTTTTAGAGCGTGCAGGATTTGTTTGTTCGCGGCTTCTGCTTGTCCGTTGCCTTGTGGATGGGCAACTGAAGATTGCCAATGTTTGACATACAACCTGTTACATTCTGCCGTAAATTTGTCTGAGAATTGTGTGCCATGATCAGAAACAATGGCTCTGGGTAACCCAAAGCGACACCAGATGTGGTCATGCACGAAGTTGATGATGTTGTTCTCAGTGATGGTCGCCAAAGGTTTCGCTTCAATCCATTTGGTGAAGTAGTCGATTGCCACCACTGCATATTTGAATTGAGATCGCGCTAGAGGAAAAGGGCCAATTATGTCGATTCCCCACATGTCGAATGGCCATGCCGCCACGACTGGGGTCTGCTCGATGGATGGCAGTCTAGGTATATCCGCAAACCTCTGACATTTGTCACATTTCTGCACGTACAAGGCTGCATCTTTCCTTAACGTGATCCAATAATAACCTGCAAATAAAATTTTCTGTGCCAAGGTCCGTGCCCCTGGATGACCGCCACATTCTCCTTGATGGACCTCGTATAGAAGCTCTTGGGTCATTTCTGGTCGAACACAACGAAGCATCGGTCTTACCCTTGACCGTTTGTACAACACTCCTCCGACCACCGAGTATCGACATACTTGGTTCCGGACAACTCTTGCTCGGTTTTTGTCCTCTGGTAATATACCCTGCTCGATGAAATCTTTATATTCGTCGATCCAAAGATTCTGCCGCTGCTCAATATCCATTATTCGGTCCTTTTCAATCGGCGCCTTCATGATCAATCATCACTGCTGGCCTTAACACGGATATTTCGTCCTCTGCTATCTTGGAAAGGTAGTCTGCTCGCATGTTATCTGCTCGATCAATCCTGACGATCTCCCAGAACTTGAAGTTCTTCAAAATTTCTTTGACTAACTCGCAGTATTTGACCAATGTAGGATTATGGACCGCATACTCCCCCTGTACTTGGTTCACGACTAATTGTGAATCCGAGTATACTGTAACCGAATCAATATCCATGTCTAACGCGAGCTCTAATCCAGCAATCATGGCCTCGTATTCAGCTTGATTGTTGGAGGCAGGAAATTTGAATCTAAGAGCCATCTCGAACTCGTCAGCCTGATCCGGTGTGACCAATAAAATGCCTGCTCCGCTGCCTGCTTTACTCGCAGCGCCATCCACGAATAATTCCCAACAGTGGGCTGGTTTGATCTTAATCGTTTTTTCCTTTTTGGCGGGCAGAGTTGTGCTCGGGACAACTTCTTCCTCATGGTTGGAAAAACTCGTTTCTACCAAAAAGTCGGCCAACGCCTGTGCCTTGATTGCCTTTCGTGGTTGATAGTCGATGTGAAATTCTGTGAGCTCGATGGACCAACCAAGCATTCTTCCTGAAAAATCGGGTTTGTGCAGAATTTTTCGTAATGGTGAGTCGGTGTATACAATTATTACATGTGCAGAAAAGAATAGGAGTAGCCAACTTTTCTATATTAAAATATCGGCTCTCAGTGTGAGAGCTTTTGACACGTAATACACAGGTTTTTGGACATTGGACTCCTCCCTAACCAAAACGGCGGCCACAGCCTGGTCTGTGGCTGCCAAGTACAAATATAGGTTTTCTCCCATTTTCGGGCTACTCATTAGGGGTGGTTCACCGAGATACTTCTTAAGTTGCTTGAACGCCTCTGCACATTCCTCATTCCACTCAAAATTCTTGTTTCCCCGGAGGACTTTGAAGAAGGGTAAACATCGTTCAGCGGAGCGAGAAATGAAACGACCAAGGGCGATGACGGTTCCATTCAAGCGTTGGACGTCTTTAATACATCTGGGCAGCTTCATGTCGAGTAGAGCTTGAATCTTCTCCGGATTAGCCTCTATCCCCCTCTGGTTAACCATGAACCCCAAGAATTTCCCAGCTCGAACGCCGAAAACGCACTTGCTCGGGTTCAGCTTCATGTTGTTCTTTCTCAGGTTGGTAAAAGTTTCCTCCAAGTCTTTGCTGTGGTCTCTCCCTTTTGTCTTGATGACCATGTCATCAATATATGCTTCCATGTTTCGGCCAATTTGTTGGCCAAACACTTTGTTGACCATACGCTGATAAGTGGCCCCAGCATTTTTCAACCCGAAGGGCATCATTTTATAACAGTAAAGACCGCCACCGCCGAATGCGGTGAAAGCCTTATCCTCGCCTCATTTTCACTTGGTGGTATCCTGAATATGCATCCAAGAAACTGAGCATTTCGAATCCCAAGAATGGCATCAACCAAATTTATCAATGCGAGGGAGGGGGTAACTTTGGGGCAAGCCTTATTAAGATCTGTGAAGTCCACGCACATTCTCCATTTATCATTGCTTTTTTTAACCATCACCACGTTGGCAAGCCAGGACGGTAATGAATTTCTTCAATGATGTCTGCTTTCAGCAACTTCTCTACTTCTTTCTTTATAGCCTCATTTTTTTCTGTGGAGAATTGGCGAGGTCGCTGTTGAATTGGTCGATATGCTGGGTCCACACTAAGCCGATGAAGAGCTACCTCCTCACTTATGCCCCTCATATCTTCCACTGTGCAAACACATCAAGGCTTGATTTTAATTGTTCGATCAATCTTGTCCGCTCCTCGGGGGAAAGTGCTGTCCCAATTTTGATTTTCTGCTCTGGAAAAGATGGATTGATGACAACTTCTTCGAGCTCATCTTCAGCCCGGAATTCTGGCTCTTCACGGACCTGTAATGTGTCCATCTCAATTTTTTCCGTCCTTTTGCCTTTTGCCCTCTTTTACGAGCGGTTTTGATGTTTCCTCTCTGCCTCCTTGTCCGTAGGGTTATCAACCTCCATATTTTCTCGTCGCGAGCATTCCTCCTTCGTAAATTACCGCAATATTGTCCGTAGCTTTGTCGGAACAACGACTTCTCTCATTGGGATGGCGAGCGATTTTTTGCCGCTTTCTTCAGTTTCTGACAAATTCCCACATTGCTCTGGTTGACTATGAAGGATGCCAACACCGTTCTGCGGTAAAAACTTTGCTCGCCGTGGGGAACCGAGGCTACCATCTGGAAGCGAGCCATGGAGGGGATGCCCATGATAGCATTATATGGAGATTTCAGATCGATCACGAGGAAAGTTATGACTTCTAGCCTCGTATGCTCCCCATCACCTATGTAAACTTCCAGTCGATTGTGCCCTCGACTCGACTTTATGATTTGTAAAACCTTCGAGTTCCCAAGTAAGGTTTTAATCGGGCATCGTAAGACCAATCTCCTTAAAACAATTGTAGTAAAGCACGTCCCCAAGATGCTCCCGTGTCTACGAGCACTCCTGCACTTGCCAGTTGTTAATCAAAGCCGACACAACCAAAGGCTGTTCGGATGCAAGGGTTGTGCTCGCCGCGAGTGAACTGATGGTCTGCTCCAAATCGAAGTTATCGGTGGCATATTCATCACTTTTGACAGGTGAATAAATATGCTTTCCCCTTGAGTCGAACCGGGTTCTTCCTCAAGAATAACATTCACAACCCCGCTTATCCGGGGGCATTGCCTCTGCTTTCCACCGCTTCCCGAAAGCAGAGGATCACGGCGATTGCACACCATTGTTATTCCCTTGCTTGAACCTATCAAGACGCCCTTGATTAATCAAGCGTTGATTTCTTTTTGAGGATGAAACATTCCTCCGTGACATGCCCCACGCCGCTTGTGATAGGCACAAAATTTTGTGCTATCCCAGATTGTGCGCATCCTGATTCATGGATGTGAGCGGGGAGATCATTCTCAGATTCAGATCATTATTTCTCTCTTGAAGTGTTCAAGGGGAGTGAAATGTTGCTTTCTCGAATCGTTGAGTGGAATCAAGTCCTGCTCCTGCCTCTCCGAAAATTATTATTTATTTCGAGCTAGGAGGTGCTGGCGCCGAACTATTTCGCCTTTTCTTTCCCTTTTCCTTCCGATCTGCCTCCGCCGTCGAGGCTAAGCAATTGTGCTCGAGCAAGCATCTCACCCCGAGTGGGGCGGTGGATGCATCACCAATTCCTGCTTCAGGCCCCCACTTCGCATATTATTCAAAAAACAAAGCGTAACCTCTCCTTCAGTCATGCCCGTAACTTGTTCGAGCACTTTAGTGAACCTTTCCACATAACTATGGAAGATTCATCGATTCCGAACCACTTGAACCACTTGCAGGAGGTCGAATCGACTTTTGGGGAGGGCTCCGGCCGAGCCAAATTCTGCTAGGAACTTCTCCTTCAAATCTTTCCACGCCGTAATAGACCCTCTCGGGAAACGCCCTAACCAACTCTGGGCTTTACCCTGTATGGCCCCTGCAAATGCCTTCATTTTCAAGGCTTCATTGCTGGTCACCAAGCCGACCTGAGCTTCAAATGATCGTAGCCAATCTCCTGCTCGGGTTTTTCCCGAGTATTTATCAAAATTCTAAAATTCGGAAAAACACTCCCAAGCCCCAATGGGGGGGTGTTTTCAATCCGGTCAAGGAATGGACTACCATCCAAGATCGAAAGGTGCACTCTTCAACGGCGCCTTCCCTTCATCCATCCATTCTCGCCTGCACAATTGCCAAAACCTCGGCCATTGTCTGAGGTTGAACTGGTGCTGGTGCCGTTGAAATGACAACGGGCTGAGCTATAGCGGCCGGAGGTGCCTCAATTTCTTGTGCTCGGATCTGCTGGGGGACCCTTGGAGGTCTTGCTGTCTCATAGCGGTCTGCTCGTCTATCATTCTCGCGACGGGGTGAAGTTCGCCGAGAACGATGAGAATAGCGAGATCGAGAATGATGTTT
>CM028378.1:107421008-107450035 GCA_013146195.2 Codonopsis lanceolata | reverse complement strand
GGGTTTAGGCTTCAACATCGACTCATTAATGCGAGGTCATGAAGCGAAGAATGTGGGCCATTGGGCCTACATATAGAGAGCCCACTCTAATACCTTCTCAAAATCAATTGGCTTGTAAATGTGTATTACAAAATCTTTAAAAATTGATTGCTAGACTTGATTTTATACTTTGTTAATTTGATGTCTCAACAATTGAGCCAAAAAGTACAAGGGAGTGATCCGAGAAAATGAATCCACAGGTGGTTTTACTGTAGTTTGAGTTATTTCAAAAATAGGGATTATTGGAAATAAATTAATCCCCGCTCCTAATTTATTGTTCCTCATTGACTCGGTGCACCGTTTAAGAAAACTTATTTGATTGGATTATTAATATTGGTTTAATGTGTAGTTTCCTTTAAAGCACATATGTAGCTCATAATTAAAGTAGAAAAAAAATAAGGGTAAAGTGGTAAAAGTGAAGTTCTAAAAAGGTAAGTTTCAAAGTGAATGATTATTTTGGGAGACGAAAAGAGAAAAGGAAAGGAGGGCGATAATTTGAGGGAGACAGAGGGAGTAATTAATTGAACTGGTCTTACTTGATACTCTCATCCGCTTAAATAATCGTTCTAGTTGACCGACATCGGTTTAAGAAAAAAAATAATTGACTTGATTATTTATATTGATTTAATAATGTATAGTTTCCATTAAAGTCTCACGTGATGTGACCGAAAATTAAAATAGAGTGAAAAGAAGTGAGGTAAAAGTGATGTTTTTAAAAATGTAAGTTTTAAAGCAACTGAGCAATTATTTAGGACGGACGAAAAAGAAAAGTTTAGGAGGATATAATTGGGACGGATAGAGATTACTATACTATTATAGCCACGAAGCATCAGATCAGAGCCCCAAGAGTCATCCTTTGACCTACTTCTCTCTCTCTCATTTAATTTCTTTTTTCCAATGCTTTCCCTTAATATAAATCCAGCAAGCTGGACCGTGTGCCGACCATTTCTGATCATCTCTCTCTCTCTCCCTCTCTCTCTCCCTCTCTCTCAATTGTTGATACGATCTATCAGAAATTAGCATCTCTTGCTCCACTATACATATCCAGCACGCCCCACCACCACAATTGAAATTAGAAAATGCCAGACCCTCACTACAAACCCAAACCATTCTAGACCTCCAAAACAGAGCACACTACTATATAAAACAGAGCACACTACTATATATACACACACATACATGTTCCAATCAAAGAACCCACTTCACCTACGACTACTTTTCAAATTCTAACACAAACCCATTTCCGCTCACCTGATTCTAAATCATCCTCAATTTCATCAACATAATCATGGGTAATTTGAGAGGTTTCAGGATTAGGCACAAGCTCGTAAAGGTCTTCAATTGGTCCGTAAGGCGAAGAACAAAGTTTACAGGGTACAAAAGATTGAATTCTTCTAGCTGTACTGCCAAAGCCATGTCAAAGTTATGCGATTTGGGCCGTTGTTTGAAGAGAGGAGCTAAGGAGCTCTGTTTTCCCAAGTCGGATACGGGTTATGTTCGGGTAGGCGAGGAAGAACCGGTTGGTACTGTGCCCAAAGGACACTTGGCGGTTTACGTTGGGGAGAAAGACGATGATGCTCACAGGGTTTTGGTGCCTGTGATATTTTTTAATCACCCGTTGTTTGGGGATTTGTTGAGGGAAGCTGAGAAGGTTTACGGGTTTAATCATTCGGGTGGGATCCAGATACCTTGTCCGATATCCGACTTTGAAAATGTTCAAACGAAAATAATCGGCGGGGGAGGCGGCAGCTGGAGTAGACGGCGGAGTTCGAGGGTTACTTACTGCCACTGGTGAGAATGAGTTGAAGTGATGAGTTGGACGTTTTCAGGAGTTGGTGGTACTAGTTTTTTTTTCCCACTCATTTAGTTGTATAGTTTTCCTTTTTATTTTTATGTTAAAAGGAAAATAAATAGTGAACATTTTCTTGTTGAATATAAGTTATGAATTTCGAATTCCAAGTTTTAAAATTAAATCTATCTATATATATATATATATATATATATATATATATATATAACACTTAATTATTAACTTTCAATTGTTATTTCACTTTTTCTCTCTCCTATCTTCTCTCTATTCATTTTTCTCTCTCCTTTGCTTTATATTTTCCTTTCACTACCAATATTCTCTCTTTTAATTATGTTTAAACGTTTTTCTCTTTAAATATAAAAAAGAATAGTAACTAAAACAAAAATAATAGTTTGAGTCAAGAAAACAAAAATATAAGAGGTTAGTAAAAAAAATAATTTATGTAACAAGTCACTATAAAAATAAAATTACGTAATCAACAAACAAAAATAATTTAATGCAGATGTTAGTAATATAAAATAATTTGCGGAACAAAAGTTTAAAACACATTCTTAAAAATATGTATGTAAAACAAAAATACGTTAGTAAAATAAAAATATTTGATGAAACAAAAATAATAGTTACAAAATCAATAAAAACAAAATAATTTAAACCGAGGATACTAAAATAATAAAAGTAATTTATGGAACAAAATTTTAAAACAAATTCTTAAAAATAGCTATGTAAAACAAAAATACATTACTTAAATAAAAATATTTGATGAAACAAAAAGAATAGTTACCGAAGTCAATAAAACAAAAATAATTTAAACTAAGGCTAGTAAAATTATAAAAATAATTTACGAAACAAAAGTTTAAAACAAATTTTTAAAAATAGTTATGTAAAACAAAAATACGTTAGTAAAATAAAAATATTTGATGGAATAAAAATAATAGTTACATAGTCAATAAAACAAAACAATTTAAACCGAGGTTAGCAAAATAATAATAAAAAAAATACAGAACAAAATTTGTCTGTAAAAATAATTCTTAAAAATAAAACAAAAACAATAATTCCGAAGTCAATAAAATAAAAAATATATAATGGAATTTATTAAAATCAAAATAATTTACAAAACAAAAATAATAGTTAACGGTAAAAATAATTTCGTTATTTTGATTTTAGTTTATTTTCTTTTCAGAAATTTCTTTATTCATAAAATACAAATATAATTTAATAAAAGTAATCATTTAAAAGGAAGAACTTATTTGAGTTCAGATTCTATTTGTAGGGCGGAAAAAATTAAAGTTTGTTTGAAAACATTAATTATATAGAGTTTTTGAATAATATAAAGTGTTCAGAGTTGTCAAGCCATGAATTGAGACTTAAAATTAGTGTTCCAGTAATGCTATTGAGAAACATTGACCATGCTGCAGAGTTGTGCAATAGAACAAGACTAATCATCATAAATTTTGGGGATCACATTATTGAAACAAATTTTTTGAAAAAAAACAATGTTGGAGAAAATGTTTTTATCTCAAGATTGTCATTAACTCTATCCGATGTAAAGTCGTCTTTCAAGTTTCAAAGTAGATAATTTACATTACTAGTATCATATGCAATGACAATTAACAAATGCCAAAGTCAGTAATTGTATGTATGTCTCTTTTAAAAAAAAATCAGTATTTAGCCATAGATAGTTATATGTCGTAGTTTTTAGAATAACAAATTATTTTGGTTTGAAAATATTGATATGCGATGAAGATAAAAAAACAACTAATAAGACAATAAATGTTGTGTATAAGAAAATTTTTTAAAATCTATAATGATTAATGATATATTTATGTGTAATTATTAATGCACTGATCCTCCTTATTTTGTTTATGTACGATTTAGTTGACATGTATTTAACGCACGAGTTAAAAAAACTAGTAAATACTTTTTTTAAAAAAAACTATTATATAACGAAACAAGGTAAAAATTTGATTGGACCATACCATACATGATACAATTGAAATTTTATCTCTTTTTTAGATATGAAATTAAGTACGGAGTTGATTGTTACTTTAAAGTTAGTGTTCATGTCCACCAATTAAATGTCCTTAAATAAATCTTAATTTTAATGCTAAATTTAAACGGTATCCACAAAATGGAAATATGATATTTTGATTAAGGCTAATATTATTACGTTTTTAAGCTTAGTATTAGTGCCAAGGTCGCTAAATCAAATCTTCTAAGATATTTACACCGTTAGATTAAATAAGTTCTTTTTTAAGTAATGATATGAATATTCCAAATCATCATCAACTTAATCATCTAACGGTTCAAACACTAAAGCTCATAATTATATCACAAGCTCTAACTCGTAATATCATTTGTCATGAAAATAAGTATCGATTTAAACCAGATATGCATGCCCATTACGAATAGTTATAGGTGGACAAATATACCTTTATTAAATATTTCAATTTTTTGTTCTATGGGTAGTTGGAAAGATAATTTAAGTTAAGAGTAGATAATTATTAATTGGGAGAAGATAATGTATTAATGTATTTTATTAACATATGATCAATTGTTTGGAACTTGGGAGGAGAATAATAAATTCGACTAAACATACATTGAAAACTAAAAAAAAAAAAAGATCTACTAATCAACACGACACTTATTTGAAATGTAGGGAGTATATAGTAAATAAATATAGTGAATAAGTAAAAATTAGTCTCCATTTGTTTCAAATAAAACAACTTTAAGAAAATAATTTATGTTAATGAAAAGTTTTGCTTTTTTGGTAAATCTTATGAAAATACACCTAAAAACATTTTTAGGTGTTTAGTAAACAAATGACAAATGTTAAAGAATATCTATCATGATTACATAAAAAAAGTTATACTCTCTGCGACAATAAGCAGTCCTCAATTAAATATATATGGGTATTAGGAAAGTATTTAATTTATGAAATTTTCTTGTTGTAATCCTCAATTTATCACAAGTGATGTATAATAAAAAGAATTCATCTATTTTTCTATCTCAAAAATAAAAAGAGCATGACTGATATTCCCACATTTTTTAAATTATCATTTTCCTTTCTTTTTTCGTCCGTTCTAAAATAATTGTCCTTTTTCAAAACTTTCCTTTTCAGTAAAACATTTTTACAATTTTATCCTTAATTTTTCTACCTATTTTAATTATAGTCACATGCTATAAGGCATTAAAGGAAACCACATATTTCATCAATATTTATAATACATTCAATTATGTTTTTCAAATAGTATGTCGGATCAAAAAGAATAATAATTTGAAAGCGGGGGGAGTAATTGATATGACACCACTTGTGAAATAGTGGACACTTAGAACGGAGGGAGTTTGTTATGGCATATGTTATTATTGTGTTTCTAGGTAATTGTTAGGAAGCTTGATAGATGTCTTTTATAAAGACTCAAATAAGACATGACCTAATTTGTAGGAATTAGATGTTAATTTCTATAATAATTATTTTTTAATCATAACATTGCCTTGTTGAAGTGTTTTATTTTTTAAAAAAACATGTTTCCTAGGGCTCTGTATAAATGAGTGAACGACATTGGACATATTTACCCAAGCAGTGAATTTTCAGAGAGAGTTTTGCATAGAATTCTGTCACGAAATCGATGAGCCAACCAATGATACATCATCAGAAGACTCATCAGTTTTGTTGTTCACTGGTTTAGTCTACACTCTTTGTTTTATTTTTGTAAATGTGTGTTTCAAAGAGTGTTTAGTATAGAATAAATTTATCTTCTCTCATAGGAGTTTTCATAATGATTTCTACACCCTAAACGATTTGTTTCCATATTGTAAGTTCTTACAATCTTTTAATGTTGTGAAAGTTTTGCCTTGAGACATCGTTTACAAGTGTTTTATTTATAAGCATAAATCACACTTTGGTGTCATTCTGTTTTGCTTTGTTGATTTACTATTTAAATTATCCGCTCTTGTTTGTTTTAATGATTCATGAGATGATGACTCATCAAATGTGTCACTGGTGATTAAATCACTTTGCTATATTATTGAATTTTAGCTGCATAGCATCTCAGAGTTATATAAAATAGAAATTACAAATAGTATGCTTGCATAAGCACAATAAGAAACTCAATTTATATTTGTTAAAGATGTATTTGTAAGTGTATAGTTTGTGTGTATACATATATATTATATTGTATATGTGTGAGTTGGGATCATGGTTTCTTTAAGATTGAAGTAACTCAACAAGATTATGTAATTTCGAAATTAATTATTTATGCAATATCAAATTTATTTGTTAGTATAAATTGAAAGAATATATTAAATTAATAAAGATAAAGATGATGAGGTAGGTAAAGTTGTTGGAGATAAAGATAGTGAGATATGTAAATGTGTTGGATTTTGTGTTATAATTGGAAGAGTTTTTTGGTTTTAAATCAAATAAGTGTCTAATAGATTAGTTTATTAGTTTTTAATGAGTTGAGTTTGATTTTTGATGTATCATTATACTTGCTCTTATAACGCAGAGGGAGGTTGACAAGTGGACTTTGGGTATTGTACTATTATTATTGTAAGAATATTGGGTGGATTTGACAAAAAGGGTGCATGGGTTACTCATTAGGGTAGGGTCCTTGAACATGATTATGAGTACTACAGCTGTTAAAATTGAGCTCAACTCACAGACCCATCCAGTTGATCGAATTTCATGGGCGTGAGCTTCAATTTTGGCTGCCCATAAAAAACGGGCCTCTTTAACCCAACCCGACAAACACACTGGCCGACATCGGGTCCGACCCGAACAATTGAAAACTGAAAATTTGAATGTTACTACTTACTACTTACTAGTGATCTAGTGGCAATGGTGAATGGTGATAATAAATCTAGTTTGACATTGTCAAAGATGGCGTGGGGCTTATTTTATATGGCTGACTAATTTATCTCTTTTATGGAGTAGATGCTTAGGAGATGTTAAAATAGAAAATATCGTTATCTTTTAGTCAAGTCTTTTTGGTTGTTGATTCAAGTCATATTCTGGAATCTAAAACAAACTTACAGTAAAGTATTCATATTTGATACATCTTCATACTAAGCAACACTAAGTCAATATATTCATATTTGATTATTTGATATTTGATACATCTTTTTCGCTCTACTGATCCTACAAAGCTAATGCAAATATACAATGAATGCTTTGTATTTTGGCTAATTTGTGAATTTTTTTGAATAAATTAAATATTAATTTTGGCCCATAGATCGAAGGCCCAGAGATGGACTAGGGCTGGGCTTAAGTTTTCTTAGGTCCGATGTAATATAGGCATGGCCCACCCCATTGGTAAGCCAAATCCGGTGGACTTGGGCCGAGCCAACCCAGCCTAGCCAACAACTCTAGTGAGTACACATTGAATAGATTATGATATTGTTCAAAGATAAAACTAGGATAAACATATTTTAGAAAAATAACTTACGAAAAGGAGACTATAAGTCTTTTCACCGATAAAAGACTTCGTTTTTCATTGACTTGAAATTTTTACACTAACTACATTTTCTTGAAACAAATTGAATCTCATAATAGTTACATCATATCTCTTTCCCCTAAAAGTCAACTTCTTTATTTAGTGAAAACAAAAATTTCATACTCATTTTGAATGGAAAGAGCACATAGTTTGATTAATTTATTACTATTATTATTTATTATAATAATTATAGCAATATTACATGAACTACTAGAATTCACCCAATAATAGCTAGGTTTGCCCACCAAGTTACCTAGATGAGTTTGATTCTTTTAACTAGCATTTAGAAGTTAAGCAAAAAATGTATAGGCCGAGCAAAGGGCAATGGTGGATGCAAACATTTTCTAAAGTGGGTGTACAAATTTAAGAAAGTTTAGAAATCATAATTGTTCCTTACGTGGTGTCGACGTGTTTCCTGTCGAAGAGTTGGAGCCGTGAAGGTCCAAGGAGGTCTGATGGCGGACCTAGCAATGGCGAATCTGGCAATGGAGCTTGCTTGGGATGGGAGGGAGCCAGGAAAGAGAGGTCACGCCTAATGAGATTGAAGACAGAGAGAACCATGCAAATTGAAAGAATGAGAGTTACTGACTTATTGTCCTATTTACAAATTACTAATTTAAAAACAATTTTTTAAAACTCAAGTGGGGGACACAACGGTAAGATATGAAAGATTGGTATTAAATAAAAATAAAATAAAAATCCAAGTGGGGCACATACCCCCACACCTTTGCATGTCCCTTCCCCTCTAGCGGGGGGTGGGGGGTTAAAATTAAACTGCTAGATGAATTAGGTTGAAATGGGCGTAAGCTAGCTCGAACAAATCACATTTACCAAAGAGCTATAAAATAAAATAAATAAGAAAAATAAGTACACAAAGTCCGTGGGATGAACTTGATAGGTTACAAGATAAATATAGGGTTGTAAACTAGCTACTTGAGCTGATCAAGTATTTGAGCCTACCTTGTTTAGTTAGTTTGAATTGGGGCTCTAGAAAATATTTTAGCTTAACACTTTATTATTATAGTTATAATAATAATAATTATGAATATTATTATTTGTTTTAATAGGGCGTGATATGGATTGAATTGTTAGGATTTTTTTTAGGAAGCAGGGCGGCACATGCGAGATTTTATTAAATAAATGAGAGATATAAACTTAAGGGGGACAACCAGCCTTACCATTTGAACGGGAGGACAAAGGAGTCTTACCTTAAAAAAGGAAATACAATAAAAGGAGAAGTTAAGAAATCCTGATATAGGGGGTATTACAAGCATCAAGTAAAATAATCCGTCTAGTAGAGCGAGGAGTGGCCAACGAATCATAAAAGACTGTATCCGAGCAAGTATCACAAGCAAGATTGGCAAGACTATCTGCGGCCTTATTGGCTTCACGGAAGCAGTGACTGAAGGAGAATCTCATCTCAGCTTGAAACCGGAGAATATTTCTAACAAAATAGGAATGGGCCTAAGGTAAGTTATGACCTTTGTAGAAACAGTTAAAAATCACCTTCGAATCTGTTTCAATAATAGCGTCGTGATGGCCCTGGTCATAAAGCCATTTCACAACGAAGTAAAGGGCTTTAATTTCAGCAACCATGTTCGAACAAACATCATAAAATTGAGAGTAAGCAAAATGCAACGACCCGTAGAATCACAGACAATGCCACCACCTCCGCTAACTCTCGGGTTATCTCAACTGGCTCCATCAGAATTGAGTTTGACACGACCTGAGGGAGGATTAAGCCAAGCCACTTTTTGAATTAAGACACGTTTTCTGTAGCCATCCAGAATTTTAGTTTGACCCAAATGACCAGAAATGTGGTAGTTGGCTGCGAAGAGAATATGCTGGAGGTCTGAAGATATGTTCTTTATAACCACTTCTGAAGGAAGCTTGTGATTATCAAAAACAGCCATGTTGCGAGATTTCCAAATGAGCCATAAAATGATTGAGGGAAGCAAAGTAAAGGGAATAGCTTTGCGATGAAGCCACCACATGAAGCACTTTTGCTTAATAGATCCTGATTGATTAGGGACCTCGAAGAGGTTATGGAAATGGTGCCAAATGGAGGAGGCAAATTTGCTGAGCAGAAAACATGCATAAAGGTCTCGCAATTACCTTCTTTGCAGCAATGGCATCTGGAAGCCAGAGAAATTCCTTTGCGACAGAGGGCCTCATCTAAAGGAAGTTTGTGAACAAAGAGCCACCAGATGAAGACACTAATGTGAGAAGGCAAGGCTTTATGCCAAATAAAATCTGAAGAAAACAGCGTGGGCTAAGAATTGCTAATCATGGAAAATACGGAGGAGAGAGAAAAATTGCATGAAGCAGAAGCAGACCAATAGGGGCAGTCTTCAGAATTATTAATAGATATCAATTGGTCCTTGATTAAAGCCAACACAGCAGGAGGCAGCACCGAGTCATCGCAAAGGAGCTCCCTCACCGTGCTACTTGTACAATTGGAGGGCCTAATAAGCTGAGAGTTAAAGATCCAGTTATCTAACCAAGGCGAGCATTGGCCTTGGCCTATAATCCAAAAGATATTAGGCTCAGCAATGGCACGAGCTTTCAGCATTCTTTTCCAGACATGGGACCCTTTTATTGGTGGCAACTAGCGTAGGGTGTTGGTCAAGGCAATAACGAGCTTTTAAGAAAGAGGACCATAGGTTTTTAGTGGTACGAAACCTCCACCAAAGCTTGACCCCGAAAGCCTTAGATATGTCAGTCATGCAGTGTATGCCTAATCCCCCTTCAGCTTTAGGCCGACAGCAATTTTTCCAGGCAATCCAGTGGCTTTTGGTTTTCCCATCCAACTGACCCCAGAAAAAAATTGGAACACATTTTATCAATTAAATTGCTAACAGACGCTCAAGGATCAATAGAAGCTATTTGATAACCATAGATGGATTGTAGAACATGGTTAATGAGAGTGATGCGGCCGGCAGAATTGAGAAAGTTTCCCGACCAAGAGGTGATTCGATTCTGCAGTTTAATAAGGAGACTATCAAAATAATATCACTTTTTACGACCAAAGAAAAGCGGGCAGCCAAGGTAAGAAATAGGGAGAGTTCCTGCGCCAAATCCCAACATATTTGTGAGGAACGAAATGCGATTTATGTGTGCTGAAGGGGCCACGAAGAAGGAGCTCTTCGAAGCATTAATAAGCTGGCCAGAAACTTCTTCATAATTTTTAATCGCAGCCTTATGGAGCTTGATAGAATTCTTACTACCATTGCAAAAAATAATTATGTCATCAGCGAAGGCGAGATGAGATATGATATGGCATCCACTAATGGAAGAATAGATAGAATAAGAAGCTTGATGCTGCAAATTATTAAGAATCCAACTAAAATAATCAGCAGAGATAATAAATAAACTTGGAGAGAGGGGATCTCCCTGTTGAAGACCACGAGTAGAGGAAAAAAATCCAGAAGGGCTCCCATTAATGAGAATCGAGAACCAGTTGTCAGAGATAAGACGCCAAATAAGGTCTAAAAAAACCTCATGAAAGCCAAACTTACGCATCACAGTAATGAGAAACAGCCACGAAACTCTATCAAATGCCTTGGCCATGTCAAGCTTGAGAACTACGTTGGAGCCTGAAACCCTTTTCCCCATAAAACACATTAGTTCTTGGGCCAATAAGATATTGTCTTGAATAATGCGGCCTTTGGTAAAGGCACTCTGATTTTCAGAAATAATTTGAGGGAGAATTGAGGCCAGCCGAGAAGAGAGAACTTTGGAGATGACCTTGTTGCATAAATTGCATAAGCTAATAGGCCAAAGATCCTTAAAGGAAACATGTTTATCGATCTTAGGAATAGCCACGAGCAAAGTACTGGACCAAGTCTTCGGGAGAGAAAAACCTGAGAAGAGCTCAAGGATAGCTTCACAAAGGTCCTCTTGAATAATATCCCAACAATGCGAATAAAATTTTCTGTTAAATCCATCCGGGCCCACTGTACTGTCACCGCTTAATTGGAAAACTGCCTTTTTAATTTCCAAAGTAGTAGGAGGAGAAATGAGGAGAGCATTCCATTCCTCCGTAATAAGACGAGGAATGATGTCGATATTAAAGGAGGTATTGACGGAACCTTCAGATTGGAGTTGATCTGTAAAATAATTAACAACTCCTTGTTTAATGGCCCGATCAGAATTAAAGATATTTCCATTCGTGTCGTGAATAGAGTGAAGAAAAAGCCGGCGCTGGTGTTGCTTGACTGAAGCGTGGAACAGCTTCGAGATGCCCTGGCCCTCTTTAATCCATTTTATCTTTGATTTTTGCTTCCAGTAGTTTTCTTCACAGGAAAGGCTAGACCGTAAATTGGCTTGGGCGGCCATAAGGGCTTCTCTATTAGATGGTGAAGCATTAAGCTCAAAGAAAAGCTTTTTCTCAAGCACATCATCTTCAGCTTTGCAAAGATTTTCAAATATGTTGCCGAAAACATTTTTATTCCAGGACTTTAAAGCATTTTTAACATTTTTGAGCTTTCGAGAGAAGCGAGCCATAGGCCGACCTCTGACGTTGCAGTTCCAAGCACTGGAGACTGTAGCTTTGAAGGTTGCATGGCTTATCCAAGCATTAAGGAAACGAAAAATAGAAGGACCCCGAGCAGCCTGACTGGAAATGGTAGCAAGGAGAGGAGAGTGGTCAGAGCAGGTCCTGTTGAGGTGCTGAATAGAAGTAGCTTGGAAGCTGTCCAACCAAGCGGTGTTGCATAAGACCCTATAAATCCTTTCATAGATAGTAGCATTCCCTTCATGTTTATTCCACCATGTGAAATCACTTCCAGAATAACCAAGATCAGAGAGACCCGTGGCAGCCAACCAAGCATGAAAGTCTAGAGCACCAATGCGATCCCACCCCGCTCCACCAGATTTTTCAGAAGGGTGAAGAATAATGTTGAAATCTCCTCCAACTATCCACGGAGTACAAGGAAAAGAAGAACTGATATGCAGCAGTTCATCCCAGAGATCTTTTCGCTCGTCTGTTTTGCATTTAGTATAGACACAGGTGAGGAGAGCGTGCTTAGGCCATGTGAAATGTTGAATCTGTAAAGTGACTTGCTGGGGAGATTCATTAATTAATTGACAAGTGAAAGAAAATTTGACAAAAATCCAAATAGAACTTGACGAATTGGAAGCGGAGAACCTGAAACGGAGATGGCGAGTAATGAGAGCAACTTTTTCCATTTGTAACATGGGTTCAAAAACAGCAACAGTAGAGATGTTGTGTAGTTTGGCTAGAAGCTTGAGACGGCTGACTGAAGGATCATTGCCAATACCCCTAATGTTCCAGAAAAGAGCGTTGATATCCATAAAAATTAGATAGAGGTGCCCTTTGATGGCTTTGAAGCCTGGGAGCGAGTGAGCCTAACTGAAGGGGGAATATGAGGCTTTTGTGTGGGCTTAATTGGGATCTGGGAGTGCTCGATGTTAAGGGCATTGAGAGATGAATTATCTTCATCTTCCATCTCCAATACATCCAACGCCGCAAACCGATTAGGGGATGTGTGAATGGCAGGGGGAGAAACATTGTTTTCTGGGCCTTGAGGTAAACCGGGAGAAGCGATAGGATTCTCGGTATTAACAGGAGGGAGAGCTCTATCATTGTTTTCAGAATGTTGAGATAAGCCGGAAGATGCAATAGGATTCTGGGCATTAATTGGAGGGGAAGTACTAGGATTAATAATAGTTTCTGAATTTAATTCAGCCACAGTAGAAGAGTCTTGTGGATGAATCAAAGTAGGGTTATTGGGGTCCTCGACTGTGATGGGGCTAGAGGCTTGGGGGGGGCTGTCTCTGCATGGTTTATCTTTGCTTGTTCTAGGATAGGAGAGTCATTTAGAGGGCTAGCTTGAGAAGGAGCAGCCTGCATGTTGTTATCGCATGCAGATTTCTTAAGCGTCCACCGTTGGCGGGGAGGCCGATGAGTTGGTTGGGGTTTGTTTGGAGGGTGTCAGAACGAGTAAGATATCGGGGTGTTTGATCTTGCAACTGAGTTCGTGGTAGCCTTGTCGAAAACAGTGAGAACAGAAAGCAGGTTTGTTTTCAGCCTCAATAGGCTGCCAGAAGCTTGGATAGGTATTTCCACAATCGATGAAAATACAGGATGGGCAAGGATGAAGAAGATCAATTTCGATACAGATACGGGCTACACTTGATCGGGAGAGATTAATAGTCGGCTGATCATGCATAAGAGGCTTACCTATTAAGGAGGCTAAAGAGAATAATGCAGTTTTATTGAAGAGGTGGATAGGAAGGCCAGGCAAAGAGAACCAGACCGGGACAATAGAGCTCTCAACATCAGGTCTAAAATTGGGTGACCATTTGAAAACACGCATAGGGTATTTACCGAGATACCAATGATCCTTTATCCAAAGCCTTTGGTAAACTTCATTGTTACTAGTCTGAATGAGGATGTGTTTGGAGTGAATGTGACCTATTGTAAAAGTAGCTTTGAGGCCAATTGTATTGAAGTATTTACGGGTAGCCTCCATGGATGGCCTACCGTGAGAAAACTTGCCTACTAAAGCATAGCGAAAAGGAGCAGCAAGCACCTCGATGATTTCAGGAGTGAGCTTAAGGGAGGGCTCTCCTTTGTAGGTTGAAGGCGGGATGGAAAAGGGGATATGACTGTATGTGGAGGAGGAGCATAGGGCGGCAACAAAAGATTTTGGAATGGAAGGAGTAGGGGGATCAGGTGGCGCAGGAGGGACTTCGGCCATAGCCGCCAAAGAGGAAACCCTAAAGAAGAAAAAACGCTGGGAGTATAATTCGCAACTGTTAGGATTTAATTTGTTTGTTTTGTTAAACAAATGTCCTAGTCTTTAGGGGACTGTTGATGCTTTGATTTAGTCCACTTTATCTCCATGTTTCTATTCTAAACGTGTGTGCCATTGTTTATCTATTTCCTCCTGTAAGGCTATTTAAGCCACTTATGTTTTCTCAAGTAAGTTAAGCAATTCTCAGATTGTTGTTTGCACATTATGTTTCAGTTCTTGATATCAATTGCATCTAACATTCTGGTATCAGAGCTTTCATTTAGGTCTTGAGTGACTTGAAAAGAGTGAGATGAGTGAAAAAAATGAATTCATGCAGCCCTCCATACCACGCTTCAATGGTCATTATGACCATTGGGCTATGCTTATGGAAAATCCGCTGAGGTCTAAAGGATATTAGAGGCTGGTTCAGACGGGTTTTGAAAAGCCAGTAGTAGGAACTGTGCTAACAGACGCACAGCAAAAACAGTTGGATGATGTGGAGTAGAAAGACCAAAAGATAAAGAATTACCTGTTTCAAGCTATTGACAGGACAATTCTAGAGCAGATTTTGGTCAAATGCACCTCGAAGGATATGTGGGATTCTATGAAAAAAAAAGTTCGAGGGTAACGCTAGAGTTAAGCGATCTATCCTTCAAGCTTTGAGGAGGGATTTCGAGCTTCTAGAGATAAAAGCAGGGGAACCCATTAATGATTACTTAACCCGGGTCATGACAATTGCCAACAATGTGATGAGCAATGGTGAGCAGATGACAGATATGACAATTGTAGAGAAGATCCTTAGAACTTTGACCGAGAAATATAACTATGTTGTTGTCTTGATCGAAGAATCTAAGGATATCAGTTCTCTATCCATTGATGAGCTGCAGAGTTCCCTCATTGTGCATGAACAAAAATTCAATCGGAGCAATAGTGAACAACATGCTCTGAAAGTGACATATAACGAAGGTTACAGGGGAAGAGGACGTGGGAGAGCAACATTCATAGAAAGAAGAGGTAGAGGTAGGGGTCGTCAAACCAACAACAAGGCAACTGTTGAATGCTGCCACTGCCATCAGCTTTGACACTATAAATATGAGTGTCCAACATTGGGAAACAAGGCAAACTATGCAGAGCTGGATGATTCAGAGGAGATGCTTCTTATGACCTATGTTGAGTCACAAGGAGGGAATCGAGATGATGTGTGGTTTCTCAATTCAGGCTGTAGCAACCACATGTGTGGTGATCTTTCAATGTTTTGTGAGCTAGATGAGGAGTTCAAGCACATAGTCAAGTTAGGCAATCAAACAAAAATGAGTGTTATCGGAAAAGGAAGTGTGAGGCTCTCATTGGAAGGTGTTAGCTACCTAGCAACATGGGTCTTTTTTGTACTTGAGTTGAGGAATAATCTTCTTAGCATCGGTCAGCTACAAGAGAAAGGGTTACCTATCCTAATTCAGTCCAATCAATGTAAAATCTATCATCCTTCCAGGGGTTTGATTTTACAAACAGAAATGACCGCTAACAGGATGTTTGTGATGTTGTTTAACACGCAATCTATCAAGAAAGAGACCAATGAGGTGTGTCTACAAGCAACCGCTCAAGATTGTGCTCACCTTTGGCACCGTCGATATGGCCATCTTAGCTATAAAGGACTTAAGACTTTGCAACTCAAAGGAATAGTGAGAGGTCTGCCGAGTTTCTCTTCTTCTAATATAGTATGTGTTGATTGTTTAAAAGGAAAGCAACATCGAGATTTTATTCCAAAGAAGAGCACATGGAGAGCAACATAAAAACTGGAGTTTGTTCAAGCTGACATTTGCAGCCCAATCTCTCCCACCTTCAACAACTACAAGAGGTACCTATTACCTTTATTGATGATTTCAGTAGGAAGGCTTGGGTTTATTTTCTTGTTAGTAAGTTAGATGCCTTTTCTACTTTTAAACTGTTTAAAAGTTGTGTTGAAAAGGAAACTGGTTTATCTATTACGTGTTTAAGGACAGATCGTGGTGGTGAGTTCATATCAGATGAATTCAATGAATTTTGTGGAAATAATGGGATAAAAAGGCAGTTGGCGATTGCTTATACACCGCAACAAAACGATGTTGCTGAGAGAAAAAAATTGGAGTGTGATGAATATGGTACGGAGCTTATTGTCCGAAAAAGGTATTCCAAAATGTTTTTGGGCCGAGGCAGTGAATTGGACCTTTTATATGTTGAATAGATGTCCTAAGGTGTCGGTAGAAAATATGACACAGGAGGAAGCCTGGAACGGAGTGAAGCCTTCTGTTAAGCATTTTAGAGTTTTTGGAAGCATTGCACATGATCATGTCCCTGATGCCCGAAGAACAAAGCTTGAAGATAAAAGTCGCAAATGCATTTTCTTTGGAGTTAGTGAAGAATCAAAGGGTTATAGACTCTACGATCTAGTGTCAAAGAAAATCGTGATTAGCCGAGATGTTGTATTTGAGGAAGATAAGACATGGGACTGGGATAAGAGTTACGAAGAACAAATCATGTTGAAACTGGAATGGGGAGACGAAGAGGAGCAGATTGAATCTAAGAATGAAGAAGGAGAGGAGCAGAGTGAATCTGAAAATGAAGAAGGCGAATAAGTAGTTCAAAATGGTGAGGAAGTGGTGCCAAGTCTTGAAAGCATAGAAGTTACAGGAAGCATAGAAGTTAGATGACCTTTAAATGTAAGAGAAAGCATAATTAGAAAAGAACATGGGTGGATGGGAGATTACGTCTCTGGTGAAGGACTTTCCGATGAGGAAATCCAAGCCAACATAGTCTTGTTAGGAAATTCTGATCCAGTCAAGTATGAGGATGCAGTAAGAGATGAGAAGTGGAGACATGCTATGGATTGTGAGATATAATCTATTAAAAGGAATAAGACTTGGTTCTTGACTGATTTGCCAAAAGGCGCTAAAAAGATTGGAGTCAAATGAGTCTACAAAACTAAACTAAATGAGCTTGGAGAAGTGGAGAAATATAAGGCACGTTTGGTCACAAAAGGTTACGCACAAGAGTACAGGGTTGATTATGAAGAAGTATATGCTCCAGTAGCTCGTATGGACATGGTTCGAATGATTCTTGCTATTGCAGCACAAAGGAGTTGGTGTGTGTTTCAGCTTGACGTCAAGTCAGCCTTCCTCCATGGAGAACTAACTGAAGACGTCTACGTTGAACAACCAAAGGACTATGAAGTGAAGAAGGAATCAACTCAGTAGAATTGAATCCTATTTCATCAAAGAAGGCTTTGAGAAAAGTGAAAGTGAGCAGACCCTCTTTACCAAAGTCAACAAAAAGGTAAACATTTGATTATTAGCTTGTATGTTGATGATTTAATTTACACTTGAGATGATGATGTTATGATGTGTGAATTCAAGAAGTCAATGAAAAGGGAGTTTGATATGTTTGATTTGGGCAAAATGAAATATTTTCTTGGAATTGAAGTGATGCAGTTTGATGGAGGGATTTTTATAAGTCAAAAAATGTATGTATTGGAAGTATTAAAAAGATTTGGGATGGGACATAGCAACTCGGTGCAGAATCCAATCATTCCAGGTTTAAAAATCTTCAAAGATGAGAATGGCACAAAGGTGGATGACTCATTTTACAAACAGTTAGTGGGAAGCATGATGTATCTTACGACTACAAGGCCGGATATTATGTATGTTGTTAGCAAAATTAGCAGGTACATGTCTAAACCAACAGAGGTTCATCTTCAAGTAGCCAAAAGGGTGTTGCGCTATCTACAAGGAACTTCTAGCTTTGGGATTCTGTACAAAAAGGGAGGGAATACAGAGTTAATTGGCTTCACTAATAGTGATTATGATGGTTCTGTGGAAGATTGCAAAACCACATCGGGTTATGTTTTTATTTTGAGCTCTGCAGCAGTTGCTTGGTCTTCGCGAAAGCAGCCGATTGTCACGCTTAGTATGACCAAAGCTAAATTTGTAGCAGCTACAACATGCACATGTCAAACAGTATGGCTGAAAAGTGTGCTGAAGAAGCTTGGTTATGAAGGGAGTCAGAGTACAACCATTTTTTGTGATAATAGCTCAACCATCGAATTACCAAAGAATCTCGTAATGCACGGCAGGAGCAAGCACATTGATGTTCGATTTCACTTCCTACGTGAGCTGACTAAAGAATGAGTAATGCAGCTGAAGTATTGTGGAACTCACGAGCATGTGGTTGACATACTGACTAAAGCTCTCAAACTGGAGTCATTTCAAAAGCTAAGAGATAAACTTGGGGTCTGTGATGCACCATAGATAAACTAGTTGTTTACACAATCTAGTTTAAGGGAGGGAATGTTAGGATTTAATTTGTTTGCTAAATAAATGTCCTAGTCTTTAGGGGAATGTTGCTGCTTTGATTTAGTCCATTTTATCTCCACGTTTCTATCCTAAAAGTGTGTGCTATTGTTTATCTATTTCCTCCTGTAAGGCTATTTAAGCCACTTATGTTTTCTCAAGTAAGTTAAGCAATTCTCAGATTGTTGTTTGCACATTCTGTTTCAGTTCTTGATATCAATTGCATCTAACATGAACCTGATATTCTAGCTTAACATGGTTATTACGTGAACTGAATTAGAAGCAAATCGAATTTGAGTCTTGCTCTAAGTCTAAGCTATCGAATAATACTCCCTTTGATGGGCAAAAGAAATGTTTGTTCCAAATTAAAAAAAATGAAATTTAAATGTTGAAGGTACTAACAAGTGAACTTACAAACTACAATATTAAAAAAGCTAACTTATCAAATTTTAAAAAAACCTAGTTTGAAATGAGTTGTGCGTTCAGCTCATTTATATATTAAGGTCGTGATGAACTTGAAATCAATTATAAATTGAGATATAAGTGTGTGTGTGTACACACACACACACACACACACACTATAGATTTCGTGTTGTGTTCGTGCCTATGACGCGATATCAGTATGAAACGTGAACGGTGTATGGAGCATGATGCCAATAAATTAATATATAGTTGAGATTTTGTAGGAGTTGAATCAATGTACACCACAAAAAAATAATCCTAAATACAAAATAAATCACATATTTTATTGGCTTCAAAATTTTGTAACTCGTCCAAAAAGATCATAATTAAATATCCAACCCAATACCTATTAAATAAACTCAAAAATGAAAATCTCAATAAATAAAAACCATAAAATAAATGGAATGAGATAGAGTGAACTAACAAAAATACTATCGGAAATCAAAATCACAAAGATTTCAGACCAATAAGAGAAACTTAAGACAAAATAAAAACAAAGAAATTATAATACAAATATTTAAAATTATAAAAATTAAGAAAAGAATTAAAAAATAAATCCAGGCTAGACAAAAATTAAATTGAGATTTAGTTGATTAGAATAACAATCGATTGACAAACTGCAAACTAAATATTTATAAAACAGTAAATCCTACAACTTATCATAAACCGTAAATCCTAATAACACAATAAAAAACTAAATATTTGTAAAACAGTAAATCTAGTAAAATAATTTATTATAAATAGTAAATCCCTAAAAGAATTTATCATGAACATTAAATCCGTAAATCCTAGTAAACCAATAAAAAACTAAATATTTAGTTTGATTGTGTCAGGAAAGAGATGGGACATTGTGTTTGTTTTGTGGTTGGACTCAGAGAGAATTAATCGTACTCATATACTTGGTGGACTCGGTAAGAATTAACCATTGAGAGGAACTGTTTGTGTCCGCATCACCATCTACATTTTTTTTGTAATAATCTTGGCATATTGCTATGAGGTCGAGTTCTGATCCATTCCCACATTAATTGTCTCACGTTTGTTATTTTCTCACTTTGGAGTTCAAAACTCACTTCTATGGAAAGACTCAATCGCCCATATATAGTGATTAGCCTGTCATATCTTCCATACTTGGGACTTTGGGATGTTGTAAGTTGGCGTTGCTTCTCAACTTCTGCCACAAATCACAATACTGATCGGCGATAGGCGAACCCGATCAATGTTTAGGATTATTAACGTCTTAACAGTCCAAAAAATTTCATCAAGAAACATGAGAAGTGATGGTTCACAATTTGGTCTTGGGTCGTTCCTTGTGGTGTTTAGGATATCTGGGCTTATGTGAAGGTATGATCTTGTGAAAACCATGTCAAAAGAAGAAAACCTTAGAAGGAATGCAAGGTAGGGCCTCACGAAACCCCTCAGGCGTGAGAGTAAGTCTTTAGCTTGTGGAAAGCAAAATGACAGAGTTTTGGTGTGTAAAAGTGAGCATACCTTTAAAATGAAGTATTGTGAGGTATATATAGACTTTCTGGGAGTGAAATTCGAGCTGAGTCATTATTATTTAGAAATCATAGGCCATTATGACTATAAATGCGGGTTGACCGCGTAACTGACGGAGTCATGGCTTAAATCTCGGGCTCGAGAGTCATCTGTCAGTTAGGCTTGGGATGAATATCTGGTTTATTCGAGAGCCTTGCTCCCTGCTCGGTCAGATCGGTAGGAAGATTGCTGCTCGGGAGATGTGTAGAATGTTATCCCCGGGTTATCCTGCCCGGGTGACCTTTTCTCTGGTTCCTATACTCCATGTGCTTATCACGTGAGGGCACATGTGCCCAGCTCGTGACCAGGATTTGGGTCGAGCTCATCAGTGGCCCCCTGCTCTTTGTTCACCAAGTATTTATGCTCGGTGCAAGGAGCATGTTTGTGATCTCGTTGTAGTTTGAATTAGGGAGCAAAACACTTGTTTATTTTCATTGGTAGTGAGTGAAAGGAGTTGCTTGGTTGGTGACGCTTCGACGCATTCGAAATGCCTATTGTAGGAAGCTAGGAGGTTTCTCTGAGATGGCGGCGACTAAGTACAGTCATGATGGGTCGAGTCTTTTCGAGGCGTGTATTGATGGTGGATTTGATCAGTTGTATCGCAGCCGCCAAAAAATTAGGGATTTCAAAATTTTGGGCCAGCTATTGGGCGCCTTTCTCTAGGTTTCCCTCCTATAAAACGAGAAAACCTAATCTTTTCTTCTTTTTATTGAACCTAGACTTTCAAGCTCTTTTTGAAACTGTTGGTGCCCCATTTTCTGATGAACTTTTGCAAATTCGTCTTCTGCAAACTGGATCAGTACCAAATCTCTACCTCCGACAAACTAGCTCCTGTTCAATGCACAAGTAAGTGTTTCTCCTTTATTACACAAATTTCCTTTTCTCCCGAATTTTCCCAAAAAATTCATAAATTTCTGGTTTTTTCCTTCGTATGCCTATTCTTCATATTCATCTGTTCTAGGTAGATTTTTAGGGTTCCGCCTCTAGGTCTAAGTGATCTACAGGGAGATCGATGAGAATCTTCAAGGACTTATAGGTTTTTGTGGAGTTTTAATCAATACTTTCCTCGATCTCTTCTAGGATGTCTTCCCCTCTTCGACTGTACGATGATGACTCGACCATGAGCAAGAAGCATATGACTATGATCATGGTGTATAAGGAAATCGTGCACCAGCATATTCTGAGCGGACTGGATCCGAAGTATACTCCCGAGGGAAGGAATACTCAGGAAGCGAGCAGCCAAATTCCTACTGAAAGGGTTGTGAATGACGTAACCACCGATCAGGACGAGGTGGATGAGGCGAGCTCGGGTGGGATTCCTAGCGACTGGGAGTTGGCTGGGAGACCTCGAGCAGGACGGAGACATCAGAACAAAGATTATTATAACCTGAGCTCGCTTGCTCACTGGGAGTCAATTGACTCAGTTGTAAAGGTCGGGAATTGGTTCAACTCGATTGAGATCTCTTGCGAAGACTATCGAGGAGTTCCCTATGAATCTGAGATGACTCCTGCTCAAATGAGGAACAAGACGAAGAGGTTGGTCTTCTTCTATGACTTTTTCTGCGTTGGGATGCGTTTCTCGATAGATCCTTTTATTATCGAGTTGCTGAGGGAGACGATGTACCATGCGATCTTCAACTCACCACAATGTTGATTTTGATCGCCTTCAGCGCAACCTGCCGGCTGGTTGGCTTTGAACCGGAGATGACCATACTCCGCAAACTTTTTCAATTTACTAAAGATAAAAGATCGGACATGATTATTGGTTGCTCGAAGACTGGGGCTTTGAAGCTATTTACTGAGTTTCCCCACAAGGTTGACAAGTAGGATAAAAGGATCATTGTTGTGGAATCTCGGGTGGGATGGTCATTTGCCCCGACTCATTACGAGATGAAGCCTCCAACTTTTGACCGACATGCCACCTTCACTAGAGAGGATAGGTGTATGGCAATGTTGCGGGGCGTGCTAGGGTGACCGAGCAGGGTCAGCAGTGGTTGATTGATTTGAAATCAATCGTGCAGAATGCAAAAGTCTTGCGTCTGGCCGTGATGTACCTTGCTCCCTTGGAGGGTGTAGAGCCCTTGATCGCCGTAACACCCGAGCCTACCCATCCTTTTTGGGGGACTTGTCATGTCAACAAGCTCCCCAGTGATTGTGAGCTGTGTGATTTGGCGGGAGACTGCACTCCCTGGTTTGATTTTGATGATGCTGGTATATGTTTTTTTTTAACCTTGGGGAAAATATATCTTGATGTTTTCTAATTTGTCTTCTTTCTTCTGACAGTGGTGAAGGATATATTAAGGCAACGAAAAACTGATTTCAAGGCAAGATCTGTTGCTCGCCATGCTGAGCTGATAGGCCACGAGCAACCTTCGTCTGCTTCCTTGCCCAAGGCTCCTTTTGTTGAAAGGAGCAGGAAATCTTCCCGGGCCCTTAGCACCACTTCGGAGCACAGTTCTCCTCCTATAATGGCACCGACCACTGAGCATGCACCTCGGAAAAGACCAGCTGAATCGGATGCCCGAGCAGGAAGTTGAAGCACCCGATCTCAGACAACTGAGGACACACCCCAAGAAACTATTCAAGGGGGGTTTGGTTTCTTGCCTTCTCCTACTGTCGTGACTCCTCTGGTCACGGGACTTCCTCATCCTCCTCCTCGACGTGAAGAGCCCCAGCGGAGTGGTACTCCTAGTTAATTGGTTGAGGGCCAACTTTGTTATGCCCGTATCCCGAGAAGGGGTAAGGGCACTGTTGAATGAGGTCGCTACCGTTCCCCCTCTGGAAGGAATAAATATTTGCAATCAGGGGACTATGAGTTATGTTTGTGGGCAGGGGATTCTGAAGAGGGTTGTCCAACCCGACGTTATTCGCGGCGATGTCGAAACTCTGAATAGTGTTATGCCAATTGCTTTATGAACATAACTGACATTAATGTATATTCCTTGCTCATTTGTGTTTTTGTTTTGCAGTTCACCTCCAAGGTTACTCTTCTGCACAAACATGCAGATGAATATAAAGATAAGGCTGGTGCCTTGTTTGAGCAGAAGAGGAAGTCTGATGAGGCTGCCTGCTCATATAAGGAGGACTTGTTGGCCAAGGATAACGAGGTCCTTGCCAAGGATAACGAGGTCCTTGCCAAGGTTTCCAAGCTGACCAAGCTCGAGGAGGAGATTATCCGCCTGAAGGCTCAGGTGGAGTTTGCTCAGAATGGGGAGGTGGCCGCTCAGAAGATCTTGAGCGAGGAGAGAAAGAAAACTAAGGATGCTCAGGTTGCAGCCGAGCAGAAAGAGAGTGACTGGCAGGCAAGGCTGGCAAGGGAAGTTGCTGCTGTAGAAGACTTCAAGTAGTTAGTCGAGCTTGAGCAGCTCGTGGATACGAAACTGGTCCCTTATTATTCTCAAGGGTGTAACCACGTTCTTCGTATGCTGGCACGCAGCGGGCTGCCGGACATAACGCCTGAGATGATGGCACAATAGGAAGCGGCTTCGCCCTGGTGTGCTGAGGCCCGAAAGAGCCACACTTTGATCCCCTACAATGAAGGATGAATTGGGGATCATAGCGAACAATGACCGAGAAAGCGATGAGCCTGAATGGATCCCTCCAACTCCGCTGGCCAATAACGTGGTTGACCAGATGAACGCTATCTTTGAGCGTGAGGCCAACAATGATGAGGATGAGGATCCTGCTCCCCAGCCTGGCGGCCCTGTGGTTATAGATGTTGAAGACAATCAGCCTGCTCCCTCTACCGGCCTGCCTCCTCCTCCTAGACAAGACACGATTTAGTTGCCTCCTCCTCCTCCTTTTCCTCCCCACTTGCAATCTGAAATGGATAGGATCTACGCCGATCTTGAAACGACGGGAAGAAACGAGCAAGGAGGGAATTAAGTAGCTTGCAATAGGTTTTGTAGTAGTTTTCCTCGAATGTAATTATAATGATAATGAAATGAAAATTTTTTAGTTTGCAACTGTGTGCGAATGCTCGCTCTTATTTTTATTTTTTATTTTTACACACTCGGTAAAAAACAAAAAAATGTTATCGGGCAGGGCCCCTTCTGCTAATTTGGCAGTATCCAAATAATTGTGCGTTGCTCGATTTATCGGGCAGAGTTGTTTGGCTGTGTTAACTGGGAAGGGCCCTTGGTTTATTAAACCGTTAACTTATTATTCAGGTTGGATATCTATTTAAGCGAGACTTTTCTCCCTTTGTTGCCATAGTAAACAAAGTCGTCAAACAATACCGATCAATGGGTTGTCCCCCTTCTCACGTTGAGGCATTCAAACGTAAAATACAAACCGGGTAGGGCCCCACTTTGCTCGATTTATCGGGCAAAGCTATGTTTATATTTGTTCGAGAATATTTTCTTTACGTCGGGCAGAGCCCTAAAATTTTTTCCAACAAAGTAATGAATTTAAAATAACAACTTTGATCAAGAACTTTTCAAGAGACTTTTTATTTAGAAAATCCTTCAATGTAAATACATAAAGAAAGAAGTAGCTACCCATTCAAGGCCAAATTAATGGTAATATTTTTTCAAATGATCAGCGTGCCAGGGATACTTCAAATTCTTGCCCTTTAGATTTTGTAAGGTGAAAGTGCCCTCCCTAATGATTCCTGTAACTTTAAATGGGCCTTCCCAGTTAGGTGACAATTTTCCTCGCACTGGTCACTGTCATGTAACTTTGATTTTCCTGAGGACCCAATCCCCGACTTGAAATGCTCTTTTCCGAACCTTCTTGTCGTGATGAGCCTTAGCTTTCTGTTTGTAATTAACCATTCTGATGCGAGCTTCGAGTCTGCGCTCTTCGAGTAGGTCAAGGTCGATTGCTCGGGCAATCTGATTGTCCTTCTCATTATTGTGAGCCACTCTGTAACTGGGAAAAACTGTTTTTGTCAGGATTACAGCCTCAGATCCATATGTGAGAGCAAAAGGTGTTTCGCCTGTCGAGCCCCTTACTGTCGTCTTGATCAACCATAAAACGGCTGGCAGCTCATCCACCCATTTCCCTTCTCGATCGTCCAAATTTTGTTTCAAAGTGTGCATGATTTGTTTGTTTGCGGCTTCTACTTGTCCATTTCCTTGTGGATATGCAACTGAAGATTGCCAATGCTTAACATACATCCTGTTACATTCTACCGTAAATTTATCGGAGAACTGTGTGCCATGATCACAAACAATAGCTCTGGGTAACCCAAAACGACACCAAATGTGGTCATGCACAAAGTTAATGATGTTGTTCTTAGTGATGTTGGCTAATGGTTTTGCTTCAATCCATTTGGTGAAGTAATCAATTACCACTACTGCATACTTGAATTGAGATCGTGCTAGGGGAAAAGGTCCGATCAGGTCGATCCCCCACATGTCGAAAGGCAAGGCAGTAACTACTGGCATTTGTTCGGTTGACGACAATCTGGGTATATCTGCAAATCTCTGACACTTGTCACATCTCTGCACATACAGGGCTGCATCTCTTCTCAGCATGATCCAATAATATCCTGCGAACAGAATCTTTTGTGCCAAGGTTCGGGCCCCTGGATGATCCCCACATTCTCCCTGATGAACCTCAAATAAAAGCTCTTGGGTCATTACTGGTTGAACACAGCGAAGCATCGGCCTTACCTTTGATCGCTTGTATAACACTCCTTCGACCACCGAGTATCGACAAACCTGGTTTCGAACGACTCTTGCTCGGTTTTTATCTTCTGGCAGAATGCCCTGCTCGATAAAATCCTTGTACTCATCAATCCAACATCTGCTCGTTGGCTCGATGTCCATTATCCGATCTTTGTCAATATAAGGTGCTTCCAGGTGATCAATCATAACCGATGGCCTTAACACCGAGAGTTCGTCCTCTGCTATCTTGGAGAGGTAGTCTGTTCTCATATTATCTGATCGATCAATTCTAATGATTTCCCAAAACTTGAAATTCTTCAAGATTCCTTTGACTAATTCGCAATATTTGACCAAGGTAGGATTATGAACTGCATACTCCCTTTGTACTGGTTCACTACTAACTGTGAATCCGAGTACACTGTCATGGAATCAATGTCCATGTCCAACGCGAGCTCAAGTTCGGTGATCATGGCTTCATATTTGGCTTGATTATTAGAGGCTACAAACTTGAGCCATCTCGAACTCATCTGCTTGGTCGGGTGGAACCAGTAAAATGCCTGCTCCACTTCCTTCTTTGCTCACTGCACCGTCCACGAACAATGCCCAACAGTGCGCTAGCTTGATCTTAATTGTTTTTTCTTGTTCGGTAGGTAAACTTGGGGTTGGGATGAGCTCTTCTTCGTGGTTAGAGAAACTCGTTTCCACCAGGAAGTCTGCCAATGCATGTGCTTTAATAGCCCGTCTCGGCTAATAATCTATGTGAAATTCTATGAGCTCGATGGACCAGCCAAGCATCCTTCCCGAAAAATCGAGTTTGTGCAATATTCTTCTTAATGGTGAGTTGGTGTTTACAATTATCACATGTGCAGAAAAGTAGGCTTGTAGTTTCCGAGCAGCAATGACAAGAGAGTAGGCCAACTTTTCTATATTAAAATATCGACTCTCTACTGGAGTGAGAGCCTTGGACACATAATACACATGTTTTTGAATATTTGATTCCTCCCTAACCAAAACAACGGCCACAGCCTGGTCTGTGGCAGCCAAATACAAGTACAAATTTTCACCCGTTCTAGGGCTGTTCATCAGAGGTGGTTCGTCGAGGTATTGCTTAAGCTGCTTGAAGGCTTCAGCGCATTCTTTATTCCACTCAAAACTCTTGTTGCCACGGAGAACTTTGAAGAAGGGCAGACATCGTTCAGCTGAGCGGGAGATGAAACGGCCAAGAGCAATAATGGTCTCATTCAAGCATTGTATGTCCTTGATGCATCTGGGTTGCTTCATATCGAGTAGAGCCTGAATCTTTTCCGGGTTGGTTTCAATCCCCCTTTGGTTAACCATGAAGCCCAAGAGTTTACCAGCCCGGACTCCAAACACACACTTGCTTGGATTTAACTTCATGTTATGCTTTCGCAGATTAGCAAAAGTTTCCTCCAAGTCCTTGCTAAGGTCTCTCCCTTTCGTTTTGATGACCATGTCATCAATGTATACCTCCATGTTCCGGCCAATTTGTCAACCAAAAACTTTGTTCACCATACGCTGATAAGTAGCCCAAGAGTTCTTCAGCCCGAAGGGCATCATCTTATAGCAGTAAAGTCCACTAGCTGCTCGAAATGCGGTCAAAGCCATGTCTTGCTCGCACATTTTCACTTGATGGTACCACGATGCGCATCCAAGCGAGCATCTCGAAACCCGGCGATAGCATCGACCCGACTTGTCGTCGAGGAAGAGGTAGTTGTCTTTAGAGGCGGGCTTTATTGAGATCTGTGAAATCGAATAAGTTCGCTAACATAGCGGTAATCACGAATTACCTTTATGCGGCTGGAGCCTTGCTGCGGCGGAAGAATTGCAGCGAGCTACGATCTTCGTATGCCAAGATCTCAAACCCGCAAGTCTCTCTCGTCGGATTGATATCACGAACACGGATATCATCTTGGTTCCACACCAAATCCAAGCCTCTTGATGGTTAGGCTAGAGGAGTATTTTGGTGAGATAGATTTAGGGAGAGAGAGAGAAGAGGCGGAAACCTTGGGAGGCGTGCTCTCTAAAAAAGTGATTAAGGATTTATCCCTTTTGTTGCCTATTTATATTATTACAAGAAACCTATTTCTTGTAGGTTAAGTAATCCTAAACCCACTTGGATTAGGATACTAATTAACCAAATAATATAAATATTATTTCCATATGGGCGGGACTAAATAATCGGGCATAAGCCCAATTACCAACATCTCCCAGCTCGTGCTACGTGGACTCACCTCTCTAACCACATCGTATCATCAAAACTTAGTTAAACACTGCTTCTTCATCTTTGAAGTGAAGCGTGCGACATGACGCGAAAGATAAAGGGTGGAGCGCTATACCAAATCACCATATGACCATGATAGAGCGTCCTCGTTAGAAAACAAAACTTCCTATACCCCGGACCGTATATATACATCAATTTAAGCATCCTCAATCCCTCAAGAGCGGTGCTTAAAACTTAATATGTTTGTGTATCAAGATCAACCTTTTGAACCGTATGTTCAATATGATCGCCATGGCATTGAAACACAAAAATAAAGATGCATATCATACTATCTTCCTTAGACACTCATATTAATCACTCTTGGTATTGCTTTCGAATGCTCCGTAGGGCTGTATGTGCATAACCGTTGGTCGGCATGCCAAAGTAGCATCATCAGCGTCAAGTTCATGATATAGTTCTAAGCCACATGGGGTATAATTGTGATGCGGATTTGATCACTAGAACTCACCACAGTGATGAGCGGGGATCATTCAATCACTTTCTTAAGTCGCATTATAGTCACATACGATATGAAGTGTATGCTATGGCGAACTCCCACAGTAGGCATGTCATGCTCTAACGTCATCACGAACCTTAGTTCTAGCCGCCTCTTCTCGGGCGTTTAACCCGAGTACTTAAAAAGTAGTCATCAGCGACTCTCTTTAAAATCTCACATTCGGACTTTTCCTTGGGATATAAAGCCTACCTTATA
>CM028378.1:107375899-107420908 GCA_013146195.2 Codonopsis lanceolata | reverse complement strand
TTAATGTCTGAGACAAAGATAGCCATAGCTCGTGTCACCAGGGCATTCTTATTTTTCTTTTTGGGGATGTCGCTTTTCGCCAATTCATCTACCACTTTGAGAGTTTCCCTCCTGGGATGTCTTCGGGACTTGGACCGCGTGATTGAGTATGGCTGGGGGCAAGCAGGCCTAGCTGAGCTTTATGCCTCTATGGACAGGGCGAGCCGAAATGATTCATGGCTTATAGGTGGCTTTGCTCGGCTTGGGAGGTATATTTATTTCTTTCCTACTTTCGATTTTTTTAATTATTTTTTCAGCGTTTTTTTTTTCCAGGTGTGGACTTGTTCCGTTTTTCATTTCATGTCGGGCTTATTATGCAGTCGCATTCACGGACCACCTTATTTGGCTGAATTTGTGAATGAAAACCGGAAGAAGAAAGATCGGGATGGCCGTTTTCTGGAGCAGATCGGGCTGCGGGACAGAATAGCTAGCTCGACCTCGGGCACAGTGCACTTAGCCCCTTGGAAGAATTTGGTAGGGCCATATGAGGTTGCCTTAACATTGAGCTGATGTCGGATACTCATGGTATCGATTATGAACGATTCATTGTACATGGGCGAGCGGGTTAATCGCCAACATTCCCTGCTCCCGACATTTCCGGTGGCGCCTCCTGCACCTCCCCCTTGGATGATTGTTCCAGATCTTCTGCCGAACAGGTATCTTTACCTATCAAAGTTTGTCATGCCGCTGTGTGATTATCCGGTCATACCATATGAGGAGTTTCTGAGGACAATGCTCAATCCTGCCCCTCCTGTCCCTGTGGCAGCCAGGCGTGCGTCTGATGCATGTGATAGGCCAGGGTCTTCTCACCCAGCTCCTGAGATGCAGTCAGAGTTCTTTATGCCTGATGATGCTTTCTCTACCTTCCGATATCGGTGAGATGGAAGACTTGTAGAGGAAGTTTTACCCGATGCAGACATTCCTAAGGAGTACCATGTTCCTGAGCGAGCTCGCACAGTATTTACCATCATTTTTTTTTTCATGTTGTACCATTGCTTTCTCCTTCTTTTTTTTACTATCACTTTTTTTTTAGACTGATGCATTTCTTTTGCTGCTTCAACACTTTTTTTTTAAAAGGTTAAAGTGCCAACATACAAAAGGTTGTTGCGAGGCTTATTTAGCATCAACAAGCTTTACCAACGGCTTATGGATGATTTTTCTTGCCGGGGAAATGATGCTATGCGGCAGACCAGACGCCGAGATGATGATGAAGATGAGGCTGACAGGTCGAGTCGCGCTCGAGTGAGAGGTCGAGGATACAGGATTAGCAGAGGGGGTCCTCGAGTTATGGGTGACAATCTTGAAAGAGGTAGAGCTTCTTGCGATTATTAGCTCTTTTACCTGCACATATTAGTTCTTTTTTTTTTTTTCTGTACCAGACTCTGTACATATTTATAAATGCATGCAATATTATTTTTATGATGCAATAATTAAATGCAAAAACTCAAAAATCACATGCATAAAAGAAAGTTAGACCATTATCTAGGGGTAATGGCACACTGCAATTTTTGACCGAAGATATAGGGAGGTACCCATTCAAATTTAAAACGGGCTTTTCTGGTGGCCTGTGGGGAGGAAGAGGTAGCCGCCTCTTCCTGTGCTTGATATTTTCTTGGTTGCCGACGAAGCTATGGGCTAGCCTTTTCAATTTTCTCCTTAGCAGACAGAGGCGACAGTCGACGGTCGGGGAAGAAAACCAAGATACCAAGCTGTTTTGGGAACCATGAGCAACAAAGCTGGCGCCACCCATTCATGAAGTGGGCGCCGAGCTAGGTTTGGGCATGGGTGGCGCCGATTTCCTTTCTGCGGTCTTGTTCAAACCCTTTGTTTTGCGCTTGATCGCTTGCGTAATTCGTCTCTTTGAATTTGCATATAAAACAGAGGCCGAGGCAGCACAATTTTTTCACACCAACTGCCTGCTTCTTTTGCATCTGCTGTCTTTTGAGTTTCCTTCTTTGCTCAGTTAGCCTTTCTTTTATCAGATAAGCTTTCTTTTATCAGATATACTTTCTACTTTTCTCCAAAATGGCTGCACCAGTTCATACAACGTTGGAGATGGAAATTTATGATAATGCCCTCGATTTCTGGGTCCTTTCCCTACGATCAAATGAACATGATTGGTTTGAGCACATTTATGGGTCCAATCTTTGGTGAAAACTAGGAGAATCATTGCCACAATCAAGAAAAACTCTAGAAAGCAGCAACTTTTTAAGCAAATCCACTTACATCAAGACCTTTGCAAGACTAGACCGAGACAATGTGGCTGTAGCATGATCAATAGAAAGGGCTTTTCCAAAGATTCTTGCACGAGAAAATAAAAATGTCTTGTTAAATAAATGCATTGGTAAACTTGGCAGCCCGAAAGGAATAAAGACTGAGGATCAGGCCTCCACCATCTACCTGTTGTCCTGGTGGACACTTATCATTAATTGGGACATGCTGAGGGGAGCTTCCAGATTTTGGTCAGCCCAATACAATCTCTTTTAACTTTAGCATGAACGAGATGTGCCCCACTTTTGAAGAATTTTGTGCTATGGTGGGGATGGCACCTTCCGGTCCTATTGTCGTGCCTTCTCCACGTAGGCGTTCATATATGGCCATAAGGGAACTATTTGGCTCCACTCGCACTGCTACTCCAGGTTTTTACAATGGAGTAAATTTTAATCTGACCGTCCTTCCTAGGGCCTTTACAAAGTTCAGGGAAAATGACCTAGATTATTTGAGGCACCGGCTGTCGGCTCTTTTTCTTTGCCTTGTAGGGAGATACCTGCTGGTGGGCCAACCCGGATATATCGATGTGCGGGTCATGGACCTAGTATTGCAGGCTCGGGATCGCCGGGTGAACATTATCCCGATGATCTTGGCAGAGACTTTGGCGGGCATGGATACCTTTGCAGCTGGCAATGAGCTATTTCCTCCTGGCAGCCCTCTTCTGATCCACATGTGGTTGGAGGAGCATTTTAATTGTGTGATGGGCCAAGTGCCACCGGGAGCAAGGTATGATCCAGGGCTCTATGGCTCTCGCGGCAATTATCCTCAGACAATTTTTTTTGGAGACCGATTGGGTCGAGAGTTTTTTTGCATAGGGGCTCCATGGATATAATCTGGGTCATCAGCCATTGGCAGATCCGTCGCTATCTTCCGTATACCGGGGTCTATGCCTAGGTAATTTTGTTGGGTATTGTGTGTACCTCCTTCTATCGGGCAGATAGGATCTTGCGCCAATTCGGCAGGGAGCAGCTCATTCCTGACGCGGCCCGTCCTGTGGCCGTGGAGCTGGAGATAAGTAGGTATTTGGGCACCGTTATCCAGACTATATGGAAGCAGGACTTTGATTCGCTACAGGTGGCCTACCTCTACTCTGATTATATGCTCCTTTCCCATGAGTATCTATCATGGATCAGGGTGGCTGCTGAGGCGCCTTCCCGCGTAATTAGGTGAGGACTGAGGCAACTGTTGGGTCGTCGAATAACCAGCGGTCTGGATGCTTGCCTAATGGAGATAAGCGAGGATATAGAGAGTTCGGGGCTGGTGATTCCTCAGGCCTTACAAGAGGATTTCAGGCGGGTGCACGGCCTTGGTGCCTAGACGGCTCCCGGTCCGAATTAGGCAGGTCCTAGAAATGGGCCTCCTCGACTGAGCAATGCGAGCCGGCGGCATAATCTTTGGGAACCGGAAGAGGTTGTCCCTCCTCCTCAAACTGGATGTGGTACTGCCCTCAGAAATAATGGCGCTGGCCCGAGTAACACGGCTATCCAGGACAATGGAGATGCCGATGATAAGGAAGAGGACACTTCCGAGGGTTCTCATGTTTGTGAGACTGAAGCCTCTTCTGCGCCTCACAGAAGGAGTATATGGGCCTGACTGGGAAGACGCCGCAGGCACTGATGGACCACTTCAGGGTTGAGTTGCAAATGAAGGATAATTGGGGGGAAACAAGGGGGTAGAGATAGCAAGATAATAAATATGTACAGGCAATAAATGCATAACCTAAATATCTTAAGCAGTTATTCCTAAGTTGCACCTTAAGACCTTATATTATATTTTGGTATTTTAATGCGAGCTTTTGTCGTAGTTTTTCTCTTTTGTCAGTCGAGACTCTGCATGCTGAAGACCGGAGGTCGGATGCTGAGGATTCAAAGAATGCATTCCCTCTCATTTCTCCTGACTTTTTTTTTGCTCTAATTTTTTCCTAGACCGCCCTTTCGGGTTTTTAACCTAGCGAGCCCTTATTTCTCCTTTTTTGTTTTTTGTTTTTTTTACTCTAAGTTTTGCCTAGGCCGCCCTTTTGGGTTTCCAGCCTAGCGAGTTGGAGAGGGAAACAACTGCCAGATAGATCGGCTCAAGCATAGTACCTTTTGAGCTTGTCTAGGTTGAAGGGTTGAACAAGATCCTTTCCTTCTTGGTTCATAAGGAGTACGACACCTCCTGATCGGATTTCTTTGACAACATACGGTCCCATCCATGGAGATTTCCATTTTCCCATAGTATCAGCATAACTAGGGGGTTTTTCTCGAAGTACCAAGTCTCCAACTTGGATGTCGCGGCCTTTAACTTTTTTATTGGAGGCTCGGGCTATCCGCCTTTGATATGCTCGGGTATGCTCTAGGGCCAGCAAGCGCCGCTCATCAATTAGGTCTAATTCTTCGTATCGCCCTTTGACCCAGTCAATTTCTGATACGCCGGATTTCATCATTACTCTTAATGACGGAATTTCAACTTCTATGGGTAACACTGCCTCCATGACATATTCTAGAGAGTAGGGAGTAGCCCCAGTGGGCGTGCGGACTGAAGTGCGATAGCCCCAGAGGGCTAGTGGCAATTTTTCTGGTCAGTCTCTTCATGTGTCAGCCATTTTTCTGAAAATATTTTCTAGTATTTTATTGGTTGCTTCGACGGTACCATTGGCTTGCGGTCGGTAAGGGGAGGATTTATGCCTTTGGATTTTGAATTTGTCGAGCAAACGATTCACGTCCCCTTCAAAATGTGTGTCGTTGTCAGAGATAATTTCGAAAGGCACCCCGTATCAATATATAATATTGGTCCGGATGAATTCGGACACCTTTCGAGCATTCAGCACTTTGTAGGAAGAGGCTTCCACCTATTTGGTGAAGTAATCGATGGCTACTAGAACATACTCGTGGCCATTGGATCCCCTTGGATGGATTTGGCCTATGACATCAATTCCCCAAGTTGAGAAGGGCCAAGGGGCTATGGAGTTGTATAAGATATGCGGGGGTATGTGTTGCAAATTTGCGAAACACTAGCACTTGTCGCAATGACGTACCCACCGAATACAGTCAGTTTCTAGCGTACTCCAATAGTACCCCTGTCGGATAACTTTATTTGCTAGCATATGCCTGTTCATGCGTGTTCCGCAGGTACCTCCATGAAGTTGGTCCATGATTTGTTCGGCCTTCGCTTGGTTGACGCATAATAGATTTAGGCCCTGATAATGCCTTTTATATAGGCTGTAACCGCTAAACACGAAATGCGATGCCCATCTCCGCAAGGAGACTTTCCCTCTTTTATCTAAGCTGGGAGGATAGATCCCTTTCTGAAGCAGATTTAAGATATCAGAGTACCAAGGCTCGTGATCTGTTTCAGGGGCTGCACTGATTTTGAAGCAATATGCCGGGGTGATCTTTTTCCCAACTACAAATGGTTGGACAGTGGTTTCGGTGGGAACTTGGTCCAGCGATTCTAGAGTGGCCAGGGCATCGACAAATTGATTTCTATCTCGTGGCAGATAATGGAACGAGATATTATCAAATTTGCTGGCTAGTGCCGTTAGTTTGGCATGATAGAGCTGCAGCCGGGGATCTTGGGTCTTCCATTTTCCTTCGACTTGATTTATAATCAAAGCAGAGTCTCCATAGACTTCCAAGTCTTTGTCTCCCTTTTGGAGAGTTTCCTCTAGACCAACAATACATGCCTCGTATTCAGCAGTGTTATTTGAGCATTCAAATTCCAACCTTATGGCTAATGGAGTGTGGGAATCTGCTGGGTCGATTAGCAAGATCCCTATGCCGAAACCTCTTTTATTTGCGGCTCCGTCAAAGAACATTTGCTAGCTGGTGTCATGGTCAGTAATTTCCAAGACACCTTCGTTTGGGAAGCCAGGCTCAGCTGCATCTTTTGTTTTTAAGGGCAGATCAGCTAAATGGTCTGCAATCACGCTGCCTTTGATGGATTTGAGCTTGACATAAGTGATGTCAAACTCGTTGAAGGAATGACCACTTAGCTAGTCGATTGGATAGTGATGGCTTGCCGAAGATGTACTTGATAGGGTCCATTCTGGAGATGAGCTTGATGGACCGTCCTTGCAGATAGGTTTTGAGCCTTTGCGTTGCCCAGACTAGGCCGGTGCAACTTTTTTCCAATGCTGAGTAATTTAGCTCGCTTCCTTGCAGCTTCCTACTTATAAAGTAGATGGCGTTTTCAATGTATGAATTTTCTTTTTCTTGGGCGAGCATAGCCCCTACTGACGTGTCTGTGACGGTTAAATATATGAGGAGAGGTTTATGTGTATGGGGTGGAGCTAGCACAGGTGGATTGGTAAGGTAGGCTTTTATTTTTTCAAAGGCTAGCTGGCATTTCTCGTACCAGACTTGGTCAGTATTTTTCTTTAGGAGTTTGAAGAGAGGCTCACATATGGATGTCAGTTGTGTGTTGAAGCGGCTGATATACTGCAATCGGCCCAGGAATCCTTTGACTTCGGTTGGAGTTTTTGGCCGCAGTATTTCTATGATGGCTTTAATTTTGGTCAGCTCGATCTCGATGCCCTGCTCGGTCACCATGAATCCCAGGACCTTGCCTTTGGTAACCCCAAATGTGCATTTGGTGGGGTTAAGCTTCATTTGATGCTTCCTTAACCTTTCGAAGAATTTTCGAAGGTCCTTGATATGAGCACCATTGGCATCGCTGGAGTGCACGATCATGTTATCAACAATAGACCTCTACTTCTTTATGGATCATGTCGTGGAAGAAGGTGGTGACAGCCCTTTGATATGTAGCCCCGACATTTTTTAGCCCAAATGGCATGACATTGTAGCAGTAGGTCCCCCAGGGAGTAGTGAATGAGGTTTTCTCCTGGTCTTATGCTGCCATTTTGATTTGATTGTAGCCCAACATGCCGTCGACGAAAGATCTGATTTTGTGAGCAGCGACGACGTCTACCACAATATCAATATTGGGTAGAGGGAAGTCATCTTTGGGTGACGCTCTATTGAGGTCGCGGAAGTCTACGCAGATTCGGACTTTCCCATTGGGCTTCGGAACGGTCACTATATTGGACTGCCAGATCGGGTATTCTACTACCCGAATGAATTTGACGTGCAGCTGCTTCATAATTTCTTCTTTTACTTGTAGTGACCATTCCGGCTTAATTCGGCGGAGCTTTTGCTTAATTGGCCAAGCATCCGGATATATGGGGATCCGGTGTTCAACAATGGCTGGATCCAGCCCAGGCATATCTTCATAGGACCAGGCGAAGATGTCTACATATTCTTTGAGGAGGTCAATAAGTGTTACCCTTTTAGGGCCTTGCAGGTAGCTGTCGATTTTGATTTCTTTTATTTCATTGTTCAGCTCGAGATTGATAGTGGATAGGTCTTCATTTGCTGCCGATGAATGATGCTTTTCTTGGTGCTTGACTGACTTTACAAGCTCAAGCAAATAATTTTTATCTTTTGGGTCCATTTCATCAAATGACTCATTATTATAATTATTTAATGCGTCTTTTAATGTAGGTGCAACTAAGGAATAAGCAAAGACATTTAGATTATCATTAATAGCAAACTGTACAGGGTTATTTACATTATTGAGGACCTGGGGTTTAAGATCCTCAATTTTAGGGGGCGGATCGGTAGATGACCAATCCGTAAAGTTAGGGAAAGGAAGGGGAATAGTATATCCGAAGCGGTCCACCAGATCTGCGGGAGTCAAGAGCGGGCCGGTCGTAGAATACCAGTTCTGCAGAGGCTTATCAATAATAGGCTCGAACTCAGCAGGGAGCTTTTCATAATCAGTGCCTCCGTCTATCATACCCAGGAAGTTGTCTCCCAGACTTTTATTAGAAACTTCTCTTATTGATGAGAATATTTACAACACCTTTATTTTTGGCTAAATGAGTTAACTTGCCCTTTAGACCTCCTTGGCTTGATTTGTTTCAAAGATTCTTGTGCCTGCCACCGTAATTACTTCGTTGCCGATAAGATCCTGAATTGCGTTCCTGAGTGAGTAGCACTTATCGGTAAGATGTCCACTACAACGGTGGTACTCACAATACTGAGCATGATTCCATGTGACAGGCAATGGATTGGGTGGTTGATAATTTACAATGGGTTTAAGTATCTCATGGGCCCACAGTGTTTGGAATATTTCAGATCTTGGGGCGGGTAAATCATCATAGTGTCTTGGAATTATTTCTTTCCTTCCTCTCGGTCTGGGTAGATTACCGGATTGAGGTTTGGTTAAACAGCTGGGTGGATTTTCTCCCTTGGATAATACTGCACTGGGATTGAGCTGCCCGGACCCCGGTTTAAGAGAGGTTTCTTTTCTGGTACACAAATTATTTCTTTTGCAATTCCTGGGGTCAATTGTTGAGAATAAGTATTTGAGGGATCGAGAGGAAGATAATTCTTTTGGTTATGGTAGCAGGCATTTAGGTGAAGGAGATCGGGGTTGATTTCTGGAAGATATCGATTAGAATTATGAGCATTTGAAATCATATTACTTTGGGCAATGGGATTAATATTTGGCTGATGGCTGGCACTTGGTTGTTTACTGGTGGCTTGGAAAATGATATTTTCTGAGGTATCGGGATAACTTGTTTCAGGAAGGTAAGAAGTTTTAGGAACATATTTCGGGATTTTGATCTTTTGAGAGAGGGTAGCCAGAGTTTCTGAGAAACCTGTTAAAAGATCACTAACCACCTGATTTGCTATCCTTTCTGCATGGGCATCCAATTCTTCTTTTAGCCAGGCTTCAAGTCCGGGAGGAGGTGCATACTCAGGAGTTTCTTTTTTCTGGTTCCCAGTTGTTCTAACTGTTACCAGCCTCTGCCATAGCCTGTTTATTTTTAGCGGCCACATTTCTCGGTCTGCGCCTTCTGAATTGATTCTGCCCTTTTCTGATATGTTTCTGATACTTTCTGATCTGCTTTCTGCACTTGTTTCCCGTATCAACCGGCCAGTACTGTCTTTGCCTCTCCAAATTCGTGCCAGGTTTCTGAGGAAAATAGGTTTGGAGGTATCAGAAAGGTTGGCTGAAGGCTTTTTGGGCTAGGAGTACAGCATGCCTTTATTAGTATTTTTTATTATTATTACTTTTTTTTCTACAATTGATCGAATAAGCACCTGCTTTATTTTGACAGTCTAAGGACTTTTCCTGTAACAGTGGATTCTTTCTCCAGAGTATAGGACCCTCGTATTCCACCTGTCTTTCGACTCCCCAAGATCGGACTGATCCCAGGCGAAGGGCTTATACTCTTTCGGGATCCACCATTCAGAGTGGTCTAAGTCTAGCATCAAAGAATAATCAATCAGCCCCTGTGTATATATATTTTTTTACCTGCGCATTTTCATTCACATTTTTTTGGCTTGCGCATTTATCTTTTTTTGACTTGCGTGTTTTTTTTTTGACTTGCGCGTTTATTTTCATTATTTTTTTTACAGGGGCTGATCAACGATTCAGAGATGCAAAAACCGGTCGGTTTTTGAAGTGTCCTAAAATCTATATACAATCTAATGATGGCTTATGCAGGGGGTAGGCTGGCCATGGTGTAGGGTAGCAATTCGGAATATATTTACATGCGTGCGTGTGTGTGCGGCATCTAAAAAGCAATAAAATCTTCTTCTTCTTTTCAGATATAAAACAGATATGACATGTCTTGATGTTATTTGTGGATTTTCTCGGCTTTTTTAGTTTGAGCACGAGCAAGCAAGCAATCACATCAAGAAATAGAAAGAAAAGTGGGGAATCTATCTATTCATATTAATTACAAATTGGTCCTAATCCTCAAAATAAAATGACAGAATGAAATAAAATGTACAAATTTTACGTAATAAAAATAAACAGAGCGGAATAATAATATAGAACCGAAAATAAAGCAATAATAAAAATAAAGCCCCGGCCTTTTTGTTGTGTTTCCCGAAAATTTATTGCATATTTTTTTGATTGATTTTTTTTTTGAAAATAAATATTTTTAAATATACATGTAACAGTGACTGGAACGAAACTGTTGTAAGATGGAGGATCATATCCACAAATATAGACACGGATGTATAGGAACGCAATATTCAAATGCTTAAATAAATATAACAAGCATCCTTTAGCCAGAAACAAAGAAAAACACAAAAAAAAAAAAAAAAATTGAGTCTAGCCCTCAATTTTTATTTAAAATAAAAATTATCTCCTTAGTAGAGTCACTACTGTGGGTTCCCTAGGATGCCCCGCGCCCCGCGCGCCCTTGGATAGGGGTGCGCGTATGTGCGGAAGCGGGACACCACGCTTTCCATTCCACCCTCCCTTGTTTAGGGGAGGATGAAATTAAAAATGCGGAAAGAGTGCTGTCAAAATAGCGTGTTGAATACGCCTCGGTCACCGAAGTGAGTTTTTGGTCCGTTATGGAAGCTTTGAGTTTTCTGTATCAAGTTATCCCTTTTTTAGGGGATACCAGGATGCAGGAATACATCACCCTTTCATTCACATCTTCCCTTGTTTAGGAGAAAAAGGAAAGTGCAAGAAAGGATGTTGCGAGACCCCACTATGGATTTTGTGAAAATTGGCTTATGGCCTATTTCGGATCACTATGAGTGCTTTGGGTTTTCTATATCAAGTTATCCCTTTTTTAGGGGATACCAGGATATAGGAATACATCACCCTTTCATTCCCACTCTCCATTTTCTAGGGGAAAACGGAAAATAATAAGAAAGGATGTTGTGAGGCCCCACTGCGATCCAAAATGTTTTAATAGAGTCGCCATCTTTATTTTAAGGAAGAAATAAAGAACAACCAAAAATAAAACCAGAGATTGCAAAAACGGGTTCAGAGGCTAAGTTACGAGTTGGGAAGGTCCTAGGCACCCAACTCGCCCTTTCGGTCTCAAAATTAGTTTTTGGCTAAAGTATGTTTTTGTTATATTTATCTATCAAATAAATAAAGCATTAAAAGATAGAAAAGAAAACAAATACATCCGTATTTACATTATTTACGGACTTGCAGCCGTCTCTTTTCAATAATTACAAATATACTTAAAAATATTTGGCCATAATAATGGCTCTTTTTAGTGCTATTTTCTAAATAAATCCGAGCAGCACAACTGCTTATATTTGTACATTGGGCCAGATGAAAAGTAGCACTTTTTATAAATAAAAAAAAAACATACCTTTAGCGGATTTAGGGTGTGCTCGCTCTGTCCTTCAGGGAGAGGGAGTCTTTTTTTTTTAATATAGTGGTGTGAAGATTCGAACAGAATAACTGCTTTCGAAAGCTGCTTTTGGCCTCGGGATCCGGGCGGAGCAACTGGTTGAGACTGATTGATTGATTGCTTGAGGGAGGCGGAAATCAGGCAGAGCAACTGCTTGCTTCTAGCAGATTTGGCCTTTGGATTCGGGCAGGGCTACTGCTCCTTTTGGGATTTTTGGACCGGGGAAATAGGGTGGAAATCTAGCTGGAAGGCTATGGTTCACTTTGACCGGTTGGTTTTGAGTTTGGAGGAGATTTGGCAGGGTTTCGAGGCTTATAGGAGGAGGGGAACTCTCTCTCGCTCACTGCGCGTAAACTCTCAGTGATTTGACTGCGTAAAATTTTGTTTGTGAACTGTGTCAAATTCACTGTCAAATTCATGTTACATGTCAGGGGTGCGAAATTTGGGTGTCTACAGCGAGTAAGGGACATATATTGAAGACTCCCGATTACAGCCCAAAACTGTGTAGGATTGGTAAGAGTAGTGCCCGACTGAATTGTCAAAGTTGGCGAGGTGGCAAGAGGAGTAGTAACCGGGCAGACATCTGTCATGCTCGTGTGGGTGAGGAGATCGACAATATAACCTCGTTGGGAGAGCAGGAGACCACTTGGTCGCTCAACAATTTCAACACCAAGGAAATAGTGAAGTTCACCAAGGTCCTTGAACGAGTAGCGAGTAGGGAGATGGAGGTCTAAACGATAGCGAGCTGGTTCCCAATGATGATGATGTCATCCATATAGACAAGAAGATATATGGCGGTGCCCCCTCAATTAAGTATAAACAGCGATGTGTTAGCCACCGAGTTTTTGAACCCGAAGGCGAAAAGAAACTGTCGCAGCTCATTGTACCAAGCTCGGGGAGCTTGTTTGAGACCATAGATAGCCTTGTAAAGTTGACAAACATGCTGAGGGTTTTCCTTATCAATGAACCCAGGAGGTTGAACCATGAAGACCTCATCGGATAGAGTGCCTTGGAGAAATGTATTGTTCACATGCAGTTGCTGAAAATCCCATCCTCGGCATACGACCAGCGAGACAACTAGTCGCACAGTGGTGGGTTTAATCACTGGGCTGAAGGTCTCATGATAGTCGACGCCTAATCATTAGTGAAATCCCTTGGCAACGAGGTGAGCTTTGTAGTAGTCAATGGTGCCATTAACATGACGTTTGATGCGGAGGATCCATTTACAACCAACAATATTGTGAGCGCCTACCGAGGGAACCAGATTCCAAATACCATTCCGAGTCAGAGCATCATACTCATCAGACATGGCCCGATGCCACTTGATATCCTTGAGAGCTTGAGTGACACATGTGGGTTTGCTGTCTGCTACTAGTTGAGCCGATAGACTGAGTTTGGTGAGCGGTTTGTAAATGTTATACTTGGAGCGAGTAACAATAGAAAAGGTACCAGTAGTAGCGGGCACATGAATTGGGGCAGCGGTCACTGGAACATCCTCGTGTTCAGCGGGCACTTGATTATCCCCGGTCGGGTTGCAAGGTGTCAAGGATGAGCTAGCAACGGGTATAGAGCTATCCTCGGGCAGGGTGCTAGGAGCCGAGAAGGGTTGAGTAGTATGCACAAGGCTGGTATCAGGCATGGGACTAAGAGCGGGCAAGGTACTTGCTAGGTGAGGTTGGTGTTTGGGGGAGCTGAGATCAACCACGTTCTGATTAGTGCTAGAACAAATAGCGGGGAGTCACTGGAGTAGGTAGTGGACGATGTATATGAAGTCGGGAGCAGTTCATGCGTAGGTAACCAATTGGCTCGAGTGGAGTCAACAGGGCGAGTAAGGTGGTTGTCAATTTTGGCCATGGGAAAAGTAGACTCAACAAACCAAATATGCTGCGAGATGAACAACTTGGTTGTGCTCAGATAATAACAAAGATAGGCACTCTGAGTAAGCAAGTAACCGACAAAAACACATGGAGTGGAGTGAGTAGCGAGTTTGTGGGCGGAGTATGGGCGAAGCCAAGGATAGCAAATGCAACCAAAGGCATGAAGTTTGTAGTAGTTGAGAGGAGACCCGAACAGTTTCTGATAGGGTGAGAATTGTTTCAGAGTTGGTATGGGTAGTTGAATTATGAGGTAGGTCGATGTTTAGAGCTGTCAAGGTGGGTTGGCGGGGCAAGCCAACCCACAACCCACTTCAACCTGCCATTTGGCGGGGCGGGGCGAACCAGTCCAAAAAAGTGGCGGGCCTAAGAAATATGAACCCAACCCACCTCTTTTAGGTGGTGGGGCGGGTTAGCCCAATGGGCCTAACCTATTTTGACAGCTCTAGACGAGCCAACTCACAACCCACTTCAATCCGCCATTTGGCGGGGCGGGGTGAGCTAGCCCAAAAAAGTGGCAGGCCTAAGAAATACCAACCCGACCCACATCTTTTAGATGGCGAGGCGGACTAGCCCAACATGTCTAACCCATTTTGACAACTCTATTACTATTTGAAACATAAACGACTAGAAGGGTAGCGGAAGAGATGCTTTAGAAATGAGGGAGAGGCCAGTCTCAACAATATGACGGTGGCGACATTCTAAGAACCCATCATGTTGTGGATTGTGAGGTGGTGATGTGAGATGGGAGATACCATTAGCAGACAAGTAGGTAGTGAAGCTAGTGTCCCGGGCAAGTCCAGTATACTCTCCACCATTGTCCGAGTAAAGAGTGACAATGGTCATTTTGAAATAATTTTCAACTAGGGCTTTAAGACAGGGAAATATAGTGAGTACATCATACTTGCGTTCGAAAGGGTAGAGCCATATATAATGTGTGAAGTGATCAACAAAGATTACATAATATCTGAACCCATCAACAAAATGAAAGGGGGGGAGGTCCAGATATTAGAGTAAATAATTTGGAGTGGAAGGTAGACACAATAGTAGATTGAAAAAAAGGAATTTTATTATTTTTATTGCATAAACAGTCTTTACAATGAGTTTGTTTAATGTGAGTAGTGTCTAAAGCTAAATCAAAACTAGATAGAATCTGACACTAGATGGTTCAGAAGGATGACCAAGCCGATGATGCCAGTCTTGGTGAAAGACTTTAGAGCCTACACAGGCAGAAAGGAGAGGAGAGGGGGCTGTGGTCAGCCATTCATACACACCATTTTTAGATTGCCCGGTTAGCAGTATGTTCCCTGTCAGTAGATCCTTCACATGAAAACAAGATGGTAAGAACTCAATAGATGTTTTATTTGAGATGCAAAATTGATATATAAATGTGAGATTTCGTTTCATGTCAGGGACAAAAAGAACATTATGCAAGGAAAATGAGTGTGATGGTGTGTTAAGAGAGGAGGAACCAGTTTTGGAGACAGTTAACCTTGTAACATCACCAATGATCATGTCATCGGTGCCCGTGTAGGTGGAGTGTAAGAAGAGATTGTTAAGGTCTCCAGTGACATGGTGAGAAGCACCACTTTCAAGAAGCCAGTTCGGTGTCCCTGTGTCCGTTGTGGTTACTAAGTGTACCTGTGGTTGCCACTTGGATCCACTTGCAGAGTTGTGACCCGCGGGCTGAGGCGTGGTGGCGACCAGTTGATAGTTGGGGAAGCGAGCAACCATGTGTCCCTATTGGTGATAGCCTTGACTCTTTCTACGATATGGTCACTGTAGCCGAGGAACTGATGCCGAGGACTGCGATAAGGGTTGTCGAGCTTACGAGGGTAGCTGTCGTGCTTGCGTAGATGTTTGCCGAGCTGAGCTGTTGGTCCTCGGGGCAGTCGGGTTTGCCAAAGCAGGGTGTGAGAAGGAAGCATACTGAGATTATTTAAAGATTAGTTCGCGGTTGATGAGTTTTTCATGGAGCTCATTAAATGAGATGAGATTGTACTGACCTTCTAACATATCAAAAATTTTACGGTAGTCATCATCCAGTCCCCCCAAGATGATCTCAATGAGATCCTCGTGGTCGAGGGGTTTACCAAGAGCAGTGAGCTTGTCTGACCGACCTTTAACGGATTGCATGAATTCCGAGATCGTTTGAGTGCCCTTGGAAGATCGCTTGAGGTAGTCCTTGATTTTTTAAATATGGCTGCGAGTTGGGTAGGTGTGAGCCAGAGTTTCCCATGCTGCACGGGTGGTGGCGGCTTGTTGGATTAGAGGGATAAGAGGAACAAATAGAAAATTGAGAAGGGCTCAAAACAGAAGTTTGTTTTGTCGGATACAAGGTTGGTAGTGTGGGTTGGGTATGGGAACATCCTTGGAGAGGATGGTGGGAGACGGACATGGGTGTTACCCATCTACGAACTTGTAGAGGTCATAGCCAATGAAAGTTGCCTCAACTTGGAGTTTCCAAGCGATGCATTTGGTACTGATGGTGAATTTGGTGATCTTGTGGTGGGAGATGTTAATGAGTTGAAAGGTTTTGGTTGGATCAACAGGGTTTTGGACGGTGAGGGTTTGGTTGCCAGTAGCCATGGAGGCAGAAGTTTGGGCGACGGCGGCGATGGGAAGGAGGTTTAGGAGCAAAGTTCTGGTACCATGTAGAAATTCACAATTGATAGAAATAACTGCATAACATTTCCATTTATTGAATCACCTATTTATATAGGTAGCTACAATTAGAGTTACACAAGGAGTAGTGTACAAGAAACCTATACAAGGAAAGAGTTATAATAAATAAAGAACTATACAAAAAAATGAACTATATACGGTTGTTATCACTAAATAATAATTGCAAATATTATTCTCCAATCAATATTTCCTATTGAATATATACGATATAAGGGTAAAATAGGGTCGTCCTATTTTCCTTCATTGATTTTATTGTTATGCCTTTTCTTGGTCCAAAATCTATGGTAAGTAGTTACAATATTTAATATCTTTCTTGGTCCTAAAGTAATGGTAAGTAATTGTCATATTTAATATCTTCCAAAAGCTCTCAAGAGTCCTTAATTAAACTTATAAAATCTTAGGATAGATTCTTTGACTTAAATTAGGAAACTATATTTGGAAACTAATTGATTTATTTCCTAATCGGCTAATCCTTTATTTCCTTGGAGTCATTGGTTTTCCTATTTGTGTAGGACTCTACCTCAAGGATATATATAACGATGTTCGTGCAGAAGAAAAAGGGCTCAGAGATACAGACATATACACGCTGAATACAAAGATAAACTAAGAGCCTTCGCTGAAGTGTGGATGCAGCTTCGGATGCAGCTTCATCCTAAGCTACATCGCTGTTTTTGCTGTTTGCATTCCTAGTTGCTAGGAAGCTTGTTTTTTAATCCCACATTTTCTATTCTTTTGTTTGTGGGTGTTGGTCCCAAAATAGGCTCAATCTAGGCTAGAAGGGGGGGGGTTGAATAGCCTAGTTTTGTTTTTATAAAAACTTTTCGTAAACACTTCTTAATGATTTCTAGAGAGGTTTAAATAGAAGAGTTTAGGCAGCGGAAACAAAATAGATTCTGAAATTATCAGGAGTGCTGTTAAGGTAGTGTAGAATCTGTAACTGTAAAGTACAAGCAGCTAATAAGAGTAATAAGAACAGTTTGAACAGCACACAGGGATTTGAAGTGGTTCGTACTGTGAATAGTACTACATCCACTACCAAAGTGGTTAGCTTTGGATTTTAAAAGTGCACTTGTTTATCCACTAGGTTTATGATTTAGATCTCTAATGGATCGTGTACAAAATGAGTTTTTAACCAAGTGTATAAAGGTGAGAGAGACAATCAATGATTAATTGTTCTCTTCACGTGCAGAATTAAAGAACAGTTTAAAGACAAACTAAATGAAGCTGAAAAGGAATTCAAGATGGCAGATCTGCAGCTTCAGAAAGTTTGGTGAAGTGTTAGTCCTTGTCCTTTGATCTCTTGAATGCTTGAGTATTGAAGATGAAGCTTGAGAGTAAATTGCGCAAGAGTTGTTCTTCAGATCTTCAAGACTTGAATAAATACTAGGAAGAGATCTTTGGACCGTTGGGCAGAAACATGGTGAACTGTGTCCAACGTTCTTTTGCATTGAATGCAATTCGGCGCTTTGGAAGATGTAACAGCCACAGTCATCAGAGATGCAGTGTGCAGAGAAGACATTCCCAAATTGAGTAATGTTTTCAGCTTGCAGGCTCTGCAGCTTGGAAAGTCTTCTTAGCCAAAATGGGTAATGTCTTCGCTTCGATTTTAGAAACTTGATGCAGACGGTTGTCAGCATGCAGAGTTGACTTCTTGAAAGTGAAATCTGATTGAAGACATAATGACTAGATATTTTTGAAAATATCAACTAGGTGTCCACGTGTCATAATATCATGAATTGGCTTAACTTGACTGTTTGGCATTGAGCAGACTTCAAAGTCTGCTGGTCCTTCAAGGCTGCTGTAGGCTTTGTAAAACCGCGCCTAGACTAACACTAAAACAGTTCTAAATAAATTGATTCTAAGACAGTTGCCACACTAATCGGTACGCAGACCTTTTAGCCACTGTACACTAGAATCAGAGGATGACTCAACCAAATCTAGAAATAGGAATCAACAGTGGGTTTCCCTACAGACAAGAATGAATGCAAACTTAGAATGATCGTCTTGTCAGGAAGATTCAAAACTTAGAATGCTTACTACTCAATTTGAGAACACAAGAATGAATAAGGATGAAGATATTATGTCTTACTATGATAGGTTACTTGATATATCTAATACTGCTTTTACTTTGGGTGATCCTATTACTAATGATCGTCTTATTAGCAAGATGATGCGCACTCTGCTTGAAAGATGTAATGCCAAAATTTGTGTTATTGAGGAAGCTCATCACATTGATAAAATTGGTTTTGAAAAACTAGCTGGCATTTTACAAACTTTTGAATTAAACCTCAATGAGCAAATTAAGAACAAAGCTAAAGGTGCATCATCTTCTACTTCTTTTATGGAAAGTATTGCTTTTCCTTCTGTAGTTGATGTGTTTTCTGAATCGATTAAATTGCACATGGAAATTGAGGAATCTGATTTTGATGAAGACTCAATAGATCTTTTAATAACAAAGTTTAAAAAAAAATTGAAAGCAAAAGAACAAAATAGATCTCCTTCTTCAAACACCAAAACTATTTTCAAACCTGAGTCTATTAAGTTTGTTCCCAAAGAAGACTCATTCCAAACTCCTAAAAAACAGTTTACCAACCCTTTTGCTAAAAAGACTACATCAAAAAATCTTGATTCTATTCAACGTAGGGCTTGTCAAGGGTTTGGTCATTATGCTAATCAATGTGCTAATACTTTGAGAAAGAAGGATTTGAATTTTTCTGCTACACTGAGTGACAGTGATGATGAAGATCCAGGTGATCTCATCACTCTCACAGCTGTACAATATGTTCAGACTAATCTTGCATGTGTTTCAAGTGATGAAGCTCGCACTACAGCTGCGTCACAAGCTACATTGGACAAAGTAATGGCTTTTTATGCTTTAATTCTTCCATAACTGAAGATGCTTCAGAATCAGAATGCACAGAAGAATGAGACTTGTTGGAAGCATACAAGGAATTGTACAATGATTGGGAGAAAAGAGCTTGCCAAGTAAAGGTTCTTGGAAAATCAAATGAAGCACTCAAGAAGGAGAATGGAAATCAAAAGGATTGCATTGCAAGGTTAGAGTGTGATGCGTCCAAAATAATTTGGATGCACTGAGTAAGCCCAATCCAAACACCTGGCTTTCAACGTGTCCGTGAATCCTCTAAGCCCAACTCTGTAATAAGGAAGAACAAATGTGAACTGGGCAGGGGCACTCCCTGCAAAGGCCCTCCGGCGTGTAAATCAGTACACAAATAAACAGTGAAGTAAGTAATTTGACAGAGTTTTGGCTAGAGAATTAGATTGCGCATACCTCTCCCCAAATTTTGCCAAGCTTTTATACGCACCGGAGACATAACTGCCCATAACCATGAGTAACCGCCCATGATTAGCATTAACTGCCCAGGATCTCTATTAACTGCCCATGATTGGCATTAACTGCCCCACAAACGGTCATGGCCTTTAATAAATAGCATTTAATTAGCTCACTGATGACAAAGAGTTATCCGTAGAACTTGTTGGTCATTACTGTTGGTCAGGATTCTTGCTCGGGTGTAACCACCCTCAACTGTTACCTTGATCTTTACCGAACATGAATGTCCTCACCTGTTAATAGCTCTTACTGATGTAGACGAGCAATAATGCTCGTTTATCAATTTTGCTTTCGTTTAGCCAGAGCCCCCATCTCTAAGTAGCTAACGACCAAACTAAGGTTTTGCACAGTTGCTCGCATAACACCTTTGCTCGCTTGCTCGTAGGACACACACGCGACACGTGGCTCATGGATTGGGCCTATTGGGCCGAGCGTAGCCCCCAACTCCTTGTCTTCACAGAGTATTCATGCTCGTGGCGAGGAGGAACACAAAAATTGAGCACCCTTCCTTCAAATAATCTTGGAAAAACTGAATGGGCGGCAATTTCATGAAGCGTCTCAAACAAGCGTTTCTTGAAAATACGAAACGTCAGCCTCCAGCCGCCAGTCTGAAAAAGCAGGCCCAATTCCTTATGCCCATTAAATGCTGCCTCGTTCACCGCGCCTCGTGCTTCGGACCCAATGATTCGACCCCTCAACCGGCGGCTCTGCTAGGTATAAAAAGCGGAATTCCCCTCTTTCTACGACTTTACGCCTCAAACAGTTCAAAGCGATTCCTTAACAGAAAAACGAAGCGAACGAAGCCTTCTGCAGATTTTCCTCAAGAACTAATTCCCGGGTTCAAACCTCCTCATCTTTCGAAAGCAGAAACAAGATTTTCTGCAACTCCCAGGTATTTCATGCTTCCCTCTTTCATTATTTTGTTGCATTGTCTTTTCTTAATTTCTGAATTAGGGTTCATGCTGCATAAACCCCCTTCCTTTTCTATTTTTTACGAACTGCTCATTCAATTGATGTAAGGAACTAAACTCCAATCCCTTTTGCTCTTCTTGAACTATCAACCCTTTTCCATCCAAATCGAGGAATCGAGAAATCTATGATCAGTGCCCTGCTCACTGTTCTTCCAACCTACTCACCAATCTCAATTTCTCTTTTTGCCATTGTATCCCAATTGGTCGATGTTTAACCCGCATTTCTCGATTCCCTTTCCTGTAGGATGTCTAGCGAAGACACAATGTCAGAAATTGAAGGCCGGAGCTACGACCATGGAGCTCCGAAAGAAATGCCTCCGTCCTCGCCCTCATCTTCCGAAGAAAGCGAGCAAGATGTGATTCCACTAATTACTCGCCGACGAAAACCCCCACAACTGAGCGAGCAACAAGCCAACAGCGGTCCCCAAATCCCTGAAGGAACCGAGCGAGCAGATGATCCTCCTCGCCCAAGCGAACAATTACCCGGGCCAAGCCAAACCTCGTTCGTTCCTGCCTCTTCATATTCCTCTCCCTCAATCAGGTGGGAAGATTTGAACTCTGAAGACGAGGTTAGTACCTGGTTCTACTCGCTAGGAATGGACCCCAAGCTTTACCGTGTCCGCGCCTTTGACTTAGACATAGAGAAAGAAGGCCATAATTTTCAAGGAGACAAAATGGTGTTTTACTTCGACTTCTTTCAAGTTGGGCTCCGTCTCCCTCTCGACCCATTCATTGTCGAGCTAATGAATGCATCCAACACTCTTCCCTGCGACCTAACTTTAACCACTGTTAGGTTCTTAGTATCATTCACCGTAGCCTGCCGGTCACTCGGGTTTGAGCCCGATATGACTTTATTCCGCAAATTTTTCCTCCTCTCTCTTGACAAGAAAACTCGTCGCATCAATAGCCGTTCAAACCATGGCTTCTTCAAACTTCTCACTGACAGTCCCAACAAAGTCGATGGCTGGGATGGGAAGGCTTTGCTTATAGAATCGAGCATTGGCTGGCCCTTTGCACCCTATATCAGCGACTACGGTCTTCCCGAGAATGACAAAAACGCCTACCGAGCTGGAGAACCTAAAATAGTTAAAGCTTTTAGGAAGTTACTAGGAGCAAGGGAAGGGCGAGCTGGACAAGATTTTGTACTGGATTGGCGAGTTCTCACTTCCGACCTCGGTCTTCTACGATCTGCTGGGATCTCTTACCTTCCCATTGAAGGAGTTGAACAACGAGTTGTAATCGATCCAGAAACTCCTCATCCATATTGGGGTTCTTTCCATGGGAAGAAATTCCCCAGTGAATGCGAGGATTGTGCTCGTGCTGGAACTCTTTGCCGACCCTCTTTCTCACTCTCTGGTTATATTTCAGTTGTTTACTTTGTCATCCTTTTTTGATAATTTTACATACTTATACTTTTCTCGGTGCTAACATTCTCTTGACCTTATGCAGATATGAGGCAGTTAACAGACGTTACCAAGTTCATGCAGGCTACCAAAAATAGCTCCAACAAGCGAGCTAAGCACTTGTCAACCCAGCCAGCCATCAATCTTCCCACGGTCCCGGCCAATACTTCAAGCCGAGGAACAAAAGCGCCCGGCAACACGAAACGGTCAACTGCGTCAACTTTTATCCGACTGCGTTAGGTAAAGCGATAAACATCTCCCCACCAACCATCAACATCGAACAAGCGAAAGCAGGAGACACAAACGTCGGGCTGAAAAAGCTATCATGGAAGAAAGTACTCCACCAGTCCCGTCTTGGCAAAAAGATGACTTTGTCATGCCCGACGATCAACCCAAAGCCGCTGCCCTCATCAGGGAGCTCGCCAACGTACCGGATCTCCACAATATCGCCGTACACAAGAGAAGTGGTTTCCAGGCCACTGCCGGATTGGGCTTGATGAAACGGCTGCACCATAGTGGCATCCAGAAGAAATATGCCGACCAAGCGAGTTCCGTCTTGATCGGCGAGATGGGCATGTGCATGACTGAGGTAACGCATTCCTCTTGTTACTTACTTTCTTTCCTTTTTCCTCACTTTTAATCCGCAACTTTTCTAACAGATCGCCAATAAATCCATTTTGATGTATGAGCGCCTGATTACCAACCTCAACAAGAACAACACACTTACCACCGAGAAGGATACCTTGACTACCGAGAAGAATGCTTTGGAAGAGAAAATCAACTGCATCCGAGCCGACCTCAAAAATACCGAGGAATCCCTCACAAGCAAGGTGACCGAGCTCTCCAAAATCGAAGCCGAGAAAACAGCTCTAGAAGCCCAACTGACCCTCTCTAAAAAATCTGAAGAAGTGGCCTTAAACAACATAGGCTGGGAGCTGCGAACTTGCCAAAATGATTTGGAAGCTGCTAATGCCACCGTCACCAATCTCGAGCAAAAGCTATTGGAGGCCGGCTCTTTGTCTAGTGAGGAGCAGAGACAACAAATTATTGAAGATTATAAGAGTTCAAACGACTTCGCCAACAGTGTTGAAAGTGAAGCTTATCCGTTCTTTGTACAGGGCATGAACCACGTCTTAAGGCAGATCGCTTGCAGCGGGTTGGAAATTCGCCCCGAGCAACTCGCTGAATGGGGAGCCAATTCATTATTTTGCTCGTCTGCTCGCCCCGGCCACTCCCTCGTGCCCTTCAATGAAGACGAATTGGAATCGTTGGCCGTGACCGATGCTGAGAAGGGCTTGTCACCCTGGAATCCACCTCATGTCGCCAGCGCCACTGTTACTGACCTCATGACACAAATCTGGGCATCTCAAGCTCCTCCATCCACCGGCGATAATGCTCAAGTCCAAGCCGATGACGAAGTTACCATCTTGGATACTACTGAGGGTACCGAGGAACCTGCTTCTGCTTCAACCGAGAACAACACTGCCCCTTGAGCTTGAACTTATAACAATGGCCTACGTGCCTTTCTGGCCTCCGTGCCTTGTCCCAAAAACAATTTAAATTTTTATACTGTAATATTTTAACTTGCTTTCCTTTATCCTTGAATGACTGCATTACATAAGTTTTTCTCAAGCAAAACCATCTTTCACTCGCTCTAAGGCGATCACCATTTAGCCAAGTCCCACTCGAACACCAACTCTTTTTGCGAGCATAAAGCCCTCTATGCTCGTAAAAAGAAACTAATTCGAGAGCAGGAAACCTCTCCTCAAATCTTCTCGAACATAAAGCCCTTTATGCTCGAACGAAGACTTAAAGGAGATTCAACTCGAACACCAACTCTTTAACCGAGCAAGAAAAAACTCATGTTCGGTAGAGAAAATCGAGGAAACAACAAAAGCCAACTCGAAAACCCACTTTTCAAACACAAGGTTGAAAAAGACAATCGAGTTTCACCATTATTAATTATCATGAGAAAAAGGATCAGAGAATTACATATTGCAAATCAATTACCAATAATATTTCTTCAAATGATCCGCATGCCATGGATGCTTTAACTCGTCACCATCCTCTGTCCGCAACATGTAAGTGCCTTCCTTAATGATTCTCGAAATCTGAAAAGGACCTTCCCAGTTTGGTGACAGCTTTCCCCATTCAGCTCGATGGCCCGTTGCCTCAATCTTACGGAGAACCCAATCCCCCACAGCAAACGATCGACCACGAACTCTCTTATCGTGGTGAGCCTTTGCTCGTTGCTTATAGTTGGCCATTCTCATTTTGGCTTCCAGCCGCTTCTCCTCTAATAAATCCAAATCTGCTGCTTGAGCTGTGTTATTAGACTCGACATTGTAGTTTAAGACCCTATGAGTGGGCAAGTACATCTCCACTGGAGCCATAGCATCAGACCCATAAGCTAAAGAAAAGGCGGTCTCTCCTGTTGGACCCCTTACTGTCGTTCTAACTGCCCACAAGGCTGAAGGCAGCTCGTCTACCCATCTTCCAGCTTTTTCTTCCAAATTCCTCTTCAAAACATGCAAGATTTGTTTATTCGCAGCTTCACCGCCCATTGCCTTGTGGATATGCCACGATGATTGCCAATGTTTTACCCTCATCCGCCGCATGCCTTGGTAAACTTTTTCTCGGGTCCCATGATCGACACGATTGCTCGCGGGGCAAACCCAAGCACCATATGTGCTCGTGTACAAAGTCGATAACATTTACCTCACTTATGGTTGCCAATGGCTTCGCTTCCACCCATTTCGTAAAGTAATCTACAGCGACTACTGCATACTTGAATTTCGACCGAGCAACGGGAAAAGGACCAATCAAGTCTATTCCCCACATATCAAACGGCCACGATGCTATAACAGGGGTCTGCTCGGTGGATGGCAAACGTGGAATATCCGCATAACGCTGACACTTGTCACATCGGCGAACATACGTCTCGGCATCCCGTCGCAATGTTATCCAGTAAAATCCAGCTGCTAACACTTTCTCGGCTAGTGATCGTTGACCAGGGTGACCTCCACACTTGCCTTCATGCACTTCGCCCAAGATTCCTTCTGTCATCTCTGGTGCGTCCAAAATAATTTGGATGCACTGAGTAAGCCCAATCCAAACACCTGGCTTTCAACGTGTCCGTGAATCCTCTAAGCCCAACTCTGTAATAAGGAAGAACAAATGTGAACTGGGCAGGGGCACTCCCTGCAAAGGCCCTCCGGCGTGTAAATCAGTACACAAATAAACAGTGAAGTAAGTAATTTGACAGAGTTTTGGCTAGAGAATTAGATTGCGCATACCTCTCCCCAAATTTTGCCAAGCTTTTATACGCACCGGAGACATAACTGCCCATAACCATGAGTAACCGCCCATGATTAGCATTAACTGCCCAGGATCTCTATTAACTGCCCATGATTGGCATTAACTGCCCCACAAACGGTCATGGCCTTTAATAAATAGCATTTAATTAGCTCACTGATGACAAAGAGTTATCCGTAGAACTTGTTGGTCATTACTGTTGGTCAGGATTCTTGCTCGGGTGTAACCACCCTCAACTGTTACCTTGATCTTTACCGAACATGAATGTCCTCACCTGTTAATAGCTCTTACTGATGTAGACGAGCAATAATGCTCGTTTATCAATTTTGCTCGTTTAGCCGAGCCCCCATCTCACAAGTAGCTAACCTGACCGAAACTAAGGTTTTGCCTGGTTGCTCGCATAACACCTTTGCTCGCTTGCTCGTAGGACACACACACGCCTGACACGTGGCTCATGGATTGGGCCTATTGGGCCATGCAGCTCAGAGTGTTTGCTCACAAAGAAGGAAGTTGAGATAGAATCCTTGAAAGGTGAGCTTGACAAAGCCAATGAAACTGTGGCTAAATGGAATTCTAAAAAAACTCAAATTAGATGAGATGTTGAAGATTGGACAGAATGACAAATCTGGACTAGGGTTCAAGCCAAAGACCTTTATCAAGGAAGGTGAAGGAACCTCATCATCCTCCTTTAAACCTAAACAGTCTTCACATACCTTTCAAAACCCAAAATTCTTTTAAAAACCTAAAACTAGTAAGAGAAATTTTGTGTCATTACTGCCACAAACCTAGACACATTCCGCCCTTTTGCTGCCAGAAAAAGACAGATTATGCTGAATAAATTAGACAAGCTTACTTGACCCGCAACCAGATGCAGCACTGAATACAGCTGCATCACAAACTGTATCAGCCAAAGATGTTCAGAAAATCTTGGGTTCCTAAAAGACAGTCAGATGTTGTTCCAGACTCACAGAATTCAGAACCTGAAAGTTTAAAAAATTCTGAAAATTTGGATGCAGCTACTGATGCAACTACATCAGAAGATGCATTGGTCAGAACTTCTGGAAAAGCTGAAACTGAATCTCAACATGCCAAAACTGATCCTATTGTGACTAATTGATATCAGGATGTACCCAGCCGTATACAGAAAGACCATCCAGCCTCTCAAGTGATAGGTAATGTTCATGATGTCATGTCTACAAGGAAAAAATATAAGGTTGATTATCGCAAATTAGCATGCTTATCATAATATTTTTTAGAGAAACCTTGTTACTTATAGATTAGTTAGTTTAGTAATTAGTTTAATTTAGTTTTTATCTCAGAATTTTTTTCTAGAGTCTATACGACTTTTGCTTGCATTGCTTGCTTTCTAGATATTACTCCACAACTTTTATGGATGAACCAAATGATAAAATATTATGGCCTATACAGTGATGTGTTAACCATGTATTGTGATAATATCAGTGCAATCAGTATAATAAAAAATTCAGTTCAACATTGTTGAACAAAACACATTGATATAAGACACCACTTTATTAAAGACTTGATTAAATAAAGTCTAGGGTTTTCCCCTTGAGGTTGGTCTAGGGTTTTTCCTTGCGGCTATGCCGCCGGACACTACGCTACCGGAGGCCCCTCATTTGACCCTCTCTCCTGACCCAGTTTCCTATGCATCTGTCCTTGCTCATCATGCCGCCCCTTCATGTTCAAACCCTAACATCTCTCCCCAACTTCAGGACATTCCTTTAGCCCCTCGCCAACTGGTTACGATAGACAATGATCTGGGCTGCTTGTTCTCGCCACTTGAGATAGAGATGGCTGAGCGGCAGTTTCAGAATACGGTGATCCTGAAATTTTCGGCAGGCAGGCCCTCCCTTTTTGTGATTCGAGAGCACATTGCTTCTACCTGGAAACTTAAAGGCTCATTTGTGGCAGGCTTACTCGATCCACGGCACATTATGGTGCACTTAGCCTCGATTGAGGACCTGGTTCTTGCTCTCTCAAAAGAGTCTCACATGATCAACAGCTACATGTACCGTTCATTTCGGTGGTCTCCTGATTTCACCCTTGGTCAAGATAGCATGTTCGTTGCTGTGTGGGTTCGGCTTCATCATCTGTCGCTTCCGTTTTTCACTCCTTCCTACCTTAAGCGTATTGGTAATACCTTTGGTTGATTTCTTAGGGCGGATGACAAATCCCTTGCTCTTTCTCATCCTATGCATGCGCATATTTGTATTGAGATCGATGTTGCTAAACCTTTGCCCTCGCGTATTTGGATTGGAACGTCGAAGGAAGATGGGTTTTGGCAGGCCATTGACTTTGAAGGTAATATTCAATATTATTCCAGCTGTGGCTTGCTTGGTCACTCGGTACTCGTTTGTAGAAAGGGTCATGGTAGGGCTGGTCCCCAAAAAGACCAATCTATGACTAATGTGCAACCTGCCCATAATAGGAAAGCTTCTGTGGTCATTAATGGTACTCATAATGAAGTTCTTGGCAATAATAATGCAACTCCTGTTAAGGATACTGATAATGAAGTCTTGGGCAAGGATGTTATGCATACTATTCCCAATATGGCTCGTACCCAATGGAGGCCGGTAACTTCTGCTAACCCGATTTTGGCTTCGTCGTCTCATTCTAAGGAGGTACAAGGTAATCCAGTTCCTGAAGTGGCAGGTGGTATTCAGGATCCGGCTCAGCCCCCGACCATGGCCATGTCGGGTTCCCCATCGAAGGATAACCCCCTGCCTATTCTTAATGATTTGGTGGGAACCGTGTCTATTCCTCCCCATGTGCAGGAGGATTCCGATATGGGTGATCATTCTTCTAGCCCTGTTAAGGCTCCTGCTTCAGGCCCCAGTGTTCAGGTTCATAACCAATTCGACCTCCTATCAGAACTTGAGGAGGGTGGTGATTTGGATATTGACAGAATTGATAGGCCAGATTTTTCTTCGCGGGTGTTAAGTCGTTCCTTATCCTTTGATGGAGCTTGTAAGCCTAGGTTTACTCATAAATTGATGAGGTCCAATTCTTTTGATGATTTGCTTAACTTTCCCCCCTCGGCCGCCCCACGTTCTTCAACAGTTTCGTAAACGTTGTAACGTCCTCTCACAGAAAGTAAAACAAAAGGTTTATCTTGATACAAACAAACGACAAACTAGGGCTGCTTCTAAGGCCCCTTCTGCTTTGTCTGCCTAATTGTTTCCGGATGGCGGTCATCTTTTGGAATGCCAGGGGGGTTGGAAATAAGGATACTAGGAATTATCTTAAGCTTCTTCGTTCTCAGCATAGAGCCATGTTATGTGTTCTTTTAGAACCCAAATTAAGGGGGGACCGTATTGCAAAGTTGGCCAAGAAATTACATTTCAATCATAATCTCCATTGTAATCCATGTAACATGCATATTTGGCTCTTGTGGGATAGTTGCATGGAGGTCTCTTTGGTGTCTGTTACCTCGCAGCATGTTACGGTTCGATGTTTGGTGGGGGATGGTTTCAGTGTCCTTGTTTCTTGTGTTTATGCGAAGTGTGATGGGGATGATCGGAAGGAGTTATGGAATAGCTTGGTGGATATCTCTCGTCAGTTTTCTGAACCTTGGATAGTAGGTGGTGATTTTAATGTGATAGCTCACTCTAATGAAAAGTTTGGAGGTGCGGGGTATGACTGGTCGGGTATTCAAGACTTTAATGATTTTCAGACTATGGCTGGACTGTGTGATGCTGGATTTGAAGGTAGTCAGTACACTTGGTGTAATAATCAAGAAGGCTCCCGTCGTATTTGGCAACATTTAGATCGTATCTTGATTAATGGTTTGTATAATGCTTCTTATCCTGCCTTGACAGTTACTCATCTCAGTCGAATCCATTCTGATCATTCTCCTTTGCTAGTGGACCTGTCTTGTGATCATAAACCTAGAAGGCTATTTCGCTTCCAACGGATGTGTCTTGATCATGCAGATTTTCTGACTTTCGTTAAAGGCCAATGGGAGAGACCCGTGCTGGGCACGGCTTTGGCTGTCTTGCACAGAAAGCTCCAACTGCTTCGGCAGGAGTTAAAACAATGGAATTGGAATGTCTTTGGTCACGTTCAGAGGAGGTTAGCTGCTAAGCAAGATGAAGTTAACAGACTTGAATTGGCTCTTCAATAGGCATGGGATTCAGATCTTGCTTGGATCCTAGATGAGATTAAGCAGCAAGTTTCTCAACTCCTGAATTGGGATGCGGAGCTCATGCAGCAAAAGGCTCGACATCAATGGTTACAGGACGGGGATCGTAATACTTCTTTCTTTCACGCTAGTCTTCGTGATCGGGCCCGGATGAATATGATTTCTCTTCGCATGGACGACGGCAGTTTGAGTTCTGATGCTAATAAGGTCGGGGAGGTTGCGGTTAATCACTTTTCCAATCTCTTTTTGTCTGCTCCACAGACCATTGATGACTCTTTGTTTCGGCACATTCAGGCTAAGGTGACTCTTCAGAATAATGACGATCTTTTACAAATGCCTACGGAGGCTGAGATTTGGAAGGCTATTAAGGATCTCAATCCAAACAGTGCTCCAGGTTCGGATCGTTTTACAGGGCACTTCTTTGTGGGTTGCTGGAATATCATCAAGTGTGAGGTTATTGCAGCAGTTCAGGAGTTTTTTGCTGGTGCTTTGATGCATAGGGGTATGTCTGCTACTACTTTAGTTCTTATCCCTAAGGTGGATAATCCGACGTGTTTGTCGGATTTGCGTCCTATCAGCCTTTGCAACTTCACGAGTAAGATAATTTCTAAGATTGTAGCCACTCGTCTTGCTACAGTTCTGCCAGTTATCATTTCTTGGGAACAATCGGGTTTTGTCAAGGGGCGTAGCATTCAAGAAAATATTACTCTTGCGCAAGAGTTAATCCACATGATTGGTTGGAAGTGTCGGGGTGGTAATGTGGCTTTCAAGCTTGACATGAGTAAAGCTTACGACCGCTTGGAGTGGGATTTTCTCCAGAATTTTCTGTTGTCTCTTGATTTTAGTTCTTCCTTCTGTGATTTGGTTGGGAGGTTGATTGGTAATGCTTGGTACTCTATTCAGGTCAATGGTGGTTGTTTTGGTTTCTTCTCCTCTTCTCGGGGGCTTCGTCAAGGGGACCCTCTATCCCCTCTGCTAGTCATTATGACCCAAGAAGTTCTTTCTATTGCCTTAAATAAAGCTGTTTCTGATCAGTCTATTACTCCCTACTCTCATGGCCGGGGTGGCCTGTTGATATCACATCTATTGTACGCGGACGATATGCTAATATTTTGTAATGCTGCTAAAAGATACATTCTCGCTCTCCGACAGGTCCTCCATCAGTATGAACAAAGCTCTGGCCAACTTATTAATCTGAGTAAGAGTGGCTTTTATACTCATTCCTCGTGTTCTCATGCCAAATCTCGCCGGATTGCAGCCTGTTCGGGTTGTAGTAGACATGTTTTTCCTATGCGTTACTTGGGGATCCTGATATTTCATGGCAGAGTTAAGCATTCTTATTTTGAAGATATTGAGCACAAAATTACTCGACGAATATCTAGTTGGAAAGCCCGCCTTTTATCTATGGGGGGACGTCTTATTCTGTTGAAGTCCATTTTGAGTAACATTCCCATCCACACTGATCGATGTATTTTATACGTCGATTTTATATGCTTTTATGACTTAAATTATTCTATTTCACGAGGCTTTTCGCTACTAATATATGTTTTCGGTGAGTTTTGTAAGTTTCAGGGTTATTTGTGAAAATACGCGAAACTCCAGGGTTTTAAGTGTAAATTTCAAGAAGAGCCAAAAGAAGAAAAATGAAGACTGTCAATTATGGACACCTTGTGGACGCAAGGTGCCTCAGACCTTGCGACCGCAAGGTAGGCAGTACGGGTCACAAGGCAGAAATCAAGAAACCAAAAGGCCGGACACACTGGAGACCTTGCGAACGCAAGGTACCCAACACCTTACGACCGCAAGGTGGTCAGAATGCTTGATTTTCGGATTTTCACACAGTGGTTCGATTGGATTACAACTCCCGGGTATATATTGAAGTCAGATGCCGAGCCAAAAAGAGAGGAGACGGCTGGAAGCTCTCTTTAATAGATTTTAGGTAGTTTTTAGACTGTATAACATAGTTAGATTTTGTAATTCCAAGTATTGAAGATCAAATCATGTATCATATCATCTCCATGTGCTGTTCATTGTCTATGATGAACTAAACCATCCATAATCTAGGAGGTGGGAGGTAACTTGTATCAAAATTATGCTTTAATTCTTATATATGTTCATTCAATGCTTGTTGATTGTGTTGTTTATCAATCCCTCTATTATTTTGCTTTGAACAAATGAATGTAATCGCAAATAATAAAGGCCTAGAGGTGCGGATAACTGCATGACCAATGTGCATATGTCGTACACTGGCTCACCAACACAATAAATTGGACCTATCGATGCACGAGAGTGATAAGTTAGGACCAGGTTCATACATGATCTAGGTGACAGATAGATCATAAATCTAGGTGACAACTAGATTGACAGTTCCTGTGCTTAGGATATAGAATGGATGAATTTTGCGGGGATGGAGGCTGAACCAATTGTTCAACAGACTATATCTATCTTTAGTGAACGAACCCAAGAAATTGAATGATAATATTATGAATTGAACATAAAGGAGATACAAGTGAAACCCAGAATCCTATATTGCCACCCACCATAAGATCTTCATATCTGTTATTACTGTCTAATTAGTTAAACATCTATAAATAGTAGTTTAGAATAGAAATAAATATAAAAACCCCCTTTAGATTAATAATTTGCTATCAATAAATTGCACTGTTCGTGATCACTTGTCTCTGTGGGTTCGACCCTTGCTTCCAATACTATTCTATAATAGTCTTGTCCACTTGTAAGGAAAAAGATTAATTAAAACATCGATCAAGTTTTTGGCGCCATTGCTGGGGACAAGCTAGTTCACGTAGTTAGTTTGTTGGTAACGTAGTTTTTAATTTAATTTAGTTTTTAGTTTAAATTTCAGTTTTCATAAAAATAAAAATACAAAAAGATTTTATTTTATTTTTAATAGTTAGTTGTTTTTAAATTGCTTTAATTTATTTTTATGCACGGTCGTAGATCCTTGAATCCTAAATTGGTAGACTTAAATCAAGATATTAATATTGTTAAAAGAAATCAAGAAGTCCTTGAAAATCTAGCTTAAGAGTTTGATAGTCAAGACCAATTGAATCAAGAGGATCCTCTGGTTGATCCTCCAATGGAAGAAACTAACAATAATCGTAATCCTGAAAATCCAGTTGACCTAGTCAACAGGAATCAAAAAGAAGAAGAACCTGCAAGAAGAAATATGGAAGTAGTGGTAAATCAAAGAACTATTAATGACTTTAGCAGACCTTCATTAAATGTTGTGACATCATGTTTAGTCTTGCCAGATGCTGTAAGGAATTTTGAGTTAAAAGGTCATTATTTTAATGCTATACCATCTTTTCATGGGATGCCCCATGAAGATCCTGTCAGTTTCTTAAGAGAATATGAATACATGATGAGTACTTTTCCTTTAGGAGGGTTGACTGAAGATCAAATCAAAATGAAATATTTTCCCAGTGCATTAAAAGAATTGGCAATGAGATGGTTTATGAACTTAACACCAAATAGTGTTTATACTTGGGCTCAATTATATGATTTGTTTATGAGTAAATTTTACAAGCATGCATCTCTTACTGAATATAGAAAACAAATCATGTCATTCCAAAATGAACCAGGTGAAACATTCCATGAGTCATGGGATAGATTTAAAAATCTGCTCATTATGTGTCCTCATCATAATTTGGCTCAACATGTGTTAGTGCTTCAATTTTACCATGGTCTTTCGTCAGGCTTACAAACTATGGTTGATAGTGCATCTGGTGGTTCTATTAATAGAATGACACCAGAAGTACTAGAAGAATTATTTGAGATGTTAAGTATTAATTCCCAACAGAAAAGTGCTAGAAATAAAAATAGAAGCCTATATCAATTGCAAGATAATTCAAATACACAAGCTCAATTTGAAAACTGGCAAATTCAAGAAGCATGTGTTTTATGTGGATTATATTCTCATGCTACTAATTTTTGTCCATCAAGTGCTATGTATTCTGAACAGGCTAATGCTATGAATATGTACCCTCAAAGGCCTAGGAATGATCCCTATTCAAACACTTATAATCCTGGTTGGAGGAATCATCCTAACTTTTCTTGGGGAGGAAATAAGCCTTTGCAACCTCAACAATTCCAACCTCAACCACCACAACCTCCACAGTTTCCAAATCAAAATCAGTTGAGAATTGAAGAAGTTCCCAAACAAGATGTGGGAAGTAAAGGTCAAGCAGCATTGATGAAATACATGCTTGAAGAGATCGAAAATCTAAAGAAACACATTGCAAATTCTGAAGTAGATAAAAGAGAAGAAGGAAGTTCCCTAGTCAAACTGAGCAAGCCAAGTCAATCACCGTCTTGCGAAGCGGTAAGGTAATAGGTGAAGAGGTAAGTGACCCTAATCCTTCTTCTAAAGTGCCTGCTAGAGTAGAAAATTCTGAAAAGGAAATTGAAAAAGAAATCGAAAAAGATAATGATAGTAATAAAGAGAATAATGAATTAAGTAATCAAGAAGTAGAAGTAGAAAAAGAAGTAGAAGTTCCAAATAAGGAACAAGAAAAAGAGGTTCAAAATAAAGAAAATACAATAGAAGTTGAAAAAGAAGGAGATCAAGAAGAAGAGGAACCTTATGTGGCTCCACCACCTTATGTTCCTCCAATTCCGTTTCCACGAAGACTTACGAAAAACCGAATGGACAAACAATTTACGGAAATTTATAATATGTTATCCAAAGTGAATGTTAATCTTCCTTTGCTTAATGTTATTAAAAATATTCCAGCTTATGCAAAGTTTTTCAAAGATCTTCACTCTAAGAAACACAAGTTTGAAAACAATGAAAAGATTATTGTTTCTGAAAACGTAAGCTCTGTTTTACAACCCGAATTACCACCTAAGTTGAAAGACCCTGGTAGCTTTAATATCCAAGTTTCCTTGGGAAGCTCTAAAAAGATGAAAGCAATGCTAGATTTAGGAGCAAGTATTAATTTGATGCCTTTTGCGGTCTATAAACAGTTAGGGTTAGGAGAACTAAAACCCACTAATATGCAATTACAATTAGCTGATCGTTCAGTTAAATATCCTTTGGGTATAGTGGAAGACATCCTAGTTCAGGTTGATAAACTAATCATTCCAGTTGACTTTGTGGTTCTAGAGATGGAAAGGAAAATCTGCACCAATAATGAAGTCCCAATATTGTTAGGCAGACCATTTATGGCTACTGCCAATACAATGATTAATGTGAAGAATGGTAAACTCACAATGTCGGTCCTAGGTGAAACTGTTGAAATCTCTGTGTTTGATGCTATGAATAGACCTAGTGACATAAGTGTCTGTTTTTCAATAGATGAGATTGAAAAATTATCAACTGAAACTTTTGAAGAAGAGGAAGAATATGAGAGAGATAGATTCATAGTTTATGATGATAGTCCTATCCCTCCCATAAAAATTGACATTGAGGAGATTGAAAGAGAAATAGAAGAAGAAGAAAGACAAGAGAGAGAAAAGTTAGAAGCTAGTAAAAAGAAAGATAAAGAAGAAATAAAGAAAGAATCAGAAAATAGTTCTGATAAATGTGAAAAAGTAAAGCAAGAAATTAATGAAATCAAGGATGATGAAGTAGAGATTCTGAAATCTCTCTTTGAAGAAATTGAGATAGAAAATATTGATGAAGAAAATAAAGAAGAAAATAAAGTAGAGAATGAGGAGGCTAAAATAAAAGAAACTATTAAGGTAGAAAATTCTGAATTTTTTTTTGTTTTTTGTTTTTGTTTTTTTTCTAGGAAAGCAGGGCGGCACCTGCGGGAATTTTATTAAAAAATAAAAAAGGTACAAACTTGAGGGGGAAACCAGCCTTGCCCTTATATATGGGAGGACAGAGGAGCCTAACCTCGAAAGAGAGATACAAGAGGACTAAAAAATTAAGAAATTCTAACATAGGGAGTGTTACTAGCATCTAACAAAATGAGACCTTTAGAAGGACTGGGAATAGCCGAAATATCGTGGAAAACCATATTCGAACGAGAGTCACATGCTAGATTAGCCAAACTATCAGCTACCTTGTTAGCCTCTCGGAAACAGTGAGAAAAAATAAATCGCCCCGCAGCTTGGAACTGGACAATCTCTCGAACAATATAAGGGTGCACCCAGGGTAATTTGTGGCCTTGAGAAAAACAATCAAAAAGAACCTTGGAATTCGTTTCTACAATGGCATCATGGTAATCATTTTCAAGCAGCCATTTAACACCAAAATAGAGGGCTTTAATTTCAGCAACCATGTTTGAACAGACATGATAGAATTGAGAATAAGCATAGATGCAACGACCCATAGAATCACGAACAATACCCCTTCCACCACTTAAACCCGGATTGCCACGACTAGCCCCATCTGAGTTAAGCTTAACAATACCAAAGGGTGGGGGAGGCCAAACAACGGACTGAATCTGAATTTGCCGTTTACGACCAAATTGAATTGGAGAAGGCTGAGAAAGATCTGAAATGTGATAACCCACAGCATGAAGAATATTCTGAAAATCAGAAGAGATATTAGCAGCAGCCTTAGAAACAGAAATTCGATTATTATCAAAAATCGCCGCATTACGGTGCTTCCAAATATGCCAAAGAATAAGCGAGGGGAGCAAAGTAAATGGAAGCGCTTTACTATGTAACCACCATGAGAAACAGATGTTATGGATAGAACCTGGCTGGGCCGAAATATCAAAGAGAACATTGAAGTGCTGCCATAAGGAAGAAGCAAACAAGTTGTCTATGAAAACATGCTGGAAAGTTTCAATGTGGCCTTGGTCACAGCAAAAGCATTTAGAAGCCAAAGAGAGACCCTTTTGTCTGAGAGCTTCATCAGTAGGGAGTCTTCGGTCAAAAAGATGCCAAAGAAAAATACTAATGTGCTTAGGAAGGGCCTTATGCCATATAAAAGCAGAAGAAAGCAGCCTTGGATGAGGGTCTCGAATTAGAGGGAAGACCGAAGAAAGAGAGAAAAATCCAGATGTAGAAGCAGTCCAAAAAGGCCGATCATCAGAGTTGTGAATTGAAATAAGCTGGGAATTAATTTGAGCCTTAGCAGCATGGGGAAGCCTAGACCAATCATCGCTGGGAAGCAACAGAATCAAGCAACAGCTCCCGCACTGTATTGCTAGAACAATCAGGAGGCTTGTCCAAAATAATATCAAAAATCCATTTATCATACCAAGGAGAACATTGGCCCTTTCCAATAATCCAAAAGATATAAGGCTCAGCTATATCGCGAGCCTTTATCATTCGACGCCAGCTATGCGAGCCACCAGAAACAGCTTGGGAAGGATGAGTATTACGGCAGTATCGGGCAGTTAAGAAAGAGGTCCAAAGGTTTGAAGTAGATCGAAAACACCACCAAAGTTTTACTCCAAAAGCTTTAACAATGTTGGACATGCTGTGAATACCAAGACCTCCTTCTTCAGTAGGGCGACAACATTTTTTCCAAGCAGTCCAGTGACTTTTATTCCTACCTTCCAGCTGTCCCCAGAAAAAGTTAGAGCACATCTTATCGATTAACAAGCTAACTGAGACCGGAGGGTCAATAGAATAAAATATGCATTACCACCCCATTTAAAATATGCATTTTTAGGGGAAGGTAACACTTTGCCTGTTATTATAGCAGTCGACTTAACGGAAGAGCAAGAATCTAGTTTGTTAAAAGTTTTATGGACACATAGAGAAGCTTTAGGATGGTCCCTAGCTGATTTAAAAGGCATTAGTCCATCTATGTGCATACATAAAATACATCTAGAAAAAGGTAGCAAACCTTCAAGAGAAAGGCAAAGGAGACTTAACCCACACATGGAAGAAGCCGTAAGAAAAGAAGTTCTTAAGCTCTTAGATGCGGGTATAATTTACCCTATATCAGATAGTAAATGGGTTAGTCCTGTTCAAGTAGTTCCTAAAAAGTCAGGAATTACAGTCGTTAAAAATGAGAAAGATGAATTAGTCCCTACAAGAACAATAACTGGTTATAGAATGTGCATTGATTTGAGAAAACTAAATGCGGCAACTAGGAAAGACCACTTTCCTTTGCCATTTATTGATCAAATCCTTGAAAGACTAGCTGGTCATGAATATTATTGCTTTCTTGATGGTTTTTCTGGTTATAATCAGATCACTGTTGCACCCGAAGACCAAGAGAAAACAACTTTTACATGTCCCTTTGGTACTTTTACTTTTAGGAGAATGCCTTTTGGATTATGTAATGCACCAGCTACTTTTCAAAGATGCATGATTTCTATATTTTCAGATTTAGTTGAAAGATGCGTAGAAGTTTTCATGGACGATTTTTCAGTTTTTGGAAATTCTTTTGATCACTGTTTAGAAAACCTTACATCAGTCCTGAAAAGATGCTGTGAAACTAATTTAACTTTAAGTTGGGAGAAAAGTCACTTCATGGTCAAACATGGAATTGTCTTAGGGCATGTTGTTTCAAATAAAGGCATTGAAGTTGATAAAGCTAAAATTGAAGTTATTTCACAACTACCCCCTCCCACTTCAGTTAAAACAGTTAGAAGTTTTCTTGGGCATGCTGGTTTTTATCGAAGATTTATAAAAGATTTTTCCAAAATCTGTAAACCTCTATGTAATTTGCTAGCAAAAGATACATAATTTATTTTTGATAAGGAATGTTTAGAAGCTTTTAATTTATTAAAAGAAAAATTGACTACTGCCCCTATTTTATCCGGCCCTGATTGGTCACTTCCTTTTGAAATCATGTGTAATGCATCAGATTTTGCAATTGGAGCCGTGTTAGGACAAAGGGTAGATAGAAAGCCTCATGTGATCCACTATGCTAGTAGAACTCTAAATGATGCCCAATTGAATTATACAACTACTAAAAAGGAATTTTAGCAGTAGTATATGCTTTAGAAAAATTTAGATCATATCTGTTAGGATCAAAGGTGATAATTTTTTCCGATCATTCTGTATTGAAATATCTGTTAAGTAAGAAAGATGCTAAACCAAGATTAATTAGATAGATGTTATTGTTACAAGAATTTGACATTACTATCAAAGATAAAAAGGGAACCGAGAATGTCGTAGCTGATCATTTGTCCAGATTGGAATTTTCACCCTTGCTTGAACGTCAATTTCTTGATGATCCTGTCCCCATAAATGATAATTTTCCTGATGAATAACTTTTAGCCATTAAAGATTCTGACCCTTGGTATGCTGATTTTGTCAACTACTATGTGTCTGATATCATTAATCCGGATTTTGATCATTATGAAAAGAAGAAGTTTTTGGCGGAAACTAAAAATTATTTTTGGGAAGCACCTCATTTATACAAAATTTGTTCAGATTCGTTAATAAGAAGATGTATTCCAGAAAAAGACCAACAAGGTATTATGGAATTATGCCATGGATACTCTTGTGGAGGTCATTTTAGTGGAAACAAGACTGCTAGGAAAATTTTGCAATCATGTTTATATTGGCCTACTGTTTTTAGAGATTGTGAATTGTTTTATAGGACATGTGATAGGTGTCAAAGAACAGGTGGAATAGGAAAGAGAAATGAAATGCCCTTGCATATAAATTTGGTTGTTGAAATTTTTGATGTTTGGGGTATTGATTTCATGGGTCCTTTTCCAATGTCAAATAATTGTGAGTATATCCTAGTAGCAGTAGATTATGTATCTAAATGGATTGAAGCAGTAGCAACCAAGACTAATGATGGAAAAACAGTAGTTAAATTCGTAGAAGATTTGTTTGCTAGATATGGAGTACCTAAGGCCATAATAAGTGACCAAAGAACTCATTTTACCAATAAGTTGTTGAATAATGTTCTTAGGAAGCATGGTGTAACTCACAAGTTAGCTACACCTTATCATCCTCAAACATCCGGCCAAGTAGAAGTTAGCAATAGACAAATAAAAGCAAAGATATTAGAAAAGACCGTTAGCCTAATCGTAAAGATTGGGAATCTAAACTTAAGGATGCTTTATGGGCATACCGAACTGCTTTTAAAACCCCCATAGGAATGAGTCCATATAGAATGGTATATGACAAAGCTTGCCATTTACCAGTTGAAATCGAGCATAAAGCATATTGGGCTGTTAAAGAGTTAAATTTAGATTTAACATTAGCTGGAGAAGAAAGATTGTTTCAGTTAAATGAGTTAGAAGAACATAGGTTGAATTCGTATGAAAATGCTAAAACATATAAAGAAAAGACCAAGAAATATCATGACATGGGGTTAGCCAACAAGATGTTTCACCCAGGAATGAAAGTGTTACTTTTTAATTCTAGATTAAGGTTATTCCCCGGAAAATTAAAATCTAAATGGTCTGGTCCCTTTATAATCGTGCGAATCTATCCTCATGGAGCTGTTGATATTCAAAACCCTAAAAATAATGAAGTTTTCAAAGTTAATGGACACCGACTCAAGCCATATTTAGAGCCGATGTCGGTTGAGCGAACAATTGAGTTAATTGCTTTGGTGACAATGAACCACCCCGAGATTAGGCTTGCAGTTTGGTCGAGCCAAAGACGTTAAACAAAGGCGCTAAGTGGGAGGCAACCCACTATTTTGAATGTTATTTGCTTTTATAGTTAGTTTAAATATGTTTTTCTCCGTTAAATTTAATTTTTGGACATTTAATTTTTAATTAAATATGCCAAAATTCAAGTTTGGGGGAGAAAAACATCTTAGTGTTGTATTTATATGTTACTAATAATTTTTAGTTTAGAGTTTTTGTTTAGTTTTTACATACAGGAAAGATACAAAACATAACGGAAGTTAACGAAGGGCTAAACCGCGCAAAAGGCCGAGCTGTTAAAAGAAAACAAGAAGAAGAAGCTACGACACCTTGCGGACGCAAGGTGTGAAGGACCTGCGAACGCAGGCCCCGATAAATGTGAATTTAAATGCGTCGATGTACTGCGCAGAGTCGGAGCGTGTGGAATCGATGCAGACGCCCACCTTGCCGCCCGCCCCACCTTGCGGAGGCTTGGTGTGCGCCACCTTGCGACCGCAAGGTGTAAAGGCCGGAACTTTTCACTTACAATTCACCCAAACCTTTCTCCCTCTTCAAGCACAATAGCAAAGCAGCAGCTCTCCCTCTCAAATTCCGGCAAACTCGTGTAGATCGGCTCAAATTCCGGCACATACTCCAAGATACTCTCTCCTCCTTCATCATTCTTCATCCCCTACCTCCATCCATCCACCATTGCACCCCATCAAGGGTGAAGTTTTGAAGAAGAAGAAGACACTCCATCGCCGGGGCCGATCAAGCTCCAACTTGCGCTCTCTCTAATCTAGGCCGCAAACAAGTAACACTATCACCCACTCTCTTTAATTTCTTACGTAAAATATTTGCATGCTAGGGTGCTAGATAGTTTTCAACGTAGATAAAAATTTTGCATGCTTAGAATTAATTTTTAATTTTAAAATTTTAAAAACTTATTTTATTTGTTAAAACTTTAGTTTTAAATTTTTAATCAAACAAAATGTTACGTAGCGTAGAAATCAGGTGCTTAGTCCTCGGCCCGCTCGGGAGGAAGAACAAAATTTGACATCACAGAGCTTGTGTCTCTGAGGCATCGAAGATATACGGCCAAACTCTCCAAGTCCTGGTGCCCGAAAGGGATTCAAGGCGGAAGAATTTGGCCTCCCCCAATCGATGGCTCGTAGGTGGGGGCTTTGATAGATTCTCGAGGCGGCAGTAGTGCCCATTGTCCGAAAATTCTATGCCAATGGCAACATTGGCATAGATGGGGAGTGTATTAGATCTTTGTTAATGTTAGGAGCGTGGTTGTAGACTTTTTCGTCCCAAAGCATTAACACCTATTTCGGCACCTCCAATCTTTGCGGTTGGTCCGATGACTTTTAGCACACACCTCAACCCCCCGTATCGTCGAGGTGGTCAATGCGACCATCGCCCTCACGGTGTGGTGTGGACCTACAACCGTAATCCACCCTTTGGTCCACGCGTGGAGGAGTCCTTCTTCGAGAACACGGCCAAGCCCGTGTTCAAATTCTGCGGGCGTCTCATGCCTCGGTCACCAACATCTGTGACTTGGGAGAGGCATCTTGACCTACACCATTATGTCGGTGGGTTTGTTGATGTTGGCGTTTGATCAACGGCCAAATCAAGACCCTTATTAGAGGTAGGGCGAATGCGGGGTTCGCGTTCCCGCATTTGATTACCGAAGTTGTGTGCACACGCGAGAGGCCGGACACGCGGAGGTGAAAGGGAGTCTGAAAGCCATTACGAGGGCCATTTTGTTTGAGCACCACCGGTAGAGTGGTGAGGGTTCCTCAGAGAGGAGGGTTCCTCGAAGGAGGAACCCGAGAAGAGAGACCCGGAGAGAGAGGAGGACTTGGGATCTCGATAGGCTAGAAGAGGTTGCCTTAGAAAACCAAATGGCTAATCAACGGTTGGCACAAATTTGTGCTTGAGCCAAGAGATTTTGGTTGGTTTAACACCTGGGGGACAAAATGTCTCAAATTATTATGGGCTGCCCTGCACCTCTGGCACGATCCAGAGTTACATCCTCATTCGTTATTTCCTGAGCTCACCGTGAGTCGAGGCCCAAGTTTCATCCTCTTTCGTTAGGTGGATGCTATGTCCTTTTTATATTTGTCCTACCCCATCAATCCTCTCATATGTACCTATTTTGAGGACAAAATAGAAATTAAGTTTGGGGGATTTTAAACTTTAAGTCTTAGCGAGGTCCTAGCCTAACGAGGAATGGATTGAGCTATGTTTTTAGGGTGAAGAAAAATTTCTTTACGATGACCATCTAAATCTTCACCCTATTTTCCATGTTTTAATTTTTTCTTATTTTCGAGGTGTTGCCTTGACCGAGAATACACTCACATGGATACTCGTGGGTTCCTCTTACGGGGACCCATCATCAAGAAGTCATCGTCATCATCTCCAAATTTCTTTAAAAATATATATATATATTATATAATATAATATTTATATAATATATATATATTATAAATTCAAAATTTTCATCCTCGAGTTTAGGTGTGGTAATGCTAGTCATGTCGATGAGGAGTTAATGCAATGAACCGCATAGTTAGTCAGTAGATCCCTCTGAATTTACTTAATTTTGCGAAACTTTTACTTTTCTCCAAATTCTTCATGCACCCACACCGGTCATAATTATGGATTGATTAGAATAGTTTTATAAAGTTTATAACACCTACTTCATTACAACTAGATATGCACAAGAATATGATGCATAGCCATTCGAACATAATTGTTGCATTAAATTGTAACTTAGGGTCAATTGCATGATAGTTAGATCCTTTGGATTTTTCTCATTTATATATCTCAAGCACACTTTCGAACCGTGTGTGCATGTTAGTCTCAATTGTCCCTACCATCGTCTTAGCGAATGCTTATGTGAAATCCGGTGATGCTAAACATTCAACCCCGATTCCATAGTTGATATGATATTTTGTGTTGTCTTACTTGCTTTAAAAACTATATGAGCATTTGGCATTAAGAAATGACTTAGGCCATCTTTGGATCGTTAGAGCCTAAATATTCCACGACCTATACTAAAAATATCCTAGTGTCCCCGTTGAGCCTAATGAAAAAAGAATGGAGTGTGCTAAGCACACTATTTAAACCCATTCGCCATCGTTTCTATTACCCACATTAACTTGAACCCCTAAAAGCCTATACACTTTTAGCCTACCCTTAGAGAGAGTAGGATGTGGGTGGGGAAATTGAATTTTGGAGGACCACTTCTTTTCGCTTAGGTTATTTTTTCGAAGCTTCTTCTTTTCGTCGTCGAAAAAAAAGAAGCGTAAAAAAGAAAAAAAATTATGTATCGACCGAAAAATGAAACGGAAGAAGAAGAGTGTAAACAAAGATTCAAATGGAAGCATAGCTTTCAAGAGAAAATTATTAGAAAAATTAGCGATAAGAATGATGTGATATTTTTAGAAATATTTATTGCCCAAAACAAGTTTGGGGGAAAGAAGAAAAGTGAAAAGTAACAAAAAGTACCCCTCCACTTGTAGTCTTTGCGGTCCTAGCCTAAATAGGGAAAACTTCCTTTTGCTTGGAAGTATGAGGGATAAAGTGGTAGTCTTACTCTCTCACTTTGAATTCCAATTCCTTTCCATCATCCCCACACCTTGGCCTTACATTACAAGAAATAAAGACCTAATGATCTTCTTGCCAATGCGTTTATGTTGAGTCATGAAATTGATCAAACCCTTCATGTTCATTATTATTCACCCTAAAGCTCAACGTGTTAGCATAATCTTAGCTATTACAAGTCATTGGGATAGAGAGAGCATTGTATGTCATACATAGAAGTGCATGGGATGGATGTATAAATCCTTGGGACCTTTGCATGCATGGCCCAGGGTTTGGATCTCATAATTCTTAATGCATAATTTTCTATTAAACTTTGATTTTCATATGAATGTGGTGTTTAGCATAATAATTTTTAGTTAAGATATTCTTTAAGGCGGTGATCACACACACACGGAGAAATTAGAAGTAGTGCGGATTTTAAGAAAAGATCGGTTGGTTTTGTGTGACTAAGCCTATATATGTGGTGAGCATCGGGCGAGATTACTTGCATACCATACACCTATAACTTGAGATGAAAGCCAAAAAGATTTTATGTTTATTAAGTAGTTTAATTTTTACACGCATTTTGTAAGTCGAGTCACTTTCGAAAGAGTCTCCTTGAGTTTGTGGGTTTATAGAGGAGTGTAAATAGTGTCACCCTCCAAAAGATTTTAATTTTGTTATTTATATGCTTTTGTATTTATAAGTATTATTGTTTACTCGTTGACGAGCAAAGTTTAAGTTTGGGGTATTTGATCGATGTATTTTATCGTCGATTTTATATACTTTTATGACTTATAGGAAATTATGCTATTTCGGACTTTTTACTAATAATGTTTTCGGTGAGTTTTGTAAGTTTTAGGGTTATTTGTGAAAAATCTGGCTTCAGAGAGGTTACAAGTACAAATTTCGAAGAGCCAAAAGAAGAAGAAAAATTTTGTCAATTACGGACACCTGCGGACCCTTGAGTGCCGCAGTACTGCGGCTACTTAAGTAGCGTCACCGAGGTCAAATCAAGCGAATCGAAACCAAGGTCGGAGACCTTGCGGGCGCAAAGTGTACCAACACCTTGCGACGCAAGGTGGTCGAAATGTTTGATTTTCGGATTTTCACACGATGGTTAGATTGGATTACAACTCAGGGTATATATTGAAGTCGGATCTTAGAGCCAAGAGGCAGTGAGGCTCTGCTTTAATAGATTTTAGGTAGTTTTTAGACTGTATAACATAGTTAGATTTTTGTAATTTCAAGTATTGAAGATCAAATCATGTATCGATCATCTCCGTAATGTTCATTGATGCTATGATGAACTAAATCATCCATAATCTAGGAGGTGGGGAGGTAACTTGTATCAAATTTATGCTTTGATTCTTATATATGTTCATTCAATGCTTGTTGATTGTGTTGTTTATCAATCCCTATATTATTTTGCTTTTGAACAAATGAATGTAATCGCAAATAATAAAAGGCTTAGAGGTGCGATAAGCTGCATGACCAATGTAATACATGTCGGCTCACCGCACAATAAATTGGACCTATCGTGCACGAGTGATAAGTTAGGACGAGGTTCTTACATGATCTAGGTGACAGATAGATCATAAATCTGGTGACGACTAGATTAGCAGTTCTTGTCTTAGGATATAGAATGGATGAATTTTGCGGGGATGGAGGTGAACCAATTGTTCAACAAACTATATCTCTTTGAGTGAGAGCGAACTTG
>CM028378.1:107243408-107375799 GCA_013146195.2 Codonopsis lanceolata | reverse complement strand
GCATATGTAAAAAAAATCATTATATCTGAAGAAAAAAAATTCATTTGCATTCTTCATGCATATGTAAAAAAAATCATTATATCTGAAAAAAAAAATCATTTGCATTCTTCATACATATGTAAAAAAAAAAAAAAAAAAAAATATATATATATATATATATATATATATATATATATATATATATATATATATATATATACATATATATATGATGTATGCTTTCCATTCATGCATTTGCATTTTGGCATGCATTTAAAATTTTCCATTTGCATTTTTCGTGCATATGTACCTAAAAAAAATACTCCCTCCGTCCCTAAATAATCGTCCTAGTTGACCCGGCGCACAGTTTAAGAAAAAACAATTGACTTGATTATTTATATTGGTTTAATGTGTAGTTTCCTTTAATGTCCATATGTATGTGGCCCATAATTAAAGTAGAGTGAAATAGTAAGGGTAAAATGGTAAAAGTGATGTTCTAAAAAGGTAAGTTTTAAAGTGGACAATTATTTTGGGACGGACGAAAAAGGAAAGGAGGACGATAATTTATGGACGGATGGAGTATATGGTAAAAAAAATGATAATACTTCATGTTGCATATAACATGTCTTCGCAAATATCATGCATGTGTCCGAAAATGCGTCTAAAAATGTATTCAGAAAAAATGTATTGTGACTCCGAAAAGTCTGTTGCGTAGGCACGTGTCAAAAAAGAAAAAATATATATTGCATCCTAAGTAGGGGTGGCAATTCGTGTTATCGTGTCGTGTTCGTGCTTCATTATCGTGTTTTAATATTATCTATCTTATTTTATCATAAATAAAACAATAAATATTAATTTGAATATATTAACAATTTCGTACCTTTCGTGTCGTGTTTCGTGTTGTGTCGTGTCGTGCTGGGCTTATCGTGTCATTTGTCTCTGTAATCGTGTTTTATAATCGTGCCTTATTGGTTTGTGCTAACGTGTCGTGCCAGGCATTGCCACCCCTAATCCTAAGCATGTATCATCTAGTTTGAATATATTAGTTGCATAAAAATATGTATCGCAGAGTCAAATAGTGTCAAATATCCAAGTATGCATCGCAAAATTAATTGGCATGAGATACATATCTTTGCTATAAATAAATTGCCAAATTGCATCATTCTAGTGCATAAATTGCATACATAAGCATCATAAGAAAGCACAGGTATACTCCAAAAGTCCAAAAAAGTACAGAAATTAAGCAGATCTGAAGAAATCGACCAAATGGGTTGGTGAAAAAAAAATACTTACATCAGGATTTGAAAGATACGACACGTGTGTATGCCAATCATGAACCAGATTGCCCCATTCATCATTTGAGTAGAAGTATTCAATATGATTTCGGTTCAAAGGAGGAAGTTCTTTCCTTTCTTCGCCCGAATCTGGGTTCATCGGTGCTTTTCCTTTCCTGGATCTTGAGGAAGAAGCCATCTATTCGGTAAAACAAACAATTTGGCGGAAGAAAATTGAGAAAAGGAGAAGAAATGAGAAAAGAAGGAAAATGGCAGAAGGAAAGAAATCGCAGAAGCAGAAAATGGAAGAAGGCTACTGCCTTCTGCTCTCTTTCCCGTAAATGAAGAAGAAAGTGGAAATTTTCACTTTCCCCCCTCCAAACAAATCAAGTTCAGCACTTAAGTCCTCAGTTTGCAGAAATTGCAAATTGACCCTGAAAGCTTAACGAAAAGTTAACAAAGTTAGCTTTGTTAACCAAAATTGACAGAGTCATTCATCAGAAATCAAAAGAAAATTCATATCCTCAACCGGTCAGCACCAAGAAAGCCGGAAAAGTAGAAAAAATATCAATGGTGGAGGTAAAATCCCTAGAAAAAAAATGCAAAAGAATAAATAAAAAAAGAAGAAAGAGATGCAAAAATAAGAAATGCAGCATCAAAAGAAAATCTCCAACAATGATCAGAAACTATGCAGCAAAAGAAAGCAGCAGCAGCCAATGCATGAAAAGGTAAAGAAAGGTAGAGTATTCCTATTTTACCTAAAAAAAAAAAGAGAGAAGCAAAAAAAAAAAATCTTTCTCTCCATCGTATTCGACGACGGGTGTTGACCCTGAGGATACGACTTTCAAAAAATAAAAATCTTTTTTTATCGTATTCAACGACGGGTATTGACCCTGAGAATACGGTTTTCAAAAAATGAAAATATTTTTATATCGTATTCAACGACGGGTATTGACCCTAAGGATACGATTTTAAAAAAGAAAATCTTTTTTTATCGTATTCGACGACGGATATTGACCCTGAGGATACGATTTTCAAAAAGAAAATAAAATCTTTTTCTATCGTATTTAACGATGGGTATTGACCCTGAGGATACGATTTTCAAAAAGAAAATCTTTTTCTATCGTATTCGACGACGGGTATTGACCCTGAGGATACGGTTTTCAAAAAATGAAAATCTTTTTTTATCGTATTCAACGACGAGTATTGACCCTGAGGATACGATTTTCAAAAATAAAATTCTTTTTCCATCGTATTCGACGACGGGTATTGACCTTGAGGATACGATTTTCAAAAAGAAAAGAAAGTATTTTTCCATCGTATTCAACGACGGGTATTGACCCTGAGGATACGATTTTCAAAAAAAAGAAAATCTTTTTCCATCGTATTCAACGACAGGTATTGACCCTAAGGATACGATTTTCAAAAAGAAAATCTTTTTCCATCGTATTCAATGACGGGTATTGACCCTGAGGATACGATTTTCAAAAAGAAAATTTTTTTCCATCGTATTCAACGACGGGTATTGACCCTCGAGGATACGATTTTCATTAAAATCTTTTTATCATATTCAACGACGGTATTGACCACGAGGATATGATATCCCCGAAAAAAAAAAACCACCGTCGTGTTCTCGGACGGGTATTGACCCGAAAGACATGATATCCTGCCATCCTAGATGGTTGATTGATTTTGTTTGAGGCTGAACTACATTTGGTCTAATTCCTTTTATTAAGGGTTACGTAGGCAGCCTACTTTAGTAGGTCCGACCATTAGAGCATTTAGTTTGCATATTTGCTTAAAAACTACGAACCTGCTATAACCAACTAAACAAGTCTAGGATATGTGAGATTTGGTATGCATTATAAACTGCTGCATTATAACTGCTATATGTTGCATCACTCCCCCGTCATAATTTACACGAAATTTGGGAGTCTATTTCTTATCAACGATGTTCGTCTACTAAGTAAGCTGCAGGTTACCCGTAGACTCCATCGTTAAGGGGCTCTGTAGACACCCCAATTTAGTACCCCTGATATGTAACATGACATGAAATATAAAGACCTGTTAAATCTTAACCAATGTCAAGTTACAGGGTTTAAAGATGCGAAAGACAAAGCAGGATGCGTAAAACAGTGAAATGCAGGGGGCCAAAGTGCCAAAAAGACCCTAAATTCCAAACCAGGCGCCACCCATAGAAGAAGTGGGCTCGGCACCCAGTTTACTATAAGGCAGCGCCAGCTTTGTGCTAAGTCATTGTAGCACTTTGCTCTTGGTACAATTCTCTTAGCGCGTGGTACAAACCGATGAAGCACAAAAAGATCAAACTTAACGATGAAGGAAAGTCATTCTTCGCCTATAAAAGGAAGGCTTCGGCAGTGAATTTGACACAGTTCACAAACAAAATTTTACGCAGTCAAATCGCTGAGAGTTTACGCGCAGTGAGCGAGAGAGAGTTCCCCTCCTCCTATAAGCCTCGAAACCCTGCCAAATCTCCTCCAAACTCAAAACCAACCGGTCAAAGTGAACCATAGCCTTCCAGCTAGGTTTCCACCCTATTCCCCCGGTCCAAAAATCTCAAAAGGAGCAGTAGCCCTGCCCGAATCCAAAGGCCAAATCTGCCAGAAGCAAGCAGTTGCTCTGCCCGATTTCCGCCTCCCTCAAGCAATCAATCAATCAGTCTCAACCAGTTGCTCCGCCCGGATCCCGAGGCCAAAAGCAGCTTTCGGAAGCAGTTATTATGCCCGAATCTTCACACCACTTCATCAAAAAAAAAACCCTTCTCCCCGAAGGACAAGCGAACACACCCTAAATCCGCTAAAGGTAAGGTTTTTTTTTTATTTTATAAAAAGTGCTACTTTTCATCCAGCCCAATGTAAATTAATAAGCAGTTGCGTTGCCCGGATTTATTTAGAAAATAGCACTAAAAAGAGCCATTATTATGGTCAAATATTTTTAAGTATATTTGTAATTATTGTAAAGAGACTGCTGCAAGTCCGTAAATAATGTAAATACAGATGTATTTGTTTTCTTTTCTGTCTTTTAATGCTTTATCTATTTGCTAGATAAATATAACAAAAAGCATACTTTAGCCAAAAACTAATTTTGAAACCGAAAGGGCGAGTTGGTGCCTAGCAGCTTCCCAACTCGTAACTTAGCCTCTGAACCCGTTTTTGCAATCTCTGGTTTTATTTTTGGTTTTTCTTTATTTCTTCCTTTAAAATAAAGATGTCGACTCTATTAAAACATTTTGGATCGTAGTGGGGCCTCGCAACATCCTTTCTTATTATTTTCCGTTTTCCCCTAGAAAAGGAAGAGTGGGAATGAAAGGGTGATGTATTCTTATATCCTGGTATCCCCTAAAAAAGGGATAACTTGATATAGAAATCTCAAAGCACTCATAGTGATCCGAAATAGGCCATAAGACAATTTTCGCAAAATCCATAGTGCGGCCTCGCAACATCCTTTCTTACACTTTCCATTTTCCCCTAAACAAGGGAAGATGTGAATGAAAGGGTGATGTATTCCCGCATCCTGGTATCCCCTAAAAAAGGGATAATTTGATACAGAAAACCCAAAGCTCCCATAACGGACCAAAAACTCACTTTGGTGATCGAGGCGTATTCAACACGCTATTTTGACAACACCCTTTCCGCATTTATAATTTCGTCCTCCCCTAAACAAGGGAGGGTGAAATGGAAAGCGTCGTGTCCCGGTTCCGCACGTACGTGCACCTCTATCCAAGGGCGCGCGGGGCGCGGGCGCATCCCGGGGAACCCACACTCGCCTTGATGTCTCTTATGTAGTCAACAAACTCTCTCAGTTCATGCATAGACCAACCATCAAGCATTGGAATGCGGCCAAGTGAGTTTTACAATTTCTATGCGGGTCTAATGATGTTGGAATTCTACTTCATCGTCAGTCTCTCCATGCGTTCACCAATCCTGACTAGGTGGGAAACAAAGATAACTACACTTCCACCAGTGCCTACATTGTCTATCTTGGAAGTAACCCGATCTTGTGGAGCTCTAAGAAACAATGCATTGCTGCTCGCTCCTCGACTGAAGCTAAATACCGAGCTGTGGCCGCCACTGCTGCTGAAGTTCGCTAGATTGTGTCTCTCCTCGGTGAGCTCGGTATCACCTTCTCAACTCAACTTGTCATTTATTGTGACAATGTGGGTGCCACTAGCATGTGCTCCAACCCTGCCTTCCATGCTTACATGAAACATGTGGCCTTGGATTTTCACTTCATTCAAAAACATGTTCAAGACAGGCTCTTACAGGTTTCCCATGTCTCCTCGACTAATCAGTTAGTCGATGCTCTTACCAAGCCGCTTGCTCGCCAGTGCTTCCAGCAATTACTTCACAAGATTGGTCTCTCCTCTCGACCATTCATCTTGCAAGGGCATATTAGAGAATAATATTTGCAATTATTATTTAGTGATAACTACCGTATATAGTTCATTTCATTGTATAGTTCTTTTCTCATTATAACTCTTTACTTGTATATGTTTCTTGTACCATACTCTTTATGTATCCCTAATAGTAACTCTCTATATAAATATGTGATTCAATCAATGGAAAAGCTATGTCGTTATTTCTATCAAGTGTGAATTTCTACAACAAATGCATCGCATGCAGAATGTTTAACGTTTTAAAACACTTTTAATGTCAGGAAACTTACGTGAGAAAACGATTCTCGAGAAATCTATCCAAAGAGATAATTGCAAAAAAAAAAAACTGACCTATTTTATATTTTGCAAAATTAAACTCGTGTATTGATTTTCACCAAATTGAACCTCCACATATTTTCATTTTTGTAATTCAAACCTTCCGTCAAAGATGTGTTAATTTTTTTAATGGGATGATGAGTTGACTGTCATGTTGGCAGTTGACATGGACACTGGTGTAGACACCCCAATTTCGTACCACTGATATGTGACATGACATGAGATATCAAGGCCTGTTAAAAACATTAACGAATGTCAAGTTACAGGGTTTAAAGTGCAAAAAAAAAAAATACAGGATGCGCAAATAGTGAAATGCAGGGGGCCAAAGTGTAAAAAAGGAGGCTAAAAAAGGATCCTGACGCCACCCATGCCACCTCTTGGCGCGACGCCCATTACTCCCATGAGTGACGCGCAATAGTGCCAAAAGTACTGTAGCTTTTTACTTTTGGTACAATCTCTCAAGCGTGTGGTACAAGCCGGTGAAGCACATAATGATAAATCTTAACGACGAAGGAATCTCAATCTCAGCCTATAAATAGAAGGCCCCAGCTTCAGGAATTCACACATTCACGCACACATTTTTCACACATGCACGTAGTTAAAAGGCCTCCGCAGTGAGTTCTGAGAGATCGCTCTGAGAGTTTTCCCTCCTCTAGCCCCAAAGCTCCGTCAAATCTCCCCCAAACACAAAACCAACAGTCCAAAGTGAAACCTACTTGCCCTGCCAGGATTCCGCCCTATTACACCGGTCCAAAAAATCCTAAAAAGAACAATTGCCCTGCCCGAATCCAAACCCCAAATCCGCAAAAAGCAAGCAGTTGCTCTGCCTGATTTCCACCGTCAACAAGCAAACAACAACAAAAAAGCAAGCAGTTACTCCGCCCAGTTCCCGAGGTCAAAAAGCAACTTTCGGAAGCAGCTACTCTGCCCGAATCTCCGCAATAGCAAAACAGCAGCAAAAAGACTCCCTTTTCCGAAAGGACAGAGCGAGCGCACCCCAAAATCTACAAGAAGCTAGTTGGTACGGGATAAAGCCCCCACGCTTCAAAAGGTAGACTATTTAAAGTTTTATTTATTAAAAAGTGTTATTTAGGTCGGTCTCATGTAATAAAAATAAGCAGTTATGCTGCCCGAATTTTTATAGAAAATAGCACTAAAAAGAGCAATTATTATGGCCAAATATTTATAAATGTATTTGTAACTCCCGAAAGGAGACTGTTGCAAGTTTGTAATAATATAGATACAGATATGTATGTTTAAATGCTTTATTTTATCTGTTAAATAAATATAATAAAATCATATTTTAGCCAAAAAAAAAAAAAAACTTGTTTTGAGACCGAAAGGGCAAGTTGGGTGCCTAACACCTTCTCACCTCGTAACTTAGCCTCCGAACCCTTTTACAAATCTTGTTACATTTGGTTTTTCTTTATTTTTCCTTAAAATAAAGATGACAACTCTGCTTTAATATTTTGAGTCCACAATGAGGTCAGATGTATTCCACGCGCCTAAAGGTTTATTTTGAAACCATCCGCTTCTCGGTAGCGGGAGGAAATCATTTATAAATCGGGGCACTCACAGTAGCGACTCTGCTGGGGACGTTGTTTTTTAAAAATAAAAATAAAAACAGAGGCCTAGACTCATTTTCTAAAAAAAAAAGAAGGGAAAACAAGTTTTTCTTTTGTTTTGGCCAAATATGCTTATTATATTTATTTAGCATTTTAAATATTGCATTTTTATATATCTGTATGTATATTTGTGCAAATAACCATAAACTTGCAGCAGCTTCGTTTCAGATATCGTTGCGAATATAAAAAAATCAAAAATAAAAAATAGAGAAAAATACATTTATAAAAAATACATTTCGGATATCGTTTCGGATATGCTTATTTTTTCTTTATTTTGCTTTTATTATTATACTGCTTTATTTATTTATACCACGTAAAATATGTAAATATTATTTTATTCTCTCATATTATTTGTACATCCATACATGTTTACATTTTTTTTATTATAAAAAAATATCGTCTTTTTAATATCAATATGCTTGTTTTTTTTCTTTTTTCTTTTATATTAATTTGACTTTTTGTATGTATATAATTTTCAATTCTAATAAAAAAATTCGTTTTTCAGATTTCAAAAAAAATTCAAAACAAAACAAATTAAATTCATTTGTTCAAAAAAAAGAGAGTCACTCTTCCAAAATTCTCAAAAAAAAAAAAAAAGGAGAAAGAAACTCATGTTTTCCAAGCAAAAGAAGAAAATATTTTTCAAAAAAAAAATCGTTTTTCATTAAAGAAAAAATATAATAATAATTTCTTTTTTAAAAAAAATGTTCAAACAAAAAATTTAGATCAAAAAGAGAAAAAAATTATTCGTGTTTTCAAAAAAAAACAAAACAATTTTAGTACGTTAAGCGGACCAAAACGTTAAAAGGAAATTCAGAGGGGCCTAAATGACAAAAATGGAAAAGGTGAAAGGAGTAAAGTGGCAAAAAGCCAAAATTGACTATGAACATGAATGTGGGCGCGGCGCCCAAATTGACTTTGGGCTGTGCCCACCCTTTTCCTACATGACCGCTCCTCTTTTTGAACAATTTTGTCTGATATTGGGCCCATTTTATCCGTCGGATCGCCCATTTTTACTGTTTGGTACACCCATTTGTTCTGTTACTCCACCTTTCAAAAAAAATAAAACAAAAAAAAGGCTTCCTTTCCTTTAATCCAGTGTTGTTTTTATACATATCAGGATCTTTATTTATTTTTTTTGTACCACTAACAATTTTGCATGGGCTGAAAAATAAAAAAAAATTGATTATTTATTTTTTACTCTCCTGAGAGGATTGTCCGAAGGTACCTAATCGTCCCATTTCATGGATCGCAAAAAAAGAGGGGGGTTTTTTCTAAAAAGAATCGTGTGTAATATTTAATTCTTTTTTCCTTTCAAAATAATAGTTTCTTTTCGTATAATAATAATAATAATAATCATCATCATTTGAAAAAAAAATTAAAAAAGATTTCATTTCTCAAAGAAAAAAAATCTCTATTCTTTCAAATTGAAGAATCAAAAAAAAAAAAAGATCAGCAAAATGAAGATTTCTCTGTCAGAGTTGAACTACGATGACCTGAGCCTCGAAATGAAGAACGTAGGCAGCCTTCAGGTTCGGTCAAATACTTTGATTTACTCTTCAAAAAAAGGTGTTTTCTATGTGTTTTCATTTTTCTAAAAACATGTACAGACAAGAAATCTCCTCACCATTATACTCAATTGCCATTTCTAAATTCATCTTCCTTCTTAACCTTTCATAAATGCATCACTACTTGATAAGTGCATCGTTCACTCTCGATTTAAAAAAAAAATCAGTATGTTCTACTTCGAGATGTCAAGGTCTACCCCTTTAAAAAAAATGAAAAAAAAAAGAAGGAAAACATTAAAAAATGAAAAAAAAAAAAAGACCGAAGACCGATAGGGGGCTAGGGAAGAAAGGAAAGGGAAGGCCAAGAAGCCAAGAAAGCAGAAAAGTCTGAAAAGCCAGGCAACTCAAGGATCATACGCAACAATTCAGGACTAGGGGCTTTCAAACCCAATGGGTGTCTCTTTTGTCCATATTGATGCCTACAGCACATCCTTGAAAGAGTATGCTCACTAATCCATTTAGTCTCCGTTATTTCAAAAGTCCAACTAAGTCCTCAAATCGAACTTTCCAAAGGTATTTATCTATATTTAAGTCTGGTAAATTCTTACTTCTCCTATATTAGCTTGTCGAGTCTTCTTCTTGATCTTTGAGCATCACCTATTGCCGAAGTGTCTGCAAAAGAAAAAAAATGACGAATTGACTATGTAAAAACATGATAAAACTACATGAGTTGATGATGAGTCATTTCAAGAATATGGACCCACAAACCATTAAAAATATAAGTTAAATAAAGCAACTTTCTGTCTTGGTGAAATGTCATCTTCGACCCATTGCGACCGAGCTATTAAATGGTACACTAGGGGTACCGCCATATACCAAAGCCTAACCATCTCTAAGATCCAACTTCCCACAACTGAGGCTGATTCACCCTTATATATACATCCATCAAGAGTGACCACTTTTTTATCCCAAGAGAGAGAAGACAGATATCTCTTCAAGCACTCTCCCAAATTGCTCCGAGAGGTCAACAAAAAAAAAGTGAGAAGAAGAAAAAAAGAAAAAAAGTGCAAGGTTGAAAATCAAAAAAAAAAAAAAAAAAGAGGCCTATGCATTTAAAAAAAAGAAAAAGAAAAGAAGCCTCTTTTGAGCAATTTCCTCAAAATCTCTATCTCTCTCGCAGCAAAAAAAAAAACCAATCACTCTTGGACAACCCATAACCCACAACCAAAGCCAAAAAGCCAATCTCCCAACCATACCTACAACCAGGTCCAGAAACCAATTTTCTATCCAAACCCACAGCCTAAAAGGCCAGTCAATGATCGTTTTGCAATCGCCTTTCAAAAAACAACCAAATCTATAGCCCAAAATGTCTTTGAGCCAGAGGCCAATCAAATCCTCGACCCTAAAGTCAATCCATCCCAAACACTTAAACATTAATGCCACTAACTCAGTTACCACCTATAGCTTTGTTTCAATTGGTTATAACATGATATGGATCCCGGACAGAACTTCTTGCTAAAGACATATAAAATTATCAAAATATAAACATTAAATAGGGTCCATGAAACTTAAGATACTCGACGATAAACTCTGATGACTCTTCTTTTGTCCATTAGAGTCATTCTCTTTCTCTGAGCATACTCATTTCGGTCTCTCTCAAAAGTCTCTCCAAATTGAGTCTTTCTGGGGCTGTCCCTAGTTAATTTCTTCAAGAACGTTCCCATCTTACAAAATTTGGTTCATCGAGTCATTCCGAGGCTTCTCCTGCCAAACTCATTGTATACATAAATACTCATCATCTCCAGAAACAACTGTCCTTTCCATCTCGCCTGAAGAAACGAAGAGGCTACAAAGGCTTGATCCCTCAAGAATCAGCGGCTTATCTTCACATGCATTGAAAATTCGGCTCCCTATGAGGTAAAGGCTCCTTAGGTTGAAAAACCGAAAGGGCGGCCTAAGCAAAAAAAAAAAAAAAGAGAAAAAAAAGAATTAAAAAAAAAGAAAAAAAGAAGAAGAAAAAAGTGGTCCCTCCGAGGCATCGATTAGTAGGACTCACTAGTCCTGATTGAATTCCTTTCTTGAATGATGCACTAGTCAAAAGACTGAAAAGTAACCTTAAATTTCACCCACCTTCATCTCAAATATCACCATCAACTCATATACTTATAACCCTTCAAAGCCAACCAGAAGCCACATCTCAAGCTCTTATATTACATTTCCATCACCTTGCCTTATCTTGTCTTAACATATTTAAGAAACGGATGACACACATGCACATTCAAGAGTCCATTTTTTTTAAAAGAAAAAGAAGAATTTTTCCATATGCATGTTACCTTAGCTTGCATCTTGTCATTGCATTATCTTATCTTGTCAAATGTTTGCCACATCACCCCCCATGCAAGATGCATATCTTCTACCCGTACCATCCAAGGACCTTGGACACCAATCTCCATCAAAGCTTGCTGAAGTTGAACAAAAGCATCGCCAGCAACCTGCAGTTCAATCATACTAGTTCTCACCTAAGGCAAGTCGAAGCACTACTAGCAACTTCGTCATCCCACATGGGACGTACATCCATCCAGCATCTCACCAAGGACCTCTTCTCAAAGATCCTCAGTAGCATCATCAGTCCTGCTGAAAATGGCACATAAATCAAACTCGCCGACAAGGGCACATCAAAAAAATATCGCCGACGATGGCACATAAATCAAACTCGCCGACGATGGCGCATCATCAAACTCGCCGATGATGGCGCATAAAGCAACATGCCGACGATGGCATATCGCGGACGAGGGCGCAATAAAGCAGCATGCCGATGATGGCGCATAAAGCAACATGCCGACGATGGCATATCGTCTATGATGGCGCATAAAGCAGCATGCCGAAGATGGCATATCACCGATGATGGCGCATAAAGCAGCATGCCGACGATGGCATATCGCCGACGAGGGCGCAATAAAGCAGCATGTCGATGATGGCATATCGCCGATGATGGCGCATAAAGCAGCATGCCGAAGATGGCATATCGTCGATGATGGCGCATAAAGCAGTATGCCAAAGAGGGCATATCGCCGACGATGGCGCATAATGCAAGCATGCCGAAGAGGGCATATCGCCGATGATGGCACATAAAGCAAGCATGCCGAAGAGGGCATATCGCCGATGATGGCATATAAAGCAAGCATGCCGAAGAGGGCATATCACCGATGATGGCGCATAAAGCAAAGCATGCCGAAGAGGGCATATCGTCGATGATAGCACATAAAGCAAAGCATGCCGAAGAGGGCATATCGCTGACGAGGGCGCATAAAGCAGCATGCCGACGATGGCATATCACTGATGATGGCGCATAAAGCAGCATGCCGACAAGGGCATATCGCCGATGATGGCGCATAAAGCAGCATGCTGACGAGGGCATAACGCCGATGATGGCGCAACAAAGCAGCATGTCGACGAGGGCATATCGCCGATGATGGCACATAAAGCAGCATGCCAACAATGGCATATGACCGATGATGGTGCATAAAAGCAGCATGCCGACGATGGCATATCGCCGATGAGGGCGCATGAAGCAGCATGCCGAAGAGGGCATATCACCGACGATGGCGCATCATCTATCCCACCAGTTTGAGTTGGATCATCTCCTCAAGGGGTGCGAACCCCGGGACATGGAATGATCAGGATCCCATCCATCCCACCCAGTGCTTGTTGTTTGTTTGCTTGAGGCCGAAATACGTTTGGTCTGATTCCTTTGGTAAGGGATACATAGGCAGCCTATTTCGATTGGTCCGACCATTAGAGCATTTAATTTGCATATCTGCTTAAAAACTACGATAACCTGCTATAACCGACTAAATATGTCTAGGGTATGTGAGATTTGAACTTCCCTATAAACTGTTACATTATAACTGCTACCTATTGCATTACTCCCCATTATAATTTCCACGAAATTTGAGAGTCTATTTCTTATCAACGATATTCGTTTACTCGGTAAGCTTCGGGTTACCTGTAAAATCCATCGTTGAGGGGCTCTGTAGACACCCCAACTTTGTACCCCTAATGTGTGACATGACATGAGATATCAAGACTTGTTAAAAAGATTAACGAATGTCAAGTTACAGGGTTTAAAATGCAAAAGAAAAAGCAAGATGCGTAAATAGTGAAATGCAGGGGGCCAAAGTGTCAAAAAGGAGGCTAAAAAAGGAGCCTGGCACCACCCATGCCACCTCCTGGCGCGGTGCCCACTACTTCCATAGGTGGCACCCAATAGTGCCAAAAGTACTATAGCTTTTTGCTTTTGGTACAATCTCTCAAGCGTGCACTACAAGCTGGTGAAGCACAGAATGATAAATCTTAACGACGAAGGAATCCCAATCTCAGTCTATAAATAGAAGGTCCTGGCTTTAGGAATTCACACAGTCACACACACAGTTTTCACACACCGCACGCAGTTAAAAGGCCTCCGCAGTGAGTTATGAGAGATCGCTCTGAGAGTTTTCCCTCCTCTAGGCCCAAAGCTCTGTCAAATCTCCCCCAAACACAAAACCAATCGGCCAAAGTGAAACCTAGTTGCCCTGCTAGGATTCCGCCCTATTCCACCAGTACAAAAAATCCTAAAAAGAGCAGTTGCCTTGCCCGAATCTAGACGCCAAATCCGCAAAAAGCAAGCAGTTGCTCTGCCCGATTTCCGCCGTCAGCAAGTAAACAACAGCAAAAAAGCAAGCAGTTGCTCCACCCGGTTCCTGAGGCCAGAAAGCAACTTTCGGAAGCAGTTACTCTGCCCGAATCTCCGCAATAGCAAAACATCAGCAAAAAGACTCCCTTTCCCGGAAGGACAGAGCAAGCGCACCCCAAAATCTACTAGAAGCTAGTTGGTATGGGATGAAGCCCCCACGCTTCAAAAGGTAGGCTATTTAAAGTTTTATTTAGTAAAAAGTTCTATTTAGGCCGGTCTCATGTAATAAAAATAAGCAGTTATGCTGCCCGAATTTTTATAGAAAATAGCACTAAAAATAGCCATTATTATGGCTAAATATTTATAAATGTATTTGTAACTCCCAAAAGGAGACTGTTGCAAGTTTGTAATAATATAGATACAGATATGTATGCTTAAATGCTTTATTTTATCTGTTAAATAAATATAATAAAAGCATATTTTAGCCAAAAAACTTGTTTTGAGACCGAAAGGGCGAGTTGGGTTCCTAACACCCTCTCACCTTATAACGTAGCCTCCGAACCCTTTTACAAATCTTGTTACATTTGGTTTTTCTTTATTTTTCCTTAAAATAAAGATGGCGACTCTGTTTTAATATTTTGAGTCCACAATGAGGCCAGGCGGATTCCACGCACTTAAAGGTTTATTTTTAAACCACCCGCTTCTCGGTAGCGGGAGGGAATCGGTTATAAATCGGGGCACTCACAACTGGATGTCGTTAAACAAATACCGTTAAATTACCCATGTACGTTTAGCAAGGGCTAGAAGGAAATTTTATCAAACCTAACATATATCATAATTTGCAATCGAGTCCCTAGAGTTTGAAAATAGACCACAAGGCCTTCTTCCCCAAATGTTTTAGGAAAAACAAAATTCTCCACCCCCCAACATCAACGCATTTATCCTTCATCACCCTCTCTCTCTATACCTCTCAAAATTCTTAACATAAAGCAAGTTGTTGCGATTCACCGTCTGAAACCTCCACGCGCCGCCACCCATCTTCGACGCTACTAACCTCGTCCACTGTGAACTTCGAACTGCGTGTTTAAAGATAACAATCTGAATTTACTCAAAACTAACCTAGATTTGTAACTACCCGGAAGAATCATTCGAATCAAAGGCGGTAGAACCAGATTTGAAGGACACGAAGGCCATTAGTGGCGTTGCTAGCTGACAGAAATGGATGGAGTTTACTTCATTTGTTCACTGCTTTGTTAGGGCTAACCTAATGTTCTATCCCTTACAGATAATTTGGGGAGTCTAAACATAGGTGTTTGACTGCTGCTTGCTCTTCCCAATGATCATCCCACACCGCAGCGATGAACACAATAACCCAAATCTAGGGTTTGAAATGATGGAAAATGAAACGAAGAGGGCATGCATATATATTAGGGGATCATACGTCTTATATATGCCTCTAAACAATGGGAGAGTTTTTAGCATCTTCTTTTGTATCGTGAAACAAGATTCCAATATGTTGAATCAAATCCATATGAAAAAACAACCAGCTGAAAATATAAAGAGTGAGAGAGAGATACCAGTAAGACCGAGGGACATCTTGGTGATTATGGATGTAACACCTGGGAATTTTTTGAAAACTCAAATGTATAAATTTTGTGTATTATTGTGATAATTATGTGTTGAGTTATTAGAGATGTATAAATTGGATGGAATTTGGGTATGTATGCTATAATTATGTGTTGGAGCATGTTGAGCACTTGGTTGAGAGGGATTATTTCTTCAGCTTCTAGCTTGACTTTGGAGCTCGATCCTTGTTCGTTTGCCTAATTGATCTTCACCAAAGTTGATCCCCTCGACTAGAGATTCGTTTTGGTCAGATTATTTCTTACATGCATTGACTATTGTGGATTCATCATTATTTAGGTAGGGGGATTCTAACTTATAGATGTTTTATTCATGGATAATTATGCATATGGAAATGATTTATGGGGTTTATATGATATTATATGATGGAAATTGTATACATGAAAATTGGTGTTGAAACGAATAAGTGTGGAATTATTGGTGTTATTATGAATTAATTTGAGTAATTGAACATGTGAAATATGTCAATATTCATGGAAATCGTGTTGGAATAATATTGTGAAATTATTTGGATTAATGAATATTTGTTACAAATTGTGTGGTCAATACGAACAATGTGTTAGTACGTAACAATAACTTTACTTCATAAGTCAATGTATCCTACTTTGAGAATTATGATTCGGGATTAATCATGCTCATTAAAATTATTGGGTCTTGTGAATAATATGTTTGGAAACAATTTTGTTTATGAGGTCAATATTTTTTTTTTTTGTTGAAGCATCAAACGATCTTCTGACTGGGGCACGGGGCGGAGAACAGTGCCAGTTAGCAGTATAGTTTGATTGAGCTCAACCCCCTTAGTCACGGCCATGACTAAGGTTATTAAGGCTACCTTGTGTTTTTGGTAGTAGCTTTGTAGACTGTGACTATCGGGGTTGTAGGTACCTGGCCTCGTTATTGAATCCCCGGGATAATTGTGAGTAACCATATGTGATCGAGATCGAGATAACAAGAGGTGCATGGAATAGCGGCTGATTGGAGATGTATCTTAATCTAGTATACTACTATGTGAATAACTATCATCACGTGAACTGTTATGTGTTTTATGAATACTCCTTATGAATAGTGATATCTATACTGAACTGTATGCATCTCTAACTCTCATGGCATATTATTATGTTGCATACACGCATAACATTTATAAGTACACATGAACCCTACTGAGTTTCAACTCACCCCATCCTATTTGTTTTCCTTAGATCAAAGCCAACCAAAGCGGTGAGTGTGACCAAATATACGGATCGCTAGTGGGTGAAGTCTCTATTGGCTAGCTTCTGCTGTTCTAGTACTTCCTCTGTCCCAAAATTTTCGTCTGGGTTGACTTGGCGTACAGTTTAAGAAAACACATTTGACTTGATTATTAATATTAGTTTGATGTGTAGTTTACTTTAAAGCCCATGTATATGTGAACCATAATTAAAGCGGGATGAAAAAGTAAGAGAAAAGTGGTAAAAATGTTATCATAAAAAGGAAAGTTTCTAACAAGACAATTATTTTGAGACAGAGAAAAAGGAAAGCAGGACAATAATTTTATGACGGAGGGAGTAATTCTTTTGTAGTTGTGTCATGAGACATGTAGTCTTCCTTGGTTATAACCCTTTTTGAATTTTGTGATACCGTTATGAGTTTATGGTGTATATCAGGGCTGGTCATGGACTTTTGGGGGTCTAGAGTGAATAGGAAATAAGGGGTAAATTCTGGCCGTCTCTTTTTCAAAGTTTGTAACCCCTCCACTACCTTGTGTTCTTTTCAACCGAAAAATGTCATTTTTCGAAATATTGTTCAAAAATGTCATCGTCTTCTTCAACAGTTCCGGCAAACACATTGAATTCGAAAATCACCATTATTGGGCAACGAAACGGGGATCAACCTGCCCGGTCACGTTGCGAGGGTCGAGGGGGCAACGCCCCCGAAAGTTAAACGGTTTTTTGATTCATTAAATACGAAACTGTAATGGATCTGTGCTGGTTGAAAATTTTTTCAAAGGGACGAAGGTGGAATAAGAGGAGGAAGAAGAAGGTTTATGACGGAGGAGATGGAAGAAAAAGGTGGAGGACATGGTCTGGTTCAATTATCATTTTGTATCGCGATGCAAAAATGGTTTAGATAATATTTTATATATCTGTAGACACCCCAATTTCGTACACCTGGTATGTAACTCTGGCGTGCGATATCAAGACCTGTTAAAACTTAACAAATGTCAAGTTACAGGGTTTAAAAGTGCAAAAGATAAAGCATGATGCGCAAAATAGTGAAATACAGGGGCTAAAGCGTCAAAAAGTGGGCAGAAAATTGGAGCTTGGCACTGCCATAAAGGGTGCATGGCGCGGCGCCCAATATACCTTCACCCGGCGCCCAGTTTTTGTACAGTGATTCCCAAACTGCTATAGGAGTGCTACAGTTCACGCAATGTATCCATTTTTCGGTACACTGTACAAGGAATTCAAGCGTAAAGGGAGGAATTTTAATTCCCTCGATGTCCCGCGTCCATCCTATAAATAGAGGCCCCGGGGTTCGCTTTCAACACACCTTTGAAACCCCAAAAGCTCTCAGCGTTGTTGTTACGCTGCGAGATTTGTGAGCGATCGAGAGATAGTGAGCGTCCCCTCCTATAAAGCCTCGAAGCCTTGCCAAAACTCCTCCAAAAGCAAATCCAACCGGTCAAAGTGATCCTTAGCCCCCCAGCTAGGTATCCACCCTATTTCCCCGATCCAAAAACCTCGGAAAGAACAGTTGCTCTGCCCGAGTAAAAAGGTGAAATCAGCCATAAACAAGCCCTTGTTCTGCCCGATTTTCGCTAGCAGCAAGCAAGTAGTTGCTCCGCCCGTTTTACGGTTCCCAGAAGCAACCTTCAGAAGCAATCACTCTGCCCGAACCACAGAAGTAGCAGCAAAGCAGCAAAAAAAGACTCCAAAGGACAGAGCGAGCACACCACGCTCTAAAAGGTGAGCCTTTAAGGACATTAAAATATAAAAAAACTATTTTCCAACCGGCCCAATGTAAAAATATAAGTCGTTGTGCTGTCCGGATTATTTTAGAAAATAGCATTAAAAAGAGCCATTATTATGGCCAAATATTTTTAAATGTATTTGTAATTATTGAAAGGAGGCGGCTGCAAGTCCGTAAATAATGTAGACATGGATGTATTTGTTTTTATTTCTTGTTTTTAATGCTTTATCTATTTGCTAAATAAATATAACAAAAAACATACTTTAGCCAAAAACCGCTTTTGAGACCGAAAGGGCGAGTTGGTTGCCTAGCACCTTCCTAACTCGTAACTTAGCCTCCGAACCCGTTTTTTGCAATCTCTGGTTTTCTTTTTTGGTTTTTCTTTATTTCTTCCTCAAAATAAAGATGGTGACTCTATTAAAACATTTTGGATCGCAGTGGGGCATCGCAACATTCCTTTCTTGCACTTTTCCATTTTCCCATAAAAAATGGAGAATGAGAATGAAAGGGTGATGTATTCATATATCCTGGTATCCCATAAAAAAGGGATAAATTGATATAGAAAACCCAAAGCACTCATCGTGATCCGAAATAGGCCATAAAGCAATTTTCATAAAGTCTGTAGTGGGGATCGCAACATCCTTTCTTGCACTTTCCATTTTCCCCTATACAAGGGGCGATGTGAATGAAAGGGTGATGCTTTCTTGTATCTTGTTATCCCTAAAAAAGGGATAACCTGACACAGAAAACCCATAGCTCCCATAACGGATAAAAAAACTCACTTCGGTGACCGAGGCATATTCAACGCGCTATTTTGACAGCACCCTTTCCGCATTTTAAATTTCGTCTTCCCCTAAATAAGGGAGAGTGGAATGGAAAGCGTGGTGTCCCGCTTCCGCACGTACGCGCACCCCTATCCAAGGGCACACGGCCGCATCCCGGGGAACCCACAGTGGCAACTCTGCTGGGGAGATCGTTTTTATTTTAAATAAAAATGGAAGGCTAAACTCAAAAAAAAAAATTGTTTTTCTTTTGTTTCTAGCTAAAGTATGCTTGTTATATTTCTTTAAGCATTTGAATATTGCGTTCCTATACATCCGTGTATATATTTGTGGATATGATCCTCCATCTTGCAGCAGTTTCGTTCTAGTCACTGTTACAGGTATATTTAAAAATATATTTTTCAAAAAAAATCATCAACAAAATATATATATACAATAAATTTCCGGGCAGCATAACAAAAGGGCCGGGGCTTTATTTTTATTTATCACTTTATTTTATGTTTTATATTATTATTCTGTTTATTTTTATTACGCAAAATATGTACATATTCTACTTCATTCTGTCATTTTATTTTGGGGATTAGGACAAATTTGTAATTAATAGGAATATATAGATTCCCCATTTTTCTTTCTATCTCTTGATGTGATTGCTTGCTTGCTCGCGCTCAAACTAAAAAAACTGCGAAAATCCGCAAAGAACAGCAAGACATGTTGTTTTTGAAAAAAAAAACTGAAACTAGTAAAAGTTATGTCATTTTCCGCGCGCCCAGTCCAAACGGTCGAGATAATCGAACGCGTTACTGCCTGCATCAAAAATAAATAACAATAAAAAAATACTAATAAAGGCACACTATACTCCTAGCCCAGAAAGCCTTCAGCCAGCCCTTCTGATATCTCCAAACCTATTTTCCTAGCCCGAATATGGAAAGGCAGAGATAATATTGGCCGGTTGATACGGGATACAGGCACAGAAATCAGATCAAGAAGTGTTAGGTTTAGATCAGAAAAGGGCAGTATCAGTTCAGAGGGTATAATTCCAAGTAGTATGGCAGCAGAAAGTGAGCAGTCCACCATGGGTACGGATACAGGGGCTCCAGGGGACGCTCCGACTCCGGCTATGCAATAGTGGCTAGACCAAAATTTAGGTGCACAGGCTGATCGTATAATGAATCGGATGGCTAATCTGGTGCAAAATTTAAAATCTAGTGGTGAGGTAATCTCTTCCCCTGCAGTCCCCCAAGAAGCATCAACCTCCCATGTTCCTCCAAACCCAAACTCTCAGCCAAACACCAACCCACCAAATACTACCATTACCCCAAATCCAAATCCTCCACCAAATCCCTACTACCCAAATGTCAACCCTTTTCTACCCTATCCTCCATATCCTTGCCCAAGCATTAATATCCCCCAGAATCCAAATGACCTTCCTTTTCCCATCACCAATCCGCTCCAAAATAGCCCACATATGGACCCAAGGAGCTATAATCAACCAGGCTAAGTTACAACCTATCTACCTCCTAATGATCCTGGCAGTCAAACCGAAACCACCCAAAATCCTTATTCTGCCCAAAATCCTTATCCTGCCCAAAATCCTTACCAGATACCACAGCCAGAAATTAACCTAACCTTTCCTAATCCTATCAGCATATACCAAAAACCAACTAACTCTCCCACCAAAATGGAGGCTGACATCGAAAAATTGAAAAGTATGATGCTCGAGGTTCTGAACAAAGAGAAATTCTCTACACGGGCATTAACGCTAAAACCTTTAGCCATACTACCCTCAAGTTTCAAAATGCCCGATATAAAAAAATTCGATGGGACGGGATGCCCTATTTCCCACCTAAAATCTTACTCTACTGGCATGCAATCAAGAGGGGCTAGTTTCAAAGCCATGACCTCCAATTTTTACCTTACCTTGATAGGGGCTGCTAAGCAATGGTTAATGCTAGCAGATGATAGCACCATGGGCACTTGGGACCAAATAGCTGAAGGGAGGTACAAAGATAATACTACCTCCGAAAATAAAAGAGACCTTGAGGCATGCACCCAAAAAGAAAATGAAACATTTGCAGAATTTGCAGCCAGATGGAAGGGAAAAGTTGCCCAGACTTTGGACAGACCTGATCCAGTTGAGTCATGCAGAATGTTCATCAAAAACCTCCAGCTCATTTACCTGGAGCACATGCGGTATCTCCCCTATAGAAATTTCAAAGAAATAGTGGGGATAGGAGTCCGTATTGATGAAGATATACGCAAAGGATCCCTAGAAATTGGTACACCTCCAAGTTCATTCTGCTATTCTGAATCAGATGAAGAATCTTCGGAAGAAGTCAACGTGGTTGAAATAATTCCACCTAGTAAGTACAATAATGTGCCATGGTCATATGAGCCAAACAAATCTGCCAATTCTGTTGAAGGAAGCAGCAATACCAACAAGAGTCTCATAGGACCTTACAAAGGAAACAGAAGGCACTTCGATGAAATGAGTGCCCCAATGTCACAGATACTACAAGGGTTAACAACACAAGGAGTTCTTAAGCCCCTTGAAAACTATAAACCTCCAAATCCATTACCTGCCAAATGGAGCCGCAACAAGTATTGTGAATACCACCAATCCAGTGGTCATATCACCGACAAATGCTTCTCACTCAGAAATGATATCTAAGACCTTATCGATGATAAAATCATTGAGAAGCCGCACCCATGATTGTTTCTGATAAAAAGTGAAAAATACCGTAAAATACCCTTGTGTATACACCTCCAAAAGACCCTTCTTACCCTTGAATGTCCTTTTGTCAAATAAGATCTTAAGGAAGCAACTCTTTTTCAATTCAGCGTCAGTTTTCGTAGATGTTGGGATCTTTGTTGTTTTTCTTTGGTACCACTAACAATTTTGCAGGAGCTGAAAAATAAAAAGTTTGACTACTATCATTTATTCTCCTGAAATGATTGTCCAGAGGTACGTAATCATCGCATCTCATTTCAAGGATCGCCAAAAAAAAAAAAGGAAAGGGTTTTTCAAAAAAGAAAATCGTGTGAAATATTATCTTTTCCTTTAAAAAAAATCGTTTACTCTTCAAAAAAAAAGAAGAGGTTTTTCTATGTGTTTCTTTTTGTTTTCCAAAACATGAAAAGACAAGAAATCCCCCTCACCATTATTTTCAATTGCCATCTCCAAATTCCTCTTCCCTCTTAACTTCTCATAAATGCATCACCAGTTGATAAGTAGATCATTCATTCTTGATTTCAAAAAAAAAATTAGTAAGTCCTACTTCGAGATTTCAGGGGCTACCACTTCAAAAAAAAAGAATAAATGAAAAAAAAATGAAAAAAAAAAGAAGAAAAAAAAAAGACCGATAGGGAGCCAAGGAAGAAAAGAAAGCTCGAAAAGCCAAGAAGCCAAGAAAGCATAAAAGTCTGGGAAGCCGGGAAATCCAGAAAAGCCAGACAACTCAAGGATCATGCGCAACAATCCAAGACTAGGGGCTTTCAAAACCCAGGGGTGTCTCTTTTGCTCATATTGATGCCTACAGCCCATCCTTGCAAGAGTATGCTCACGAATCCATTCAGTCTCCGTTATTTCAAAAGTCCAACCAGGTCCTCAAATCGAGCTTTGCAAAGGTATTTTATCCATATTCGAGTCTCGTAAAATTCTTGCTTCTCTTATATTAGCTTGTCGAATCTTATTCTTGATCTTTGAGCACCATCTAACGCCGAAATATCTATTATAAAAAAAAATGAAAATGACGAATCAACTCATGAAAAAACATGATAAAACTACACGGGTTGATAATGAGTCATTTCGAAATATGGACCCACAAACCATATAAAATATAAGATCGATAAAACAACCTTATGTCTTGGTAAAAGGTCATCTTCGACCCATTGCGACCGAGCTATTAAATGGCACACTGGGGGCTACCACTATACACCAAAGCCTAACCATTTCTAGGATCCAGCTTCCCAAAACTGGGGCTGCTCCACCCTTATATATATATCCACTAAGAGTGACAACCTTCTTTTATCTCATGAGGAAGATGACAAATATCTCTTCAAGCACTCTCTCAAATTACTCCGAAAGATCAACAAAAAAAAAAAAAGAAAAAGAGGCCTATGCATTTAAAAAAGAAAAAAAGAAGCCTCTCCTGAGAGATTTCCTCAAAATCTCTCTCTCGCAAAAAAAAAAAGAAGAAAAAAGAAAGAAAGAGCAAGGTTGGGAAAAAAAAGAGGAAAAGATAAAAAGAAAAGAAGCCTCTCTTGAACAACTTCCTCAAAATCCTTCTCTCAAAAAAAAAAAAAAAGAGGGAAAAAGATCAATCACTCTTAGACAACCCCATGACCCACAACCAAAGCCAAAAGCCGATCTCCCCAGATCCAGAAACCAAATTCTCATCCAAAACCTACAGCTTAAAAGGCCAGCCAATGATCGCTTCTGATCGCCTTTCCAAAAATAACCAAATCCACAGCCCAAAATGTCTTTGAGCAAAAGGCCAATCAAATCCTCAACCTTGAAGCTAATCCATCCCAAATACTTAAACACTATACCCTAACCTGGTTTCCACCTATAACTCTGTTTCAATCGGTTATAACGTGATCTGGGTCCAGGACATAACTCCTTGCTAAAAATACATAAAATTATCAAAAGATAAATGTTAAGTAGGGTCAATGAAACTTGTGATACTCGGAAATAAACTATGGATCATGACTCTTCTTTTGTCCATTAGAGTCATCATTTTTCTTTGAGCATACTCATTTCTATCTCCCACAAAAAAGTCTCTCCCAATCGAGTCTTTCTGGGGCTATCTCCAGTTAATCTCTTTAGGAACTTGACCATCCCATCTTACAAAATTTGGTTCATCAAGTCATCTTGAGGCTTCTCCCGCCAAACTCATTGGATACATAAAGGTTCATCATCTTCAGAAACAGTTGTCCTTTCCATCTCGCCTGAAGAAACGAAGAAGGTACGAAACCGTGATCCCTCAAGAATGAGCGGTTTATCTTCGCATGCATTGAAAGACTGGCTCCCTATGAGGTAAAGGCTAGCTAGGTTGAAAACCCGAAAGGGCGGCCTAGGCAACAGTTAGAGCACCAAAAAAAAAAAAAAAAAGTGGTTCCTCCAAGACATCGATTAGTAGGACTCACTTGTCCTGATTGAATTCCTTTCTTGAATGATGCATTAGTCAAAAGACTGAAAAGCGACCCTAAACTTCAGTCACCTCCATCTCAAATATCACCATCAACTCCTATACTCATAATTCTTCAAAGCCAACCAGAAGACACATCTCAAGCTCTTATATTACATTCTCATCACCTTGCCTTATCTTGCCTTAACATGTTTAAAAAACAGATGATACACATGCAAATTCAAAAGTCCTTTTTTTAAAAGAAAAGAACGCTTTTTTCGCATGCTTGCATCTTTTGTTTGCATCCTTTTACTGCATCTTCTCAGGTCTTCTGTTGCATCGGCCTGTAAATGTTCTGCCAGCATCTCGCCAAGGACCTCCTCCCAAAGATCCTCAGTAGCATCATCAAAAGCTACACAAGTCGATCATCGACACCATTCTGCCACAACGCTTCGTAAGCATCGCTTCTCCTTTGCTGGGATAAGCACATTTAAAAAATCTGCATCGCTTCTCCTATGCTGGGATGAGCACATTTTAAAAAAATCTGCACCGCTTCTCCTATGCTGGGATGAGCACATTTTGAAAAAAATCTGCACCCCTTCTCCAATGCTGGGATAAGCACATTTAAAAAAAAAATCTGCATCGCTTCTCCTATACTGGGATAAGCACATTTTAAAAATCTGCATCGCTTCTCTTATGCTGAGATGAGCACATTTAAAAAAAAATTTGCATCGCTTTTCTTTTGCTGGGAAAAGCCCCTTTTAAAAAATACTTCTTTCCCTATTCTGGGGAAAATTCAAAAAATATATATAAAAAATTGCATCGTTTTCTCTATTCTGGGGGAAACACATTTAAAAAAAATTGCATCGTTTTCCCTTTTCTAGGGGATAAACACATTTTAAAAAAAAATTGCAGCGCTTTTCCTTTTCTGGGTTAAGAGCATTTTTGAAAAAAATAGCATCGCTTTTCCTTTGCTGGGAAAAGCCCGTTTTTTTAAAAAATATTTTTTCCCTATGCTGGGGAAAATGCATTTTGAGGTTGCACCAGCTTTCCCTATGTTGGGATAAGCTCATTTAAAAAAAAATGCAGCACCGCTTTCCCTATGCTGGGGACAGCGCGTTTTGAAAAAAGTTCTATTGCTTTTCCTATTATGGGTTAAGCACATTTTTAAAAAAGCAGCATCGCTTTCCCTATGCTGGGGAAAGTGCGTTTTGAAAAGCTACATCGCTTTCCCTATGCTGGGGAAAGCTCATTTTTAAAAAAGCAGCATCACTTTCCCTATGCTGGGGAAAGCTTGTTTTAAAAGCAGCATCGCTTTCCCTATGATGGGGAAAGCTTGTTTTAAAAGCAGCATCGCTTTCCCTATGTTGGGGAAACTTGTTTTAAAAGCAGCATCGCTTTCCCTATGCTGGGGAAAGTTTGTTTTAAAAGCACATCGCTTTCCCTATGCTGGGGAAAGTTTGTTTTAAAAGCAACATTGTTTTCCCTATGCTGGGGAAGGCCCGTTTTTTTTTAAAAAGCAGCATAGCTTTCCCTATGCTGGGGAAAGCCTGTTTTAGAAAGGGTTCCATTGCTTTCCCTATGCTGGGTAAAGCGCGTTTTGAAAAAGTTCCATCGCTTTCCCTATGCTGGGGAAAGCGCATTTTGAAAAGGTCCCATCAGTTTTGCCTATGCTGGGTAAAACGTACCATCTTGGCATCCCACCCGGCACTGTTTGTTCACTTTTGTGTGAACTACGGTTGGTTTGATTCCTTGGATAAGGATACATAGGCAGCCTATTTCGGTAGGCATGACCATCGCATCACGCTTTTTTGTCGGCATTTAGTATGAACTACGTTTGGTCTGATTCCTTGCCTAAGGATACGTAGGCAGCCTATTTCGGTAGGCACAACCATTGTAGCATGCTTGTTCTGGCTTAGGCCCAAACTACGTTTGGTCTGATTTCTTTTATTAAGGGATACGTAAGCAGCCTATATTAGTAGGTCCGACCATTAGAGCATTTAATTTGCATATCTGCTTAAAAACTACGATAACCTGCTATAACCGACTAAACATGTCTAGGATATGGAGGTTTTGTTAGCATTATAAATTGTTGCATTATAACTGCTACCTATTGCATCTCTCCCCCGTATTAATTGCGCGAAATTGGAGAGTCTATTTCTTATCAACGATGTTCGTCTACTCAGTAAGTTGCGGGTTACCCATATACTCCATCGTTGAGGAACTCTATAGACACCCCAATTTCGTACCCCTGGTATGTAACTCTGGCATGCGATATCAAGACCTGTTAAAACTTAACAAATGTTAAGTTACGGGGTTTAAAAGTGCAAAAGATAAAGCAAGATGCGCAAAACAGTGAAATGCAGGGGCTAAAGCGTCAAAAAGTGGGCTGAAAATTTGAGTTTGGCACTGCCATAAAGGGTGCATGGCGCGGCGCCCAATATACCTTCACCCAGCGCCCAGTTTTTGTACAATGATTCCCAAACTGCTATAGGAGTGCTACAATTCACGCAATGTATCCATTTTTCGGTACACTGTACAAGGAATTCAAGCGTAAAGGGAGGAATTTTAATTCCCTCGATGTCCCGCGTCCATCCTATAAATAGAGGCCCCGGGGTTCACTTTCAACACACCTTTGAAACCCCAAAAGCTCTCAGCATTGTTGTTACGCTGCGAGATTTGTGAGCGATCGAGAGATAGTGAGCGCCCCCTCCTATAAAGCCTCGAAGCCCTGCTAAAACTCCTCAAAAAGCAAATCCAACCAGTCAAAGTGATCCTTAGCCCCCCCAGCAAGGTATCCACCCTATTTCTCCGGTCCAAAAACCTCGGAAAGAGCAGTTGCTCTACCCGAGTAAAAAGGCCAAATCACCTAAACAAGCTCTTGTTTCGCCCGACGCCAAAGAACAATCAAGCAGTTGCTCGCCTGCTTTACTGCCTTAAGCAACCTTCTAAGGCCACTGCCTCGAACCGCAGCAGCAGAGCAAAGCAAAGAAAAAGACTCCCTCTCTCGAGAAAGACAGAGCAAGCACACCACGCTCTAAAAGGTGATCCTTTAAGGGCGTTAAAATATAAAAAACTATTTTTCAACCGGCTTAATGTAAAAATATAAGTCGTTGTGCTGCCCGGATTATTTTAGAAAATAGCATTAAAAAGAGCCATTATTATGGCCAAATATTTTTAAATGTATTTGTAATTATTGAAAGGAGGCGGCTGCAAGTCCGTAAATAATGTAGACATGGATGTATTTGTTTTTATTTCTTGTTTTTTAATGCTTTATCTATTTGCTAAATAAATCTAACAAAAAGCATACTTTAGCCAAAAATCGCTTTTGAGACCGAAAGGGCGAGTTGGTTGCCTAGCACCTTCCCAACTCGTAACTTAGCCTCCGAACCCGTTTTTTGCAATCTCTGGTTTTCTTTTTTGGTTTTTCTTTATTTCTTCCTCAAAATAAAGATGACGACTCTATTAAAACATTTTGGATCGCAGTGGGGCATCGCAACATTCATTTCTTGCACTTTTTTGTTTTTTCCTAAAAAATGGAGAATGAGAATGAAAGGGTGATATATTCCTATATCCTGGTATCCCCTAAAAAAAGGATAACTTGATATAGAAAACCCAAAGCACTCATCGTGATCTGAAATAGGCCATAAAGCAATTTTCATAAAGTCTGTAGTGGGACCCGCAACATCCTTTCTTGCATTTTCCATTTTTCCCTACACAAGAGACGATGTAAATGAAAGGGTGATGCTTTCATGTATCTTGTTATCCCCTAAAAAAGGGATAACCTGACACAGAAAACACATAGCTCCCATAACGGACCAAAAACTCACTTCGGTGACCGAGGCGAATTCAACACACTATTTTAATAGCACCCTTTCCGCATTTTTAATTTCGCATTCCCCTAAACAAGGGAGAGTGGAATGGAAAGCGTGATGTCCCGCTTCCGCACGTACGCGCACCCCTATCCAAGGGCGCGCGGGGCGCGGGCGCATCCCGGGGAACCCACAATATCGCGGTACATAAAAGTTGGTACCGCGATGCAATTTGGATTAAGTAATGTATCACAATTCAAAAATTAATTCATCACGGGAAATAAAAGTTGATATCGCGGTGCAATTTGGATTAGGTAATTAAAATTTATGTATCGCGGTGCAAAATTTGATTGATCACGGTGCAAAAAATGGATATTGTAATTAAAATTAATTCAATTTAAATTGATTCATCGTAGTGCAAAAATCGATGCACTGCGATGCATTTTCCTAGTGCGTCTCTCACCTTTATTAAGGGTGTCAGGATCTTTTTGCCTTGAAAAGTATCATTTTCCGGTTGAATAAAAAAACATGGGACTGGAACGATAAAAAAACTTTAGAAAGTAGATTGGCCCGCAATTTTCTCATAAATATAAACATAAGAATTTTAGACGAATAATTTATTTGAAGTATTGAAAATTGATAATACCCAAACATATAAGAAAATGGGGAATACCACATTTTTTACCACCGTACAAATTGAGAAAATCCAATTTAACCAACGACGTTTCATAACGACCAAATTAACCAACTAACTTTTAATTTGATTGCAATGTCGTCCTTGCCGTGAATCCTCCGTTCAATTTGATTTTTTTTTATCTTAGTTGACTCCTTACATGACGTCTACGAGGAATTGTCAAATTGAATGGAGGGTTCACAAATATTTTCATTTAATTATTTCAAAAATTATTGTTTATGTTGGTTAGTTGGTTGGGTTCGCATCCCAGACTGTGGCCCAGTTAGGGCCGGTTTGGGGTGTGACAATGAATCCCCCTTCCAAAATATTTGGGGAAGAAGGCCTTGTGGTCTAATGTCAAACCATGGGGGCTCTATTGCTAATTGTGATATATGTTACTCCCTCCGTTCCATAATATGTCGTTTTAGGAAAGTTTTTTTTGTTCCAAAATAAATGTCACTTTGCATTTTTTATTGAACTTTTTTTTTTTTTAATTCTACTCATATTTATTGACTCTGTAACTTATGTTTGACTCTTTGGACAAAAGTATCAAAAGACACCTCATTAATGTTTGGAGTAAAATAAATAAGGGCAGTTTAGTCTTTACAATATGTTTCCTTGACTTATGTGAAAACCTCCAAAACGACATATATTTTGGAACAGTGGGAGTATGTTTGATAAAATTTCATTTTAGTCTTTACTTATTAAATGTACATGAGTAACTTAACGATATTTGTTTAACGACATTCATCAAAAAGACTACGACTGTGAAGATTTCATACTCATATGACCAAACTTTTACAAAATATTATTAAAGGACTATCTCTATAACTATTCAAAATCAAGGAACCAATGGTGCAATTAACCTAAGAAAGGATGACTGCATACGGAAGAAAGACTTGGTCTTCCCCGAACCCGGAACGTTCATGTGAAAGGCTTGTGTGATGGCTTGACCAAACGTGACATGTTTGACTTAAAATTAAATATCTATACCAAATTACCAACCACACTCCTACACGGCAGAGGAAGCGAAAGGCTAGGAAAGTGTCAATGCTATTTGCCAACCTCCTTGCCTCTATAATTGGGACTTATCAGTTATCACTAAAGCGGCCACAGCTATACTGGTCTACCTCCTTCACCTTTGAATTAATATTATTGGGCTTTAAATTCTTCTTGTCTTTTTGCTGTTAGTTTCTACTTCTAGATATTGTGCTTTAAATTCTTCTTGTCCTTTTGCTGTTAGTTTCTAGATAGTAAAATAGTCCCGTTTCAATGTTAATTTTGTTAATAACACTGTTAATATTAAATTAATGTCAAATTTGTACCTTAGGAGTGTATTGCCGTTTTGACAAAAATTGACTGCTAATTATTATATAATAAGCTCAGGGATTAATTGGTCGCTAAATATTGAGCTTAAGGACAATCGGAAAATAAAGGTCGAATTACTGAACTAGCTAATAAAGTGACCAAATTGCTATTTACATCCGTACGACTGAAGGTTTAAAATCATGGATAAAGCTTAATGTATTGTATGTTTGATGCCATCGTGACAATCCAACTCAAAGGTTGAAAGCATCAGCTTACACTTTTTCTATTGTAACGGCTGCATAGCGTTAAATTTTATTATATAACTAGTTATTTAGTCTGTGTTTCGCATAGATATAATGTGAGATATATATATTTTTGTAATAATAATATAACTTTTAGACATTATAATTAGATTGTTAATTTCTTATATGATTATAAATTTTTTTTTCTATTATTACTAATATTAAACAATTTTTTTACCTAAATACTTTTAAAATTAATATAGGTTTCTAACTAACGTGAGATACATATTTTGTATTAATAATAATAATATTTTTTTATCTAAAGATTTTTAAAATTAATATTTAACTTGATAATAATATTAGAAATCATTTTGTTAAAAACTTTTAAAATCATAATTCATTGTGGAATTCATCTCTTCTATTATATTGATGATAAAAGTAAAAATCTTTTATCTAAAAATTTTGAAACCAACATCATTTTTTAACAAATGTAGGATATCTCTTATATTAGTAATAATAGTAAAAGTCTTTTATCTAAAATTAAAAATCAACATCACTTTCTAACCAATGTGAGATATACATATTTTATTGATAATAATGGTAGAAGTCTTATATCTAAAGACTTTAAAAACAAACATTACCCTCTACCAAATGTATGATACACCTATTCTATTGGTAATAATAGAATTTTTAAAATCAACATTAATTTATAATCAATGTGTGATACATCTTTTCTATTGATAATAATAGTAGAATACTTTATAATCAATGTAAAATACATGAATCTATTTTATTTTTAATAAAAAGTTTTTAATCTATAAACTTTTAAACCAATATTTATTTTTAAACAATGTGAGATACATATTTTTTATTGATAATAAAACTAAAAGTATTTAATATAAGACTTTTAAAACTAACATCTTTTTCTAAACAATGTAAGATACACTTTTTTCATATTCTAATAATGCGAGATACTTCTTTTCTATTTCTATTGGTAATAAAAGTTTAAGACTTTTATCTAAAGACTTTTAAAATAAACATATCTTTCTAACCATGTGGTATATACATCTTTTCTATTGGTAATAATAGTATTTTTAAAACCAACATTAGTTTCTAACAAATGTGAGATACATATTGATGATATATTCTCTTATTCGATATCAAAAGAAATTAATAACGGGACTGATGATCTCGAACCAAAATCTGTATCTGAATGTCAAAATAGGCATGACAGGATCAAATGGATATATTTCATGCATGAAGGCTGAATTAAGTTCGCTGAATAAACGAAAGGTATTTGGATCTATCATTGTCACACCTGAAGCTGTGAAACCTATTGGATACAGATAGATTTTTATTCGAAAGCGAAATGAGAAAAATGAAATTGTGAGATACAAGGTTCGCCTTGTTGCATAAGGTTTTTCTCAAAGACCTGGGATTAATTAGGAAGAAGCGTATTCTCCTATAATGGATGCTATTACGTTCAGATATCTAATCAGCTTATTGATTTTGAAAAATCTATATATGCATCTCATGGATGTTGTAACGGCTTATTTATACGGGTCATGAGATGCTAATATTTATATGAGAATTCCTAATGGAATCAAGGTGCTTGAAGTACTAAGCTCAAAGCCAAAAGAATTATGTGCAATTAAACTACAACCATCACTATATGGATTAAAGTAATCCGGACGCATGTGGTATAATTGTTTAAGTGAGCATTTGTTGACAAACGGATATGTGAATCATCAATTATGTCCGTGTGTCTTTATAAAGTAAACGACAGTTGGATTTACAATTATTGCTATCTATGTAGATGATTTGAATATCATTGGAACTCCCAAGGAAATCCAAGAAGCAATTGATTACATAAATGGATAGTTTGAAATGAAAGATCTTGGACAGACAAAATATTGTCTTGGTTTACAAATAAAACACTTGCATAGTGGAACATTTGTACACTAATCAAATTATACAAAAAGGGTTTTGAAGTTCTTTTATATGGATAAGGCAAACCCTCTTACTAGCCTCATGGTTAATAGATCGCTGAATGTTGAAAAAGATACATTCTGTCCTTGTGAAGAAAATGAAGAGATACTTGGCCCTGAAGTACCATACTTAAATGCTATTGGAGCCCTCATGTACCTTGCTAGTTGTACTAGATCGGATATAGCATTTGTTACAAATCTATTAGCAAGATATAATTCATCTCTATCACAGAGACACTGGAATGGTATCAAGCACATATTTCGTTATCTTCAAGGGGCGATCGATTTGAGATTATTTTATCCCAGATGATCAAAGGATGAAATAGTTGGTTTTACAGATGCAGGTTATTTGTCTGATCCTCATAAGGCCAGATCACAGACCGGCTATGTCTTCACGATGGGTGGTAGTACAATTTCCTGGCGTTCTCAAAAGCAAACACTAGTTACTACATCGTCAAATCATGCTGAGATGATCGCACTTCATGAAGCCAGTCGAGAGTGTGTATGACTTCGATCTATGACTCAGCATATTCAAAATGTCAGTGGACTACCTGTCAACAAAGACTCGACAGTATTATTTGAAGACAATGTCACATGTGTCGCCCAAAGTAAAGAGGGATGCATCAAAAGTGACTTGTCCAAACATATCCCCCCGAAACTCTTTTTATACACTCAAGAAATTGAAAAAAAAAAAAAGAAAGATGTCAGCATCCAATATGTTCAATCAAGTGAAAATGCTGTAGATTTATTTATGAAGGCACTTCCCACTACAACCTTCATAAAGCATGTTCTCAATATTGGGATGTGAAATCTACGAGATTTACAAAGGTGATTTATCTTGACCCTTGTCAGTTCAAGGGGGAGCATATATGGATGTACTCTTTTTTCCTTTATCATGGTTTTGTCCCATTGTGTTTTCCATGAAAAGGTTTTTAGCGAAACAGCTCATGCAGATGATTCAGATTTAAGTTGTGTACTCTTTTCCTTATGTTCGATTTTTTCCCTATCGGGTTTTTCGGTTTAAAGGTTTTTAATGAGACACACTTATTCACTTACAATGCTATGTTCAAGGGGGAGTGTTATGAAAGTCAAATTAGTTTGTAGGCATATGCTAGGTAGATGTACATAGCATAGGTAGGAATAGTTAATGCTGCAATGGTTAATGCAGGTTGTTGCAATTGTATGTGTGTTGTTCGGCTACAAATACTGAGCAACCTGAAGTTATTAGACACACGGAAGATACATCTCTGAATAAAACTCTCTCTCTCTCTCTCTCTCTCTCTCTCTCTCTCTCTCTCTCTCTCTCTCTCTCTCTCTCTCACTCTTTTTTTCTAATACACTCTTTGTCATAAGTTTGTGGTTACTTTATAATAATTTTCATAATATTTGTTCTCATTACATTCTAATATCAAGCATACATTTTTCTAAACTTTCTCATTATATTACACAAAATCTTTATTTAACTTTTTTTTGCTATGGATAACAATCATTTTAGGAATTAACATATTAAAATTTTCAAATGTCAAAGATTCTCCCAATGCCTAAGCTCCTCCAAATTTTCAAATATATTTTTTTCAATAACTTTTTTTATGTTTTAAAAGATATATTCAATTTTGAAAATAAATATATATCACCTTCAAATGTATATTATGAATAATTAGAATATTTAGTATTGAGTTCATGCTATAAAACTTTTATAGAGAATACGTCTATAAAAAAATAAGTTGGTGATGAGACTGTTCTAGATTAACCAAGATCTTAAATTTGAGACTTATGAGAACCTAGTTGTGCTCAGGAATTAATTTTTGCAATTTTTAGGCCTGAAATACTTTTGGAAAACAAAAATAAAATAAATTAAAATCTTTTAAAAGAATTGATTATCTTGATGCTCTTATTAATATAACTAATATACTATAATGATTAACGAGGCCGTAAGAGCATTCACATTATTGAGTTCATGCTATAAAGCTTTTATAGAGAATAAGTTTATCAAAAAAAATAAGTTGGTGATGAGATTGTTCTAGATTAACAAGATCTTAATTTCAATTCGAGACTTATGAGAACCTAGTTGTGCTCGGGAATTAATTTTGCAATTTTGAGGCCTGAAATACTTTTGGAAAACAAAATTAAATAAAGTAAAATCTTTTAAAAGAATTGATTATCTCGATGCTCTTATTAATATGAGTAATACTAGAGCCACTCAATAAGCACTTAAATTTGTGCACAAAATGATGTGGTTTTCAATGTGTTATCTTATTTGGCATTTTATGGGCTCCATTATAAATTAAAAAGTTATGTTAACAATATGACACGTAAGATGCCATATCATTTAGTGCACAAATTTGAGTACTCATTAAGTGGCTCTAGCATTACTCTATTAATATAAATGTTATACTATAACGATTAACAAGGTCGTAAGAACATTCACTTTGGTTGTTCTTAAGTCAATTCTGATTTGGGATAAGAATTGGTAACCAATGGGAATTATTCTTGATCAAGAATTGTTTTGCCAATTTTTTGAAGAAGACCGATTAATAATCAGAGAAGGGAAGAGAGAGAGAGAGAGAGAACCGCGCGGGAGAGAGTGGACCGCACCGTAAGGCTTGGCTGGAGCGCGTGTGGCACACGCACGAGTGGAGGGTGTGAGAAGCTTTGTCAAGGTGGGCCACTTTGCTTCTTCATTCTTCTTCTTTTTTCGGTTTTTGAATTGTTACTGTTATCTTTATTTTGTTTTCTTTTTTAAATCCAGTTTTTGTGCCTTTACGTTTTTTTTAAGTTGACCATTAAAAACAGTAAAATGACTGTTACAAAACGGTAATATTTTCTCTCCTATAAATAGTGCTCATTTTCTCCTATTTTTCTCCATTCTTTCTTTTAAAAATTTACTCTTAATTCTCTCTACAATTTTATTTTTTCTATCTCATCAATTTCTATATCCTCACTTCTTCTGATATTTTTCCCAAATTGATGAAAATCATGGTAATTATTTTAGGAATTTATTGAATTCTTCAAATAGTTAAGAAAATCAAAATTCTCGTATTCATGAGAATGCTATATTTTCTCAGTTTTCATCAGCCCCCTAATACCCACCAAATTTTCCCAACCATCCAAATTTTCAGCATATTTAAGGTGCACACAATTTCCAAAATTTTCAAGCTTCTCCAAATATTGAGAACTTTTTGAGTAACGTTCCTTGTGCTTCTAATTTCATGTCTCCCAATGAATATTGGCAACATATGAGAAACCAATATTACATACAAGGCCATCCTCGTGCATTTTCTCCATATAGTATATCGTCAAATGAAGCAAGAAGAGCAAAGTTATAAATGATATCCTCACAAAAGGATCCAGCAACGCCATCATCCGTTCTAGAGACGCAAATCGATTTAGAAACAATTGATCTCGAGAAACCGGATAAAGGTAAGTCAACTTGTTCACATTGGTCAGTCGAATAAGACATTGTCTTTACAATTGCAGTGTGTACTGTTGGTCAATATGTAGTGGTGGGTAACAACCAGAAGAGCGCATCCCACTGGAACCGTGTAACAGATTATTACAACGAACATCGTTCAAGCAATTCAATGGCAAAAGAGGTATCCCAGGTGAGACCACGTTGGCTAAATAGAATTCAGAAACAAGTGAATCACTTCAATGCAATCTGCAATAAAACTATTGGTCGTTCATCGAAGCGGTTGAAGCGATGCAGATTTATTGTCCAATTCATACAAACAATATCAAGATGAAAATAAATGTACATTTCAATTTGAACATGTGTGACAAATTATGAAAGACACTTCGGCTCTTTCTCCACGAGGAGATATTCATCACGTTGGCAAGAAGGCTAGGACATCTGGGTCTGAGGGACATTTTAATACGAGTGTGGATGTTGAAAAAATCGATGCCCGCACTCGTCTTATTGGACAAAAGGCTGCAAAGAGGAAGGGGAAAGGCAAATCCTCAAAATTTTCAAAAGAATACTATTACATCATTCATATATTGCTATGAAAATGGATCAGTACAATGAAATTAAGAAAATTAAAGCAAAAGCTAAGAAGATTAGAGCCTCGACTAAAGCAGAAAAGCAGACGCACCAATTGTTCATTAAAGATGTAATTTTTCTTACACAAGATACACGTGGAATGAATCCAGAAGCATGTGCAATACATAACATGCATGTGATGTCCTAAAGGAAAAGTAGTGTAATTTGGGGTATCAAATTTAGTTTAAATTTGTGTTGTTTTATGTAAATTTGTTGACTTTATGTAATTTTAATTATTTACGTTTTTATGTAATTTGTTGACTTTATGTAATTTTAATTATTAATGTTTTTATATCATTTTAATTAATGTAACTTTCGAGTTTATTTGTAAAGTAGTCGTTGTAAACTTATCGTTACAAAGTAGTCGTTGTGAACTAGTCGTTACAAAGTAGTCGTTGTAAACTAGCCGTTACAAACTAATGTTCTATATATAGAGGACTAGTATTTGTAATCTTCAAACTACAAACATTGTCTTACAAACCCTTGTCTTGCATTTTACCACAAAAAATGTTTTCTACTACCCCTACCACAAATAGTGATGCCTCAGAAAACTCTGATGAAGGCAATATTTCTTAAGGTAAAGAAATGATGCGTGCACTAGTTTAACACCGCAAACATTTGATGGAAGCAGCGAAAGCGCAAATTGACAGAAGACGAAGGAAAATGAGGTATTTACATCGAAATCGTGAAATCGGACACACTCAACTTGTCAATGATTATTTCTCAACTCAACCATTGACCATTATATACCAATAACATATTCCACTGACGTTTTGAATGCGTAGAGACTTATTCCTTCTATTAGTTACTGCATTGTAGAATCATTCACGATATTTTCAAATGAGGTTTGTCACCACTTAAAAAATGCACAATGATTATCCATCAATTGGCTTATGGAGATCCGACTGACCATTTTCAAATCAAGTCAAATGTATTTTCAAATGAGTACCTTCGAATGGATGAAACAACTGCCATCGATCACATGTTGAACTTTTGTCGATGTGCTATTGAATTGTTTGAAGGTCAATACTTGAGAAGACCAAATGCCGATAATACACAACATCTTCTTCAAATGCATAGGCAGAGGCACAATTTCCAGGTATGTTAGGAAGTCTTGATTGTATGCATTTGGAATGGAAAAACTACCCAATTGCTTGGTAAGACCAATTTACAAGATGTCATACAAAGCCAACAATTGTGCTTGAAGCAGTTGCGTCTGCAGATTTATGGATATGACATGCATTTTTTGGGGTCGCGGGTTCTCGTAATGATCTTAATGTGCTATACGAATCACCTTTATTCAATAACGTACTCGAAGGAACTGCACCGTCTATTGATTTTGAAGTCAATGACACACATTATACAAAAGGACACTACCTAACAGATGGAATTTATCCAAATTGAGCTACTTTTGTGAAGAGCTTTTCGTACCCGACAGATGCTGAAAGAAAGAAATTCAAGGAAAGACAAGAGGCTACAAGAAAAGACGTCGAATGAGCATTTGGAGTGCTCCAATCAAGGTGGGTCATTGTAAAAGGTCATGCTCGATTTTGGTATATAGATAACTTGAAATAAATAATGCTAACATGCATTATTCTACACAACATGATTGCCGAGGATGAAAGTGATCACGTTACGAACTAGGCCGATAATACAGGAGATTCCTCTACACAAGCTAACCATGGCTCAACCCAAGCATTAGAGCTGTCAAAACAGGTCAACGGGGCGGTTTTGTCTGCAGGCTTGAAAAGCCCGATGTAAAATGGGCCGGGGCGGGAAAGCTCGCGAACTTGACGGTCCTTGAAATTCATAGTCCAACCCACCCTGCGTAGGGTTGCGGGCAAAATGGGCAAGCCCACAAAAAATGGATTTATTTAAAAAATTTAATTAATTATTTAATTTATGATAGATTTGATTCATTTGAATTTTGAACTATTGGACATATACCAATATACCAAATTAACAATATACCAAAGCTCTTAATTAGAACAAATTAACAAATTTGTAACTAGTACAATCTGTATAGAACTAGGGCTCAAAGCCTAAAAAAAAATGAACCCAGATCTGCTGAAGATGCTTGTTCCCTCGTTCTTGAAGATGGTTGACTTGACTGAGCGAAAAGATAGTCACAACCTCGTCGGTGTCGCTCGCACTGAGGCCTGACCTGAGGGCTTGAAGGTTGGAACAAAAGAGAAAACTTCAAAATCAAAAGATTCAAAACCCATGTGGAGTAGTGAATGAAAGTTTGAGAAAGCGAAGTTAGGAGAGAAATACATGTGACTAAGCGAGAGTGTGCAAGAGCGAGAGAGAGAAAGAGAGAGAGAGAGAGGCTGTGAGTATGTGGCTCTGTGCGGGAGGCCGGAGGCGAGAGCGAGAGAGAGACAAACTAGATGGTAGACGAACCAGAGTGAGTGTGCGACCTAAGACACAAAGACACTGGTTGAGATGAGCCGCATAGGCGTCGGCGGCATAACTATTGTTCGGTGCTTCAGTCTTGGCGAAGGGATGAGAAGATCTGGAGATGGACATTGAGAACGAGATGGAATAAACACAAACTAGTGAACTGAAGAGTTTTGACTTAGGTTTTGTTTCATATTATATAAGCTGGGCTCCACGCCTCCACTTCACTTGGGCTTTCTGCTTGTAAGTGACTAAGTGGGAAGTGGCCCAAGGGGAACTGACTAACTGAGAAAAGAAAATGATGGGTTGCCTGCCACCTGCCTCCGTCCCAACCCGTAAACATCGCAGCCCGTGCGAGCAAAACCCAAAAAGTCCGCATACAAACGGGTATTTAATACATCAGCCCAACCTGCCCTGATAGATGGCATGGTGGGAATGCACGCGAGCTTTTCCCTATTTGACAGCTCTACCAAGCATTCTAAGAATATTTACAACAAAATAACGAGTTACGTGATAACAATCGATATCATGAACTTCGAGCCAACTTGGTTGAGCATATATGAGCTTGTTACGATGACAACTAGTGATGACTAAATTTTATGTGTTATGCCTAAATTTCCTTATTTGTTATTTTAAAAAGTGTTTGTTTGTTAGAAGTATTTGTTATTTATATGAGGTCTTTATTTAATATGTAATATTTTAATAAAAATTATAAATTAATATCTTTGTTTTAAAATTTATTTGTAATATTTAATAGTACAATTAAAATTATAAATTAATTAATTTATCTATATTGCATATTTGAATATGAAATATATTAATAAAAATTATAACTGAATTAATTTATTTATAAAACAATATATGTATTAATTTATTTGTAAAGTATAAAAAAAAAGTAAAAAAAGTAGATGATTTGATATTGGGATCCATGTAAGAACAAAGGAAAAATGAAAACCATTGGGAAAATTAATTTTTGGCAAAAACTAGTGTAAGATGAACTTATATATATTTTTTTGTAAGACGGATCCTCTTTACTCGACCCACCGTATATTGGGGGTTGGTAGGGGTGGCAAATCGGTAGTGTTGGGCCGTTATCGGGCCGGCACGATAAGCACAAATACGAACACAGCACGATAAGCTTATCGTGTCTAATATTAAAGCCCGAACACGACACAATAAAAACATAAAAAACATGGCACGACACGATAGACACGATAAGCAAAAAAATGATTTATTTAATCAGACCCGTTAAGCACGTTAAGCCCAATAAACATTATAAAATATATAATTTTGATTTTTTAATACATATTTTGAAAATTTATCAATATAAATAATCATGTAGTTTAAAAGCCATAAATGTTCAAATGATAAAACTATGAAATAATCATGAAAATGGTTCGAAAGAAGTGAACAACCCCAATAAATTTTAAAATATATTTTTAAAAAACATATATATTTTAGTTATCGTGTCTTACTGTGCTTACCAAGTTAGCTCGATAACAACCCATTTTTTTATCGTGCCTTATCGTGTTGGCCCTATAACGACCTGAACCCGATAATTCCCAGCCCAAACCCTATAATTTTGTGTCATGTTCGTGTCGGCCAATCGTGTCGTGCCTCAAATTATCACTCATAGGGTTGAGGAGCTGTGAGAGAGTAATACTCCGTCTTACGAATAAAGATCCGTAAGACGGTCTTACTGGAAACTTGCCCTTAATTTTTGGATTGAGAAATTTTAAAATGTATAAGTGACAGTGAGACCCAACTAAGAATTTAAGAAAAAAATAATGATTTCAGCATATTTGAATTTAAATTATATCCAATTCATATACTAATTCATATACTATGACTGTTATAGCAAAAAAAAATCAATTATTTTAAATATGACGTTTGTTTTGTGAATTTTATTTTTAAAGAATACTTATATATGAATTATGTTGCATGAAATATTGTTAATTTATAAATTAATTAAAAAATATACATGTACGTGCGAATGTAAAAATAGTCGGTGTCTAAACACTTTCGTTCGCGCGTGATCCACACTCCTCCAAAGTTGCGTGGGAACAATGGAACAACCGACGAGAAAGGAAAACTCCGCGTGAAATCACTTATAAATCCCCAACAGAAACCGAACAGAGTCCTCATTCCTTCTCTGCTTTAGCAACCAAACTTTAGAGAGAGAAACTCCATTGCACATTCTAGAAAGGGATAGATAGAAATGGGTTACTTAGCTACCTTATTGACAGTAGTGGTGGTGGCGACGGCGGCGATTAGAGTGGCTGAAGGACAACCGGCATGCGCTAATCAGCTTGTACCTTGTGTTTCTTTCTTGAACTCAACCACCAGGCCACCGGCGACGTGCTGTGATCCGATGAGGCAGGCTGTGACGAATGATCTGCAGTGTCTGTGTAATTTGTATAGGAACCCGGATTTTTTGACTGGGCTCGGAATTAATGTCACTCAGGCGCTGCATCTTCCTACTCTGTGCGGGATTCCCGGCGATGTCACCGCTTGTGGTAATGGTAAGTTCTTTTCTTTCTTGAATTTAATTGGTTTTGAAGGCTTAATTATTTGATTTTTTTTTTGGGTTTTTGTTTTTCTTTAAAATTGGAATGCTCGAATCCAGATGATATTTTCCTTTGCTCTGTTTGAGTAATTTTTGTCGACTGTGTGTTTTGTGTGATTATTGTTGTGCGGTGCGTGTTTTATTTTTTTACTTTATTTTGTTTTTTTGAGTGGTGTGCTTAATATGCACTATTTAATTCTAATTGCCTCCTCCGGTCCAAGCAAAAGTATTTGTTTGGAAATCGAACTTAAAAAAAAAACTTTTAGTTGCTCATTAATAATAAAATAATATTATTTTTGTTTCGGATAAAGAGTCAATTATTCTATTTTAAGATCATTTATTTAAAGAGTATCACTTTCACAAAATTAAGACCTAAAACAGTTATTTTATTACTAATGCAAAAAGCATCATTTTCGGGCTACTAAAAGCACAATTTTCTTAAAAATGACTTTTAAACTGGTATTATGTGCCCGGAACGGAGGAAGTACTTTTTAAGCCTTAATTTTTAAAGTAAGTTTTTTAAGTGAAACATCCTAAAATAGAATAGTGGACTCTTTGTCCGGTTTAATACAGTAAGATTACTTAACTTGGTTAGGATTTAGTTAATTAATATGCATTATTTAATTCGAAAATACTTAATTTGGTTAGGAGTATAATGAGAAAATACTAAGAGTGTGGATAACCACACCCCAATTATTTCTAATACCATCGAGTGAAAAGACCTAACAACCTTTCTCCTACACCTTGATAATGTTCGGCCATGGTGTGATGAAATGGTTGGGGGTAGGTTCGGCCATGGTGTGATGAAATTACTTTGGGATGTTCGGCCACCATGAGACGAACACTTTTATTTATGTTCGGCCAATGTGAGATGACGGCATCAGAGACGGATCTAGAGCCGGACGGAGATGGCTGGAGATCGAGAGATAAAGAAATAGGGCTCCAAGTTCATACCTGGTCCGGACTGAACTGAAATAGGGCTCTAAGAAATTGGGATTTGCCCTAAATTAGAGATGGCCGGTGACGAAGAAGACGACTGGACTGAAGGGCGGCGGCAGTTACTTGGACTGGAGTTGGCTCATCATCGCAAAGAAGAGGAAAAGCAAGTCATTGGCGTGAAGAAGAGAGAAGGAGAGCAATTCGTCTCTTGCAGAGGGGGGGAGGAATAGAGATAGATCGATTAGGTTAGAAAGGGTAAAATGGGTAGTTAGGTGGGGGTGTAGAGATAAATGTGGTGTAGAAATAGGGAATTGGGGTGTGGTTATTCCCACCCAATAACTAATTGATTTGTATTGAAACTTGAAAGTGCCCAAAAATATTGAGACGACGATAAGAAAGGAATGTTGATCAATATAAATGAATCAGAGGGAGTGTGTGACTTTGTGTGTGTGTATGTGTGTCAGTTTAAAAAGGCGAGCGCCTTTTGCGCCTGAGGCGAGAGGCAAGAGGTTGTTACCTGGAAAGAGTGAGGCCACGCGACGAGTGCCTTTTTGCGTCTTTTTTGCGCTTATGCATGTGAATGAGGATGATGAAAATTATGGAGATGATGATGAGATAAATGTCGTGGATTTTTAGCTTGTTGTTGTTGTTGGTTGTTAATTATTACATTTTATGACTTTAGTTCTCTTTTGCATGTCTTTATTTTCATTTGCTTTAATGACTATTTATTTTCTTGTTTGGAATTTAAATTAAGTTCATCTAATGCTTTGGAATTTCAACTATGAATGATGAAATTTGTGTTATTAATATTATGTTGTTAACTTAGTTTCATTACTTAATGACATATTTTATTGAGATTTGTTAAGTTATATATATATATATATATATATATATATATATATATATATTTCTTTAATATTTGTTCTGTGAGCGCCTTTTTGCAACTTTTTTGCGCCTCGTCTCTCGCCTCAAATTTTGACCTCTCACCCACCTCTTGTCTTCCGCTTTTTTCAACTATGATGTGTGGGGGGGGGAGGTGGTGGGTGTGTATGCTAATGTGAGTTGGGGAACTTTGGCTCGGAACTCTGTTTAACTCAAGGATCTGACTGGTGTTACTTGTTATAAAGAGGTTGAAACAAGTCGAGTTTAGCTAAGTTTTGACTTGTTCATTGGAATAAAGTTCATATTTCCCGCTCTCTTTTTTTGTCAAGTTGGTTTGAATGTTTTATTGATCATTTTTTGAGTGGATCATATAGTAGAAAGCAACGAGCCAACGAGTCAATTTGAATGTATAAAGCTAGCCGAGAACGCACTCAATTTCGGCTCACATAAGTTACCTATCTAAGCTAGCACAAGCTGAGTATTGAGAAGTTTGATTTATGTCCCATAGCTGTTATTATTGCTTCATCAATAATGATAGTGATCATTTGTGTATTCTAATGTGTATATGTGTATCAATAATTTTGGGTCGATGTTAATTTTCTCACGTCTCACCTTCTTCTTCTGCAGCCACAGCTCCAACTTCCTCAAATCATTCTCCCCCAGGTACTGTATTTGATTTCCTGTTTACGTTACCTAATTCATATTTCTCTTCAGAATTTTCTTGGTATATGTCAGAAAAAAGAGTAAACCAGGTGGTGGTCCTCTATTTGATTACATTACTCTCATGGGGAGGAATTTTTTTAAAACACTGAGTTGACTATGAACTAGGTGCCTTCCAATTATGACCTTAAAAATATAATCGGGGTGACTTTGCCTTTTCAAAAGCAGAGTCTTGGTGATTTGTTTTTTTCTTTTTGGCCTCCTGTTCAATCAGCTTGACTTGATTTCAGAAAAATCAATCTGAAAAATAGCTGGTCCTGTCTTATCAGCTTGATCTTTCTTCCTTTTTCTAGATTTTTAGTTAGGAATCTAATTCTGTTTGAAGTATATAATATGCAAAAACCAAGGGAGACTTATTGTTACATTACATGCCTGCATTAATGCATTCGAATACTATAAGTCCAAGAAACCAACATAAAAAAATGCATATTTTTGTGAAGTGCAAAGAAAGGCAGATAAGATGTGGCCTCATGAAGTGCAAAACTGATGCAATATTCTGATAAATTTATTATGATGGAGCATATAACAAAATATTGCAATCCATATGTCAGGGCCTTTGAGATTTGGTAAATGATCCACTACTTCTCAGTTCTCACAATATCAAATACTTGATCCCTTTGCTTAAAGAGTCCTGCTGCCTAATATTGGGATGTTGCACTCCACCAGCCCTCTTGAAATAAATTAAGATAGTAAATTCTACAAGTTTCCAAATTTACCCTTATTACATTAAATTCAAAAGTTTGAAAAACTATTTGAATCACTTAAAATTAAGGATATTTATGAAAAACAACTCTTATTATCAAAGTGTTTGACTTTCAAACTTTTGACTTTTATTTTTTTGGACTACTGGAGAGAATGGAGGGAGTAATGTTAACCCATGAAAGTTGCTGGGGACAGACCATTAAATGACACAGCCCAAACCAACTAGTCTGACACCGGTTTAGATTGCATCAATGTGCATCAACTATTTTCCAGCATTGTGCCCTTTGTCCAATGCCATGCATCATGCATGCCTACTTCTAGATTTCATTGATCATCCAACCTAACTCTTCATTGCCCACCCACCAGCCTCCATAAAGACATTTCTTAGGCCTCCAGTTTTTTCCAGATGGGGGTGACATGGCCTTTGTACAATCTGAGATGATTTTGCTTCCAGTCTTCTTCTATATGGATGCCCACTTCCTCTTTGGAAGGTAAAAGGTAACGTGTGCCTATAGGGAAAGTCCAATGGTGGTACTTGCCCCTATAGGTATCAAATACAAAACAAATTTTGATGCCTATTTGTCACTATTCATAGGTATCAAATAATCAACTCCAACTACAGGTATCAAAATTTGATATAATAATAATTTTGAAAAAAATTATATCTAAAATTATATAAAAACAAAATTAAAATACTACTCCCTCTGTTCCAGGCAAGGAGTCCACTATTCCATTTTGAGATATTTAGTCAACTTTCAAAAATTAAGGTATAAAAATGTTATTTTATTATTAAGGGACTACTAAAAGTGTTTTTTTTTAAAAAATTGACTTTCAAATGGGGACTCTTTATCCGGAACGGAGGGAGTAATAAACAATAATTTACCAACACATATCATGACATAAATATATAGGTCAAAATGAAGGGTATCAAAATTAGGTGAGGTACTATGGGAGGTATCAAATTTGGTACATTCTCTAGTACCACACCTAATTTTGATACCTTTCACTTTAACCATTGGAGAGCCTAATACTCTAACATAAGTATCAAAATTTGGTTTTGACCCCTACCATTGGACTTGCCCTTAGGGCACATATTAGGAACCTATTTAAACCATGTATTTGTTTTGTCTCGAACATTGCCTAGTAACATTGAAACTTGTGTATGGGTGGTTATCGTGACAAAACTTACTATATGTAGGTTTTTTAAATGTTTCCTTATGGTACATGTTAGCCAAATTCCCTTTTTCAAAGCATAATTGCCATATTTGTCATTAAAATTTCACATCTCTTGCGTTTGTTTCAACCTTATTAATGGATCACATTAATGGTGACAAGGACTTGTTCACATCTAGCGGACTCAAATCTTCTATCTCACCCCTTGTCACACTCCCTATCCCATTGAATCGTAGCCCTATGTGTGCCCTTGTTAATTTACCTAGCTTTCTACTCGCAAGGACACGTGTAGAGCTAAGATTCTTTGGGATAATATTTATGTTTTGCCAATGGCACCAAAACTGATCTGATTTCTCCTGGTTTCTAGGGATTAGAGCCCTTCGATTCTTTAGAACCCTTTTGATAGTTAATACTGCGCTAAAAACAAGTGAAAGCCTCCCTATCTAGGGTATTAATTCTGTGATGGAAGTGAAGATACATTGATAGAATATCTACGATTCCCAGGTACAATCAGATTCATTCATATATTACATCATGACGATACGAGATAAAACATTTTGAGTTTCCAAAAATTGATTTCAAGACATTTGAATGGAACTATAATCAAGCACAGTAACGAAAGTTATGTATAAGAAGTTGAAAATAACGTGATTATGGTTTGGCATTAGCAAGATGTTAGTTTATGAGTCACTGTGAAATTAAAGTTGTAAATTTTTCAGGACGACCGGCCGCGAGGAACAACGGAGCCAAGATTGCGCCAGCTGGGATCTTCAGCTTCTTGTTGATTGCTGCTTCAATTATGTTTTATTAGGAGAGTGTGGTCCTCATATATTTGGGGAGATTGTCGAAGTATCACCGAGAGACCTACTACGTATGCAGGCATTAGAATGACTCGAGTAGTGTTTTATTCAATCTTTTACACAGTATAATTATTATATCAAATTCCATATTGTATGATTCATGTTGTTGTGACAAGTGACAATTTCATCCTTGTGGTTCATTCAGGTGTTTCCTTTAATGAATCCATTATGGTTCATTTTTGCAAGCATTCCATGTTGATCCATTTTGTGCTATGACTATTTGGTTGGAGTACTGTATGTTGCGGTTTGAGATATTAGTCACTGCCCTTGCAAATATTTGCTTCAGCCTTATTGTTTTTTGTTGCTTTACTTGCACTAACATAGTGAGTAGTGTTCTATAACTTCCCGCCTAGCTCCGCCTAGGCGCTAGGCACTCTCCACCGCCGCGAGTTTTTAGTCGCCGCCTACGTCCAACCTTGCCGATCTTAATTTAATTTTGTAGCTTTGATTTTGTAGCGTGCGGTGACCGAAGAAGGAAGGGCGAACTGGAGTAGGAATGGGGCGTGGTAATGGTGAGGAAGAGAGGGAGGTAGAAAGAAAAGATGTTTGATTTTGTGGATATTCGGTGGGCCAAGAGAGGAGATAGATTAAAGGGTTAGATCTAGGAGGAAAGAGATTGAAGGATGAAAAAATGAGGAGAGTCGGTTTGCCGGAGAGAGAAAGAAGAAAAAAAAAAGGAAGAAAAAAGGTTGCTGGTCTGTCAGATAGAGAGAAGAAAGAAAAAGAAAAAAAAGATAAAGAAGAAAGAGGTTGTCTCGTGACTCAGAATTTAGAATGAGGAACTAGGGATGATAGGTTAGATTGTAGGTTGTAGGAGCAGTAGGTAGGTGAAGTAATATTTTTTTTTGTTTTTAATTCTAAACATGACTGGTTTATTGTTTTAGGGTTGAGAATTGAGATTAGTGATAGATTTGTATATTTTTGTCTATTTTACAAATATAGACAAGTGTTTGATAAAATGACAAATATAAAAATAAAATAAAATTTGTAGTCAATGTGTTTGATATTTGATGTAAATTATCAAAAAAAAAAAAAGAAGAAGAAGGTAATTATGTCTTAATTTTAGGTCTCGTTTAGGCTCCGATTACATTTCAACTAGTCCCCTAGGTGCTAGGCTCTAGTATGTCACTAGGGGCGGATCCACATGGGTTTCAGGGGTGTCTATGGACACCGCCCAATAAAAAAAAATTATGAGTAAATTTGTAATATTTGACAATTGGACCCCTCCAAAAAAATTCATTGGACCCCTCCCAAATTCTTTGTAAAAAATATTGTCAAGACATATTTACGAAATCAAATATCCGATCAATTTTTAAATGATTCTCTTGTATATTATATCGAAAAAGACATGTTAATGAATGTTGGTGATGATGTAATTACGCGTTTTCAACGTATGAAAACGCGTAAAGGACAACTTGTAATTTCTAATTTTTTTTAATGTAAGGGAAAGTCCAATGGTAGGGGTCAAAACCAAATTTTGATACATATGTAAGAGTAAAGTAAAAGATATCAAAATTAAGTGTGGTACTAAGGAAGGTATCAAATTTGATACCCCTCTTAGTACCGCACCTAATTTTAATACCCTTCATTTTGATACCTATGGTTAGAGATGATCATTTGATACCAATGAATAATAACTAATATGTATCAAATTTTGGTTTTGATACCTATAGGTAAATATCACCATTGAACTTGCCATAATACTCTCTCCGTTCCAAAAATATATGACGTATTGGGATAATTTTTTTGTTCCAAAATAGATGACATTTTGTAATTTTCAAGGAACTTTTTCCCTTTTTTTCTCAAATTCTCCAATATTTATTGACTTCGTAACCCGTGTTTGGCTCTTTGGGCAAGAATATAAAGACACCTAATTAATGTCTGAATAGGGGCAGTTTAGTATTTACAATATGTTTCTTGATCTATGTAAAAAGCCCTAAAGCGTTATATATTTTGGGACGGAGGGAGTAGTTAAAATTTTGGACACCGGTCAACAATATTCCTGAATCCGCCACTGTATGTCACCTAACAGCCGCCTAACGATTTTTAGAATTTAAGGTGTTGAATTTAAGGTGGTTCTTGAGATTCAACTCGGATTCTTCATTCTTTGATAATTTGGTAGATCAATATTTTCTGCGGCATCACCTTTTTCAGTGTTTGGGTTTTGAGAAAAATTGCGGATTTTAAAAAGGTACTCCCTCACTCTTTTCGGTTGTTCCAAAATAAGAATTTACTTCGTAAGCTTTTCATTTTGGGATATTGCTTTTTCATCTTTTCATTGATTTTTTTTTGCTACTTTTATTGATAAGTCTTAAAATCATATCTGTATCATTTGAAAATATACACATTTTAATATTTATTATTGGTTTTATTTTTGTTTTCTAATATGTGTGTTGAATTAAACAAAATTATTTCTTAAAAATAAAGTGTATATATGATAGTATGACCGTGTTTTTTTTGCTTCTTTTAACTTCCTCAAGTTATCGTAGTTTCAAATGAAACTCATTAATTTTCTTGTCTCATAATTAAAATGGGTACTATGAATCATTGATTTATGAAAACTTTCTTAACAAAGAAAGGAAACTCTTATTGTGTTATCTGAAAATGAAAATAAGTGTTGGAAATTGGTTGTAAAAATTGATGTCGACCAATCTTTGACTAAATGTTGACCTAAGTTCCATTGATTGGAATTAGAGGCAAGTTTCAAATTGTTTAAATACGTTTTTAGTAGGTATAATATTAGTGAATTTATTTGTTCCAAACTAATTTTTTGGTGAATGATAAATTAATGCACAAAGTGATCAACTTAACATTATAGTTGAAGAGCAAATGCAAATATGGAAAGTTATATATATTGGAAAAATAAGGTGCATGAGAGTACTTTATTCGTAGGTGCATTTTAGAGAAATGCAATTATGTGTTCTAAAATGCATTATCGTGGTGTCATATGCGTTAGCAAGAGCACCATCTAAGCTCACACGTGTTTGCACATTGGGTGTGTTAGAGGCTGTTTGACGCGTTCGCATCGTCACTAAGAGTTCACAACAGGCACCCTTGACTTTTCTAGAAATTATAAATATCTCATGTACTCGGTCATTCCTTCCACTCCAAGATTTCAAAGCATTCAAGTCTTTAAAATACTAGTCCCACTCACTGGTTCTTGTTAAAGAAAGTCTCGAGTATCAAGTAGTTCGCTAAAAATCTCGAAAGGTTATGTTATGATTCTGAGATTAGAAAGTCATTATATCAAGGGGACAATTACTGGAGACTATAAGCACCAAGTACGGGACAATTTTATTTTATGGAAAAATATTAAAAGAGAATAACTTTTGTCTCGTCATTACAATTTGTTTGCATTGTATTTTGCTTGGTTTTTGTTTGTCATTTTTAGATTACACCATACTTTTTTCAACAATAAGAGATACTTTAGTGATGTTAAATCAATAAAACATGTTAACTTTTCTAACTCACAATTGAAAATACTTCTAAAAAAAGTTTTATTTGTTTAGGGGCACAAATTAAGAAAAAAATTTATTTTTATTATAAATATTAGGATTAAAAAGGAAAAAAATAAAGAACTTGATACTTTTTTTTTTGGAACGGTCTACAAAAGAAAAAAATTGACCCTTTTCTTAGAAACTGTGGGAGTACTAGAATTATTGACAATTAGTTTGAGCAAAATTTTCTTAAAAAGATAATATGACACTTATTTTAGATGGTACACCCTAAAATGAAATAATGAACACTTATTTTGGACGATTGAAATTCTTAAGTCGAAAGAGAGTAGTAACTGCTTCGTCCCTAAATAATTGTTATTTTTTTTTAAACGATGTATCGAATCAAAGAGAATTATTACAATAATGTTACAGTTACCACCAGTGTTGCCACCTTAGTGATAATTTTGCCTTGAAGGCAAAGTGCATGTGAGGTGCATGTGCCACTTCAAAGCATAGTTGTGACCATAGTGGTAATACTAGCAATGTTGTTGTTTGAAAGTTTCAAAAAATAAGGGTATATTTATTAATGATCTTTTCAAACCTACCAAATTCAAAAATAACATAACTCTAAAAAAATTAACTTATATAACCCTTTTTGGGATAAATTGTCTATAACACCCTTTTGTGTTAAAAAATTAACTTATATGACTGAATGAATATTGTGAAATGTCGATAGTATCCCCAAATCCAACAACTGGTATGAATGTATTCTTCACGTCGTATTCTTCCAGTATAATTGCATTATTCGATCTTTCTTCTTTGTCTCTTTCTTCTTTGCAAGCCTCTCAGCCTCTCTTTGTGATTCTTCTTCCTCTCTACTGCAAACGCATTGCTTTCTCTCTTGAATTCATTTCATTATTTTTACGGATAGACAAATCAATCATTCGGTTAGTAGTTTTACTCTACTGTGCGTCTCTTGGTAAACGTATTATTTCATTTTTATGTTAAATGCAATGCAGTAAATTTGTTAAATGCAATGCAACAAATTAGCTATATTTATGAAAGTTCGATTATTGGTAATATTTGATGAAATGCATTGCAGAAAACAAAGAAAGTTTGAGTAAACATGTTCGGTTACCTCAATCGAACAGTCTCAAACATGTTTGGTTGTGATGTGACAAAAATATCAGTCTTGGGCTGTCCGATTGCTGTGGAGGATATTTGGGCTTGATCTGCTTCCTTGAATCTGTTTAAGAACACGAAATCACCTTAGTGGGAGTGCACGACTTGGCCTCGCGAAACCACTCCGGTGTGAGAGTAAGTATCGTGTGAGTTAAAAGCAATTTGACAGAGGTTTTAGGCTCAATAAAGTGTGTGTGCCTTGTTTGTGGTTTATGGAGGGGTATTTATAGGCTCCCAATGTCATAGAATTCGCCTAGGATTTGTTGCCTTAGTTATGTTGTAGGATTAGGAGTGAATGCCTAGATTTTAGGCGTGATAGGCAGCTGGCCACGATATTATAGGAGCATATTAGGCAAGTGTCCTACTCAGATAAGGAAACCCTTGACCTGTCTTGGAGAGCAAGTCTCTGAATATCCCTGCTCGATGCTTTCCCGATCGAGCAAGGCTCTGTCCGGCTATATGGTATGGATCTGGTGAAGACAAGTATAGATCCCGGGCATGGCCCCTGGTCGGGCAGGCAAGGCCTATGCCCGGCCAGGCTTGGGCGCGCGGGATATGTCTAATTCTCTGCCTGATGCAAGCGTAGTCCCCAGGCATGGCCCCTGTCCGGGCAGGCAAGGCATGTGCTCGACTAGGTTTAGACGGGAGCTATATTATTCTTTGCTCGGTACCTCACTAGCTTTGCCCGCTAGGTCGGTAGGTCCCACGACAGTTGAGCTCGTGACTGGCACGTGATGGACGATCGTGTTTTTCTTGTGAGCGGGTTTGAGCCGGGCACTTCAGTGGCCCCTAGCTCTTTGTCTGACGAGTATTCATGCTCGCAGCGGGGAGTGCTTATGCTCGGTGCTGTTGCTTTTTTGTATCGGGCTTCAACACTTTTGAAATTTCTGAGTGGATTGTGACTTGACTAGGAGGCACACTAGTAGAATAATCTAGAACCTTGGTGGGCAGACAACTGGAGCGTGCTGGAGAAGCTTTGCAGTTGGAGAGTGCTGGGGGAGAGTAGGTGTAGGGGCACGTGAGCCGTCAGTGAGTGGAGCGACGTGATTGGAGCGCAACTTATAAAGCGGCGCATTAAATATACGTACGCTTGTGTGACGCCAGCTGTCCTTGCATGTGCCGTTTCGGAATCCCTTTCCCCCCCCCCCAAAACTTCATGCCCCTGCCTATATAAAGCCAACTCCTTTTCCATCTCTACGTTTTTACTACTTTAGAAAGTTCTTAGATAGAGAGAGAAAAATTCACACATGCTTTCCTTCTTGTTGCAGCCGAAGAACTCCAGATTCCGGTGAACTTGCCCCATTGATCTTGACCATTGTATTGTTTGCAGGCTCTTGAGTCATCTTTTGCTTTTTCCCAGAACGAGTTTTCACGAAAAAAAGACTTCAACCAAATCTTGACAGTAAGTTTTATCCCTTTTTCTGGTTTATTCTTCATTTCTTGAGTTTCTAGGTTTCTCGTTTATCTCCAAGCCCTTTCTAGGGAGAATTCATAAGGTAGAATCAGACCATAGGTAGAGATCGAGGAAAATCCCCCAGAGTGTCTTGCTCGTTAGGCGGGCATGGCCCCTTGGTGCACCTAGACTTAGGATTTTTTTTCCCTTTTGCCTCCCCGGTTACCCGAGTAAAATTTTGACATTTCTTCCTCGATCTCTTTTGTAGATGTCTCCTGATTCGTACAACGAGAGAGAGACCTATAGTTACGGCGGGCAGAATGATTCCCTAGGCAGCAAGAAGACTCCTTCCCTAGACGTTGAAGTGGAGGAAGTAGACAAATATGTGGTTGGGGAAGTTGTCATTGCACGGTTCGTGTGCCCATGATTGCACTTACTTATTCCTTCAGTGGGCATGGCCCATTTGATGGAGAAGTGGATCAAGGCCGTGTGGCCGATATCGAGCAAGAGAGAGTTGAGCCCGAAGTTGAAGCGGGTATTGGTGGAGAAAAGTTACCAAGTCCTGACCAAGGGGATGCTGCCGATGAGAAACCTTTTACAAGCTAGAGAGGAGGATGCTACTTCGGCTTCCGTACCCGATTGGATGGTAGATATCGATGAGTCCCAGTATGACGTACACTGGGCCTCTTTGGATACCCCGAACAAACTTACTGCTTGGTTTACCTCTTTGGGTATGGACCCCCAAGATTATCGGGTAGAGAAGCCAAAATTAGCTGACGGGGCATATCCCCGCGAGTAGAACGGGAAGCTGTTATTTTTTGCTGATTTTTTCCGGGTAGGATTGCGTCTGCCTTTAGATCCCTTCTTTCTTCAATTTCTCAAAGAGTTTAGCCCGATGCCCGGCAATCTCATGTTGAATACTGTTTGGGCCCTGATGGCATATACCGTGGCATGTCACTTGCTGCGTATAGAGCCGACCTTGAAGTTATTCCGGAGGTTGTTTATTCTTAGCTCCAACATCTTTGGCTGGGTTGGACTCCAGTCAAATTCCAGTTTTTTGCGTATCTTGAACGATGTCCAGAGCAAGGTTAAGGCCTAGGACAAGAGAGCTGTTTTGATTGAGTCTCGGACAGGTTGGCCGATAATGCCCATGAGCGAGGCTGGAATAAATGTGCCCAAACTTCCCTGTGGTAGCTTCACTACGGGTGACTCTGCTCATCTGGTGACTATCCGGGCTGCCCTCGGCGTTGTGATGGAGGGAGAGAAACGGGTGAGCCATGAGAGCTTGTTTAACTGGAAAGAGTTGGTCTGCAATCCCTAGAACTTGCGTTTGGCCGAAGTGTTCCGAACTGCAATTCCTGGAGTCAAGCCTTTGTGTACTTTTGGGGCTGAGGAAACCCATGTTTACTAGGTGGCTATCACCGGAAGAACTTCCATGATGATTGTCTCAAATGCCAAAGACTCGGGCATGATTGTACTCATGCCTACTCGGCCACCCCATGTCGATATTTCACTTTACTTGCTATTTTTCTTCTTACCTTTGTAATTGTTATATTAACTATTTTCTTTTTTATGCAGTCATGATGACCCTCAGGCTACTCCAGAAGCTTGAGGCAGAGAAGAGTAAGAGAGTAGCCGCTCTGGCAAGCAAACCACCTCTGGCTGTCCCTACTGTTCGTTTCGGCCTTCCGACCAAAAAACTTGCGGCAGGGAAGAAGACCGTTGAGCTTCCTCCTCCCACTCGGCCAGCTGCAGGTGTGACTGATTCTGCTGTTGCTGATGCCGCTGTCAAGGCAGCGGGCAAAAGAAAATGGAGCTCTCCTCCCCCCGCTGACTGGTCTACTCGTCCCCGTGGTACGGGCTCTGAGCGCGTTTCTACCACACCTTCTCTCGTAAAAGACTCTTTGAAGCCGTGGCTGCTCCCTGGTTTTGAAATGCCGACCACAGTTAGTGCCGCCCGAGCTATTGTGAGTGGGCTCTCTGAGGGCCCTAACTTGAGGCACATCGATTTGTCCGCTCGTGGGAGGCCTACAGGGCTAGTGGGCGAGGGTATTGTGAAGTGGCTCTTGTAGGAGGACGTGACACATGACCGGGATACCGTCAGCCACGTCTTGCTCGGACATATCGGGCTCAACTTGGGCGAGGTATACCCGTGCTATTTTTGTGTTGATAATTTGTGCTCGCTGATCTATTCTGACCGCCTCTTATGATTGTTTTGCAGATCGCCTCTACCTACACTAATCTTTATAACTGCTATACCGAAGAGAGGGATGCCCGCAAAAAGGTTGAGTCTTAGAAGGACGAGCTGCTAAGCTCTGTAAAGCACAAAGGCGAGAAGGTCGCCACCCTGGATAAGTCGCTTAAAGAGAGCGAGGCTTCGGTCAAAAGACTTGAAGCGGACAAACTATCATTGGCCGAGGAGAAGACTACCTTGGTGGCTCAGGAGAAGAAGTCCTTAGCTACTGAGGATGCCTTGGTCTTGCAGTGGACATAGCTTCAAGCAGAACTGAATGCGTTGAAGGCCCAGGCGGCCAAGGATGCAACGGCCATGGCCTCGTTTTTCGAGCAGTTGACAGCGACAAAAGAGAAGGCCGTGGAAGACTTTTTTGCCTCTCTAGCCTATGCCTCCCGTGTGCGCAAAAAGATCTTTCCATATTATGCAGTGGGCACCAACCATATCTTCTTGTGCATGCTCGTTGGTATTGGTGCAGTTGAGATGCCAAGAATGGTAGACTGGGTCCTGCTGTGAGGTTCCCGGGGTGTGCCCCCGCGCCCCGCGCGCCCTTGGTTAGGGGTGCGCGTACGTGCGGATGCGGGACACCACTGCTCTCGTTCCATCCTCCCTTGTTTAGGGGAAGACGAAATCCAAAGTGCGAGAGGAGTGCTGTCTATATTAGCACGTTGGAATGTGCCTCGGTTGCCTTGAGTGGATTTTGTATCCAAAATGGGAACTAAGGGTTTCCTCATGTCAGGTTATCCCTTATTTCGGGGATAACAGGATATGGGAATGCATTACCTTTCCATTCTCATTCTCCCCTTTTATCTTTCAGGGGAAAATAGAGAAGTGCAAGAAAAGATATTGCGACGCCCCCACTTATGGATTTATTAAAATAGCCTTATGGCCCAATCAGATCGCTATGGGAGCTATGGGTTTCCCGCATCAAGTTATCCCTTGTTTAGGGGATACCAGGATATGGGAATACATCACCCCTCCATTCCCGTATCTCCCTTTTTTAGGGGAGAACAGGAAAGTGCAAAGAGGGAATGTTGCGAGGCCCCACTGGATCTGAAAGTTTTAGAGTCGCCACCTTTATTTTAAGGCAAAAATAAAGGAAAACCAGAAAAGAAAACCAGAGATTTTAGAAAACGGGTTCGGGGGCTAAGTTACGAGTTGGGAAGGTGCTAGGCACCCAACTCGCCCTTTCGGTCTCAAAGCGTTTTTGGCTGAAGTATGCTCATTGTTATATTAATCTAGCAAATAAATAAGGTCTTATTTTGACAAGGGAAAATTAAGCAGATACATTCGTGGCTACATTATTCTGGACTCGCAGCCTCCTTCCAATAATTACAAACACATTTAAGAATATTTGGCAATTATAATGGCTCTTTTACATAATTTTTCCTAATCTAATCCGGGCAGCACAACGGCTTATATTGGCTACATTGTGCCGGATTTAAAATACAACTTTTTGAAAATAAATAAAAGAAAGAAAATACAAAATAAAATAAAATACGCTCTTAAAGGTATTACCTTTTAGAGCGGTGGTGTCTTCGCTTTGTCCTCCTCGGGAGAGGAGTCTTTTGTTTTGAATTGAATTGAGCTGGATTTGAACCGGATTCTTTGCTTGATTTGATTGATGTTTTGAGGCTTGGGCTGGTCAACTCGGGCGAGTGACTTTATTTGGGTTGGTTTTGGCCTTTTCGGTTGGGTGGAACCTAGACTTAAGTTTTGACTTTTTAGCTCGTTACTCGGGCGGAGTAACGACTTATTTTGGGATTTTTGACTGGGGTTTTAAGGTGGATACCTAACAACTAGGCTAGGGATCACTTATAACCTATGGGTTTTTGATTTGGCAGAGTTTGGATGGGGTTTGGAGATTTTAGGGGTTTCCACTCACCTATCTCGCACCTCTCGTACTAATCAGTATCGAAGGATCGCGAAGCGAGCTTTGCGATAAAAACTTCGTAAATTGAGCGAACAAAATGAGAGGCCGGGCCTTCTTATTTATCTTGGAGCTTGAGGGCAGGTGGGAATTTGTTGATTTCTCTCAGTGCATTGGCCGCTTGTACCTTGCGCTTGAAAAGTTGTCTTGAATTGAATTCGTGAGAGAGCATGAGAACATGCTTGGTGCGGCCAAGCATATGCTTGGCGCGCACCAAGTGCTTTTTAAAATTTGCAATTTTGACACTTTCCCCCTGCAGGTTCAAGCGCGCATCCTGCTTTTTCTTTCGCATTTTTGACTTCGCAACTTGACATTTGTTAAGTTTTAACAGTTCTTGATATTTTATGTCGTTACATGACGAAATTGGGGTGTCTGAGCCCCTCAACGATGGAGTTTACGGGTAACCTTTCGACTTCGAGTAGGCGAACATCGTTGATTAACAAGAGACTCTCAATTTCGTTCATTTAAGAACGAGGAGAATGCAATTGGTAGCGATTATAATGCACAGTGACATGCTATCCAAACTCTATAACCTAGACATTTTTAGTCGGTTATAAAAAATTATCGAAGTTTTTAAGCGAGATGTGAATTTAATGTGCTCGATGGTCGGACCTACTAATGTAAGTCGCCTACGTATTCCCTATTAAAGGAAATCGGACCAAGCGTAGTTCGGGCCAAAACCTTAAACTACAATGGAAAAAGATTCTTTGTGTTTTCGAAAAAGCCGTTTTCTTCGGTCGAAACCGTTGTCAAATACGGTATGAAGATTTGAATGTTTTTACATACCACCTTTCAACTAGTTGAAATGTGTTAAGAAAAATTTTCTAATTATGTCTGGGCCTTGATCGCTGTCTTGTTTCCAAACATAATCCGAAAACTTTCAAATATCAGAAAACTGTGTTTGACTAAAGATCCGTTGCCGAGCACTGCAAATCTGTTACCACAATTTCAACCGGTCAATACCTTGTAGTTGAAATGTGTTAAGAAAATTTTCTAGGTATGTCTGGGCCTTGATCGCTGTCTTGTTTCCAGACATAGCCCGAAAATTTTCAAATACCAGAAAATTGTGCTTGACTAAAGTTCTGTTGCCGAACACGACGAATTGATCATTCTTCAAGTATTTTCGAAAATTGTGAAGTGGAAAATATTCTTTTTCCTTCCTCTTTCTTTTTTTGTTTTTTTTCAAATATTCCTCTTTTTTTTTGTGTTTTTTGAAATATTCCTCTTTTTTTTGTTTTTTGAAATATTCCTCTTTTTTTTTGTGTTTTTTTTTGAAATCAAAACTCAAAAAAAGAGTTTCTTTTTATTTTTGAAAAACAAAGCAATTTTTTTTTTTCAAACAAATTTTCAAATTTTCCTAAAAAAGGAAATTATTCTAGAGTTAGGGTAGGAATACTGTACCTGACTTACCTTTTGCGCCCGGGTGGCTGCTGCAGATTCGACTGGTTTTGACATTTCTGCCACTCTTTGCTGGGGAATTTCTTTTTTTTTTTTTGGTGATGGTCGGACCTCGGACCCATTGTAGGCGCCTCACGTATCCTTTCAAGGAATCGGACCAAGCGTAGTTCTACCGATGTCGAGGAATTTTATTCTTGCTAGCTTTTTTCTTTTCTTTTCTTTTGATTTTGATTTTTTTTTCTTTTTTTTTTGATGGAGATTTTTCTTTTTATCACTGTTTCGGCCTTTGCTGGAAAGTTTTTTCCCTTGTCCCACTTTGTTTTCGGCTTTAGCTGGAAAATTTTCTTGATGCTGTTGCATTTGTTCTTGTTGCTCCTTCTAACCTTGGTCAGAAGCTCCCCTTTTTTCTTGCTGTAGCATCTTTTGGTATCAGCTGATGTCATCTTTTCTTTGCTGTTGTTTTCTTTTCGCTTCATTTTCTAGCTTCAGTCGAAAATTTCTTCTTCTGCCGCCGCATTTTCCTTGTTGCATGTACCTGAAATTTTTTTTCTTCTTGTACATACATTTTCCCTTCTCCCGATTTTCTTTTCTTTTCGCCTGGAAATACTTCAGATTTGCTGGATTTTGGCACTTTTTGAAGTATCCCTGACTTTATTAATGATGCATATGCATGTCTTATTTATGCCTAAATGATGTAATTGAGTGATAATGTATGTAATTTTTGTGATTTATATATATATTTTTTGCGATGCATGATTTGAAATAGTGGTCACTATTTGACCCTACTATGCATGATTTATGTTCTAAATGCAAATGAGGCTATATGATGCATGTTTTACACTAAATCACATTTTTGCATGCAATAGAATGGCGAAACGGAATATTCGGAGTATAAATTTAATTTTTCCGAGACACTTTTCGGGCATATTTTCGGATAAAATCAGGACAAAACAGATATTTTTCATGCCCTTAGATTTATTTTTCAAGCATGCAAATGTTGCAGGGGTATAGTAAATACCACAAAGATATTTATTTTGATGATTGGTGATATTTTATTTTCTCTTTGTTGTACCTCTATGGCAGCTTATTAGACAGATGAAATGCAAAATATGAATGCATGAATTATTTTATTTGATGCAGATGCAATGCAGAACATGTATGAGATGATGTATGAATTTTTCACATTTTATCATGCACATGACAAATGCAGTTATAATATGTACATTAAGATGCAAAATTAATTACATATATGAATTGCTTGTTCTTTTTATGATTTTGATTTTGATTTTTTTAAATTTTTTTTTATTAATTTTGAAAAAGAATGATTTTTGAGAAAGAATGATGTTTATTTACATGTAAATTTATGCACATGTATGAAAATAGTATGTGACAATTTAAAGAATTATTTTTTTTCTTTTATTATGGACAAGATTTTTTTTAATTATTTTTTTTTAAAAGAATTTATTGTAAAGAAATGAAGTATAAAACATGTGATATGTTTATTATTTACTTAAAGGACTGTACAGAGAAGGAGATAAGGGTAGAGAACTTACCCCGTTGTTGTTTTTTTCAAAGTTCGCAGGAGCGCAAGGCGGCCGACGCCGAGATGACGGATGATGATGATGATGGGATCAAACCGAGGCGAGGTCGGGAGTCGGAGGGTCGGGTGGTGGCCGGGTTCCCGTTGGCCATCATCCGAGCACATTAGCTTTTGATTTCCTGCGAACATTAGTGTCTTTTTCTTTTTTTTTTCTTTTGCATTTTTTTTCTTTTGTATATATACTTTTTTCTGTAAAAGAAATATGTACAAACATTATGAAATAATGCAATATAATTTATATGATGCAATATGTTACACATGCAAAAATAAATTCACACAGAAAAAATAAAACTATACCAAACATCTAAAATGTAATGGCACGCTGTATTTTGAAGAAAGGGATTTTTTGAGAATACACCTTTGGATAAGAGCGGGCTTTTCGGGTGATATCGGAATGGGAAAATGGCCGAATCTCTTATTCTTTCGGTGCATTGTGGCTGTTGAGTCCGTGGCTGTAGCCTCCTTTTGTAGGGGTTTTTTTTTTTTTTTTTTTTTTCAGACGCAGCAGTAGACGATGGCTGGAGCCGAAATATCATGGTACCGGGCAGCACCTCTATCCGGAATAATGGGGACATTGATGATGAGGATGAGGACACTTTTGGGGCTCTCATGCTGATGAGTCTAGAGTTTCTTTTTCGCCTCGCAGAAGGAGTATATGGGCCCGGCTCGGTGGACACCGCAGGCACTAATGGACCGCTCGGGGCTATGGCTGCAAGAAAAGGATTGTTTCTGGGGAAAACAACGGGGGTATAGGCAATAATAGATATGTACATGCCATTAATGTATAACCTAAACTTCTTTAGCAATTATTCCTAAGCTGCACCTTAGGACCCGTAATATTATATTTTAGTGTCTTAATGTGAGCTGCTTTGTCGTGGTTTTTCTCTTTTGTCAGTCGAGCCTCTTTGCCTGCTGAAGACGAGAGATAGGATGCCGAGGTTTCAAAGAGTGCCTTCCCTCACCTTATTCTCCTGATATATATTTTTGATTTGTTTGGCTCTAACTTTTGCCTAGGCCGCCCTTTCGGGTTTTCAGCCTAGCGAGCCCTTATTTCTCCTTTTTATTTTTCATTTTATTTTTCATTTTTTTTTTGAATGCTTAACTTTTGCCTAGGCCGCCTTTCGGGTTTTCCTTTAGCGGGCCCTTATTTCTCCTTTTTATTTTTCATTTTTTTTTAATGCCCTAACTTTTGCCTAGGCCGCCCTTTCGGGTTTTCAGCCTAGCGGGCTGGAGAGGGAAGCACTTGTTGGATAGAACGGATTGAGCACCATACCTTTTGAGCTCGTTGAAATTGGAGGCTGAACAAGGTCTTTTCTTTTCTGGCTTGTGGGGAGTACGACATCTCGACCGGATCTTTTGACAATATACGACACATCGAAGAGAGGGGTAGCGACCCTTTGATAAGTAGCCCCTAGCATTTTTAGTCCTCAGATGGCATGACATGATAGCGATGGTCCCCCAAGGGATGAGGTCTTTTCTTGGTCTCCTCGCCGATTTGATTATAGCTAGCATGTCTTTGTTGTTGGATTTGGGAATGGTCACTATTTTTTGACAGTCGGGTATATATTTCTTTTTATTTTTTTTTTATTACTTATTTTTCTATTTTTTTATTACTTCGATATATTCGATATTATCGGACATTTTGTTTGACCATGGTGGGTCTACCTTCGACACATCTTTATTTTGTCCGAGGTCGACCGACATATGAGGGTAAGCATGTCCACGAACTCTTCGATGAGATCCATGAGTGTTATCCTTGCGGTAGTTGTCGATTCTCGACTTCTTTTGATTTCATTGTCCGGCCCAGTTGATGGTGGATCGCCTCGCTTCTTGTCGTTGATGATGTCTTTGGCTCTACTTACGACTTTACAAGCTCAAGAATTTTTTTTCTTTTGGGTCCTTTTAAATGACTCATTATTATAATTTATTTAATGTGTCTTTTAATGCAGTGCAACTAAGAAATAAGCAAAGACGTTTAGATTATTATTAAAAGCACAACGCATGGGGTTTATTACATTATTGAGGACATGGGGTTTAAGATCCTCAATTGTAGGAGCGGATTGGTAGATGACCAAACCGTAAGGTAGATGACCAAATCCGTAAGGCTAGGGAAAGGAATAGGGGTAATATATCCAAAGTAGTCCACCAGATCTGCGGGCGTCAAAAGTGGGCCGGTCGTAGTATTCTAGTTCTGCAGAGGTTTATTAGAAGTAGACCCAAACTCAACAGGGAACCTTTTTCTTTTTTTCTTTTCTTTTTTTAGAAGTGCCTTTATCCATCATACCCGGGAAGGCTCTCCCAAATTTTCATTAGAAACTCCACGGTTTAGAGCTTTAAGCAACATGGTTTTCACATCTTCGATGTCGACCTCCAATTTGGCAGGGAAAGTTGGGTTTTGGTATATGTTGGCCGGATTTAGGAAAGCGGGTTATTTTCACGGTTGAAGGTAGGGATTTGGCCGTGGTGGATTTTGGACGATATATGGGTTCCGGGTTAATGGAATTTGGGCATTATAAGGATTCGGGCCGGATATGGGTATTGGGTTGGATAAAGGTCTCGGGTTATTGGGTTTTGGATAATATAGGGATTTTGGTTTGGATAAGAATTTGATTTTTTTTGGATTGATAAGGATATGGATATTGGATTGGATATGGATATTGGTTTGGATAAGGATTTTGGATTGGATAGGGATCATGAGTTGGTGGAATTTGGGCATTATAAGGGTTCGAGTTGGTGGGTTGGGTAATATAGGGATTCGGTTGGTGGGTTGGTGTTTGGTTGGGAGGTTGGATTTGGAGGAACATAGAAGGTTGATGCTTCTTGAGGACTGTAGCGGACTGTTCAACTGTTGCTAAACTGCTCGGATCTGTATTTTTTGTATTGATTCTTCCTTTGTCTCGATATCCAATTGCGACTTATTGTCTGCTCGCTTTTCAAATTCGGGCCGTTTCGAGGAAAATGGGGGTTTGGTAGGTATCGAGAATGTTGAATGGAGGCTATATGGGCTTGGACAGCGTGCCTTTTTATTAGTATTTTATTGTTAATTTATTTTTCATGTTCCCTACAATTGACCTGGATAAGCACTTGCTTTATTTTGGCAGATCTCGAGACTTTTTCTGGAATAGTGGATTCTTTCTCCCAGTATAGGACCAACGTGTTCCACACGCCTTTCGACTCCCGGGCTGGATCGGGTCCCAGGCGAAGGGCCTATACTCTTCAGGATCCACCATTCGAAATGGTCTAGGTCGAGCATCTGAGAATTATAAGTCAGCCCCTGCTTTGTGTTATTGTTTATATTTTTTTTTGCGCACAATTGCATTTTTTTTCGAACTTGCGCATTTTTTTTTTGAACATATATATTTTTTCTGATTTTTTTTGATGATTTTTTTTTGACGGTGACCCATAATTCGGAGAATGCAAAAACCGGTCTGTCCATGAAGTGTCCCGAAAAACTATATGCATTCTAACGTTGGGTTATGCATGGTAGGTCGGCCATGGTGTAGGTAACAGCGGAATATATTTACATGTGTGCACGTGTGCGGTATCTAGAAAGCGGTAAAATCTTTATTTATTTTACGATATATAAACGTAAAAATAGAAACGCTTATGGCCTGTCCTTGCCGCTTTGTCTTGTGGATTTTCTCGGCTTTTTAGTTTGAGCGCGAGCAAGCAAGCACATCACATTAAGAAATAGAAAGAAAAGTGAGGGAAACTATCTATCCCTATTAATTACAAATTTTGGTCCTATGTCTCCCAAAAAATAAAATGACATGAATGAATGCAGAAATGTACAAATATACAGAGTTACAGAATAAAGTGAAAAAGACAAAATGAACTGAAAGAAATAAATGAAAGAAAATAGAGCCTAAGTAAAGCCCCAAATTTTGTTGTCGCCCTGACTCGCCTATGGTAGATATATATTTTTTAATTTGTAATATATATAATATATATTTTTTTTCCTTTTTGATTTTTTCGAAATTTTTTTTTGTAATATATTTATATATAATTTTTTTTGATTTGATTGATTTTTTTTAATACTCTCGAACATGCCCGTAATAGATATCTAACGAGACGAGACTGCTGCCGATGGAGGATCATATCCACAAATATAGCCACTACGGCCATCAATGGGAATACTTTATTGAAATGCGTAAATTAATATAACGAGCATACCATGCCTTAGCTAAAAACAAAGAAAAGCCAAAAAGGTTTTATTTTATGAGTCTAGCCTCCATTTTATTTAAAATAAAACAACTCCCCCAGAGAGTCGCCACTGGAGGTTCCCGGGTGTGCTCCTCGCGCCCGCGCGCCTCGTTGTGGTGCGCGCGACGCGGCGACGCGGACACCACCGCTTCTCGCTCCACCCTCCCTTGTTTAGGGAAGACGAAATCCAAAGTGCGAGAGGAGTGTCCGCCTATATTAGCACGTTGGAATGTGCCTCGGTTGCCTGAGTGGATTTTGTATCCAAAATGGGAACTAAAGGTTTCTCATGTCAGTTATCCCTTATTTCGGGATACTGTGACAGATATGGGAATGCATTACCTTTCCATTCTCATTCTCCCCTTTTATCTTTCGGGGAAAATAAAGAAGTGCAAGAAAAGATATTGCGACGCCACCACTTATGGATTTATTAAAATAGCCTTATGGCCCAATCGATCGCTATGGGAGCTATGGGTTTCCCGCATCAAGTTATCCCTTGTTTAGGGATACCGTGATATGGGAATACATCACTCCCTCCATTCCCGTGATCTCCCTTTTTAGGGAGAACAGAAAGTAAAGAGGGAGAGTTGCGAGGCCCCACCGATCTCGAAAGTTTTAGAGTCGCCACCTTTATTTTAAGGCAAAAATAAAGGAAAACCGTAAAAGAAAACCCAGATTTTAGAAAGCGGGTTCGGGGCTAAGTTACGAACTGTCGAAGGTGCTAGGCACCCAACTCGCCTCTTTCGGTCTCAAAGCGTTGGTCAAGTATGCTCATTGTTATATTAATCTAGCAAATAAATAAGGTCTTATTTTGACAAGGAAAATTAAACGCATATTCTGTGGCTACATTATTTACTTGATTCTACGAAATGCCTCTCTCCTCCAATAATTACAAACACATTTAAGAATATTTGGCCATTATAAAGGCTCTTTTACATAATTTTTCCTAATCTAATCCAAAAGACAACGGCTTATATTGGCTACATGTGCTGGGATTTAAAATACAATTTTTGAAAATAAGTAAAAGGAAAAAAATACAAATGAAAAATAAAAATACGCTCTAAAGGAATTACCTTAGAGCGGTGGGCGTGCTCGCTCTGTCCTCCCTAGAGGGAGTCTTTTGTTTTGAATTGAATTGACCGGAATTGAACCGATTTGAACCTAATTGTCGCTTGATTTGATTGATGTTTTGAGGCTTGGGCTGGTCAACTCGAGCGTAGTGAGCCTTTTATTTGGGTAGGTTTTGGCCTTTTCGGTCGGAACCTAGACTTAAGTTTTGACTTTTAGCTCGTTACTCGGGCGGAGTAACGGCTATTTTGGGATTTTGGACCTGGGGTTTTAAGGTGGATACCTAACAACTAGGCTAGGGATCACTTATAACTATGAGTTTTTTGATTTGGCGAGTTTGGATGGGGTTTGAGATTTTAGGGGCTTCCACTCACCTATCTCGCACCTCTCTCTCGTAAGGCGTTATCGAAGAAATCGCTAGAGCTCGCCACATAAAAACTGCGTAAATTGAACACTGGAAATGAGAGGCCGGGGCATTCTATTTATATCGGAGCTTGAGGACGCAGGGGAATTTGTTGATTTCATGTCATTGGCCGCTTGTACCTTTGCGCTTGAAAAGTTGTACTGAATTGATCGTGAGAGAAAGCATGAAGACATGCTTGGTGCGGCCAATCATATGCTTGGTGCGGCACCAAGCTGCCCTTTGGTGGCACCAATCTCTTTTTGGAAGTTTGAAAATTTGACACTTTCCCCCCCTGCAGTTCACTGTTTCGCGCATCCTGCTTTTTCTTTCGCATTTTTGACTTCTGCAACTTGACATTTGTTAAGTTTTAACAGTTCTTGATATTTTATGTCAGTTACATACCAGGGGTACGAAATTGGGGTGTCTACAGTATTAATATCTACTTTAATTGAATGGTTAATGGATTCAATTTTCGTAACTCCAACCATTAAAGAGCAAATTAATTATGTCTTAATGTCTGCTTTAATTGAGTGGTTAATGGGCATGATTAAAACGGTTGATTTTCTGGCCTATATAATGGAACCATTCTTCACAATAGAGTAGACACTTACACTTTCAGAGAACACAAAATTCATCTTCCTCTTATACACCTGCATTGCATTCCATATTGTGTATCTTCTTCTTGGCCTCCTATTTGGTGATAGATTTCTGGCACTTGTTCAGTTCGTCGGACCTTCAGTGCATAGTCATCCGGTACCACCGTTGTATCTTGGGAGATGATCGTCCCGTGTAAGAACTCCATGTACTTACAGGGAGTGGGACGAATAACGTTTCAAGGAAACTGTGTGTTACACAGCCTCGGTTAGCAGACTTCAAGAGCAGACTTGCTTTCTTCTACTAGCAGACTTGAAGAGCAAACTTGCTTTCTTCCACCAGTAGCTTCAAGAACAGACTTGCTTCCTTCCACCAGCAGACTTGAAGACCAGACTTCTCAAGTCTTCTCACCAGCAAACTTCTCAAGTCTTCTCACCAGTAGACTTCTCAAGTCTTCTCACCAGCAGATTTCTAAAGTCTTCTTCAGCAACAGAATTCACAAATCTTCTCACCAGCAGACTTCAAAAGTCTTCTTCATCAACAAACTTTACAAGTCTTCTTCAACAACAGTCTTAAGAAGACTTAACAGTATCAGTTCTACTCAAGAGCAACGATTTTGTTTTCTATTTTAATTATTCTGTTTATATTCTGTAAGATTGCAATAGGGATATTTACCCAACAATAATCTCTTACAATTACTCTTAAATATGAGGATTATTGAGAGAGAAATCACTAATTTATGGATCCTGTACTCTTCGGTCTCCAACTAGAATGCTTTTGACAAATCTATACACAAGGTTGATTGATAATGCTTACTTGATGGACTCTTTGTAGTCTAATGGAAGCTCAATGAAGATATTGAGATTTTTCTTGCTGGATGGATCCTAACAGTTATGCTACATTATATATCTTAATTGTCCTACTTAATTATTAGTTTAGTTTTTGATAGGGCTGACAATTACAACTCAAAACCCGTTAACCCACCCAATCCGACTTGAAAATTACCCAACCCAACCTGAGTTGAAAATATTCCTGGGTCGAAACGGGTCGACCCGTTTTGACCCAATCCATTTTGACCCATTACCTATTTTGACTCATAAATTTTTTGTTATGCAAATGTATGTTTTTTGGTGGAAAATGTGGGGTGAGAATGATCTACCCATTTCGACCCATTACCCGTTCTGACCCAACCTGTTTCAACTAAACTCATTTCAACCCATTTAATATTTGGGTCGTAACGAGGCACGACCCATTTCGACCCGACCCATACCCTACCCACCCAATCGTCAGCCTTAGTTTTTTTATGCAAGGAGACACGAAACAACTAACTGCATTGTTGGTAGCATGTATGATGTGCTTTAAAACAACTAAGACTGTTTGTTTTACGGAAAATTACTTTTGAAAAACATTTTCTTCACTTTCTGGTGTTTGATATGCTAGGAAAATGTAGTCAACGTAAAAGCTTTTTCGAGTCAACCAAATATGAGTCTTTTTTTTTCCAGAAAATGACTAACGGATTCATTTTTCATAAGTCATTTTCCAAATGTTCGAGCACCCCCTGCCCCCTTCCACAATTACACATATTTACATACACGCACAATATTTCACTCAACAAATAAATTATTTAGAAATATAAATGGAGTTTGCGCACACTATTTATAAATTATAATTTTAATAAATACTCACTACGTCCTAAAATTAGTGTCAACTATATTATTTAGGGACGTCCCAAACATTGTCCATTTTCTTTTTAAAACATTTTTTATTTGTATTTGTGATATTAAAAAAAGATGGACCTTAATTATTTGACATCACTAATGATAAACTAAGGGTAAGGAAAATTACTTAAAGTTCAACATTATATTATAATATTAAAATATACTTTTTATATTTAATCATATATTGTTTTCCGTAACATATTTCGTGCATTTGTCAAACATCCGAAAATATGTTTCCTTCATATTTTCAAAAGATTTACCAAACACCTGAAAATGATTTTTTTTTCATTTTTCCAAAAGTCATTTTCCGTGAAATAAACGGACCATAAGGATCCGTTTGGATGCATTGATTTTGAATTCAATAAATATTCAAATGTAAATAATGTGGAACTAGTGATGCTCCCGTGCGTTGCACGATTTGTACACTGGTATAAAATTATATACTCAATTAAAGTTGAAGAATATACAATTAAAAAGTTTAATATGAAAATATAAAAAAATTAATAAAGAGTAAAATTAAAGATAGATCACATAAATTTGAAAATGTAATTATAAATTTATTTAGATGTATTTCCTTATTCAGAAAGGGAGGATTGAATGGAATTCAACCATTTTCGTCATTCGTTAAGTCAAAAATTGATAATATACATGTGCCTTTAAATGACAAAATTTGATAGAGATAATAGTTTCTGATATTTCGTTCTAATGTAGTAGTTACAAAAAAAAAAGGTTGGTTATTGAAAATATAAATATATAAAAATACATTTTATGTCCTCACATTCTCTTCCTTCTTCATACCTCGTTCTTCTTCTTCTTCTTCATTTTGAGTTTGTGTGTATGATTCAAAATAAATATACTTTTGTGTTTGTGCTGCTGTGCATATACTGTTTGATGAAATGTCTAAATATAAATTTATTCGTTTTTTTTAACTCGATGCATCAATTTTGAAACACAATGTATCATTTGTAAATTGTGATGCGTCGATTTAGATGTGGGATGTAGGTAAGATGCATTAAGTTTGAATCATATGTTGATTGTGTACATGAAATAAGAGAGTTGAAAGTTTTGTACATTACGATTTAAGGCGCGATACATAAATTAGATTATGTGATTTAAATTGATGAATTGATTAAGTGATCTGTACGTGCCTTCGGTTCATTAAGAGTTGTAGTCTTTTCGCTCTAAAAGTGTCATTTTTAGTTAAAAAAAACCAAAAATAAAATAAAATGTAGCGGTTGAAAATTTTACATAGTTGACGGATCTGAATTTCACTCTAAAACAAACAACAACAAAAAGGATTAAAAATACTCAAAATTTCACGTTACCCAAATTTCTCAATTGATTCCATCCAAATTATTATTACTTTAATGAACAACAAATATTACTCCAATTATAACCAATCTGGCCCAAAAAAATCCCAAGCACTTGTCATATAGATAAAGAGCTTCTCACTCTCTAACCTGAAAACCCCACCCCCACTCACTCTAACATATATACACACCGCCTCACTCTCACTTTTACTCAATTAAATCGTCTAAAAGGTCACCTTTCTTATTTTTATAACATTAAACCTAGGAAATTCCTCCGGTGAACATGAGATAATGACTCTTCATCTCTTCAAACCCTTCGTTTCAACAATTCATCCGCCAACTTTCCCCAACCAAAATAGAATCAGATCAAACCAATTCGTAGAAAGGTGCGTTAGATTTTTTTTATAAAGTATTCAACTTTGTATTTCGATTTTTTTTAAATCTTAGAGCTTAATTTTACCTAGTGAACTGGAAAAATATGACTTATAATAAGATCCAAGTATTTATTCTTCTTTACCTAATTTTTTTTTTTAAATACAGTTTAAATAAGTCAAGTTTTTTATATTTTCAGTATTTAACGTTATACCCGATTTTTTTATATTTTGAGTATAGAAAAAAATATAGATTTCGAATTTTTGGATTTGTATTTTGATGATCTATTTTTTAAACATTTTTATAATTAAAATACATTTATTTTAAATCACTTGTATTTAATGTAGTTGTTCACTTCAAAATTGGCCTCTTTGTAGTCATTAATTTATTTGTTTTTCGTCTCTACATTTAAAATTCCTTTGATTTAATTAGATTTTATTTATAAATGTTCATTATTTTGATTTGATAAAACCAAAATTGAGAAATTTATAGTCACAGTGCATATTAATAAATAAATATAAATATATATTGGTTACCAATAAATCTGTATCAGTTTGAAAATCATTAAATTGTATTAAATTTAGCACATACACTTGAACATGAGGTTTATTAAATTATCGTAATTTATTCCCTACATCTTTAATCCTAGGCATTACATATGTTTAAGCTATTTATTGATTACAAAGGTACCCTGAGAATTTAATAATTTCACATATATAACTGTTTTCAGTTTATTTTAGCTCCATGATCTCTAGAAAAAAAAAAAGAGGACCAAGTACATGAGATCCTAAGCAATCAAAATAAAAATAAATACAGTAAGTATTACATTGTAAAATATACATTTTGCAGATTTGAAAGATACCTTTACATTATAAAATATACATTTTACACGAAAAACCGTTGAGTTATCTAGGCTTACCCTTGGTCTGGCTGATGTCTCCAAGCAAAATGAGAGAGGGAGTCATTTTATATAGATTTCTTCTATATTGGTATGTTATCCTCAGTTGTTTTTAGCAATGATGTTCAACAAACATAATTGTAACAAATTTATAGTGGTTTTATCTTTGAAAACTGCTCGATAAGAGAAAAGTTAAGGAACTGTCTAATTCCCTTAGGCGTCCAATTACAGCCGAAGAAATTAATCTTCAATGATAATTCATGTAATTGTTTTGATAATTTATTCATTTATCATTCAATTGATAAGCGATTATTAAATTCAACAATTGAAATAAATAATTATTTATTAGTTCATTGAAATTTCAATATAGTTAAAAAAATCATAACTATTTTTTATATTGCCGGATATGAATGATGTTGAAATAGTTTGGTATATATAGTTGTCAATTGTCTCAAGTCAAAGAAAGAAGGTCAAAAGTTTTCAGATTTATTTATCTAATTAATTTTGATTACAAATTCGTTTCATTTTCCAATGCATTAATGATATATATACAATATAGAAAGTGATGTCATTTTTGGAAAGTGCATTTTTTTTTTGTGGGAACTTTCCAAAAATCGCATCTCTCCCTTTTATATATGTATAGATTATATTTAGTCCTCGAATATTGCCAAACATTGGTAGAGGGACATAAGATGCTAGAGGCATGCACAGGGCGTTTCGATACTTGAAGAATTTAAGACACTTTGCTTTCTTCCGGTTGGACCTTGTATGTGTTATCGACAATGTTTTCAAACCTGATCATTTCTAATATTCGCGATTTTTGTGAGCAATGAGGAAACTACTTACCCGTGATTCAACTGGTTAAAAAAAAAAAAGATTATATTTAGAAATGAATGTGATACTTTTATGAAATGTATCAACAAAATTTATTTACTTTAGTTTTGGGTAGTGAAGTGTTTGTGTTCGTTCAATGTATAACAATTTAATAAATAATGTAAAGAAATTTTTGATAGTAAAATTAATTTGTCATCGTAGCATACTCTTGTGTCTTGATTTTTTAGTTTATTAACTAATAACTAATTAATGGTACTATCTATCTACTATACAATAGAGTTCAGTGGGATAAATAGCGGCTGAGATTGATTATTTTTATTTATATCAAACGGCTGTAATTTATTATTGATTTGGGATAAAGAGCGGCTGAGATTGATTATTTTTACTTATATCAAACGGTTGTAATTTATTTCTCACTGGCACATATGTGTACGGCAGTTAGCCGTGTCCCCGCACAACTCTTCTCCCTCTGCGTCCCCCTCTCCTTATACGATTCCAACTCCTTACGGTTTCTCCAAAATCCCCCTGAATTAGGACTGTCAAGAAGATTCCTAACCGCACCACTTACATTAATTACAAGCCCAAAAAAAGTCCTAATTAACTATGTTAATGTATGGTGATAAATAGAGTCCTTATACGTCTATCACTATATCCTATATCAGTTTTAGTATTATATATATATATATATATATATATATATATATATATCTACTATACAATAGAGCTCGGTGGATAAAAGGCGGGTACCGAGATTGATTATTTTTACTTATATCAAACGGCTGTAATTTATTCCCCGCACAACCCTTATCCCTCTGCGCCCCCCTCTCCCTCTACAATTCCAACTCCCCTACAGTTTCTCCAAAATCCCCCTGAATCATGGAATCAATTATCTGGCTCCGGTGAAATCTCCTTCATCTCTCTCTCATGTTGTTGTTGAATTCTTTGAAACCATTAATGGTGACAATACATATATTATAGACGAGTTTGAGGACATTCTTGGTATTAATGACGAAGAGCTAGCAGAGGGTACTTATAACATGCCATTAATGGTTTGAAACCATTATTTGAAACCATTAATGGTGACAATACATATATTATTAATGAAAAATATATAAAACACAATTTTAGACTCTTTTTGAAATATGATTAAAATATATATATATTGATTTATTCTTCCTACTCGCGCCGTGCCATAGGCACGGACACAAAGACCAGTACATATATAAAAGAAGAAGAGTAAATAATGGAAATATCCCGCCAAAAGTGACTTTCTAAATTTAGAAACATTTATAATTTGTATATTTGTCATTTTTTTAGAAATTGAATTAAAAATCAATTAATGAAGTTGACAACAACTTTTCATATTCAAATGATTTTATAAATATCTTTAGTGCATTTAATGTAAACAAATTGTATAACATTTAATATAGTTTAATATGATTTACGAAATGGTAAAATATACAATATCAAAATAATATCAAATATTGAATAATTGATTATAAATCCGATTTCACATTTCTTTTTTTAAGTTTATATTTTTTACATTTATAATTGGCATATTCACTTCTAAATCTTCACCACAGTAATATAAACTCCCAAAAATAAGATTAAATGATGAAACAGTCGATTCAATAAAAATTATTTGCCACCATTATTAATAATAATCTTGACAAATAATTACAATGTAGTATTATTCAAATTAGTATAAAATCATAAATCAAAATAACATAGTTACTTCCCATCACTAATGAATTAGTTAATTGTTTACTAAAGAAATATTTTTGGTAAACATCTAAAATAATGATAATATTTTTTTCGTTTAGTAAAAAACGAATTACATTAACAGGCTTACTAAATAATGTATTGTTCAATATAGAATATTATCATTATCTCATGAAATCTTTAATATTTTAATTAACTTTATTTAAAAGTTATTCATCGATGTAATAAGAAATATAAAAGATAGATGTCAAATAAATTTGTTAATAGACAAAAGACAAATTAGTAAAAGAACACATGCATTAAATTAATGTTTTTTCATGGAGTATATAAAATAATTGTCAACCATAGTTATTTGCAACCGTATGAAGTGTATAAACTAAATGCAATAAATATTTTGAAACAAATCATTTTGTTTAGATGTTTTGAAGCTTAATTTATGAGTAATATGAGTAGTTTTATGAAAAGTTTAATTCTTCTTCATTCTTATAAATTTTAGATTCTTATAGTTCTAAAATTTAAAGATTTTTAGAACCAGTTTGTTGTTCGAGGTGCTTAGGTATTTTTATTATTCTAAAAAAATGTTTTCTATATATTATAACAAGTTTATTTATCAATAATATCAATAAATTATATAACGGCCAGATTTCAAATAATTTACTCAATTCAACAGTAATATAAACATACATAATTATGACATATTATGAAATTTACGGACAATTTTATATAAATTAGTAAATAGAAAAGACCAATTAGTAACCGAATATCTACAATAAATTTACTCTTAACATTTACTTGCCACCGATAATGGTAATAGTCCAGAAAAATAATTATTGTATAAAGTATCAGCATATGCACTACTCCTATTGTCATTCAAATATTTTGTGTTTAACCGTCAAATACTTATAAAAATTCAAGCGATTTTATATGTAAAATCTATAGATTTGACATAGGCTAAGGCTAGATTGAACAAATAATTGACAAATTTATAAGAAAATAAATATATATCTGACCCAAGGGGTGGGAGAGATGGCAAAACTAGGAGTCACACTTACCTATCAAAAAATAGATAAATAAATAAATAAATATGTATATATATATATATATATATATATATATATATATATATATATATATATATATATATATATATATTTGAGATTTTTTCTACTCCATTTTAATCAAATCTGAAACTAAAAAATAAAATTCTTAATATATTTGTTTAGCCTACATGTTTAAAAATCCAGGTCTAATATATGCAAAAAAAAAAAAAACCATAAATTAACAAATAAAAATCTTAGTATATTTGTTCAGTCTATATGTTTAAAAATTCAGGTCTAATATTTGCAAAAAACTTTAACCTATTAAAGTTAGTTTACAAAAGATATATATTTATTTGACTTAACCGGTAATAGGTCAAGGTTAATTTGAACTTTAATTTTACAAATATTTACCAAAATATACAAATGTAGGATGTTTTTCTCATTTTTTCATCATATCTGAAGTCAAAAATTGCATAACTGATGTTTATTTTTCCATTTTTGTCAAAATTAAATTTATAAAACAAATGTCTAACATAAAAAATTGGGATCAAATTTTTTTTATCCATTTTGAAAAACAAATTGGAAAAAAAAATAATATGCTTTAAAAATTTCTCAGATATGATAGATCTAAGTTTCTATTTTTATAAATTGTTTTTTAAAGTAAAGATGCATATCGATATGTACTTTGATATAATTAATTAACTATAAGATATGTATATTTTTCATACTTAGTTAAATTAAACTCTTAATTTTTTTAATAATAATTGAAATTCAAATTTGTATCATACAAATTTCTCTCAAATTTTTATTTTAAAAAATAAAAAGGAAATCTAAGAAATCTAACTATGAAATGGTTTGAAGGTATTTAATGTTAGGGTTTATTAGGGGATGATGTGACTACATATTCTGAAAAAAGGAAGGAAACCTAGCGAAATATCAACTTTCTGTTATATGACTTCTCCCAAGGCACGCTAAGAATCTAGACTCAATAACTTTTGTTATATATTAAATAGTTGTATAAAAATTATGTTGCGTAATATGTTATTCATAACATTTTAGTGTTGGGGGTTCTGTTTAGAGTCTGTTATTTCAACTTCAATTCCTTTTTTTATTAGATATAATAAACAGTTTGATATTTGTCTATTTAATATCTATATCTATGCTATTAATGAGTCAGAGACGCGCTAAAGATCACTTACTCAACACACTGTGATGCATCAATTTGTTAATCACAATGCATCAATTTGAATCGCGACACACAAATTGGATTTGCGATCCATAAATTGGTTTCAATTGGGGTTCTGATGCACAAATTGGATTCTCGATCCTTAAATTGGATTTTCTTTTGTGGATTGCGATGCAAAATCGATGATGCTTAAAATCCCGATGTACAAATAGGATTCGATTTGTGCATTGTCATGCAAAATCAATGCATGAAATGATACTTTGCGCGCACGTATTCGGTTCATTAAGGGTATCGTAGTACTTTCTCCCAAAAAATGCCTTGAAAACTTTTAAAAAGGGGATGACCTAATTTCACCCAAAAAAATTTGCTCACCCCTAATTGTCGTTGTGGTGTGTAATTTATATCTTTCAAAATAAAGGGATTGGGTCAAGGACATATCGGACACATCTAAATCTTTTGTATTTTAATTGTTGAAATAGTATAATCAATGATAAGTCAGTCCAAAATTTTATCTTTTTTTGTTTTTGTCTTTTTTTTTATAATGGAAATGTTGTTTTTTTTAAACATGTTTATACTTATGAATTTTTAAATGAAATCAAATGTTCTATAAATGTTAATCATTTGTTGAATAAATGTTGGAACTTCGATAATATTGCTAGGTAACGTATATATCATAATCTTAATCTTTGCGTTAAAATTAATTAACTAATTTATATATATCGAATTTATAATATTTAGTTACAATTATTTGTCTATTTTGTTAGCATTACTTTATTAATTTATTTTTATTTATATCAATGTATTAGTTATTTTATTTATTTCGAATTTTATTATGTGTTAGTAATAGTCGTAATAATTGTACATATTCAACAAAAAATGTTGTATATAAAGAAATATTTCAAATTTATAATAACTTTTTCAAATTTATGTAATTTTCTTTCTTTTATTTTACTGTTTATTATAGTTTATTTATTTTATTCATATTAAAGTTTTTAATTATATATTATTCAGTTTCAATTAAGTATATACTTTTACATATATATACAAACCGTACAACGCACGGATATATCACTAGTATAATATATATTACTGACGTTGCAGTCATCTTTGGTTAGTTAAATATTGAGGAATCCGCGAGTCCGAAGAGGTTGAATGGTCAAACTTGGCAACTTAAACTACTTACTATTCACTTCATAAGAAAAATTAGTTCAATCACAATCACAATCACAATCACAATCACTCGGAAATCACAAATATGAGGAAACAACAACAAGCAATAAGCTCGAGGGCAATGTTCACTTAGTAAAACCTAATGAAATCCATTGCTCTATGTCTTATATATACTGTTGAGTTCCAAAAGAAAGAGTACATGCTTGAAAAGTTAATAAAATTAATATCAGAGTTGGTTATTATTATTACCATAACATAACACTTGAGTAGAATTGATATATTTATTTTAAATGTAAATGATAAAGTTAAATTGTTGAAAGTAATTTTTTTTAAAAGACTGTCTTATGGATATTTTTTGTAAGATATATAATATTTACCCGACTCACCATGTATTGGTGGGTTAAGTTGAGAGAAAATAGAGTTACGTCTTATAATTTAAGGTATATAAGACAGTCTTACATGAAACATACTCTATTTTAGATGGATCTAGACCTTCAAGTTTCTAAAATTCGGAATTAGACATGCTAAATGACAAAGCTATGCTTAAAAAACGTTGACTTCGAATTTTGGATTAGGCACACTCAATTTTGATAAATATAGACTTAAGTTCCATGGGGTTGTGCATGTATAACAACTAGATCAAGAACGAGTCATGACATAAATCGAGTATTTCTACTTGACAATAAGCACATATAAGTAACAAATCTTTTTGAGCAATCCTAGCTCAGACAACTTCATACAACTGACAAACCCTACTCATACCAAAGATCATAGAAAATGTGTTGAGCTAGTACATGTCAAGGTCCAATAATCATGAATAAATGTTAGTAGACACCAATATTAAATTATTAATTAACTCACCTCCGGCGACGATCACAATCACGATCACACGATCACAATCATGTGGCAAACTGACATTGGACCATGTGGTGAGCTCTCATTGGTCGTCCAACCTTGAGCCTTTGTTAACATCCAATATTCTTCATTGTCCACTCCTTTCAAATACTCCGTATAGAACAAGTGAAGTGACAGCCAATATAAGAAATAATGCCAAATCTAAATTAGTCTAATCTGGTTAGCTCCTTAAACGCTTACTGACGTAATTAGTATTGGAGGAATATCACATGTCGCCCTTGTGATCCTTATTTCGTTTTGACCTGCCTGCAAGTTGTAGTATATAAAATTAATTATCAATGGAAAACGGATATATTTACTCTTTTTGGCGTTGAATAAAACTATAGTTTTAATTTTGTACCGTAAAATATTCTTTTCGTTTTTGGTAGAGAATATACTATTTTATTTTAAAATATTTTATTTAAAGAATCCAGTTTAAAAAATTAAGTCATAAAATATTATTTTATTACTAATAAGCTACTAAAAATATTAATCTCTTAATAAAATTAACTTTTAAACCAAAATTGTTTTCCCGAAACAAAGGAAAGAGTATTAATTTATCCATGTTGCTAGTTGATACTACAAAAACTCATAATAATTATGAATAACGGTATTACCTTATTCATATAAGGAGTTACAATTAAGGTTGCATTAGAAGTAGCAGTACAAGAAACCTTTATAATGAATGAATCATACTAAGGAAAGAATTATACAAGAAAATGAGCTATATACAGTAGTTACTTCTAAATAATAATTACAAATAAATAAATGAATAATTAAAACGTTATTCTCTAATATGCTCTGGCAAGATGGAAGCGTAGGCGAATAAGCGACTTGGCAAGTGCATCGGCCAATTGATCAGTCGAGGAGATATAGGAAATTCGTAAAAGTTCATCCTGAACTTGTTGTTGAATGAAATGAAAATTCAGAGCTACATGCTTCATGCGAGTATGGAAGACAGGGTTGGAGCACATGCTAGTGACACCCACTTTGTCACAATAAATGACATATTGAGATGAGGTGATGCCCAGCTCGCCGAGGAGAGACATGATCTAGTGGACTTCGGGAGGCGATGGCGATCACTGGCTCGGTACATATTCAGCTTTAGTCGAGGAGTGAGCAATAGTGCGTTGTTTCTTAAAGCTCCAAGAGATCGTGTTGCTTCGAAGATAAAGAATATATGCACTGGTAGAAGTGTAGTCATTTTTGTTACCCGTCCCGTCAGCATCATTAAACAGATGGAGAGTTAGAAAAGATTGACGATAAAGTAGAATTCAAGCATCAATTGACCCGTATAAATAACATAAAACACGTTTGACCATATTGAAGGAGTCCAGATCTTTTATACCACTTGTGTGTACCACTGATATACCATTTTTCATCCCAATCATTGTATCCCAACTATTCCATCTTAACCAATGGTTGAGATGAAAAATGACACCAGTGGTACACACAAGTGGTACAGGAGATTTGAACTCATATTGAAATGCTCGGTGATCGATTACTTGAACTAAGAGAATTTGTTAATTGCATATATATATATATATATATATATATATATATATATATATATATATATATATATATATATATATATATATATATATGATATCAAAAGGAGTATCAAAAGGAGTAAAAGACACATACTATTATACTAAAAACTTCCATCGACTTAGGAGAAGAATATCCAGAAGTGGAATCCTAGTCAGGTTGTAGTGTTGTACCGGTGGCGTGGCTATCATCTTCGGACTTGGGTAGCTAGGCTGCACATGTTTTTTCGATACAAATAAGAATGTGTTGCAGGTTTGACTAGACTACTATTTCTAGTTTGCTACTTGGCAGTTGGCACTTGCTAGTTGCTACTCCGAACTACTTGTCAAAATTAGTCTTTGGTTGATGATTTCTATCTCACCCAAAAACATAAAACTTAAAACTACTCAAAAAAATAAAAAATAAAAAAAATTGTCCCTTTCCATTTACTTCAATTTTAGGTGAAGCAATAAAGATAGTTGTACATATTTTTTTCCCAAAGCTACAAATGGCTTAATCAAACTGGTCCTATATAGGCATTGGGAAGGATCTCAGTACCAGTGAGATATTTTCACTTATATTTAGCCGTATCATATTTCTTGAAAAAAGTTTCCCTTACGTTGGATTAATTAATTCTCTAAATTAATCTTTAAACTAGTGAAGCACCCATGCGCTACACGATTTATACATGAGTATAAAAGTATGTACTCAATTAAAGTTAAATAATAGATAATTAAAAACTTTAATATAAACAAAGTAAATAAAAAATAATAAACGGTAAAATTAACGATAGAAAATCAAATACATTTAAAAATGTTATTATAAATTTTGGAATCCTTATATATAGACAACATTTCTTGTTGAATATGGACGGCTATTATAACTATCACTATCACATAACAAAATTCGAATATCCTTAGAATTAGTAACTTTAAACAAAGTGTTTGAATTTTAGTTGACCGTGTTGTGATCAAACACTGCTTGTGTGTAAAAAATTCAAGCTCATTTGTTTCTCTAACTCCTCTTCATTTTGGGTGACACTTTGTTTCAAATTTTGTTCCAAAAAAAACACTGAAGACTTATTTTTCCAATTTTCTCAACGTCTTCTAACATCTCATTGTAAAAGGAAAGTGTTTAGTAATAATCTATATAATTGTATTTTTAGAAAAAAAATCTTATCAAAAAACATATTTTCAGGCATAATTAATTTCACTGACAGATATAACACACTTTGAGAAAGAACCCCTAACACTTTTAAATTAAATAAAAAGAGGCCATAATTTTTTTATTAAGTCAAATACATAGATAATTAATATTTTTTGGACTTATTTTAATTTATTACATAGAATTACATGTATAGATTTGTATATTACGTTGGATAAAATAACTTAAAAATTAAAATATTTCTCCGTTATAAGAATTTAATAAAATTCAAATTTATTAACAACATAAAAATTTTAAACTTATATTTCTACATTTTTTAATACGATTGTTCAAGATCAAAATATCTTACCCATATTTTTTCTTCAAAATATGTAAGATAGATGATACGAACCAATAACTTATATGATCTAATAAGATACTTACTATTTATTTTGCTGATATTAAAGCTAAAATGATTTATAGCTAGATACTCCTACTGTATATCATTTTTTCTATGATTTTGATGTACTAAAATTAAAAGTTTACGTATTTGTTTTAGATAATGGGAGATAAATGTGTTTATCGAGGTAAATTTTGTTAAACAAACACAAATCGCCAAAGTGATTTATTAAATGTGATATTACAATGTAAATAGTTATAATGTTTTTTTAACTAATAAAGTTTCATAAATTTTATATTAATCTTAAATACAAAAAATATTGATTGATCACTTTTACCTAAAAATGATTATAAATATCTTATTATCAATAGTTTGTTAGTAATATAATGATATTTTTTATAGGTTATTAGAGGAAAATATGTCTCTCAAGGAGTTTTAACTATGAGTTTATGATGTTCCTAGTTTTACTTGCTAAGGAGTTAGGATTATTATTCATTACCAAAATTTAATATGCTAATAATAATCCAATTATTTTACTTAGAAAGAAAAAAAAATCTTATTTACTTGTTAATGATTTATTTAATTCAGATTAAACGTTAACAAATTTTTTATTTTATTCAATTTTGTATCAAACATATTTAAATTATGATCAATAGATATTTTTTTATATTCGATTGACTAAGGATAATATATTAATTCCATTGAAAAAATAAATAACTTATTGATATATGAAATATGCAAATATGAATCAATGGATATTTCATACACTAAAATAAAATACAAACTTCGAACAAATCATAAAGACAAAGAAAATTATAAAATTTGAATTCCAATAATAAAATTAAACCAAATGCAAACAAATCTTATAACCTCACGAAAAGAAATTACAAACTATCATTGATCATCAAATTATTCAAAATCAAAACCACTTCCACCATTACAAAACCATGAGAAGGTTTGAGTAATTATATTTGACGATTCAACAAAAAGGCCACAAATTAAAAGTAGGTAAATGGTAATCCTTCTCTTGCTTAAGCCTCTCGTCCACAATAGATGAAAATTTATATCTCAGTAATATCTTCACATCTTGGACATCATCACGATGTACAAAATCTTTCCTTCGAGTCCATCAAAAGTGTTTTCACTTCATCATCACAAAAACAATTGAAAATAGGAGGAAAAAAATCTACAGGTTGTAAACATGATTTAAACATCTCTCGGAAACATGATATACACTTTGCACAAAAAACAGTCTTCTCCAAATGAAAGAAGATTATATATTTAATGTCCATTCCACCTAGGTGGGTTGAATATCTTCATCAGATTGGATTGAGGGGAAATGTAGATTTCTTCTTCATTGTTCAATGATCATATTTAGTTTGGTTTTACTATATTCATCAAACGGAAGACAACAAACTTATATTGGCTCCATCATTAAAATCTGTTCGGAAATTGAATAGCCATGGAAATATTAATCTCCCAAGGCATCTATTTGTAGTTGAAAGAATTTATCTTGCAGATAATCCAACTTTTTTTTTTTGTTATTGTACTCATTCCCATTCAAATGATAAACTATTCTATAATTAAATATTTCAAGTTATCGTACTTTCCGTATAACTAAATCTCCTTGAAGTAAATGGTTACAAAGATTGACATATTATCCAATTAATTTGCTAAATGTAAATTATTAAGATTAATTAATATATGTGGTATTCATTGGACTCAGTTTAAATGAAGAATGTGTAAAGATTTTTAATTCATTCATTCAACCAATCAATAATAAGTTAATAATGGCAACTTATATTTTCTATTTTCAAATCAAAATTTTAATACATTAATAATGTCAAGACTCAAGACAAAAGTGCTTCTATTTTTGGAAAGTTCATTTTAGCAGGAACTTTCCAAATGTTATACCTCTCCTTATATATATTAGTATAAAACAACTAGGTAATTGACTAGGACTATCCAGAAGTTGAGATTAAATTATCTTAAAAAATCTAACGGTTAAAATTTATCCTCTCATTCACATTTGTGAGTAGTTATCCATTTTTAACTTCCTATTTTTTCTTTTCCTATTACAAATCACCCCTTATAATTAATATTATGAGTAATCATTTTTTTCTCCCTATATTTAATCTTTACATTACAAAATCACACCATATAATTAATCTTTTGAACAGTCACCCCTTATAAAACAACAATCCCTCAATTATTACTTGAAGCAATGTACCCATCAACTGCAATATTTTTAAGAATCGTACCTTCTATTTAGATACTATCATTTCAATTAATGAAATTAATGATATACTGAGACCATAATTATAGCACTGACATGAAGATATAGTATATATATATTCAAAATTTTGTCTGGTCTACATCAGCAAACATAAAAGGAGAATTCCGGAGTTTGCTCTCCTTGCAAAATTTAGATATTTTAATTTCTGATTTTTTGACTTTTTATCTTTTTGGACCACCAACTTCTTTCTATTACCCCAATACTATTTCTTCAAGCATTTCAAAACCACAATGTCAAACACACTTTTATAAGTTTTCTTAATTTCTTTTCTATTACTCATGCAGCATGAGTTAAATGAAAATAATAAAAATTTAGGTAAGTTGGTCTTACAAATATTTTTTGTAAAATAATCATTTTAACTCGACTTATCTTGTGTTAGTAGGTTAAACTGTGAAAAAATGTAGTTCACTCTTACGAATTAAGATCCGTAAGACGGTCTTACATAATATTTATTCAATAAAAATTGAGTAATCCATCGTCTGCATTGTTTGTTAAGCAGATTCTAATAAAAGAATATTTTATTAATAATTTCTAAAAAAACGTACATGTTTGGAACTGTGAACAAAGTATACAAATGTCTAATATAATTTAACACTTGTACTCCGTATTACATTCTTTAATTTAATTTAAATTATAATAAATAATATTAGGTAAATTACGCACGTCTTTAATACTACTAATTCAAACATAAAATGTATATTTTCTCATTTCGATGAGTTCGAGGTCCACCTAAAGTAGATTTCCAAATAATCCCTGAGATCATGCAACACAAGTCACTGAATGTGGTCCCAGGCTCCCAGCTTGTGCAGACAACCAACTTTTTAGTTTACTCAAAAAAACATACTCCATCTTTATCTACTTATGGATTTAGGCCAAAATATTTTTTTAGGTATGATATTACGAGATAGAGCTTGTGGTATTATTACAAGTTTTAATGTTAGTGTCGTTAGATCAAATTTTCTAAGATCTCTACACCGTTAGATTAAATATATATTTTTTAAATAATGATACAAACATTTCAAATCATCACCAACTTAATTATCTAACGATTCTAACACTAAAGCTCGTAATAATATCACAAGCTCTATCTCGTAATATCATTTGTCAATACTTTTTATATATCCCCAAATTTCCACCAAATTACTGTTTGCCATACATATTAAATTTTGTATAACTTTCGTATCATTTGTCATGATTTATCATCTACCGTGTGTGACCGTTTCTAACTTGTCCGTTAAATTATACATGGTCTTCCACGAACGGATAATTTGATCCTTTTCCACCTGCTGTGTAAATGGGTAAGTGAAAATGTATCTCTCATCCTACTCATCCATTATCTCTCACCTTAGGCACATGACTTTCATCTTTTAAAATGGTAAATAAATGGTAAATGGGTCCACGAAAATGTGTCTCTCGTACCCCCGCTCACCCTTTCTCTCTCTTGCACACACACAAAAACTATTCTCTTTTCCGACAAACCCATTTCCAATTGCAGAGCAAATATATTGTAAAGTTTTGGTGATCTATTAGAATTTTAACATTTGTTTATAATCAAACTAATTAAAGTAAAACATGTATTTGGATCACTGTACTTTACAAAAGATTACAATTTTTAACTTTAAATTATTCGTAATGCCCATGGTACCTGAGTTATTTTGCAAGTTAAACTATTTTTTGAATAAACGTTAATTTTGGACGTTAAGTTTATACGTTAAGTGGTGTTAAGTACCTATTTTTCTCATATCTTCATCATCATCATCTTCTCTGATCAATTAAGCAAAAATAAAAAATGTTGATTGTCATCGTTATAGACACTTGTATGTTTATAGATTTGCTTAAAATCATTAAAATAAAACATTTAGTTTAAATCATATCTTCTTAAATACTTTTTAAGTTGTTTTGCTTAAACTTTACAGCAAATCTAAATCTATTTTCTCAAACCATTATTATTTATACAACAGTTAGCTCTCAGACTTTGTTAAGCAAGTCTTACGTAAATAAAATATCTTATTTGCTTAAGCTTAAGTCATCAGCAACTATGAGCTACTGAAACCACAATGTTATTGCTACTGATAACTATCAACTGCTAAGCCTTAATCACTTAAAATCTCTACATGTTGAACACTATACACTGTTGGGATATTATTCTGAAAATATCTATACTTAAGTCTTCAAACTCTTGTTGAGAGAAATTCCGACACAGTATCCATGAAAGACGCATGACCTACACTCTCAAAATATTTAATAATTATTTGCCAGCACATTTCAAACATAGAACTATTCATAAAAGACTTGTATGTCTATATTAAATTATCTACAATATTTTATGTCTTCTAGCTAACCATCCTATTTATTATCTTATGCTAGGGGATATCATCTAAAATCCTCTACAAGATCTTTGTGCATTAAATGAATTTTTTTTTCATCATCTTGTCTTCAAGAAATTCAAGATTCAAACATGTTCTTTCAAACGACTCCAAATTTGAAAACCTATATAAAACGTTTTGAAGAAAGGAATGAAGAGGAGAGCATAGAAGGATACAAGATGGAGTGGTTGAAGCTATCATTTACTTACATGATATTTCTTATTTGATGTGCTTTAACTCAGGACTGGACACACAACTTATCCCCTCAAGTTATTCTTTACTTGATGTGTTCCAGTCCTCAAACACTTACTAGATATTATTTTACTTCGTATTTTTTTTTAGTTCTTGTTTAGACAATCATTATATTCCAATCCTCACTTCTTCCTATCTTTAAGGAATAGTTGATTGTTGCACGTGTTTGGTTGTTTTCACATTCATACTTCTCAAACACTGGTTTTTTTTTTCCGTATACATATCCATTAGTGATCACTTAGAATTTCAATATATTTAGTGCACTTCAAAATCCAATTTTGACCAACTTGGTAGTGGGCGTAGTAATTTATAATGTGAACCACTCTAGATACTTTGTCTTTTATCTTTCAATTGATAGAACTGTTTCTCACACTTAAACATCTTCAATCTGCTTAAGTGTCAGTCAGTTACATTCTTTAATCATTTACCTAATTGTTTTATATATATTGCCTTTGAGTTCATTTCTTATATTACGTGATCTGCTTAAAATGTTTAATACTTAAACATGTCTCAACAGCTAATACATAGTATTTTGTTCATCAGCTGATAGAACAGTTTGTCTTTCAACTGATAACTTATTATTTCCGCTGTCAGTTTTAAAGGTTTTCAAAATAAACCTTAAAGTTTTAAAAGACTATTCACCCCAAATCTAGCCTTATTTTGTTGTTAACTGGACTTACAATCATATTTGACATGAGGGAAAGGGGGACGCATTTTCATAAACCCAGAAAAATAAGAGTTTAAACACCTTTTTTCCCCAGTCTCATCCTCTTTGTTTTCATCTTTCTTTCCCACTCCATAAACATTTATAGAGAGAGAAACAAACTGTTGAATCTGAAGATTTATAGTGATGCGTACGCGGAAGCTCGAACTAACAATCTGTTCCAGCTTTTTTTTGGACAGCCCTATGGCTGAACAAAACTCTCCAAAACAGACCGAAAAACAGCCACAAAAACTCCCTTAACCTGATTTGTTTTGATAGGTTTCACCCTTACAAATATATCCCAACAACTAATCTCCTCCTAACAATCCCTCACACGCTGCTTTTATGTAGGTTAAGGACTGCTCAAACTACCTCACCATTCCAGCAACTAACACACACATAAGCTGTCCCAAAACCCTTGCAGAAATCACGCCTATTCTGCCTTCAAATCAGCCCACGTTTTTATGCTTAGCTGCCCAAAACTTCCTCCTTAGAACACACCAATCTACCCTAGCTTCCCTTGGTCGAAAGCTCCAAGGAAAACCCAAATAGCCACGACCTTGATGCTTAACTAGGCTGCCACGAAATCAACAAGAAATAAAAACGAAAATAACATAAATAAAAGGATATGCGGACTCACCGGTTAGACTTCACTCATCTAACGTAAAGAATTCCGATGTCACAACTAATCTAGGCTTCACTCACCTTTGATTGAATTGAAACGATTTAAAGAAAGAACAAAACTAGTTATTCTCAAGTTTTCACTCCAAAATCTGATCTGCTTTATTTCATGAATTAAAGTGCCTTATAAAAGGCTTACAAAAACATCCTAATTCTATAAGGAAAGTAAAACAAATTCTAAGTCCTTAAGGGACTCTAATTAACAATTAAAATAGGAAACTACCTAATTTAAATCATAGTCCTTAAAGGACTTATTCCCAAAAACAGGATTTCCTTTAGGAAATAAAACAACTAATAACTAATGGCAAATCTTATCCTAATCTAACATTCCTTGTCACTTTAGGAGTCATGGTGGCCGTCCCCCTTTCCAAGAAACTAGGCCGCTCCTTCCTTGCATGTTGTGCCATGCAAGGCTCCCTTGATCCGTGTCATCTTTCCACTTGTCCACTCGAGCCCAAGCTCTATCTCCCTTGTAGCCGTGCCCTAAACCCATGAACCACTTCCACCTTGTATGCGGCTTGAACCCTTTTGACATGCCCACGGTCTTTTGGCCCTTTAATCCTCTTGTAACTCCTAATCCCCCTTCATCCCAAGGTTGCCATGTCTTCCATTTACCATGCCCATGCATTTCTTCATAGTCTCCTAGGTTGATGATGTTTTGACCCCATGCTCCCGCATCATATAGCTACATGTTTATATTGGTTAGGATTAACGAATATGCTTCGAGCTCGATCAACGGTGGTGTTGGTCCACAATAATGCTCAAATAGGCTAGGGGGTGAATAGCCTATAATGCCAATTTAAAAACTTTTCTTTTGGATATACATAAAGCATAGTTTAGTTGGTAGTTACAATTTATCAAGTTGAGTATGTCTACCGGTAGAGGCTATCGGTAGACTTACTCAAAACAGAAGTAACAACTCTGCCGATAGGCTGTTTAATCAAATCAAAAGTCTGATAAAAGATTTGTATAGCGGAAGGTAAATAGGCTATGATTTGGAGAAGTCAGAAGTGGCTGTAAACGAATATATGTTCAGAACAACAGTACACTTATTTCTTCTCTCAATTGCAGGTTTAGAAGATCAAGTAGAGAATGAATTTTCTAAGGATAAATCATTTATAAAAAGCTCATAGATATATAAGGACTGAGAGATAAAGTATTAGTAAGAACATAAGAATTTATTCAAAAATAAATTACATATTACATCAGTCAAAATAGTCTATGTCCAGTTTTCTGGCTTTGTCTTCCTAGTCTCAATCCTTACTTAATTATCCATTCAAGGATCTTTAAGTTGCAAAGGACAATAGGAGACGAAACCAAGAAACTGTCATGAGAAGGAAGGGATTTTCAAGGTCGTTCAGATATAAAAATATATCTGAACGAGTGAGTGTAAAACACTCGACCTTCTATGATGATTGATAATTGCACAATCAATAGCATTTGTATTGGGATACAAATCTGAAGATATGAATGCAATATCTACAGACGGCTCTTCATTTTCTTCAGACATTATCTAACATCAATCTTCAGATCTTGATCTCTGTCTATTGAAGTTTCTGATCAGTCTCTTCTCTTTTCCAAGCTTTTCTTCCTAGCAATCCACTGAAGGTGTTTTGCTAAGATCTGGATGAGTTCACTGCAATCTGTGTAGAAATCAGAGATACGTTGGTGAAGACGATCTCTTTGAAGATGTCTTTTCTTTGAAGTTCTTGAGTAGATTGAGTTACTCGTTGCTCACAATGTATCGTTTGATTATCTTAGATGTCGCTTACACTGTCACCACAGCCTCACACGTTGTTCTTCTATCACTTCTGAGCAAGAGAGAGGGTTTATACAAGCGAGAGTCAATATGATCGTTGAGAGATGAAGACTCGAAGATTTATATCCGTTGAAGATGTAGTGGTTGAAGACTATCGGATAGAGATCTTTGTCCATACGATCTTTGACTGTTTGGAGCAGAGATTTAGTCCTGTAGATCTTGGAACTCGTTGTCTGTCAGACTATGTTGATAAGTCTCTGTAGAGTAGGTCTGATGTCTGTTGCACTGTCAGGTGGTCTGTTCAATAAAGTAATTGCTTTTTGACTTTAACAAACTACTTGAGTGAGAGAAAGTCTTGTAGCTTTAAGTATGTCAGACTTTTTGAGGCACGGACATATTTGTCTTGATTTGAGCAGCTTCTTGACTTTTCTCTGTAGCACGTGCAGATTTTAAAGTCTGCCCGTGGAATGCTTCGAGCCAGTGGAAACAAGTCTTCCGATTCAGGAGAACTGATGTCTGCTGGTGCGAGCATTTTAACTTGTAGCATGTCTGCCGGTGATGAGTCTTAAGGATATTCTGATCTTTATCACTGAAGGCTTTTGACATAGCTACAGGTCTTCCGGTGCTAAGTGCATCTGAAGTGATGGTCTGTTTTGATCATCATTTAGGAAGGTAGGTCTAGATCAGGTCATACCTAATCTAAGACCTATGTGATATCATACAAGTTGCCACGCTAACCGGTACGCAGACCTTTTAGCCACTTTGTAATGATTCATTTGTAATGGGGGCAATCAAATCAACATATATAGAATATGCAAGGTGATAATTAAATTATCAAGAAGCATACTCCAACAGGTGGTATCCATAAATTAAGGTTGCAGATTGTCGGCAAAAGTTAGGTATCCGGTGAAATTTCAGAGGAGGAGAAGTCGGACTGTCTGTGGAGAATTATAGTCTCTCTTTCTCTTTTTGTCTCTCGCTCTTCTATTGAATCTGATTTTTGCTAGTATAAACCCTAATTTTGAATTTTGGGGCATAATTTATATTTGAAAATAGGTAGACATTTGTTTGTTAAAAATATTTTGATTTTGATTTTCGCTAATATATTAACCCTAGCATTCAAATTTTCAGGCATAGTTTTTATTTGCAAATGGGTGTTGAATTATTAATTTGTTAAGAGGTGTTTGAAATCGATTTTCTTATGGGTTTGGCGTTATTTTTGTTTGATTGAATTGTTTTTTTTTCTTTCTTTTTGACTGAACTCAAAATTGCAATAATAGATATCTTGTAAACAAAGAGATGAATAATGACGTTGGATTGGATTGTGAAGGTGGGGAAATGGATGGGATTGAAGGAAGATCAGATAATGAAGGAAATTGAAATCTAGAGAAGAGAGAGCACGACTGGAGCTTCGAGTTTGAAGGGGAAGATAGGGAGATCAAGGACCGCTGTTATGAAGATGACCAAGATTGAGATGACAATGGTGATTATTGGTCTGGAGGTCCTGCTATGGTAGGGCTAGGATTGAAGGTTGAAGTTGCCAAATTTGTAAAAGGTGACCGGGGTTGATGGTGATGCTTGGCTGAAATTGATCGGACATGGGCAAAATATTTATTTAACATAACTTAACGTCCATAAAAAAATGTGTTACATTGTAAAATAACTGAAGTACAGTGGTTATTACGTAAATTTGAAGGTTCAAGTAGTTTGATTGCAGTCTTTTGTAAAGTACATTGGCTCAAATATGCGTTTTGCCATAAATTAACTATAAAATATTCTCTTCAATGTAGTATAAACTATACATGTAACAATTTGAAATCCATTATTTCCATTGCACTGGGAATCCATTCTTTGCGGTAGCAATAGCAATACCGTAGTTCGTAAGTGTCAGAACCCGAATCCTACTGGAAAATTGGAGACTCAATATAGGCATTCAAAACGCATCCATAAATTGTAGCTCGACGTTAATCATCAAATCCTTGAATGTAATCCGTCGACACCATCATTGTCTTCTCTCACCACTTCTATAGACATCACCACCTCAGGTCGTCCATCAATGGATTGACAAATTGAATCAGTTATCATAACCTTAAGCTGAAGAACCTCACCACTCAATCTACAAACCATTTCTTGTAGAAATTGATGGCATTCATATTATTATCCCGAACAACCTACTCAACCCTACTGTAACCTGCTTGCGACGCCACCGCTGACATCAACATCCCTCTAAGCCATTTCCTCTGGTAACACTCACAAACAAATCCTTAATGTAGAACCTTGGTTTCACCAATAACGTTGATTAGTTAGGAAAAATAACACAAACCCAGCCACAACAACATCATTTTTGGTCGATTTGAAGAGTTCATATTCCGATTTGTATACCAGATAATATAGATTTCGTGTGTTTGGTGATTAAGGTGAAATGTGGGGGATTTCAGCTTCTATTAGAACTTGATTGACAACATGTGGCAAGTAAATTCATTTTTCAGTCATGTGCCAAGGTCAAAGAGAATGGATGAGTGGATGAGAGAGAAATTTCGATGGACACATTCACATAGGCGAAAAAAGACCAAATTACCCTACACGTGGAAGACCGCATGCAAGTTAACGTCAGATTAGAAATGATCATGGACGGTAGGTGGCAAATTGAGACAAATGGCAACCTTGAGTACATGGGGTGTCGCAAAACCTATTATGGTTTGAAAACTGAGATTTGATAGAAATTTTGGGGATAAAAAGTATTTTGGCCTATGGATTTATGTTAAATACTCCGTCCTGTAACTCCATTGATCTTTAATCTTTACATTCCACTTGCGTTATAAACATATTAGTGGTGCTTAGTTATTTTTGTTGTAATTGTGACAAACTCTAATGATATTAATATCATTTAATTATTAAATTTTTAAAACAAGATTATTTGGGTGGAACGGAGGGAGTACTACATTCTATTAAAAAATATTTTAGTAAAAAATTTAAACTCCCAATAAGTATCGTTTTAGGTTTTAATACATAATTGATAATTTTTCTAATTTACTATTTTCTTATCCCAAGTCGCTATTATTAACTATCTTATTAGTTATCGATTTATCATTAAATATTACTCCCTTTGATTTCAAATAATCGTCCTCTTTGACCTGACACATCATTTAAGAAAAAAATAATTGATTGTATTATAAATATTGATATAATGTGTAAAAATATTTTCCTAAAAAGGGTTTTGAAAGAGGATTGGAATTGGACAAAAAAGAAAATGATGACGATTATTTTAAATTGAAAGAAAATATTATTTCTCATGATTTTTTCTTATCATAAGAAATAAGGGTATAGTGATCATTGATCAGTGATCAACTTACATATTTCATTAATATGTGTATTTTTTCAAAACGACACTTATTTTGTGTGTATGTTCAAAAAGCTTTTTAATCTTTGATATGACTTACAACCCGATCTTATTGAATTTATATGTAATAATTTTGTAAAAAGTTTCAAATTTTGCAATGAAATATTTACGATGGTAATATCCTTAAATCGATTTTGTTGCACGATGCTTGACGTGTAATTTTAAACTTTTTCTTGCTTTCATCGGAATCAATTTTCTCTGTATTTTTTATTTTCTTTTTCGGATATTTAAAGAAAAAAAAAAAAATCCAAAACAGCACACTCTATAGAACAGTCACTTCCAGTCTTCCACACGAGGTCAACAATGCACACCTCCCAGGCTCCCACCAATCACCAAACCTCACCTCTCGCACGTGACCTTCCCCCTCCCCATTTCCCATTCGTCCCAAATCCAAATCGCGTCTCGGTACTCGTGTATATATCCTTCCAAAATACCAAACATCTTCCCGTCAGAGAGCCCCAAAGAGAGAAATCCCAAAACCCAAATCCAACCAAACATGGAGTTGGAGATGGAGACAATGGCGTCAGCGATCGGAATCTCGGTCCCTGTTCTCCGTTTCCTCCTCTGTTTCATCGCCACTATCCCCGTCAGTGCCTTCTGGCGCCTCGTCCCGGGCGGCTCCTCCGGCAAACACTTCTATGCCGCCTTTACCGGCGTTCTACTTTCTTACCTGTCTTTTGGGTTTGCTTCGAATCTTCACTTTTTGGTCCCCATGTTGCTTAGCTATGCTTCTATGGTTCTGTACCGTAAGCGATGTGGCATCATCTCATTTGTCCTGGCACTTGGCTATCTCATTGGATGGTACGTCAGTTTCACTTCTTTCCGATCCAAATTGCTTAAAATTTTGAACTTTTATATGCTCATTTACATTATTATGATTGGGAATCACTGTAAAAATTCGTTAAATTTTGTGGGTTTTGTTTATTTTTGCTTAATATTTTTGTGTGTATGTCTATTTTGGTTTCCTTGGGAGGGGGTATAAGCTCAAGTTTTCAGCTTTATGTTGTTTTGCATTGTCTTCGTACTGCAATTGTGGAAAAAAATGTTTCTCTCACAAAATTCTGTGCGTGGTGTGTTTCTGTGCTTGGTAACTCAAGATTTCAGCATTTGGTGTTTCAATTCTCTTTCTACTGCAATTTGTGGGACCTTGGTTTATCCGCCAAAACCTTTTGGCATTTTTGTTTCTTCTGGGAAGGGGGTTTAGGAGCAAATTTTGGATTTATGCTGTTTTTGTTCTATCTTCTAGTTGCATGTGCTAATCTGGTCTGTCTCACGAATTTGTTGTGATTTTTTGTTGCTTGGGAGGGGTTTAGGCTAATCAGCAAATTGGTGTCTAGATATAGCTTATCTTGAAAAATTTGTTTGCTTTTCTGTTTCTCTGTGGCGGGTGGAGCTTAAGTTTTCAGCTTTTGTTTCCACGGTACTCCTTCTGCAATTGTATAATTGTATGTGGGTCATTACTGTGAAGCATATTTGGTATTGTTCACTCATGTCATCTATTTTACTATTTCGTTCTTGTGGATCTTTTACAAAGGACTTGTTGATGGCCGATCTTCCAATGTGTTTTTTTTAACAAATCTTCCTCATTTATGACCTTTGAAATCATATGCAATCCTATATTCGACCGAGTTGTGATCCAGTTTACTTTGATGCATCACTATCACTTGCAATATTTCTCCATAAGTTAGACTAAGTACTTCATTGACCCACTACTTGCAGTTTAGTCATTATGCTTGGAAAACTTTATCTGAGCTATTCTTCATATTAGTGCTTTGAATTCTGTAATGTTTGGTCAATGACCATGATGTTTAAGTTCTTTTAATATAAATTTGCATGTGTACCATATAATTCATGCATTTATGCTGCTACTATCAACTTGAACACATATGTTCCCATGAATTGATTTACTTCCTTTCTTTCAATTTGTGTATGCATATATTTAGCGCAAGTGTTGGTCTCTATTTTAGTATTTTTACTATGCGATATGGCTTCTTGAAAATCTCTAAATGCTACTGAAGACATTCATAAATCTTGATTATTGGTATATGTGTAGCCATGTATACTACATGAGCGGGGATGCATGGAAGGAAGGAGGTATTGATGCTACTGGTAAGTACTTTCCCAGACTTTGCCGTTCCTACATATTTTTTCTTTTTAATGGTAACAGAAATATAGCAGGTCCCTCAAAAAGAATTTTAAAAACTCTTGACAATAGTCAGAATAAATATGCATTCCTTCGATAAGTCTGATGGCTTCCTTGATTGATTTTTGTCTTTCTTGAATGAGGTGTATCAGTACTAGGACACAATAGAGTTCCTTCTGCAATTAGGATGAAATGCATTTTCCAAGTTTAGCTTAGTGAATGAATTTTCCAATTTGTCTGAGTATGCATGCTAATTTGCCTTGCCTTTTAGTGAGGTTAACGGAGTTTCTGTTATTTCATGTGTTTATTATGGCTGCAGGTTACTTCATATAATTTTTTTGTTGCATTTTAACATGATTTGTAGAATAGAATTCAGGTGTAGTAAAGCTGTATTGTGGCAGAGTTGATTACATTTTGAGGACTTCTTTAAGTGAGCACAATTGAACTTAGAAGTTCATTTGTAGCTGCTAGATTGTGGCTTATTTTTTCTCACTCTCTATTATACTAAATGCATATTGTGGTCACCAGAATCTCTCTTTACTGAAATATTCACTCATTTTCTCTATTTTTTTTGTAAAAGTTTATAGGCACATGTTTGTGTTAGCTTCCTCTCCTTTTAATTTATTTTCTTTCCAATTATTTTAGGAGCCCTTATGGTGATAACATTGAAAGTAATTTCGTGTGCCATTAATTACAATGATGGGTTGTTAAAAGAGGATGATCTTCGTGAGGCCCAAAAGAAAAACCGATTGCTCAAACTGCCTTCTTTAATTGAGTACATTGGTTATTGCCTCTGTTGTGGGAGCCACTTTGCAGGCCCAGTTTATGAAATGAAAGATTATCTTGAATGGTCCGAAAAGAAGGGGGTAAGTAAACTAAGTTATGTATTTGTTACTGCTCTTTCCATAACAAATAGCTGCGGGTTTAGTTATCCTTCATATTTCTTTCTACAGATTTGGAAGGGCCAATCGCCATCATTTTTGTGGGCAACAATTAAAGCTATTCTCCAAGCGGGCATCTGTATGGGCTTGTACTTGTACCTTGCACCTCAATATCCACTGTCGAGATTTACTGATCCGGTATACCAAGAGTACAGCTTCTGGAAACGGTTGAGTTACCAGTACATGGCTGGCTTTACAGCCCGTTGGAAATATTACTTTATATGGTCAATCTCCGAAGCTTCTATCATTGTTTCTGGCCTGGGTTTCAGTGGATGGACAGATTCTTCTCCACCCAAACCAAAGTGGGACCGCGCTAAAAATGTTGATGTCTTGGGTGTTGAGCTTGCAAAGAGTTCAGTTCAGCTGCCACTTGTGTGGAACATACAAGTCAGCACCTGGCTGCGCCATTGTGAGTGGTCGTTACCTTTGAAACTTCCTTTCATCTTCTTATTGTTGGTAGAACATGAATGTAGTCATTTTGCAATAATTTACTAGTCCACATTTGAAAATTAAACATTTTATGGGTTAAAATATTTTAATTTTCTTTTATTGTAACAAAGGTTAATTTAGAAACCAATGAAGTTCATCAGCTTAATTTTTCAAACATGAGTAGTGCCCTTGAAAGTAGGACTCTTTGAGTGGAACAGAGGGAAGAATTTGACTTGCAATGAGTTTGGGTTGACTTTATGCACCTGCCATTCATATATTGCAAACTTGAACCTGCTGCAAGCTGGACAGGTTGGAGTTACCCAGTTGCACCCCTATGAAATCAACTGGAATTTGGTTAATGTGATTAGTTTTGTACATTATGAAATAGACAAGTTCTTTACTATTTTCAGATGTTTACGAGAGGCTGATTCAGAAGGGAAAGAAGCCTGGTTTCTTCCAGTTGTTGGCAACTCAGTCTGTCAGTGCAGTCTGGCATGTAAGTTCAAATTTCCCTTGCTGCCTTGTGAACCTTTTTCTTTTTCTTTCTGAAATTCTAATGAACTGTAAATGTTTTGATTATGTAACACTCTTAATCATTTTTATGAACTGTAAATGGTTTGATCTTGTAACAGGGATTATACCCTGGGTACATGATTTTCTTTATTCAATCAGCTTTGATGATTGCTGGTTCTAGAGGTAAATAACAAGCAGGCCTTACTTCCTTGATTATGATCGGCCCCGCGTGTGAAAGCTTAATCATACTTGATTACCTAATTTCGATTTGGTTGATTGTGGAACAGTACTTTATAGATGGCAGCAAGCTGCTCCAGGGATGCTTAAGAACATTTTTGTTCTTGCAAATCTTGCTTACACGCTTCTTGTTTTGAACACCTCATGTGTTGGTTTCATGGTTAGTCTTTTTGAAATCTTTTCCCTCTTTTCCTGTGACATGAGATCTATTATTAAGGCTGTTTAATAAACCAAACTGGCTCAGTGGAAGATTATCTCGTGTAAAGCTTGGCTGGTGTGCATTTCTACTTGAGCTCGAATAGTTGAGCTAGAACATAAATATAGCTTGAGGTATAAACGAGCTGTGCTCGCAGTTTGAATAAGCTAAGTAATCACAAAGCGTATCCATTTTATAGCTTGTCGTCTAAAGTAGTAGAGTTGGGTCCAAAAATAGGTACACTTGAGCTCTTTCAAAATTAAAGAGCTTATCTCGAACAAAAAGCTAAAAGCTCCGATCCTATTGGGTTTGAGTTGAGGTTCAACATGGTTTATTGCTCTAGGTTAGATCCATCCAAATAAGCTCAGTAATAGCCAAGTTTATGTAATTTACTCCCTCAATCCAATAAACACTGTCCACATTTCCTGTTTAAGATGTCCCAATGTTATTGTCCTACTTCCAAATTTAGAGCAACTAATGATTGGATTTCTTAGTTAATTTCTTTCCTACCCTTCTGAAAGATTAAATTAATAAACGATGATTGAAACTTGTGCAGTTAATTGGGGGCAAATATGGAACAATAATCTAACTAATGCATATAATTTGCTTCCTTAAACAAAGTGAAAAGTCAAAGTTGACATTTTTGTAGAACTGAGTAGTAAATTATCACTTTGGCTCAAGTAAAGATTGAACTTGGTTGTTTGTAGCTTGTCTCATTAAGTATTGAGTTAATATCAAACATATTATCCCAATAAGGGGTGGGCGAGATGGCAAGGGCCCTCAGGCAAACACCTTGAGGTCCTTGGTTCCAATCCCCATACCAACAAGATGTCACACTTACCTATAAAAAAATCAAACATATCAATTAAAAGTAAAAGAGCCGAGCTTGAGCACTCGAAGGATGGTTCGGATATGCTAGGTTTCAAGAGCTCTGGATCATAAAATATGTTCCACTTTTATATATTTGATTTGATATAATTTATAGTATATTTTGGCCTTATTCTTGGGAAATAATTGTCTATTTTGTTGATTCTCTACTACTTTGTAACAGGTATTAAGCCTGCATGAAACACTGGCTGCATACGGAAGCGTGCACTATGTTGGAACTGTTGTTCCTGTAGTTTTGATCCTCTTGGGCAAGATAATCACACCAAAGCCTGCCAGATCTAAAGCTCGAAAAGAACAATGAGGTAGAAACTACATTTCAGGATGCTTCTTATCGAAGCCCTTGGAAAGAGGGTATTAGGAAACTCTTAGGTCAATGTTTGTAACATCTGCTTTGATTCCCGAGTTTGACTTTAAGCGCACTGTTAGGAATTTCATTTCGCCTTTTCAATTGACACAAATAGCTTGGCAATCTTGTATTGAGATGTATGATCATTCAAAATTATCTTCAAGATAAATAGAAAATGGTTGAACAGTATTTTTTCCTGGTGAATATTTGTTGATGGTATTAGATGTGGACATACCACTGTTTGGTAGAATGACAAAAAATGTTCTTCTGTACTGCCACCTGGACGTCTTTCTCATAATGGGAGGAGCAGGGGAATGACCCTGTATACAGCTCCTTGCATTATTATCCATCTCCATTGTATAAATGATGTTGCAGAAACTGAATGGTGGCTGAACAATAAATTACTAAATGATGGCTCAACGACTCCCCTGTTTTTTGGTTGGTCAATAATTTTGGAAGAAATCTATAGCTTGATCATTAGTGTGATAAACATTGTGATTGCCAGGTATTTTGCTACCTTGTTCTTGAATCACAATCGGCATTTTGAAATGGACAGCAGGCCTTATAGCCGCGAATGGCGATGCTTGTACGAGATAAAAGTTGTTCTTTTTTCCACCAATTGATGTTCCCAAAATCTTGAATGATGATATGGTGTTAACGTAATGCTTTTTATCCTGCAATTCAGCACCTTAATCGAGTTTGACTGATTGTTATGTAATTGAGACACTTTTGCCTTTCCCCTAGTGCATTTTACTTTAACATAATTTGAGAGGTGATTTCTCAGATAAGCATAGACGCCAAGTTATTATTTATTTGGACATTTTATTGATGATGCCTAAAGAGGTCTGTTTGATTGCTTGTGGCTGGGATTTTGGATGTGAACATCCAGATTATGTTGAGGCTTTTGTTTGTGTCATGACGCCAATTCTTCTCATGTGGGTTTCAGGGGGATTCTTGTGTTTGGTCTGTTTTAAGCCATTCTACCTCCATCCTGGAGAACCTGCACTTTGAATATTTATTTATGTTGATGCTAGAAAAATGGACAAATCCATCGTTGACAAAATGTTATGGTCGGTCAGAAATGGAGTAAAATCGTACTGTTTTACCAGACCTAAGTGATGCGCAAAGATCAAAAGCTCATCAAGTATGTCCGTGTTATTGTGTTTAGTTGTAAGTAACAGAATAAAAGGTTCACATTGGAGTTTAAACCATCTGCGGGTTTTTGAACTTCCCAACGTTGTGGTGAAATGTAGGTGCTCCCACCTCTTGCCCCCACTTCAATGACTGTCTGTGCCTCCGTTATCAAGCTTGTATTTATGTTTCTGGAAGCACCCTTGCCTGCGGAGCAATTTGCATTTGATTGCTCAATTCTGGGGAGCATCACACACACACACAATTATAATGAATATGAATCATAGACTGATGAGCAGTGTTCTGAGAATTGTAGGGCCTTATTAATCTCCAAAGTCCAAACACTGGCTGTTTGTACTTGGCGAATTAGTCATGCCTTGAAGGAAGGCAGCTGGAATCCCTGACTTTTTGACCAATTTTGGTATGATTAAAAGGTCACTACACATGTCTTTCTGGACTCTGGACCACGCTTCACCATGGCTGTGTTTGTTTGCTCAATTATAATATTCTCACTTTGTTGTATCTTCACCCATGAACTCCCAATTGATGAACTGGCCTTAACCCCACCCCTTACATAATAATATCCACATAGAACTTGGATTATATTCACAAAAAGATAGGTCCCAAACATCTCTCTCTCTCTCTCTTCCTTGGTGTGTGTCTGTCTCATTCTTCTGAAGAATTATGGTCCCCATAGCATTGCATTTGAGTTAAAGTTTGAATCACTTATGGTGGGCGCAAAGTAACATGTTTTCCTTTCACCTTGCCTTATATTAAGCCTGTCAATGGATCGGATTTTGGTCCGAATCCGATCCAAAATTTCGGATATAGATTTGTATAATGGTCCAGTTAACCCGAATCCGAATCCGATAATTTATTTATTAACGGATCGGATATGAATTTAGCTATATCCGATCCGTTAAAGATCCGATCCGATCCGAAAATAACATATTTTTTAGTATACATATACATAATATACATAATTATATATATATATGTTGTCTTTTGATCTTCCTCCGTTTTATATTCTAATTGTTTTTTATTCATATATTTATATTTCGGATCAGATCGGATATTTAATCGGATATATTATAACGGGTAACAGATTCGGATATGAATTGACATACATTTGATCCATTAGATTATCGAATCGAATCGATGAAATAGGATTTCGGATCGGAATTGAATTTACCTAAATCCGATACACATCCGATCCATTGACCCTTATACAGTAGCTCACTTGATAAATTGCATTTGGTCCTTTCCACTTCCTTTGAGCATTAATGAATTAATTATTAATTACACTACAAAAGTAGATCATATCACATGATTAATGATTTCATGGGTTAAAACATTTGCAGAAATATTCACTTGGGTCACCAGTTGTATTCGGGTAATCCTAAACATCGCACTACTGACATTTCCATTGTTATAGTCCCTTATTATACCATCGAGTTATATGCGTCATTGATATATAAGAGTATATTTTCTTAAAACGAAGCTTCTAGCTCTCACATCTTAATCCACTGACATAAGATGGGTCGGGTCATGATAACCCATCTTACATAAAATATCCTTGTGACGGGTTTTCTAAGTTTTAGCCAATATAAATACATTCGTGATGCCCAACAATCTATAGAAGCATTATCAAGTTTATTTTTGATCTCTTTACTAGTTGTGCTGATAACTAACGTGATATTTTATTACAGGTAGGGACGTAGGGTAACTGGGTAAGAGTTAGTAAAAGGAAGAATATGCTTAGAGCATCCCCAACGTGTTATTCCTGAACTTCTTAGGCTTGGAGAATTGTGCAAGGAAGTCCACCTAGGGGAGAAGGAAGTCTACCTAGAGAGAGAGAAGAATTGTGTAAGGAAGTCCACCTAGGGGAGAAGGAAGTCTACTTAGGAGAGAGAAACTCCATTTGCTTGCTAAACAAGAACGGCCAAATACATAGGAAAATGAGAGAAACTTGAGTTGACATCCGCCACTATCTCTGGTGTGAGTGGGGGTGAGGGTGGGAGGTTTTTGTTTTTATTTTATGATGTTAAATTTAATATTTTTTTGTGTAAAAAAATTATATAATGAGAAGATATATTTTTAAGTAGTAAAAAAATAAAAATGTGTAGATAGTAGTAGGACCCAGTTAAAAAGTTGTATAAGAAATTGATGTTAAATTTAGCATTAAGGATGCTCTTATGACAATTGGAGTTTCTTTCTTCTCCTAAGTGGCAGTGCCACGTCATTGTACTCATTGCCCCGCCACGATGCAATATGGTGATGTGGCTTTCATTTACGGATTTGGAAGGGATATCAGGAGGCTGAGGCTCCACCCTGCTAATGTTTCGTGATCAGCCACTTCCTCCCTTGTTTTTACCTATGTATCTAGAAACTACAATTATTTACTTCCCCCCCCTTGAATTTAATATTTTCAATATTACCCTTCAGTTTGAGAAAACATTAATATTTAGCTCCTTCTAGTATAACATTTTGGTCTTAAGAGTGGCATAAATCATGATTCTTTTTTCTCCCTTTTTAAAAGAAACGAATTTGTCCATCCCAAGCTTACAAAATTTTGACATTATGGTTACCTTGCTATTGTACCATTGCCCTAATTAAATCTTAGGTGTATGCAGTATACATTGTGACAAAATTACTTCAGAGCCATTGGATTTGTATTCGTTGAGTTTTGACTCACAACCTCTGTGTTAAAGAATGTGATTAGTTGGTCCTTATTCGAACATGTAAATGGTTTGATGTTCTAATCACATGCTTGAGATATAAGTTAAAAGTCAATTTGAAACATTTTTTTTTGAAATCCCCATCATAATTACTTGTTGAAAATAGGGTATCTTCACTCTTTCAGATTGTTCATTTCTATCAACTATTAATTCATCGATATTTATCCCGTGTGTTGGGTCACTGTAACATAGTGAGATCGATATTTGGGATTGAGTAATGTATGGGGTTTTTTGGCTGGTTCTTTTGTTGCTTGCTTGTTTTTTTTAATTGCTAGTGTCTTGATAATAGTGTAGATTCTTTGCTCGTTAGGAGTTGATGTTTAGCCTTTGTTGGCATACAAAGTTGATTTAATATCCATGTTAATTTCTTTTATCTTGTTTTCTTGATGTATCACTTTTTCTGGGATGCAAGTAATTAAAGGTAGTTACTTGCTATAATCAACAACAAAGAGAACAAAATGATTACGTAAAAGAAAAAAAAACTTAGGAAAGACGGTCTTACGTGCATTTTATGTAGACGAATCCTTGATCTGACCACCGTGTGTTGGTGAGTTGAGTTGTGAGAGAGGAGTTTCGTCTTATAAATTAAAATCCATAAGGCACAAGTCACAGGAGACCTACTCAAGAAAATTGGAAGGAGGGGGGTAGAATGGAAGAAGGCCAAAAACCAAGGGGGAAGTGTAACCTTTCCTAACTCGGTGGACTATGTTTCAAGAAGCATGGCTTTGGTGATGTTTGCTAGTGGAACTAAACGACAGGCGTTGCCTGTTGAAGTAGGGTTTTCAAGGTGACCTCTTATAACTAAATTTCACCAGGGAAAGCAGACCAGGCTGCTAATGACTGATTGGAGGCTGGAGCCAGATTTTGCTTTGGTGGGGGTGGGGGAGAGAGAGAGATTAGCTGGCTTTCATTTATTGTCCTTTTCAATGTGGTCTCTTACTTGAAAATATTTTGTCTTGGCTTTGTAGTATCAAAAATTATTTATTAAAACAAAAATTCTATTTAAATTTTTTTCACAGAATCTATTACTTTTAAAAATTATATTTACAATTTCAATCGATTTTCAAATTAATAAGTATTACAAATACATTTTATGATTTTGAAAAAAATTAGACAAAAATACATTAAATTTCCATTTAAAAAACACCTCATTTGACGATGTATTGTGCGCTTTTTCTTCATCAAAAAAATTAGTACGCTATGAGAAAGAAATGTTGAATTGAAATTTAAAAGCTCAATATGTTTATACTTTTTTAAAAAAAATTATATTTTCGCACCAATAGAAGGAATAGTTTGATGCAAATCATATCCTTTGTGGTACATATAATTGCTGGAGAAGGATTTTAATTTGTGAATTATAAATAATATATTTTTCTCATAGAAAGGAAGAAAAAGATTGTTTGGATGTAGGCAACAAAACAAACATAATGCCATCTTGTATGTGGGGAGTTAACATTGTTTGCCCATCCCCAATTTCCCATTATAATTAAAACTATCTCTTATCTTTATCCTATTTTCTATTCCCCCCTCAATATTTGTAAATTTGTATTTTGCACAAGTTGGATTTCGTACAATTGTAAGTAATAATTTCCTTCATGTTAAAAAAAACAAATTAGAAAAAAAAATTGAAGACGAGTAGAAGAAAAATATCTCCATAGATACGCAATAAATTTCTAAAACATCCATGGTTTTTTAAGAAGTTAGTTCAAGGCAGGGCCGACATGGGCCTAGACTAACTAGGCAACCGGCTAGGGCCCCCAAAATTTTAACCCAAAATAGGGCCCCCCTAAATCCTAATCGTTAGCATATATTATATAGATAATTTGTCTATTTAAAAATTAAAATATTATTACCGTAAATTAGTTAGGAGACGTGAGGATGTCTCCCAGACTTTTATAGACAACAAACAAAAAATAAAGAAGACCTATAAAAATATAATTGTCAAATTGAAGCCATTGAGAAGAAAAAAAAAGGATAAGTGGGTGAAGAATGCAGACAAGTGACACTTTTATTTCCGAACTGTTTCATTTTTTATTATATATATATATATATATATATATATATATATATATATATATATATATATATATATATATAAATGATGTTAAGTTTGATATTTTTTAAGTCATTAATTCTACATTATAGGCTTTTTTTACATGTATATGTTGGGGCCTCATTTTATGTTCGCCTAGGGCCCCCGAAATCTCAGGGCCGACACTGGTTCAAGGTCCATTGCAAGAACATTTAACTTCTTTCCAAAACCCGCCCTGACCCCCGCCTTTGACCTTTTTGACTACTGCTTTTGTCGTATGTGGAAAATAAAATAACTTTCGTTGAATCTTAACGTTTGATTGTAATAATAAAGTTTGATCTTCAAAATTCACCGTTTAGATAATTTTTTATTGTTACGTGTGAGTTTTGTGACGTCAAAACAGTGAGAATGATCGAACTAAAAGCATTACTCAAATAAATCAAAAGCGCGATTAAGAATAACATAAGTATATCCTAAAGTATTTATACATCTCCCAAAACTTTTACTCTAAAATAATCTATAATATAATAGAGATCAGTGTTGCACGCTTACAATTGACTTGAATAAAAAGGGGTCAGGATTTACTGTTTCATAGTGATCCAATGGCCCTTATTTGCCTCAGCTCTCGCATGTGCGAATGACTACATTATTATTTTACATTTACTCTTTTATTGAGATATTACGGTTTTACAGTTAATATTTTACGGTTTTGTAGTTTTACAGTTTTATGGTTGCAAAAATTTGTATTTGTATTTTTTTTCTTTTTAATTGTTATCGTAATTAACTTAATCAATTTAATTTTTTCCGACCCGTAATTTCATATACAAATTAATTTTTTTTAAAAACGTAAGTTTTGTAATTTGAAATATTTTTTTTTCCTTTTAACTGTTATCGTATTTAACTTAAGCAATTAAATTTTTATCCGGTTGCAATTTCGTATACAAATTATTAATTAATCCTTCTGTTCCGGGCAAAGAGGCCCCATTTAAAAGTCAATTTTTTAAAGAAAATAATATTTTTTGTAGTTCATTTCCATAATATCTGCTTCATTTATTGATAAATTTTCAAACTGGTGCCGTGCCATCGGTACGGACAAAAGTACTATAGTAAACTCTTATTTACCCTCCGGACGGTCTTGACGCGCGAAAATAAGGTTGTCCTATGTGCCTTACAAATTTCGCCGACTTTTATACCTATTGTGCTTGTGCATTGTGCACAATGAAAATAAAAAAAGAGAAGCAAATGTTTAAAAAATAAAAACCACATTACAAAAATATAATGTACGTATTCATACTTCTATACCAACATTTAAGGATAATGGTTGAAAAAAAACTCATACGTCCTTTATTTTAAATTCTTTTTCTTTTCTATTTCTATTTTCTTCATTTTGCTTAGACTTTTCGAGGAAAACATACATTTAATTAAGCACATACATAGTACTATTCCTTCCGTCCTATAAAAAGATGTTTTACAAAAAAAAAAAATAGTTCCAAAATAATGACGTTATAGGATTTTAGGAAAAAAATGTTCATATTTTATCAAAATTGTTCTTATTAATTACTCTCTAATTAATTAATTGTATTGACATGAAAGAGAAAATTAATTATGTAACTTGTCAATAATAATTATACTTAAATAAACATATATCAATTTTTATAAGTTTTCTTAATATGCTTGTAAATTTCTAAAACTCAATCTTTATTTAATTTCAATTATTTGGTACATGTTAGCAATAATTAATAGTAACACAAATCATTGTAATCTTGAGTGTTAACCATGGCATTGAAAGGTCAACTTTACTTATATTCACACTTCAAAAAAGTCTGTCTTTAATGAGAAATAAATTATGCATAGAGAGAAATATAAACACATGCCGTACAGTGTTTCCCTCTTCCCATCCCCTCCTTCGCTGGCATTTCATTTGCCTCTCTCTCTCTCTCTCTCTCTCTCTCTCTCTCTCTCAATATATATATATATATATATATATATCATCATTGGTTTTATGCTTAACACAAACAATTAGTTAGAGAAATTTCTAAGGGGGGCATATTGTTGTTCTGACATTGTGGGTCAGAATTTGGTTCTTTCTTCATTCAGGGGTTTCCTCTAGCTTAAGTTTTCAAGCACTTGAAAACTTCTCCAACTTACATTATATATTTACTTATTTACTTGTGTGTGTATATATATATATATATATATATTGAATTGATCTTGATAATATCAAGGGAAAAGAAGAAGAAGAGAGATGTTGGGTGTGAAGCCTAAGGCTCCAAGAATGTCGTCGCCGGCAAAACGGAGAAGCGCCGTCAACGGAGCTGGAGGTTCCGAGGCTGCTGCTGCTTGGGAATTGAGGCCAGGGGGAATGTTGGTGCAGAAGAGGAATTCTGATTCCAATCAAAGCTCAGTCCCAATTCCAAACATTAGAGTCAAAGTCAAATATGGATCCTTTTATCATGACATCAATATTAGTTCTCAAGCAAGCTTTGGTAAAATTCTAACTCCATAAAACAGTTTTTTGGTCATTTCTTTTCTCGTAATTTCTAACTCCATAATCAAATTTGATGTTTATGGATGAAGGGGAACTGAAGAAGCTGCTGGCAGGACCAACTAAATTGAACCCTTTGGACCAAAAATTGATGTACAAAGACAAAGAGAGAGATTCAAAAGACTTTCTTGATGCTGCAGGAATTAGGGATGGATCGAAAATTGTGTTGATTGAGGATGTAATTAGCAGAGAAAGAAGGGTTCTTGAATTGCGCAAAAACGCAAATTTGGATAAAGCAACAAAGGAGATTGAAGGGATTGGTTCAGAGGTTGATAAACTTGCTAAGCATGTAAGTTTGATTGCATAAAAAAGAAAGATTCTTTTATTTTAATTATGACAAATACTTGGGGTTGGGGTAAGAAGGTGTATTTTTTGTGAGAGAGGTCCTCTTTACCCGACCAACCAACCGTGTGTTAGTGGGTTGAGCTCCGTCTTCCATATGACGATCTTACAAGAGACATGCTCTTCAATTATTGTGTTTGAAATAAGTTTGTTTTGGTAGGTTGCAAATTTGGAGTTGGAGATTTATGGTGGCAAGAAAGTTGCGGAGACAGTTTTGTTGAACTTGATCGAGCTGTTAATGACACAACTAATTAAACTGGATGGGATTATAGCCGATGGAGATGTGAAGTCGAAGCGAAGAATGCAGGTTTGTATACTTCATTCAATCTTTGTTGGAGGAAACTGACATTGATTTTACTTGATATAGTATAAGCTCAGTTAAACAAAAAACTGCAAATTCAAGTCTAGAAAAGAAAAGAAACCATTTGACTTTTGGCTTGGACAAGAATACACATTTCTTCTCAATTAATTAACAAAAGTACTCTAAATTACTGAATTATTCTTCTGTTTTAGTCAAGCTGCTTGTTTTCAAAGAAAAATTTGACGTTTATTTTTAAAAACCCGTAATTCGTGTTACTTTTTAAGTACTATGTATATGTATTAAAGAAGAGCAACTAATAAAGTTGTGGATTTTTCTATAGGTGAAGAGAGTGCAAAAGTATATTGAAACTCTTGATGTGCTAAAGGTAAGAAATTCAAAGGTTGAAATCAACAATGGGGGTGGGGCTAAGGTCCCATTGCAGAGGCAAAACAAGATTTTGACAAGGGAAATGCCAATGCAGCTGAACCAGAATCAGAGGAAACAGAGGAATTTGAATGTAAATGATATGGCTAGGCCAGTTGTGGTAACAACAGAGTGGGAAACATTCGATTCCGGTGTGGTGGGGAAATTACCATTCACTCCTCAGATGCAAAGCAAACATAATGTCCCCAATGCATGTTCTAAGCAATATTGGGAGTTGTTTGATTGAGTTGCAATGAAGGATCCAATGGTTCAACACACAAGGGGATTGTAATTTTTGGAGTTTGATTCCTCTGTTGTTTGGTGTTTAGTTGCATGGAATGGAATATTCCCTATGTTCTCAGTTGGGAGAAAATTGCAATTTCTATGTGTATAGTGTATGGTGGATGAACAAGGTTTATATATAGAAATATTATATGGGTATTATGGCTATGGAATTCACATTTATCTTCAATATCATAATGTTGGTAACAGATAAGTCCAATTGCACGAGTTAATATAATTCTCATCGTCTCCAAAAATCCTAAGTGTCTTTACCACTTAAGTTGCGGTTCCTTGCCGTATTTAAAAGACTAGCAATGAAACAATGGAAGCATTTCAATCTACACTCGATGCATTAACGATTTTAGGGGTGTAAATCGGAATCACCGAACCACGGAACTGAGCCAAGACAAATCGGTCGGTTTGGTTTGATTTTGGTCAAAGACGATTCGGTTTTGGTTTCAACAATTGAAAAATCGTTCGGTTTGGTTCGATTCACGGTTTTTGGTATCAAACTAAACCAAACAAACCTATATATTTTTATTTATTTATTATATAATATATATTATATATCGTTTGTTAACTATTCTAACCTTTTAGATTATCTTGATTTAGTCATAATATATATATATATACACTAAACAAACAAAATCTTGATTGTTGGAGGGCTTATTATTTCTTCCATTGTTTGTGTTTATTTTAGAACTTATATTGTAATATTTATAATAATTTTATTTTACTAGGTTATTATCTAATTTTGATATTAATTCCTTACTAAAATCTTATTTTTATTCGAATTCTTAATAATTGTTAAATTGAATAAAAATAATTTACATAAACCACAAACCGAACCGAGTGGTTCGGTTCGATTTGAATCCATTTTCGATTTGGTTCGATTTAAAATTTTTATAACTAATAGAATGCAATTCAATTTATAATTTTGTCCTAAACCAAACTATTTACGCCGCTAAACAATTTGGTACACATTTAATTTGAAGTATAAGGATCCTTTTTGTTTGTTGTTGAGGTTGCAAAGGAGATTAGTAGGGAGAGGATATTCTTCTTTCAAGAATAAAAAAACATCTAATGATGCCAAAATGATATAAAGAGATGTTTGACTTTAAAGAGCATAGTTTGATGATGATAACGGGGGTCATCAAATCATTGGAAAAATGATTAATTTTGTCATCATATTTTGATGAATTTTTATATTAAAATAAGATTGAAATTATTATTGTATTTTTAAAGATATATGTAATTTCATCACTATCTCTAAATGTTATATAATTTTATCAAAATTAATTTCAATTGTCTCTCATAAAGTTTTTTAAAATGTTGATAGATCCTTAATGATTGTTAATGTTAAAAGGTAGATTTTTTTTTGGTTCATAAATTCTAAGGGGCCTTTTTTTTTTTTTTTTTTTACATTTAGGGTTAAAAAAGATATTATTTTATCAACAAAAAATGAAAAGAATGAATGAAATATAAAAATACAAATAAGAAGAAAATTTATGTATCCAAAATGAAGAGATACACTGGGCTTGATTATTCGAATATCTACCTTTCAATTATATTTGTGTCTTCGAGGCCCAAACCTATCAAGAGACTAACAACAACCGTGAACTGGGCAAGAGGCTTACCCTGCAAATGCACTTCGGTGTGATAATTAGCAAACTCACAGTTGAGATAGCAATTTGACAGAGTTTTAGCTTGTGTATAAGTGAACGAACCTTCCCTTTCCATTTCACTTTGACCTCTCTGCCTGTTCGCTGTGCTAACGGCCCCCAGGCTTTAGGTAGATGGTTGATCGCTTGTTATGCTAAGGCGGCCGGGGATTTATCTTTACTCGCTTATGACTTTGAACTTGGATCTTGAGGAGTGCACGTGATTTACTCGTGACCATGAAGAAGGCGTGCTAGGCACGTGACCAAAGCTTGAGCCAGACAGTTCAGTGGCCCCCAGCTTCTTGTCTGGCGAGCATACGTGCACGGAGCGAGGAACATAATATCTTGACTCATTTTGATAGCTTGATCGCTATTAGACTTGTTCATTTTGGTTACAAAAAGATTGGTCAAACATGTTTGATAACGGGAAGAACAAGTGGGTGCCTGGAGAGCACCGATGGGATGTCGTAATGTTGTCGTCGCTTGGGGCTAATAGCTGCACGCGTGCACATTTCCCGAGGAGTCATTAAATACGATGCCTCGATTCCAGCGCCATGTGTCTAAAAAGTCACTGCTGGAAATTATTTTTCTTCCTTTTTTGCCCTTTACATACCCTATAAAACAACGAACCTCTTCATTGATCCTCTTTACACACCCTCCGCATTCACAAAGCTTTAACCTCATCTGCCACTTCATTTCTGCTAGAATCCTAGTTTAGGTAGGGACGATGCCCCTTGGGAATTCCGTTATTCCCTTTCACAATTTCTCGGATTTTTCCTCATCACCTTTCCTGAATCTTGTCCCGACTCACACATATAGATATGAATCGAGGGAATAGCTGACTGGTGCCCTGCTCAGTGGCTTTGAAACGAACCCAAACCGAGGGTTTTGCTTGTCTGCTCTTGCCTGTTTTCACGAGTATATTCCTCGATTCTTGTAGGATGTCTTCTAGCGATGAGAATAGCTAGAAAATCGAAGGATGTAGCTACAACCACAAAGCTTCATCTGAGAGTGAAGAGAGCCTTGAAGTTGAATCCGGTAGCTCTCAGGAAACCGTGATGGACGAGGCCTTAATAGTTCTTGGAATGCCTGACCCTTGCGTGAATGAATTTTCTGTGGCCTTTAGTGAGAAAGAAAACATAAACGTTCAAAACGAGCAAGTGTACCTCGAAGAGGACAGATGCTCTGGGTCTGAGTCCCCGAGCATAAGCGATCCTCGAGAAAGAAGGAAGAGAACTGGTAGCCGTAAAGGCAAATAACCCATAACTGACGTGTCAGCCTCGATGAAATGGGATGATTTATCTTGCGAAGAAGATGTGTCTACTTGGTTTTATTCCTTGGTCATAGACCCCAAAAACTATCGAGTAAAGGCCTTCGTTTGGACATTGAAAAAGACGGGCACAACTTTCAAGGAGATCGTATGGTTTTCTATTTTGATTTCTTTCTCGTCGGCCTGAGACTTCCTTTGGACCTTTTTATCGTCGAATTCCTCCATCTAAACAATGCCCTCCCTTGCGACCTGACCCTTACCACAGTGAGGTTTTTGGTCGCATATACCGTAGCTTGTAGGCTGCTCATGCTCGAGCCCGATATGACCTTATTTAGAAAACGGTTCCTATTTTCCCTTGACAAAAAGAACAATCGCATCATCGGTCGTTCCAACCCCAACTAATTCAAGCTCCTGAACGATGGTCCCAACAAAGTCGATGCCTAGGACACGAAGACCCTGCTCATCGAATCCATAGTAGGATGGCTCTTCGCAGCCTATTTGGAGGACATGGGGATTCGTAAGTATGATAGGAACGTCTTTCGAGCTGGCGAACCCCAGATTGCCCAGGCCTTCTGGACTCTGCTCGGTGTGAAAGAGGGGAGGGCGGACAGGACTGGGTGGCTCTCACCTTTTACCCCACACACTTTCGTCTAGCCAGCGTACTCCACTGGCCTGTAAAGGGGGTAGATCCCCGGATCCAAATTAAAGCCGAAGAACCCCATCCATACTGGGGTCACTGTCATGGGATGAAATTCCCCAGTGATTGCCCTAATTGTAAGCGGACTGGGGACAATTATACTCCTCCCTTCTCACTGAGCGGTCTGCACACTAATTTTCCTTACCTGTATCTTGCTTTCTTCTACTTATAAATCTTTTCTAGTTATTACCCTTATGAATTGTCTTGCAGATATGAGGCAGATTGAAGACACCAACGAATTTTTGTAGGCAATGAAGAAAGGCTCTGGGAGGAGAAACACCCAATAGTCCAGTCAAGAGCTAGCTTACCTTCCAACCATTCCTGCGGTGAACATAAGACGAGGAGTAAGTCGTGGGTGTACTTAGCCAAGTCGGGCCTGTGGGTCCCAAAGGGCACAATAATAAGCTAGAAGGGGGGGGGGGGTTGAATAGCTTATTAAACACTTAATAACTTTTGAGTAAGTTCTTTGAAAGGTACTTACAATCTATTGAAGAGATTGAAGTAGCGGAAGACTTTCAATGAAGCTGTTTCAAGTCTGCCGATAAGGACTACCGGTAGACCTTAACAGGTTACTTAAATTCTGCTGTTAAAGGATAAAGATAAATAAAGTAATAAACAGTTCAAACAGAAGACAACCAGTAAATGAATAACACAAGTATTTTGGGATGGTTCACACTATAAAGAGTGCTACGTCCACTACCAAGGCAGTCAACCTTGGATTTAAATAGTGCACTATGTTTTCCACTAGATCTATTACAAAGAATATTCCTAATGGATCGTGTACAAAATATTGACTTGTGTTTGGGGTCTAAGGAATTAAATGTCTGCGTAAACAAGATATTTAATTCGTGCAAAAGAATAGCTTTAGAATGAAAACAACAAGAAGTAAAGCAATAAGTGTTGATGAACAGCTTCTTGTTGTTGACAAGGACTTCTAGATCTGTTGAGGATCTCTTGAATGCACTGAGTTGTAAGACTTAAGAGTTATTGAATTAAGAGCAATTCTTTTAGTGTTCGATTGTTGTTCTTCTGTCTTTAATGGCAGTATTTATAGCAGGTGCATTCTAGATGTCCGTTGGAGAAGACGAAGACTTTAACAACTCTATTAGGTTGAATGCATTAAATGCATGGAGCTGTCAATCATAAATTTCGTCTTCACGTATATCGAAAGCAGGAATGAGTACCGAGATCTTCCGAAGTCGGGCAATTTGGATGTCGACTGTGAGAGTTGTTGCGCATGGTGACACCGCTTTCCTGCTTTCATTGTTCAATCTGAAAAAGTCTTCTTGCTTTTCGGAAAGCTGCTTTCGGCGGGTTTGAGATGTCAGGGAATGTCTCAATTTAAATTCAAACAGAGATGAGGATAAATTTAAATTGATCCATCAATCATTGCTGGGCAGGACACATCACGATTGACCAGGTGTGTACAAGGTCTGCCGATTTGTATGTTGAAGTAGGTCTTCCGGTGAAGCTTTGAAGAGGTCTTCCGCTGAACCTGTGAAGTCCTATAAAAACTATACTTGGCAAAGTTCTATACACAGTTGCCACGCTAACCGATACGCAGTCCGATTAGCCACTGAAGTATAAAACTAGTGTAATGTATGAGCAGATATAAATCTAATACAAATAAGAATCAGTAGGGCTGCCACTCCTCCCCTCGCTACTGCTCCTGCCATCACTGTGCCGATCGCACCTGTCTCAGTAAATCATGTGACCACCCTTAAAGTACCTTCGACCAAACGGCCTTCCACCGAACTCCCCACCGATAGGAGGACTTGGTCGCGGACGGAGACGAGTGATCAGGTTGAGGTGTCTGGGTCCGGGGTGTCTTTATGGCACAAAGAGAATTTTCAAATGACTGAGACTCGGGAGCATGCTGCCGATCTGATCGCTGAATTGGTTGACGTTCCCGACTTGCACAACATTAATACCAATAGCCGCGGGGGTGACCCTTCCACAGTCGAGCTTGGCATAATAAAGAGGCTCCGCCACATTGGCCTTCGGAAAAGGAGTGTCGAGCACTCTAGCTCGGTCTTGGTTGGCGAGAACAGGATGTGCATGATCGATGTAATTATTTCCCCCATTGTTTGCAAGCGAATAAACCTTATACGTTCTGTTTTAACTTGTACTTTTTATTTTCATATGGCCACCAAAACTGAGCTGTTATACGACTGGTTCATTGATAATTTGAAGTCCTCCGGCTCGCTGATCGCTGAGAAGCATAAACTTGAAGAGCAGATCAATACTCTTCGAGCTGAGCTAAAATAGAACGAGAAAGACGTAACCGTCAAGGTAACTCAGCTCTCCAAGCTTGAGGAGGAGAAGAAAACTCTGGAAGCTCACCTCAACTTCTCCAAAAAATTTGAGGAGACTGCCATCAACAACATTGGGGCGGTGAGGAAGGAGCTCAGAACAGCGGTGAGCGAGCTGGAACAAGCCAAGATTGAAGTGGCCGAGAAAGAAAGGAAGCTGAGAGAGGAGTTATCCAAGCCTAACGAGGAGTAGAGGCAAGCCATAATTGTTGAATACAAAAACTCTGAAGACTTCAGCACTTGCGTCGAGGATGAAGCGTACCCCTTTTATCTCCAAGGGGTACACCACGTCCTTAGGTAGATAGAATGCATCGGGATGGTCATCCGCCCTGCGTTGCTCGCTAAATGGGGTACCAATACCCCTTCTACTCCTCTGCTCGTCCAGGTCACGCCCTGGTGCCCTACACCGAAGACGGGCTGGCCTCATTGGCATAGTCTGACTCATAAAAGGGGCTAGCTGAGATAACAGCGACAGACTTGATGACCCAAATTTGGATGGCCAAATCCCATGAAGCCGCGACCATTGCCGCTCACATATCTGGGGATGATGGTAACGTGGTCGTTATCAAGTAGACAGCCAACAACACACCTGAAACTGTGCCCTTGGAAATTTCCTCTGACAATTAAGCTTTCTTTCCCGGCCTGTGCGCCTTTATACGCTTTCCTGTGATAAACAATTCCTTTCGCATATAGTATTTTTAATTTTATTATGATGTTGCAATGTTTGTGTTGAATAATTTCTTAACCCTTGATAATTAGCTTGGCTTACCGAGCTTGTACATTACTACCTGTGAGTGCCCCGAGTTTTTTCTGTATCTCATCCCCCCTTGTTTAGGGGAAAACAAGATTCAGAAATGACAACGCTCTTTTCATTCCATCTTCCCTTGTTTAGGGAAAAACAAAATTAAAAGTGCAAAAAGAACGTTGTAAAGAGCGCGTTGAATACGCCCGACCTCATTGTGGACCACTGTGAGTGTTTTGGATTTTTCTGTATCTCACCCTCCCTTGTTTAGGGGAAAACAAGATTCAGAAAACACAACGCTCTTTTCATTCCATCTTCCCTTGTTTAGGGGAAAAAATTAAAAGTGCAAAAAGAGTGTTGCAAAGAGCGCGTTGGAATACGCCCGGCCTCACTGTGGACTCAAAATGTTGTAACAGAGTCGCCATCTTTATTTTAAGGAGAAATAAAGAAAAACCAAATGCAACCAGATTTTTTAAAGGGTTCGGAGTCTAAGTTACGAGGTGGAAATGTGTTAGGCACCCAACTCGCCTTTTCGGTCTCAAAACAAGTTTTTTTTTGGCTAAAATATGCTTTTATTATATTTATTTAACAGATAAAATAAAGCATTTAAATATAGATACCTGTACATATTTTATTACAAACTTGAAGCAGTCTCTTTCTAGTAATTACAAATACATTTAAAATATTTGACCATAATAATGGCTTTTTTTAGTGTTATTTTCTATAGAAATTCGGGTAGCATAATTGCTTATATTTATTACATTGGGTCGGCTTAAATAGCACTTTTAACTAAATAAAACTTTAAATAGCCTACCTTTTGAAGCGTGGGGCTTTATCCCGTACCAACTAGCTTCTAGTAGATTTTAGGTTGCGCACGCTCTGTCCTTCTGGGAGAGGGAGTCTTTTTGCTGTTGTTTTGCTGTTGCGGAGATTCGGGCAGAGTAACTGCTTCCGAAAGTTGCTTTCTGGCCTCAGGATCCGGACGGAGCAACTGCTTGCTTTTTTGTTGTTGTTTGCTTGCTGACGGCGGAAATCGGGCAGATCAACTGCTTGCCTTTTGCGGATTTAGTGTCTGGATTCGGGCAGAGCAACTGTTCTTTTTGAGATTTTGGAATCGATGGAATAGGACAGAATCCTAGCAGGGTAACTAGGTTTCACTTTGGCCGATTGGTTTTGTGTTTGGGGGAGATTTGGCAGAGCTTCGGGGCTTAGAGGAGGGATTTCTCTCAGGGCGATCTCTTAGAACTCACAGCGGAGACTTTTTAACTACGTGCGATGACTGTGTACGGAGAGTGTGGTGTGTCTTCACTGAAGCCTGAGCCTTCTATTTATAGGCTGGAGGAAGGATTCCTTCGCCTTTAAGATTTCTTCTTTTGTGCTTCATCGACTTGTACCGTTGTAGACACCCCAATTTTGTACCCCTGGTATGTAACATTGACATGCGATATCAAGACCTGTTAAAACTTAACAAATGTCAAGTTACATGGATGAAAATGCAAAAGGGAAAGTAGGATGCATGAATAGTGAACTGCAGGGGGGTGAAATGTCGAAAATTGAAAGAAAATGCACAGCTGGCGCCACGCTCATTTTGCCTGTTGGTGGCGCCAGGATCATTCTGTGTACTGTAGCGTTTTGCTTTTTGTACAATTCTATCAGCGCACGGTACAAGCCGATGAAGCACAACTCCAACTATAAATAACAGTGCCCGGCTTCGCTTTCAGGACACAATTCGAAAAGGCCTTTCAGCCCAAGAAAACTCTGCGTCGTTGTTACGCTGAGAGAAAGCGATCGTGAGTTCCCCCTCCTATAAAGCCTCGAAGCTCTGCCAAATCTCCTCCAAACACAAATCCAACCGGTTAAAGTGATCCTTAGCCCCCCAGCTAGGTATCCACCCTATTTCCCCGGTCCAAAAATCTCGAACAGAGCAGTTGCTCTGCCCGAGTAAAAAGGCCAAATCCGCTAGAAACAAGCAGTTGTTTTGCCCGATTTCCGCTAGCAGCAAGCAAACAGCAGCAAAAAAGCAAGAAGTTACTCCGCCCGTTTGACGGTGCCCAGAAGCAACCTTCGGAAGCAATTACCTTGCCCGAACCGCAGCAGCAGCACCAACAGCAAAGCAAAAAAAAAAAAAACTCCCTCTCTCAAGAAGGACAGAGCGAGCACACCACGCTCTAAAAGGTGAGCCTTTAAGGGCATTATTTTATAAGCAAATTATTTTTCATCCAGCCCAATGTAAAAATATAAGCCGTTGTGTTGCCCGGATTTATTTAGAAAATAACATTAAAAAGAGCCATTATTATGACCAAATATTTTTAAATGTATTTGTAAATTATTGGAAGGAGGCGGCTGCAAGTTCGTAAATAATGTAAACATGGATGTATTTGTTTTCTTTTGTCTCTATTTAATGCTTTATTTATTTGCTAGATAAATATAACAAAAAGCATACTTTAGCCAAAAACCGTTTTGTGAGACCGAAAGGGCGAGTTGGGTGCCTAGCACCTTCCCAACTCGTAACTTAGCCTCCGAACCCGTTTTATTTTATCTCTGGTTTTATTTTTGGTTTTTTCTTTATTTTCTCCTTAAAATAAAGATGGTGACTATGTCAAAACATTTTGAATCGCAGTGAGGCATCGCAACATCCTTTCTTGCATTTTTCCGTTTTCCCCTATACAAGGGAGAATGAGAATGAAAGAGTGATGTATTCCTATATCCTGGTATCCCCTAAAAAAGGGATAACTTGATATATAAACCCAAAGCACTCATAGTGATCCGAAATAGGCCTTAAGGCAATCTTTATAAAGTCTGTAGTGGGGCTCGCAACATCCTTTCTTGCACTTTCTGTTTTTCCCTACACAAGGGAAAATGCGAATGAAAGGGTGATGTATTCCCGCATCCTATTATCCCCTAAACAAGGGATAACCTGATACAGAAAAAACCCATAGCTCCCATAACGGACCAAAAATCATTGAAGTGACCGAGGCGTATTCAACGCGCTTTTTGACAGCACCCTTTCCGTATTTTTAATTTCGTCTTCCCCTAGACAAGGGAGGATGGAATGAAAAGCGTGATGTCCGTACCGCACGCCGCATTCCCCTATCCAAGGGAGCGCAGGGCACGGGCGAGATCCGGGGCACCCACAGTGGCGACTCTGCTGGGGAGATCGTTTTTATTTTAAATAAAAATGGAGTGGTAGACTTAGTAACGAAAACTTTTTTTTCTTTTGTTTCTGGCTAAAGTATGCTTGTTATATTTCTTTAAGCATTTGAATATTGCATTCTTATACATCCGTGTATATATTTGTGGATATGATCCTACATCTTGCAGCAGTTTTGTTCCAGTCACCATTACAGGTATATTTAAAAATATGTATTTTCAAAAAAAAAATAAACAAAAAATTATATATACATTAAATTTCCGGATAGCATAACGGAAGGGCTGGAGCTTTATTATTTTTTATTATTATCACTTTATTTATCGTTTTATTTCCGCTCTATATTATTATTCTGTTCGTTTTTTAATTATTATTTACGCAAAAAATTGTACATATTTTATTTCATTCTGTCATTTTATTTTGGGGATTAGGACAAATTTGTAATCAATATGAATAGATAGATTCCCCATTTTTCTTTCTATTTCTTGATGTGATTGGTTGCTTGCTCGCGCTCAAACTAAAAAAGCCGAGAAAATCCACAAATAATAGCAAGACATACCATATCTGTTTTATTTTCTGTTTTATATCTGAAAAAAAGATTTTACTGCTTTTTAGATGCCACACACACGCGCACACATGTAAATATATTCCGAACTGTACCTTACACTATGGCCAGCCTACCCCCTGCATAAGCCATCGTTAGAATGCATATAGATTCTCAGGACACTTCAAAGACCGACCGGTTTTTGCGTCTCTGAATCATTGGTCAGCTCTTATGAAAAAAAAAGAGAATGAAAAAAAGGAGATGAAAGAAAAAAAATCAAGCAAAAAAAAATGTGCAAGTGAATAAAAAAGAAAATATAAATACACAAGGGCTGATTGATTATTCTCTGGTACTCTACTTAGACCATTTTGAATGGTGGATCCCGGAAAGAGTATAGACCCTTTGCCTAAGATCAGTCCGATCTTGGGGAGTTGAAAGACAGGTGGAATACGAAGGTCCTACACTCTCGAGAAAGAATCCCCTGTTCCAGGAATAGTCCTGAGACTGTCAAAACAAAGCAGGTGCTTGTCCGGTCAATTGTAGGAAAATCAATAATAATAAAAATAATAATAAAGGCACACTGTACTCCTAGCCCAGAAAGCCTTCAGCCAGCCCTTTTGATATCTCCAAACCCATTTTCCTCAGAAACCTGGCCCGAATTTAAAAGCGTAGAGATATCGGCTATATGAGATACGTACGTAAGTCGATCGAGAAAGTGTCGTTTAGATCGTCGAAAAGTGGCGATATCGATAGGGGTATAGATCCAAGCAAGATGGCGAAAGTGAGCAGTCCGCTATGGGTACGGATACAGGGGCTCCAGGGGACGCTCCGACTCCGGCTATGCAACAGTGACTAGACCAAAATTTGGGTGCACAGGCTGATCGTATAATGAACCAGATGGCTAATCTGGTGCAAAGTTTAAAATCCAGTGGTGAGGGAATCTCTTCCCCTGCAGTCCCCCAAGAAGCATCAACTTCCTATGTTCCTCCAAACCCAAACCCTCAGCCAAACACCAATCCACCAAATACCACCATTACCCCAAATCCAAATCCTCCACCTAATCCCTATTACCCAAATATTAACCCGTTCTCATCATACCCTCCATATCCCTTCCCAAACACCAATATCCCCCAGAATTCAAATGTCCTTCCTTTTCCCATCACCAATCCACTCCAAAATAGCCCGCATATGGACCCAAGAAGCTATAACCCGCTAGGCCAAGTTACAACCTATCTACCTCCTAATGATCCTGGTCGCCAAACTGAAACCGCCAATAACCCGCCAGCCCAAAATCCTTATCCAGCCCAAAATCCTTATCCAATCCAAAATCCTTATCCCAAAAATCCTGCCCAAAATCCTTACCAGATATCGCAGCCAGAAATTAACCCAACCTTCCCTAATCCTGCCAACATATACCAAAAACCAACTACCCCGCCCACCAAAATGGAGGTTGACATGGAGAATTTAAAAAGCATGATGCTCAAAGTTCTTAACAAAGGAGAATTTTCTACGCGGGGATTAGCATTACAACCTTCGGCAGTATTGCCTTCAAAATTCAAAATGCATATCCCACTTAAAATCTTATTCCACTGGCATGCAATCAAGGGGAGCTAGCTTTAAAGCTATGGCTTCTAATTTTCTCCTCACCTTAGTAGGGGTTGCCAAGAAATGGCTAATGTTGTCAGATAATAGCGCCATGGGTACTTGGGACCAGATAGCCGAAGGGTTCCTAAAACGGTACAAAGACAACACTACCCCTGAAAACAAAAGAGACCTCGAGTCGTGCACCCAACGGGAAAAGGAAACCTGCGCAGACTTTGCAGCAAGGTGGAAAAGAAAACTAGCCTAGACTTTGGACAGACCTGATCCGGCTGAGTCATGTAGAATGTTCATCAAAAACCTCCAGCCCATTTACCTGGAGCACATGTAGTATCTCCCCTATAGCAATTTCAAAGAAATAGTGGAGATAGGAGTCCGCATTGATGAAGATATACGCAAAGGATCCCTAGAAATTGGTACACCTCCAAGTTCATTCTGCTATTCTGGATCAGAGGAAGAATCTATGAAAGAAGTCAATGTAGTAGAAAAAATTCCGGGTGGAAAATACAGTAATGTGCCATGGTCATATGGGACAAACAAGTCTGCCAATTCTGTTGAAAGAAGCAGTAATACCAACAAGAGTCTCATAGGACCTTACAAAGGAAACAAAAAGGCACTTCGATGAATTGAATGCCCCAATGTCACAGATCCTACAAGGGTTAATAGCACAAGAAGTCCTTAAGCCCCTTGAAAACTACAAACCTCCAAACCCATTACCTGCCAAATGGAGCCGCAACAAGTATTGTGAATACCACCAATCCAGTGGTCATTTCACCGATAAATGCTTCTCACTCAGGAATGATATCCAATACCTTATCGATGATAAAATCATTGAGAAGCCGCACCCTTGATTGTTACTAATCAAGCATCGCCCAAGGAACAACATTGAGAAAAAAATTGGATTGGGCAGAACTCAGTACAAAAAGTTGTTAGCCACTCAGGAAAGGATAATGAAAAGCCATTAAGACTCATCAAACCCTAGAATACCCTTGTGTATACACCTCAAAAACCCTTTTTACCTTTGAATTTCCTTTTGTCAAATAAAATCTCCAGGAAACAACTATTTTCAACTCAGCGCCAATTTTCATAGATTTTGGGATCTTTGTTATTTTTCTTTGGTACCACTAACAATTTTGCAGGGGCTGAATTTTTTTTAACTATTATCATTTACTCTCCTGAGAGGATTGTCCAGAGGTCTGTAATCATCACATCTCATTTCAAAGATCGCAAAAAAAAAAAAAGATCATTTTAAAAAAATAAAATAATACTCCCTTCGTCCCTTAATAATCATCATGTTTGACCCGGCGCACAGTTTAAGAAAAAACAATTGACTTGATTATTTATATTGGTTTAATGTGTAGTTTTCTTTAAAGCCCATGTGTATGTGGCCCATAATTAAAGTAGAGTGAAAAAGTAAGGGTAAATTGGCAAAAATAATGTTCTAAAAAGGTATGTTTCAAACTGGACAATTATTTTGGGACGGACGAAAAAGGAAAGGAGGACGATAATTTAGGGACGGAGGGAGTAATAAAAATTTTTCGTTCTCTCTAAACAAAAAAAATCTCTATTCTTTCAAATTGAAAAATAATAAAAAAAGAAGTTTAGCAAAATGAAAATTTCTCTGATAGAGTTGAACTACGATGACTGAGCCTCGAAATGAGGTACGTAGGCCGCCTTCGGGTTCGGTCAAATCCTTTGATTTACTCTTCAAAAAAGAAGAAGAAAGAAATGTTTTCTTTTGTTTCCCAAAACATGAAAAGACATGAATTCCCCTTACCATTATTTTCAATTGCCATCTCCAAATGCATCTTCCCTCTTAACCTTTCATAAATGCATCACTACTTGATAAGTGCATCGTTCACTCTCGATTTCAAAAAAAAAATAAAAAAATTCAGTAAGTCCTACTTCGAGATGTCAAGGTCTACCACTTCAAAAAAAATGATGAAAACAAGAAGAAAAAAAAAAGACCGATAGGGAGCCAGAGAAGAAAAGAAAGCTGGGAAAATCAAGAAAGCAGAAAAGTTTGGAAAACCAGGAAATCAGAAAAGCCAAGCAAGTCAAGGATCATACCCAAAAATTCAAGACTAGGGGCTTTCAAACCCAGGGGTATCTCTTTTGCCTATATTGATGTCTACAACCCATCCTTGCAGAGTGTACTCATGAATCCATTTGGTCTCCGTTATTTCGAAAGTCCAACCAAGTTTTCAAATCAAGCTTTCCGAAGGTATTTATCTATATTCGAGTCTGGTAAATTCTTACTTCTCTTATATTAGCTTGCCGAGTCTTCTTCTTGATCTCTGAGCACCATCTATCGCCAAAGTATCTGTTATAAAAAAAATGACGAATCAACTCATGTGAAAGCATGATAAAACCGCATGAGTTGGTGATGAGTCATTTCGAAATATGGACCCATAAACCATTAAAAATGTTAGTTCGATGAAGCAACCTTTTGTCTTGGTGAAAGGTCATCTTCGACGCATTGTGACCAAGCTATTAAATGGCACACTAGGGGCTTCCAACCATACACCAAACCCCTTCCAAATACCTGAACAAATCCACCATATATCGAAACCTAACCATCTCTAAGATCCAGCTTTTCAAAACTGGGGCTCCTCCACCCTTATATATATATCCACCAAGGGTGACAACCTTCTTTTATCCCAAGAGAAAGAAGACAAATATCTCTTCAAGCACTCTCACAAATTGCTCCAAGAGGTCAACAAAAAAAAAAGAAAAAAAAGAAAAAAAAAGGTGCAAGATTGAAAAAAAGGGAGGCCTATGCATTAAAAAAATGAAAAAAAAGAAACGAAAAAAAAAAGAAAAGCCTCTCCTAAGCAATTTCCTCAAAATCTCTCTCTCACAAAAAAAAAAGAGAGAAAGAGACCAATCACTCTTGGACAACCCCATGACCCACAACCAAAACCAAAAAGCCGATCTCCCAACCATACCTACAACAAGGTCAAGAAACCAATTTCCTATCCAAAACCCATCAGCTTAAAAGGCCAGCCAATGATCGCTTTGCGATCGCCTTTCCGAAAATAACCAAATCCACAGCCCAAAATGCCTTTGAGCCAGAGGCCAATCAAATCCTCAACCATAAGGCTAATCCATCCCAAATACTTAAACACTATACCCTAACCTAGTTGCCACTTATAACTCTGTTTCAATCGGTTATAACGTGATTTGGGTCCAGGGAAGAACTCCTTGCTGAAGATACATAAAATTATCAAAAGATAAATGTTAAGTAAGGTCCATGAAACTCATGATACTCGATGATAAACTCTGGATCGTGACTCTTCTTTTTGTCCATTAGAGGCATCCTCTTTCTTTGAGCATACTCATTTTTGTCTCCCACAAAAGTCTCTCCAAATCGAGTCTTTCCGGGGCTGTCTCCAGTTAATCTCTTCAGAAACTTGTCCATCCCATCTTACAAAATTTGGTTGATCAAATTCATCCCGGGACTTCTCCCGCCAAACTCATTGGATACATAAAGGCTCATCATCTCCAGAAACAGCTGTGAAAGAACAAGATAGCTAGGATTCTCAAGAGAAACCAATGCAGTTTCCAATGTAGCTACAATGGAAGTCACAATGGTAAAAATAATCAAAACAACGGAAGACTTAAACAATCAGACAATAAATAGTACGAAACAGTTTACCAAAACAATCTACAAGATTATGCTTGTAGACCTAGCCTCAAGGCCACAAAGATTTCACTAAAAAGATTAAACGTTTTACAAAAAAATATTGTGAAATCACTAACCAAAACACTCTCACAAGACAACACGTCTTGGAGAGCAAAAACCCCACAGAAAACAAGGTATACTAAACGTGGGAGGAAACAAAACAACTTCCTAAAGCGAGCAGAAGAAAAAGCAAATCGAGAACTCAATGTAGCCGATGTTATAACATCAGAAGCTACAATCAATCAGCAGTGCGTCTGGAAAAAGAAAAGACTTCTGAATCTTCTATGTTTCTGCTCACATCTTCTGGCTTTGGTTTTTCTCTCTCAAGCTCTGCTCCTTTTGCCGTGTCCCAGCTCCTCTATATATAGCGATGAGATATCCTACACACAAGGAACAATCCGGCTTCTACAAGGATAAGGATTAGAGAAAAGGAAATAAAAACTACTTATCATATCCATAGATTTTATTACCATATGATGTAGGTCACAAGAAACCTGGTTGAAAGAGGATTCACAATAAGATTTTGTTTCCAAATATAATGTAACAAAATCTAATTAAAGATGTAAATTCCAAAAATACCAAAACTTGTCAAATATGAATTTTACCATGAAAGGGAAAACAAGAAGTAAAATAGGCATGACCTATTTTACCCTTACAATCACCCCCTTTGTTGAGCATTTCTGGTCAAATACAATGACAAGTGTTGCCATAATGAACTCATACTTCAACCTGCATATGTTAGAGAGAAATATCCAAAAACACACCTCCTGAACTGAACACATGTATCATAGGAAATCAAGCTGAATGAAGCATTAACAAATCAACCCAAACAGTTAAGAGAGTTTCATAACCACACCAGGCAGAAATCAGTTTAAAGAACTTATTACAGACCAACATCAAACCAAGATAAAATATTGTTTGGAATACAACAACCACAAGAAACAACCACAAGATAAACATCTTCAACTTTCTTGAACGGTTTCCCAAAGCCAGCACGGAGTTCAGAACGAAGCATCATGTGCGAAGGTTCAGGGAAATCGGCGACAACCTCAGGAACACTTAGAACACTTGGAGCATTATCACCCCCTATTTGGCCAGAATGTAGAGCCAACCAAGAGGTATACTGAGTTGCCAAGGACTGGAGAAGGGATGTTTAAGAGGACAGAATAGCCAATTGCGAATTGACCATACTTAACTGAGCAGAGATGAAGGCAATGGATATAGGGGCAGAAGGATTATCTGAGATGGGCAGAGATGAGGTAGCTGATGTAGCTACATTGTCAGTAACATTGAAAGGAGGTTGGACAGAGGGTTGAGACTGTGATGGACCAGGAACAGAAGAAGAAGGAGCTGTAGAGACAGGAACATAGGGATAGGATAAAGGCAGGTTAACAACCCTGTCCCCTTTTAGGAGTTTGGCAGAAATATGGAGAGGGTCAAGGACAGGAGTCAACCTTGTTCCTGCAGCTGGAGTATATCCCTGAGAAACTAGAATTTTGTAGATCAAGGAAGGGAAGATAAGAGACCTTTTATCACCCTCTGATTCTGCAAGAGAGGTGATTTTCCTAAAGGCAAAGTCCCCAAAGTCAAAAGGTTTGTTGGTTCCTATTTGAAACAAGACTTTAGCATGCTCTTCTGTCAAAGTGTTTGTGTTTGTAGTGGGGGCCCAGTTAGCACAACAAAGTTTGTGCATAAGTGCATATAGAGAGGATAATTGAGATGTGCTAATGGTAGAACCTTTTCCAGGCCACTTATGCAATATCCCCCCAGTCAGTTCAAGAGCACACAAATTCAAATCAGAAGACATGGAGAAGGGACCAATTTCAGGTGTATTGAATAATTTATTGATGTGTGAGGAGGAAAACATGTACCATTTCCCACGGACAAAAACTTTCTCAAACTTAGGATCAGAAACTGAAGAAATTCTTTTCTCTAGATTTGCATAAAACTCATAGATTAGGTCTCTAAAATATGGTATGGCAGAGGAGAGAGTTCCTAAGAGACCTCTATCTATGAAGAATTGGGACAGATTTTGTTCAGACAGTTCAGCAGAAGGGATAACCCTTTCATCAACAATTTTCCTAGAAGTATTGTATCTAATAGAAGCAGCTTTTGAAAGAAATTTGGAAGAAAAGGGTTTACCAACAGAAGCAGGAAAAGATGCAGGAACCTTTGTAGCTCTGGATGTAGCTACATTGGTAGCTACATTGGTAGAAGATGCACGACTTCTGGTAAAACGAATAGGAACCTCGTCACTCTCATCACTAGCAACTGAAGTTGCTTCCTTACTTTCAAAATCTCTGTCTGAACTGTCATCAAATTCTGAAGAGCTGGATGGTTGAGTCAAGTTTTCGGCTGGAGGTGGTGAAGATTGTGGAGAACCTTGAGCAGGGGCAGACTTCATTTGCACAAGGAAGTCAGCCAGAGTGCCTTGATCATCAGAAAAACCAATATCGGCATTGGAAGCCGATGGAGAACTAGACTCGTTATCAGAGTTTCCCTGACCTGAGTTGAGGAATCAGTTTGGAAGACCAACCGTGGTGAAGGAATCGGGTAATCTTCGTCTACCACATCTTCTACGCCAGGAACAAATGTTGAAGAAGCAGGTTTGGAAGCAGTATCTTGAGCACCAAGAATAGACCCTGTTTCAGCTACATAATCTTCGTCGTCTGAATCACTAACGACGGGCACAAGTTCTTCAAAATCACCAGGTGTTACCTTGTGCTTCTTTGCACTTGCAATATCTTCCTTGCTTGGATTTTCGAAATTTGAAGGAATGCCTCTGAGTCTCTTTGGTCTTCTAGAGCTAGGGTTCCCAATTTGAGGCAACCCGGATAAGTCGACAGGATTGTCAACGTCGATGACATTCCCTTTTTCGCTTGGAAGAATAACCGTTAGGGGTTCAGGTAGAGGCTGAGCAACTACCATTGCAGTTTGGGGATTCTCTGGGGAGGAAATTGGGGACGATGTAGCTTCATTGGAAGCTACATCACCTGAAGGATTTTGCTCAAAATTCTTGGATGCAGATAAGGATGAAGATGAGGATGAAGAAGCCATGATAATATTGATGAGGAAATCTTAGAAAGAGAGAAGAATTTCGGTGATGGCAATCTTCAGCAGCAACTGTCTATGGATTTGAAGAAATAGCAATATTTCTGAATGTGTTAAGTCCCTGTTGCCTAAAACCAACACTAATAGCTCCCACTAATTGTAATTAGCCGTTAGACACTAATGACAAAGGAATAGGAGGAGACTAGATAAAACAACTAACCAAATTTTAAATTTTGATGATAAATCAAATATTAACCAAACCACATTTAAGGGAGAGATAGAGAATCTGATTTTGTTATGAGAAATAGGTGGAGAGTTAAGAGTGAAGGAATAACAACCAATTTCAGTTTTTTTTGAAACTTTGAATTTTCAAACTTTAGCAAGGATTTTGAACAAACACAACACTTAACTAACCAAAATTGACACACCACTAAACTGACAATCGAAGCATAATCAATCAAGAAGCTTAAGAACATCACACAGATCAGACAGCCACATAAATTGCAACATGGAGTACATTGGTATATAGATTGCACTAATCTGATATGGAAACAACAGATCAATAGTCTGATATGTTCAAAACTGATTATGACCTAGAAAATATGCCTAACACATGCCAGGAACATGAAAACAATGTAGACACACACATGTGATAAATGTCTAGATCATCTGAATGTAGTTCCCAATGTAGCTGCATTGGAAGATACATTCGCCAAAGTTGTGATTTTATGTACACTTTCTCATCTTTTGTTCACCAAATCAGCACTCAACTTCCCACAAAAAACATAAGTACTTTATTTCCCTAGGAGAATAGCTTTACTTTATTTCAAGCATATTCAACACATGCCACTAGGAACCTTTCACACTATTTACCAAGGGTAGCCACTTTACTTTTTGATCAACCCATGAAATCCGAGGATTCATAGTCCCAAAAGAAAGGTGCCACAACCTTGTTCATAGGTAGCTCTTTTCCGTTAGGTAGCTTTCACACTTTTTCAATTAAAGGGAGTCAATTTTCTCAAGATCAACCCATGAGAGCCTAAGCTCCATAGTACTTTGACAAATTGCTGCATCCCAAAAATTTCAAAAGGTAGCTCTTTCCTTTGTGGACTTAAGATTTTTCAATTGCCATAATACTTTAGGGAGAGAGTGAGAAGAATCAGAACAAAGAAATCACAACAAATTTTGAATGTAAATCCAGGACAACAAACAAAGGTACTAAGACATTAAAGATGAAACTAGTGTGCCCCCCTAAAACTCAATGCAAGATGCCTAATTTTTTTTTTATAAAAAGTGAGGGGTCACATGGAACACATACCGAGAGATTTCCTAAGATTTATAAATCTCTCAAAATCTAGACTCTTGGTGAAAATATCAGCCAGTTGATTCTCAGTTCCCACATGTTCAATGCAAATAATACCTTGTTCAACCAAGTCTCTAATAAAATGGTGTCTTATATCAATATGCTTAGTTCTAGAGTGTTGAACATGATTTTTTGCTATACTTATGGCACTGGTGTTGTCACAATACATGGTTAATACATTGCTGTGTAAGCCATAATCCTTGATCATTTGATTCATCCATAAAAGTTGTGTACACCCACTACCAACAGCAATATATTCAGATTCAGCTGTTGAAAGGGCAACACAATTTTGTTTTTTACTAAACCAAGAAATCAAGTTGTTTCCCAAATAAAAACATCCACCTGAAGTACTTCTCATATCATCAACACTACCAGCCCAATCAGCATCACTAAAACCAACAAGATTAGTGTTAGTGTGTTTTGTGTACCACAAACCCATGGCACAAGTCTCACCAACATACCTAATTATTCTTTTGACAGCTTTCAAGTGAGAGACTTTAGGGTTTGCTTGATACCTAGCACACAAGCACACACTATACATGATGTCTGGACGGGTGGCAGTCAAATACAACAGACTTCCTATCATGCTCCTATATAATGTATGGTCAACACTTTCAGATTTTTCATCTTTGTTAAGTTTATTGGATGTACCCATAGGGGTTTTTTCTGTTTTCCATTCTCAAGATTGAATTTCTTCACCAAGTTAAGAGCATACTTGGCTTGAGATATGAACATCCCTTCATGTAATTGTTTTATCTGAATTCCTAAGAAATAAGTCAATTCCCCTACCATACTCATCTCAAAAGTGGAAGTCATGCGATTTACAAACTCTTTTTCCAAGGACTTGGAGGTGGACCCAAACACAATGTCATCAACATAAATTTGTGCTATCAAAATGTGTTTATCTTGTTTTTGAATAAAAAGAGTTTTGTCCACCTCTCCCCTTCTAAACCCACTTTTCAAAAGATGGTCTGTAAGTCTCCCATACCAAGCTCTAGGAGCTTGTTTGAGACCATACAAGGCCTTTTTAACTTAAAAACATGATTGGGTTTATGGGGGTCCTCAAAACCTTTTGGTTGCTCAACAAAAACTTCTTCTTCAAGGATACCATTTAAAAAATCACTCTTAACATCCATTTGTTGAAGAGTAATATCAAGAAAGCATGCAATGGCAAGAAGCAGACGTATGGACTCAATGCGGGCTCTGAGGAGCAAAGGTTTCATCAAAATCCACCCCTCAACTGTGTATACCCTTGAGCCACAAGTCTTGCTTTGTTTCTTATTATTTCTCCCACTTCATTTGATTTGTTTTTGAAAATCCATTTTGTTCCAATAACATTTACAGAAGTGGGTCTAGGAACAAGATACCAAACATCGTTTTTAGTAAATTGGTCAAGTTCTTCTTGCATGGCATTTATCCAACACTCATCTTTTAGAGCTTCATGCACATTTTTAGGTTCAATGGTAGATACAAAACAAGATGCATGGATTTCTTCAAATTCTAGAGTAGACAAGCAAGCAAGTTTTCTATAATCTACCTTACCTTTTCTTCTTGTTGACACCCCATCCTGAACATTACCTATGATTTGTGAAGTGGGATGCATTTTCTGAATTTTGCTTGGAATGTCATATCCATGATCAGTCAAACTGGACTGATTCTCTGCTTGTTCTAAATCTATTCCAGCATCTGCCAAGTTTCTGTCGAATGTGTGTAGCTTCTGATGTAGCTACATTCGGAACTACATTGGGTGTCACATTCGAATCACATCGTGCGAACTTCACGGATCTGCGAGGTTACGCCGATCGCTCTTGGTTCATTTGGATTCGGATCTTTGGTTCTGAACTGTAATCTCCAAAATCAAGAATACCTGAAACATCTTCTTCAATGGTTTTGTGGCCAAGATCCGTTAGATCATCAAAGACAATATTCATAGACTCCATGATAGTCTTAGTCCTAAGATTAAAGACTCTGTATGCACGACTATTAGTGGAGTAGCCCATGAAAACACACTTGTCACTTTTAGAATCAAATTTAGAAAGATGATCTCTATCATTGAGAAGATAGCACACACACCAAAAACATGAAAATATTTTAAGGTTGGTTTCTTTCCTAGCAAGATTTCATAAGGTGTCATTGTGCTACCTGGTCTCAAGAAGACCCTATTTCCAATGTGACAAGCTGTATTCAAAGCTTCAGCCCAAAACCTTTTTGCCAAGTTTTTAGAGGTCAACATAACTCTTGCCATCTCTTGAAGTGTCCTATTCTTTCTTTCCGCCACTCCATTTTGTTGTGGAGTTTTGGGAGCAGAAAATTCATGGGAGATGCCATTTGAGGCACAATAGTTAGAAAAGGAGGAATTTTCATATTCCGTGCCATGATCTGATCTAATTCTAATAAGCTTTAGATCATACAAGTTCATAACACGGGTGTACCAGATTTTAAAAGCCTCAAAAGTTTCAGATTTTTCTCTCAAGAAAATTACCCAAGTGTATCTAGAAAAATCATCCACACAAACAAAGGTGTATTTTTTCTTTCCTAGACTTTCTACCTCAATAGGACCCATGAGATCTGTGTGAATCATCTCAAGGCACCTAGATGTGGAACACTGAGATATGGGGAGATGAGAAGCCTTGGTTTGCTTACCTTTTTGACAGGGTCCACATACCTTTGTGTAGTTCTTATCCAAGCTTGGCAACCCTTTCACTGCATCATGTTTCACAAGCTCATGGAGCTTACGAAAACTCATATGTCCTAGTTTTTTATGCCAAAGATCTGTAATGTCAAGACTAGCTTTGTGACATGTTTGGCTATTGTTGAACATATAACAATTGTCAGATGACCTTGTACTGTCCAGAAGACACTTGTTAGTTTGATCAAAAACTTCACAAGAATTTTTATCAAACCTTACCTGAAGGTCATCATCACATAATTGACTTATACTGATCAAGTTGGTTTTAAGCCCTTCCACATGATAAACATTAGTGAGATTTGGAAGACCATCAACATTCAAGGTTCCTTTGCCAATTATCTTGCCCTTGGCACCTCCTCCATAGGTCACTGAACCACCATTGATGCTCACATAGTCCTTCAAATTCTCAATAGAACATGTCATATGTCTAGAGCAACCACTATCAAAGTACCATGACCCAGCTATATGAGATTTCAAAGAAGTGAAGGTTACATTACACATCTCATCATCAGACAATTTTGCACCAGGACATATGTCAAATGGTTCACAGTATTTGGATTTACCTTTGTTATTACTGCCTTTGGGAACCCACATCTGTTTAAAAATTTTAGGTTCTTTGTTTACGTGAAGGTGATTTCGATGTGGCTTCGAATGTGACTTCAATGTTCTTTGCATTGGATGTTGCATTCGATGCTGCATCTGATTTTTACCAAGAAAGCATGCCTTACTTCTTCCTCATAGATAGCCTTTTTCAGAAAACAGAATGGTTGTATATGACCAGGCTTATGGCAAAAATGACACACAAAGTTTTTCTTTCTTGATTTAGGCTTTTCAAAGAAATCTGGGTTCTGAAAATTCTGTGAAGGCTGTTTAGGTTCAGATGTACCTTCACCTTCTCTCACAAATACTTTTGGTACAAAACCAATACCTGACTTAGATGACTTACCTGAATTGAGCATCTCATCCATTTTTTGTTGACTTGAGTTCCATTTAGCCATGGTTTCATTGGCTTGAATGAGCTTGCTCTTTAAAACCTTCGATCTCAACATCCTTTTTACTCGGCAAGCTTTCCAGGCCTTATAATGCAATCTTTTTCGATCTTCATTGGCCTTCTTCAGCACCTCGTTTGCCTTACCAAGCAATGTAACTTGGTGAGCTCGCTTCTCCCAATCCTTGTATAATTCTTTGTAACCTTCCAGCAGGTCAGACTCTGAATCTCCACCGTCTTCTGGGACTGAGGAATTAAAGCAGTAGTGTTCTTCCCTGTTTCTGTCCTCTGCATCTTCTGATGTGACTTCGGATGTAGCTACATTGGAAGTCACATTGGACAGAGAACCTGCACAGTCAGTTTCAGAATCATAAACAGCAATGAGAGTGATGAGATCACCTGGATCTTCTCCATCACTATCACTCAAGGTTGCTGAAAAGTTTAAACCTTTCTTTCTTAGAGTATTTGCACATTGGTTAGCATAATGACCATACCCTTGACACTCTCTACATTGAATGGAATCAATATTCTTTCCATTGTATGAAGACTTTGAAGCAAAAGGGTTTGTGAAAGGTTTTTCTGGTGTTTGAAAAGAATTTTCCTTAGGAGCAAATTTTCCAGAATCAGGTTTGAAATTGTTTTTGGAGCTTGATGATGGAGTTCTATTTTGACTCTTAGTTTTCAAAAAAATTCTAAATTTAGTAGTCAAAAGAGCTATAGATTCTTCTCCAAAATCAAACTCATCAATATCTTTTTGAATATCAAGCAAGTCAGAAGAGATATCAATAGGAGCAGGCATAGCAATATTTTTCACAATAGGAGTAAGATGATGCCTTTCCTTTTTGTTTGATTTGATCATTCAGGTTCAATTCAAAGTTTTGAAGGATACCAGCCAATCGTTCAAAACTCATCTTGTCAATATCATGTGCTTCCTCTATAGCACATATTTTGACATTAAACCTTTCAGGCAGAGTTCTCATCATCTTGCTAACAAGACGTTCATTTGTAATGGGATCACCTAAAGCAAGAGCAGAGTTGGACATGTCAAGAAGTCTACCATAATAGGACATAATATCTTCAGACTCATTCATTCTAGTGTTTTCAAACTGTGTAGTGAGCAATCTTAATTTAGAGGCACGAACACTGGCATGTCCTTCACACAAAGTCTGAAGGGCCTCCCAGACATCTTTAGCAGACTCATAGTTGGCAATCACCCTAAAGGTGTTAGCATCTAAAGCTTTGTATATGGCAGACAAGGCTTTAGAATTAAACGACGCAGTATTCCTATCTTCATTAGACCATTCAGATTCTTTGGTGATCTTGATATCACCATCAGAATCAGTAGTTTTAGGAGGACTCCATCCATTTAAAGCATTAAGCCACGCCTTTCATCAATTGATTTTGATGAAGATACGCATCTTCGACTTTCCAAATAGAATAGTTTT